>CM022096.1:7470624-8670624 GCA_011114355.1 Carex littledalei | reverse complement strand
AATCGATCGCGCCATGAGATATCCGTCACGATCCGAGACATGTTTCCGGGTTGACAGGACAGAGGAGTACTTGGCTGATCTGGTCAAGGACTACTTTCTTGAACAAGTCAACAACTCGCTGCGCCAAGACGCTGAATTCCTCTCTCAATTTCCAAGCGAAGCGAGCGAGTCAATCTGTGCAGCGGATGCGATTCCTGAGGATCTGGAGGACCGTACATCACACTCTGAGACGAGGAGAGGAGCGGAGCCTGCCAAGGCCGACATCTCGACGACACACGAGTCAGCTCACCCAGATGCGACTCATGTCAATGATCAGCCTGAGCGTCCGACTCCTGAACTCAAACCTCTTCCGACCAATCTCCGATACGAGTTCCTCGATCCAGAAAAGTCTTGTCCCGTGATCGTCAATGCGAGTCTGAACCCCGATCAAACCGCCAAACTGCTTGAGAAGCTGCGATTTCACAAGGGCGCGATTGGGTACTCGATCAAGGACTTGAAAGGGATCAACCCAGCCATCTGCTCACACCGGATTCTTCTCGAGGATGATCACAAGCCGTCTGTGGAGCACCAGCGGCGACTCAACCCCAACCTGAAAGAGGTGGTGAAAAAGGAAATTCTCAAACTCCTGGATGCAGGCATCATCTATCCCATCTCTGACAGCAAGTGGGTGAGTCCCGTTCACGTGGTGCCCAAGAAGGGAGGCACGACAGTGGTGAGAAATGAGAAGGATGAGCTAGTCCCTACTCGTGTGGTGTCTGGGTACCGCATGTGTATTGACTACAGGAAGCTCAACGCTGCCACGCGCAAGGATCACTTTCCACTGCCGTTTGTCGACCAACTCCTTGAAAGGCTTGCGACTCATTCTCATTTTTGCTACCTTGACGGGTATTCAGGATTCTTTCAGATCCCCATTCACCCGAACGACCAAGACAAGACCACCTTCACATGTCCCTACGGTACATTCGCATACCGTAGGATGCCATTCGGTCTCTGCAATGCACCTGCCACCTTCCAAAGAGCCATGATGGCTATCTTCTCAGATTTCATTGAGAAAGAGGTTGAGGTCTTCATGGACGACTTCTCTGTCTATGGGACCAGCTTTGACTCATGTCTAGCCAACCTCTGCAAAATTCTGGAGAAGTGCGAAGAAGTCAACCTAATCCTCAACTGGGAGAAGTGTCACTTCATGGTCCAAGAGGGAGTCGTCCTTGGACATGTGGTGACCTCAAAAGGGATTGAGGTTGACAAAGCAAAGGTGGAGGTGATCGAGAAGCTGGAGATCCCAACGAACGTCAAAGCTGTGCGAAGCTTTCTGGGACACGCTGGCTTCTACCGCCGTTTCATCAAGGACTTCTCGAAAATCGCAAAACCATTGACCAACCTGCTCATCAAGGATTCTGATTTCATCTTCACGCAGGAGTGTGTCGATTCGTTTTGCCGATTGAAGGAAGCCCTTGTCTCAGCACCCATCCTGCAGCCTCCAGACTGGACCTTGCCATTTGAGCTGATGTGCGATGCGAGTGATTACGCTGTGGGAGCGGTTCTTGGGCAGCGGAAGGAGAACAAGCCATGTGCTATCTACTACGCTAGCAAGGTGCTAGACCCTGCCCAGATGAACTACACAACGACCGAAAAGGAGCTTTTGGCTGTTGTGTTCGCTCTCGACAAGTTTAGATCCTATCTGGTTGGTTCCAAGATAGTGATCTACACTGACCACGCCGCACTCAAGTTTCTGTTGAGCAAGCAGGATGCCAAACCTCGCTTGATTAGGTGGATTCTCCTCCTGCAGGAGTTTGACATCGAAATCAGGGACAAGAAAGGAGTCGAAAACACTGTGGCTGACCATCTGTCCCGGCTTCGCTGGGAAGATGAGGGCTCTTGTAGCCTGCCAATTGATGACTCGTTCCCTGATGACCAATTCCATTCGATTTCTGCCATGGAGGAGATCCACTCGGTCGATACACCGATGCACGCGACTCATGCGTTGCAAGATCGGACGTTCCATGCCACTGACCGAGTGAACACCAAGTCGGCGCCCTGGTATGCAGACATTGCGAACTTTCTCGCCTCAGGAGTACTTCCTCCTGACATGTCATACCAGCAGAAGAAGAAGTTGCGATCGGATTCCAAGTTCTACTTCTGGGACGACCCCTACCTCTTCAAGATTGGCGTTGATGGCGTCTACCGTCGATGTGTGCCATACGACGAGACGCGCTCCATTCTTGAGCACTGCCACTCCTCGGCCTACGGAGGACACGCTTCATTCTCCAAGACTGCTTCAAAGGTCCTGCAATCCGGCTTCTTCTGGCCTTCACTCTTCAGAGATGCTAGGACCTTCGTCGCAGCTTGTGACAAGTGTCAGCGCACCGGGAACATCTCCAAGAGGAATGAAATGCCTCTCACCTCTATTCTAGAGGTAGACATCTTTGATGTCTGGGGCATTGATTTCATGGGACCGTTTCCACCCTCGTGTGGGAACGAGTACATCCTGGTGGCAGTTGACTACGTCTCCAAGTGGGTGGAGGCAGTGGCGTGCAAGAATGCGGACTCCAAGGCAGTGAAACGACTGTTCACTGACACCATCTTCCCTCGCTTTGGAGTCCCGAGAGCCGTCATCAGTGACGGTGGCAAGCACTTCATCAATCGCCAATTTGACAATCTCCTCAGTCGCCATGGAGTCACTCACAAGGTGACCACATCCTACCATCCTCAAGCCAACGGTCAAGCCGAGATTTCCAACAGAGAGATCAAGTCTATCCTGGAGAAGACCGTGGCTCGCACGAGGAAGGATTGGTCACTCAAGCTGAGTGACGCACTTTGGGCCTACCGTACAGCCTTCAAAACTCCGATTGGGATGAGCCCTTTCAAATTGGTGTACGGAAAGTCCTGCCACTTGCCCGTGGAAATTGAGCACAAGGCATACTGGGCCACACGGGCCATCAACATGGACTTGCTCTCAGCTGGAGAGAAACGCATCCTTGACTTGCATGAGTTAGAGGAGATGCGTTTCAATGCCTACGAGAACGCGAGAATGTACAAGGAAAGGACCAAACAAGTTCACGACAAGCGCATCATGCCTCGTGAGTTCCATGAGGGAGACTTGGTCCTCTTGTTCAATTCTCGACTTAGGCTCTTTCCAGGGAAGCTGAGGTCCAGATGGTCCGGTCCATTCCGGGTGAGGGCAGTGTTCCCGTTTGGCACTGTGGAATTGGATAACAAGGAGGGGCAGACTTTCAAAGTCAATGGTCAGCGTCTCAAGCACTACATTGCTGACCATCCCCAAGAATTGCGAGAGAGCTTGGATCTCTCCGATCCATCTCAAAACAGAACCTGAAGAGAGAAGGTCGAGCTCGAGACCTAAAACGAGCGCTCCTTGGGAGGCAGCCCAAGCAATTTTTACCCATTTTGCATTTTAGGAACAGATAGACATGCATTCATTCTTCTGCATTGTATCACGAGCGGCTTGAGAAGTCACGGGATGAGGAACAAAATTTTCAAGGTTGGTACGGCCCGTACCACTTTGGTACGGCCAGGCCGTACCTAGGTCAGATTTCGCGAACCGACGCCTTCCCCTTCCGCCTTTTTCCCATTTAAACCCCCCCGTACCCCTTCCCCTTCCCAGCCGCACCTCTTCCTCTCTACTCTCTCCTCTCTCCATCTCCACCCTCTCCACTCTTTCTCTCCTAAACCGAGCACAAGGCTGGCGCACCAACGCACCACCGACATTCCCCTCTTCCGTCCGATCCTCTTCACACGGCCACGCCGCACCGCTCCACTTGGTCCGACCCGCACCCCCTCACTGGTACGACTCGCACCTTCTTCTCTCGGTTAGTCCCTCTTCTCCATTTTCTCTTCTTCCTTTTCCTCCTTGCTCGGTTCAGCAAGTTTTCAGTCCAAACCCTAGCTTGGTACGGCACACCCGTACCAGCTGGGTACGGCCCGTACCAAACGATCTGACCTGACCACTTTGGTGCCAACCTCTGTACTGCACCACCTTGGGGTGCAAACCCCATTTTTGTCACTGGTACCAGATTGGTGCGGCCATTACCAGCCAACACCAAAACCCTAGGTTTGGTACGGCCCGTACCAACCCGTGCGGCTAGGCCGTACCTACCTAGGTCAGGCCAGGCCGTACCTCTTAGGTCAGACCAGGCCGTACCTACCCAGTTGCGCTCCCTCTGAACCAACCAACGTCACACACGACTGCCCGAGATGAGTCGACGTTCCTCGCGCGCCTCCGCATCCTCTGACGACACCATCCCTTCCGTCACTGGCCAGCCTGACGACGTCCCTCCTACCGCTGCCCCCACGTCATCTCATCACTCCCACCGGAGTGCGTCTCGTCGTGGCTCCCGCGCATCTCGCCACTCCCAGGAGAGTGCAGCCAGGACCCCCACCTACTATGAGGGTGAGACCACATCCAGTGAGTCTCCATCCGTTCACCAGAGCCCACAGGAGAGCCCCCCTTACCATCCATCTGCTGACCAGGACCAGGGCTCTGACGAGGCCTCCGACCACGCCTCTGACTCCATGGGCACCGATTCGGCCACCTCTGATGCCACCCAGCGTGCCGACGCATACACCGCGGAGTACTTCCTCATTTCGACCCGACAGCAGCTCAAGAATTTTGAAATCCTTCTGACGAAGACGGTCAACAACACGAGGATTGTCGATTTCTCTGCTCTTCAGGCGATGGGCCTAGAGGACGAGTTCCGCCGCATCACCACCCGGGTCGGGATCACTCCAGCTTTCTGGGAGATCGCCCAGAGGGGATACAAGAAGCTCACCATGGAGTTTCTTTCCTCTCTGGAGCTCAAGTACTCGCGGCACCATACCCCGTTCATCCGGTTCCGCATGCTGAGTGAGACCCACCGCGTCTGGCTGTCTGACTTGAGAGAGTGGTTTGGCTTTGAGCCGAACCCGACTACTGATTCCCTCTCTTTCTCTGGGGAGTTGACGCGCGACACCTTCTGGGAGCTGATCTCTGGCGCACCAGCCGGGTCAGCTTTCAACAAAGAGTACAAGCAGCTCAACGTCCCACATCCTGTCATCCGGGTCCTGCTGCGTATCCTCGGTTGCACAGTTTTTGCACGTGGCGAGACATTCGCCCGTGCTAATGTTGAGGATCTGCAGCTGGTGGATCATATGCTGCGCCCCGACAGCACTCTCGAGCGGCCCGATCTGATGCTCGCCATGATCCGCCACTGGATCGACGTCCAGAGGCAGCCCAAGCCGGGTGGCACTCTCTACATCTCGGCCTATGTCACTCTGATCGCTGAGCGCTTACACCTCCAGATCATCGGCGACGAGGAGTGCCGGAGCTCCCGATCTCTCTCTCTCACTCAGTTCACCACCTACAAGTTCATCGAGTCAGCAGCAGGACGCGATGGGCGAGGTGCTTGGGCTTGGCGCATGCCTGACCAGCATACCAGATACATCATGCCATTCCCGGTCACTCTCTCCTTCACTGACCGGAGCACTTGGTTTTTCCGACGTCCGCCCCGCGTGCAGCCTGCCCCTGAGGTCCCACCTCCACCACCTCCACCTCCTCCACCACCACTGCAGGGCGATGAGGACATGATCGATGCCGCCACCTCTCCAGTCCAGGCTCCGTTTGCACCGCTGCATCATCTCCCTCCTCTTGTGCCACCTTTCCCCGGCCAGGCTCCCCCCTTCTTTGAGCAGGTACATCCTTCACCCTTTGGTGCAGGTACCTCATTCTATGGAGCTGGCCCTTCCACGTACCAGACTGGCCCATCCACCTCCGCCTACGCTGCTGGCCCATCCACCTCTGCCTACGCAGCCGGACCCTCGACCTCCTACAGTAGACCCGAGTATCCCCCTCCAGTCGATGAGCCCACCATCCAGGATGTCTACCATCTGATGTACGGCATGCGTCAGGAGCAGGGTGTTGCACTCTATGAGCAGGGTGCTGCCATTCGTGAGCAGGGCGCCATCCTCCAGGATCTCACGCGACGGGTGACTGGGATAGAGCAGCGGTTTAGCGACTGGCTCTGGTACGACCACCCTGAGGACTGATCAGGTTCGCTCTCTTTTCCCCGAGCTTCTTTTATCTCTTTTATCTCATAGTCTTGAAGCATTGAGGACAATGCTCAGGCTAAGCTTGGGGGGATTGCATTTGCATTTAGGTCATATTTACTTTATCGTTATTTTTCTGGCATTTTTTTCGTATTTTCGTGCATTGTTAGGTGAAGATTTGCGTGAATTGCTAGAATTGAGAATAACTTTGAAACAATTTAGTTGTGATTAGGATAAACCTGAGTGAATTGGAACTTACCCATGATTGGTTATTGAACTACTTAGGTTGAGATGTTTTTAATAATGGAAACGATGAAACAAACTTAGAATTGAATCGAACGAGATTATTCGAAAAAACTGAACTGTGCCTTTAGGAATTGGGATTTTCAAATTAAGAAAGTTTGGAATATCCATTGGTATGAATGAATACCAATAGATGTGTGTATTCATGGTATGAGCAAACCAAAAAGAAATGAAAAAGAATAAAAAAAAAAAGAAGAAAAAGAAAAGAGAAATGAAAAAGATGGAGAACATAAGAGTACTGGCAATAAGCCTCGAATGGGCGCCTTTGAGCTCGTCTCCCAATTAGAAATAAAGAAAGAAAATTTTGCTCATACCAACACACTTCGTTCGCAACTTTCTTACCCTTAAGCTTGATTCAAGCTTGGGGGAGGGCAAATGAAAAGAAAAACCACCTTGAATAAAAGCACTGACTCGGAAAAAGAATGAAATTGTTTCGATCAAACCTAGGTAATTAGTCTTTCCATTGTTAAAACCATCTCAAAATAAGAAGTTCAATTCACTAATTAGTGGAGTGAATCAAGGTTTATGAAGGGATATTTGAATTACAACCGAATCGATTCTAGAAATTCTTGACTATAGCAAATTCACGTAGGTTTTCACATTTAGACTTGTATCTGCATTTAGATTTAGTTGACCAGCACTTTTACCCGAGTTTGAAACTTTTTGCTTGAGGACAAGCAAAGGTTCAGCTTGGGGGAATTTGATACCTCGCATATTTAGTCTATTTTAGGCCTATTTTAGTACCAGATTCGTGCCATAATTCACCAGAATTATGTGCATTCCATTGTTATATCTTTAGAATTTGGTACTGCTGAGTGTTTGTTTGTTTTCTGCAGGTTTGGAGCAAAACACACGAAGAAATGGCGATTCACATAATGAGGTACGACCCTTACCAGGCTTGGTACGGGTCGGACCATACTTAGCCGTTTTCAGCTCTTCACGCCTGGTACGGCCAGGCCGTACCAAATTGGTACGGGCCGTACATGAAGGCGTCCTGACAGATTCAAATTTGGGCAGAGGCTATTTAAGGCGGGGAACTCTCCAATTTCGCAATCCATTCCATTCCAGATCCATTTGAGAGCACAGTAAGAGAGAGAAAGAGAGCTAAGGAGCTGAGAGCAAGAAGGAAGGAAGAGGAAGAGGCGAAACTCGACGGATCTAGCTTCCTCCTCTCGATCCCTTCAATCCATGGCTTTCTCTATCCCTTTTATTGTATTTTTAGATCAGATCATGTGCTGTGAGTAGTTCTTTTAGTTTCTAGGGTTAAAGATTGATTCTTGATTTGTTTTGACTTTCTTTGACTTGTATCTTGTATGAACTCTTTAGTTTGATTGATTGTGATTTACTTTGATATCTTTTGCTTTGCTTGCTGTGATTGTTGTATGATGTGCCTCTAGGTTTAGATCGAACCTATCAAGGTCATGTGATCATCTCAATCTCTCATCCAAATCAAATGCTTAGGGTAGAATAGTTCGAATTGAAGCCGAGAGGTTGAATTCTCCTCTAATCGACAGATTAGAGGGTGCCTTAGACCTCCAATCAACCAGCTAGGGTAGATCTGTACCAACACACGAGAGTTGAGGTGTAGAAATCCCTAAAAGGCTCTCAATTGCATTCCAACCTAGATCTTGATCCAACAAACGACGGT
Organism: Carex littledalei; assembly: GCA_011114355.1. Taxonomy (NCBI): domain Eukaryota; kingdom Viridiplantae; phylum Streptophyta; class Magnoliopsida; order Poales; family Cyperaceae; genus Carex; species Carex littledalei. Next base: position 8,662,634 of record CM022096.1, on the reverse strand, counting down.
TGAGGGTTAGGAACCTTAGGTATGGTCGATTGAACCTTTCTAAAGAGTTTAGCACAAGGTACCAGCAAGGAAATGCATTCACTCGAACTGGTAAGCTCTGTTCTGGGAAGCCAGTACGGGTCTTACCAGGGTGGTACGGCCTTGCCTTACCAAGTGAGGTACGGCCTAGCCGTACCAGCTTGGTACGGGCCGTACCACTAGAGGCAGATCAGAGATGAAGTCTTAAACCCTGGAAACACCTTTTATCCATAATCAAAACACAATTTACATTTGTTCTAAACATTTTGTTACATCTTCTTGAATTGTTAGAATTGTTTGATTTGACCCTTTAGGAACTTAAATACAAAACCAAACCTTTTTCACTTCTAGTTTTTGATTGAGTTTGATAGAATCTAACCTCGCAATTAACCGTTCCTGTGGATCGATACCCGAATATACTACACGATAGGGGTTGTGCACTTGCATCCCTTACTCGTGGAGTGTTAACGTGGTTTTAAAAGGTACGCTCTCAAGCGTACCGAAACTTGCGTTGCACTTTGCTGCGAACAGGCCGCACAGACAGAATGTTTTTTATTGTTTGTGTTTGGCCGGGAGGGATGGCAATGGGGACGAATGTGCTTTTATCAGGATTGATCTTGAGGCCGGATAGTTCTGAAAATATTTTGAGAGTGTGTGCAATTACCTTCAGTGTGATAGGGTGGGCCTCAGAAATTATGAGAGTGTCGTCCGCAAATTGGATTGTTTCCGGTGGCATGAAGGCATGAGGGTGCATAGTGGGTTCGGAGTTCTTGAGAAATCTGTTCAAAGAGTCCGCCACTAGGATAAAAAGCATTGGAGAGAGTGGGTCGCCCTGCCTCAGCCCCCGTTTGTGCGTGAAGAATCTTGTGTGATCTCCATTTACCTTGATGGTTGATGTAGAGGAGCGAAGGATATTGAGCACTGCCGAAATCCATTTGGGTGGGAATCCCCTTTCTATCAACAGGTTGACCATGAAGCACCAATCCACCGTGTCAAAAGCTTTCTCGAAGTCGACTTTATACAGGATAGCCGGGAGTTTCTGCTTAGAGCAAAAAGCTAGAAATTCCCTAGCCGTGACAAACGACTCCATCAGCGATCTCCCTTTTACAAAAGCTGTTTGATTTGGTAGGATAAGACGCGGTAGATATGCTTGCAACCTTGTGGCCATGACTTTAGGTATAATCTTAGCTATTGTGTTTATGACACTGATCAGCCTGTAGTTTGAGATGCGCTCGGGGTTAGTTATCTTTGGCAAGAGAGTGATACTAGCTCTGTTAATGTGTTTGATTGAAACCCCACTATCTACAAAATCGCGAATAAGTTGCAGGATATCGGTTCCGATAATAGCCCAGAATTTTTGATAGAATTCGGCCGGTAGGCCGTCCGGCCCACTTGCTTTCCCCTTGGGCATATCATTTATTGCCTGGAGCACTTCTGTATCCGTGATAGGATCGTCCAGTGATTTCAAATCTTCCGGAAAGCTCGGGCCCACCCTACCCCGAAGGTCGAAGGGTCTGCTATGAGGACCCCTGCGCCCTAGGGTTTCTTTGAAATGGTTCCTTAGGAAGATTGGAATGCGGTGGCCAGTTATTGGGTGGCCGTCAGCGGATTCGTGGGATAAAGTGATGATGCGGTTCGTGTTTTTCCTGCCATTGGCCACCGCGTGAAAGAATTTTGTGTTTTTGTCCCCCAGTTTGAGCCAGTGGCAGCCTGAGCGTTGCCGCCACTTCGCTTCCTTATCTGCGGAAAGGGCAAATATGTGTTCTTTGAGACGCACTCGTAGTCGAAACTCCACCGTGTTAAGGTGTCGCCTTTCCTCTGCTCGATCCAGCTGTTGCAGCACCCATTTGGATGCCGTTAGGTATGTCTCTCTTTTCCGGAATTTGAGCTGGGCCCACTGCCTTAGCTCTCTCTGAACCGCACGAATTTTTTCCTGGATCCTGGTTGCCGGGTGTCTCACCGTGACCGAGCTCCAAGCCCGTGCCACGATATCCTGGGTTTCTTCGTATTTGAGCCAGAAAACCTCGAAGCGGAACCTTCTGCGAGGTGGGTTAGTGTGCGGAGTTATAGAGAGCATGAGAGGTACATGATCCGAGGCGGTTGCCGGCAGATCCGTGAGAGAGAAAGAGGCGCCCAAATTGTTCCAATGAGAGGACAGGAGGGTTCTGTCCAATTTGCTGAAGGTCGGGTTGGGTCTGCTGTTGGACCAGGTGTAAGCTCGTCCTTGCAGTGGAACCTCGGTTAGGCTGGACTCGTCAATGAAAGAGTTGAATGCCGGCATGGTTCCCAGGTTCCTTAAAACGGCCGTTGTTTCGTCGACGGAGCGAAGCATATTAAAGTCACCTAACAATATCCATGGTAGAGTGTTAAGTGATCGGATATGCCTTAATTCATTTAAAAAAATCCGCTTGTTATTATCCTCTTGGGGCCCATACACTCCTGTGCACATAAAAATTAAATCTCCTCTTTGTATCACCACTGTGACTGTGTAATTAAAGATGAAGGAATCAATCAGGGTGAATATATGACTCCACGCGAGCAATATTCCTCCTCTGGTTCCTTCCGCATTTAGAGTCGCAAATTGTTTGTATTTGGATGGACACACTTGTCTAACCTCAAATATCGAACAATTACTCCATTTTGTTTCTTGAAAACATATAAAATCCGGGTTATTGTCAATGACGTGATCTTTAATAACCGCGCATTTGTTTATGTTGCCCAAGCCCCTCACATTCCAATTTAAAAATGACATAGGAAATTGTAATGCATTAACCATAATTAACGGGTAGTACACAAAAGTCACTTGATTAGTGTTATAACCACATCACAAGACCAAAATTAAACACCTAAACAAGGAGAGCTACTCAAACTACATTCCTATTCAATTGCCATCGGCCCCCAGATCCTCCTGGTCGTCATCGGAGAATTCGTCATTGCTGTCAAATTCGAGCGCGCCCAACACTGATTCTTCATAATCATTCTCCATTGGAATCTCCTGACTTGGGCCCTCTTTGTTGGCCGGTTGGATGGTAGGACCCCTAGCTCGGCTACCTTCTCCAATAAGCCCCTGCTGGCCACCTATAATCCCGCAATATTTCTCAATTTTTTCTGCCGCCTCTTGGTTCAAAGGGTTACGGTCGAGAGCTTCAGCTGACAGTGCTCGCAGTATGTCCGCTTTGCGGTCTGGTTCGGAAATTTTGACCGAAGATCCTGCTTTGCCCGCATTTCGACGCCTCTTCTGACCCAGGGAATAGTGCCGAGTAGTACCTTTCCTGGAAAGCCGCATGCTCCTTCTAAGTTGCTGCTCTCCCTGAATGGGTGGGGGGGGGGAAGGGATTGGTTCTATGGTCGGTGCAGGGTGAGAGCCCTCATTTTCGGTCTGAACTTGGGTGATATTGTCAGTCAGGTGAGCAGCTATGTTCCCAGGACCTTCCTGATCCATCATTTGCGTCTGAGCCGGGTCAGGTAATGCACTAAGATAAGCCTCGTCTTCTTCGTTAAGGTCAGGGACTTGTTCCTCTACCTCGACCGAGTATGCTCTCAGTTCTTCGTCTAGTGCCCTGTCCTTCTTAGATTGGTTCGAAGACTCCGAGTCCGAGAGATCTTCGTCCATGTCGTTGGTGGTTAGTGATGTAGTGCGGTAGAGGGAAGATTTCAGAGTGGTGTGGTTCAGGCTCTGCTTCTATTTCCTCGTCCACCGGCTCGGACTCAGTTTCGGATTCGAAGAGCTCCTCCATCGGCTCTGGTTCTAACGGGTTATCCAAGTTAGGGCTACGGATTGGTTCCTGTTTAGGCAGTGTGGGTGCTGCGGGAAGAGAGACACCGTCATCCCCAAGATCGCATGTGCCAGGAGAAATTAGGGAATTGATGGGGGTTTCCTGAGATTGGGAGGGAGAGATGGCAATCGGGTTGCCGGGTTCGCCTAGAAATGGATGCGGATTGGGTGTAGCGTCTGTCAGGTTTTTCCTAAGCGGATTGGCTGGTGGGGTTTGGGTATCGGGAGGGATATTAAATGGGGGGCCGAATGGATGGGGTGTGGTGTGAATTGGGCCTTTGAAGGTTGCTGCAAGGCCCGAATCAAGGATGGGGTTGATGGATCGTTCGGTTAGCACAGCAGCCTGGTTTGGGTCTGGAAAGAGTAATGGTTGTGTGGAGATGTGAGTTGCTTGCTGGGCCGAGATGAATTGAATATGGGCCTCCCTATTTAAGTCTGAGTTTTGAATTATGTTGTTAGACTCATAGGCCTGGCGTGAAAGTACTGTGGGAGCGGAGGTAATTAATGAAAAGTGCTGTACTGTTCCTGAGGTGCCGTGTGAGATAGGGTCAAGGAGATTTTTGAAAAACTTGGGTGTCTCTCCAATTCTAACAGGACAGGCACGCTCCATTAACGGATTTTTAACGGGTTTGGCTGAGGCCGTATCGGAGGCAATAGACTTCCCTTTCCCTCTGTGATCCGGGACCGGGCACTCTGTCCGTTGTGCCTCGAAGGTGACCGGTGACGCATGCACGGCGGTAGGTGGAGGCGGCTTGGAGCTGCCTAGATGCTCCACAAAATGAGGGCTGGTTTTCAGCATATCATAGAGCTTGTTCTTTTTGGGTCCGGTGGCTTCCCGTTGCCAAAGGTCGAAGAGAGTGTCATACTCGATTGCAATGAATCCTTTACCCTCTGGATCAGCCGAGTGACCAGTCTGTTTCCTGACATAGTCCTGGTGGACTTTGGCAAAGAACGCGGAGTCCGGGGTCGGGTCAACCGGTGGGGAGATAGAGATTGGTTCTTCAATCGAGCTATGCACGACGACCTCGATATCATAGGACAGACCCCTAATCCACATAGTGATGCCATGTGGTATGTGACATAGTTGGGGTACAGCGATTACCACCATCATTCTCTCCAGGGAAGGGACCTTCGACATGGGGGTGTGGTCTAAAACAATCCCAAACGAGCTGACCGCGGCGATGAGATGCTCAACGTTCCAAGCTTGTGGCGACATGCGTTTGAGCTCGATCCAAGCCTTGTATTTTAACTGTGTCGGGTAGCCATTAACCGCCCGACTCCAAGGATATAAGACATAGCCGAATTCCTGAGCTGGATTCTTAAAATTTTCTAAGAAGCGTGTACGGTCAGATCCGAGGGGGAGGAGCAGCAGGTATTGGGAGTCAGCGAGGTGTGTGATAGGGAGTGGGTAGTCGGATCGGCATGCCGTCATCATGACCGATTGAATGGCTTCGATGGAATGGTTGGGGCGAAGCCTCGCATCAATGAGAACAGCCCGGTTTAGTTGTTGTGCACTTGTTCGCATCTGGTGGGTCTCCGGTATGAAAACCGTTGCGAAAGTCGGGCGGTTTTGCGGCATGTGTGACTCTCCCATGTTACCCCTTGGTGTTAGCGGGTCGAAATGGGTTTTGGTTGCAAGGAACGCTTGCTTGCAAAACTTTGCCTCGTGGCCCTTTTCCCAGCAGTAGGCGCATACCCCTCGCCTCGGTAGAGCATCCATTCTGGTCATGGCCGAGCTGTAGGCAATTGTAGCAGCGTCCCCGCCATCTCGGGTGGCCGGGGTCTGGGGGGAGAGGAAGGGGTTCGGGTGTAATGGAGGTCGGGTTTATGGGGTTGCTGTTTGAGTGGAGGGGTTCGGCCAGGGGTTTTGGTCTAGGTAATGGGGCCATGGTGGGGACTGGAAACGGTGGAGAGGAGGGGGTTTGAGGTTGGAGGGTGAGGGGGAGTTCAATGATTGTGCGTAAGAAGGGGAGGCCTGGGAGTTATAAGGAGAAGATGGTTGGGCATTCACTGCTGAGGATGGTTGTTGGGCATTCATTGCCGCGGTTGGTGCAGCAGCAATAAATTTGTTCTTGGCCATTAATGTGTTTAAGTGCTTGGAGTAAGAGTTGCGTTTTGTGAATGAAGACTGGTGCCACTGTTGAGTATTTTTAATGGTAGAAGTGGGGGTATGGCCATTAATGGCTTTGAATGCTGAGGTGATGGGTGCAGGAAACAGGGTGTCGATAGTACTAGGGTGTTTAATGTTTTTGACATGAGGGTGATTTGCACGCCTCTGAGAATGATGATGGCTGTGAGGGAGAGGGTACTTACCTGTACCGTTGGAGTGGGTAGAGTTGCTAGTTTGCCTAGGGAAAAAGCCACTGCCATGCCTCCTAGCGCGCCAGAGCTGTTTTCCATGCCGGCGGTATTGATTACCCTGCTCCTGTTGTGGCCGGTGTTGCTTTTGCATAGAGAACCATCCTTCTCCAGTAGGGATAGCCTTCAATTTCGCCATGGGAATCGCCTTGGTTAACGGGTCTCCCCCCAAGGTGTCTTTTGTGGAGTTCGCTCCGGACATTTGTTGAAAAAATGATAATGCCATATATATGTGACCCTCCAACAACAATAGTTCCTGTATCATAAAATTAAAATTACATAACTTATATTTCAAAATTTCACATTTTAGATTTAGATTTGTGAAAAAAAAAAATCATGCAAACTAGTTCAAACAAATAATTTCAAATTGAATCTAATTAATTACCTGAACAAAGTTTACCAACATACATCAGTTAAGAGACAATTACAGAAAAAAGGACCGGACCCGGACCGAACCGTGGACCCGTGGAACCGAGGGTTGAGAACGGGTTTGGGTTGACCGAACCAAACCCAACCCGTGGAACCCGATCCGTGCCAACCCGCCAACCCGTGCCCGTGTCAACCCGTAGACCGGGCGGGTTTGGACCGGACCGTTTTCAATACCCTATGTATATCTACTGTTCAGATACAGATAATTGAAACATAATATATATGAAAGTGTGTTAGGGATTCATTCCTTGATACAAGGGCCTCATCTTGATATTTAATTTCGTAATTTCAAAACACGATGCAATTTCTCCAATATAATTTTATCTCAATTAATTTGAAGAATTTCAATTTGAAAGGCAAAATTTTCACTAGCCTTCTGTTTGACATATACATAACTGACACATAACTTGTTAATAACATAAATACTTCAAGAGTGAGGCTACGGTGCTATGCATAGCACGGATTGGGTCCGTGCTACGGCTCAAAATTTGATTTTTCAAAATTCTAATGGTCGATCCGAACCGTTCAACATGATTATAAAATGAATATGTACTTGCAAATCAAATTTTACATTTTTTCGAATTTTTTTACTATTTTTTTAGATAGGCTGTTTTTGGATGGTCCAGAATGTTCAGATCAAGTGATTTTCGAAAAAATAGTAAAAAATTCTAAAAATGTAAAATTTGGTTTGCAAGTACATATTCATTTTATAATCATGTTGAACGGTTCGGATCGACCGTGAGGATTTTGAAAAGTTAAATTTTGAGCCGCAGTACGGACCCAATTGATGCTGCATAGCACCGTAGCCTCACTCATACTTCAAACCGACTAGTTTTCTTGGCACATCTGTTTGACCATAATGCTTTCTATGTATGAAGGCTTTACGACATTTTGTTAGTTTTTTTAGAACTTTCAATCATCTTAAGTGGAGCCTGTAAGAAGAAATTAAAGTCAAAATACACAAAAATAAAATAAAAAATAGAGATGAATTTATCCCTATTTATTTCATTTAAATCCGTTCCTGACTATTATAGGAACCAATTTGGGTCCGATGTCCATCGGACTCAAAGCGAGTTTGATGGATTCAATGACCGTCTGATCTGCTTTAAGATTTGCACCAGCAACTTTCGCGTCTGCTTTAAAATTCATGCGCACAAATTTTAAAGTGGATCGGACGGTCCCTAAACCCATCGGACCCAAATTTGAGTCCGACGGGCATCGGACCCAAGCTGTTCTCACCATTATAATGGTGAGGCCTATCGGTTGAGGAGTATTGGAGCGGTGCATCAGAACGATTTCATTTTATGTTTTTAATATGTTTCAAATATTTGTTATGTATTTTCTTTCGTCAAGGTTTGTGATATACTTAGAATTATAGATTTATACAATAATAGTTTTCAACATAAAAAAATATAATAAGAAATAAATAAAATAATATATATCTATAATAATTTCTACGATGATTCAAACTTTATTTTCATTTTTTTAAAGGGCGGGAATTCATTCTTGAAAGAGAAAGCTAAACTATTCTACAATTACACTACAAAAGATCCAGAATCAGAATAATTACAGGTATCTAATTTTCAGATTAACACGGAGCAAAAAAAAAAGTATGAAATCCTTTGTTTTTTTTCCTCCAATATATAATTGTGAAACCAAATTAACCTAGAGATTTGCGAATTTCTTTTTCCTTATTCCAATTTTTTTTTTTACCAGATGACTAATAAAAGATAAAGAGTGAGGCTACGGTGCTATACATAGCACGGATTGGGTCCGTGCTACGGCTCAAAATTTGAATTTTCAAAATTCTAACGGTCAATCCGAACCGTTCAACATGATTATAAAATGAATATGTACTTGCAAACCAAATTTTACATTTTTCGAATTTTTTTACTATTTTTTTAGATAGGTTGTTTTTGGATGGTCCAGAATGTTCAGATCAAGTGATTTTCGAAAAAAAAGTAAAAAAATTCGAAAAAATATAAAATTTAGTTTGCAAGTACATATTCATTTTATAATGTTGAACGGTTCGAATCGACTGTTGGAATTTTAAAAAGTCAAATTTTGAACCGTAATACGGACCCTATTTGTGCTATGCATAGCACCGTAGCCTCACTCAAAGATAAATATTCGGTTCTTTGTTGTGGGTCGACAGTCGTTGGTTTAATATATCTTATCAGGGACCACTATCATTTGTCCCACAAATAAATTTGCTCAAACATGTGTCTCTAAAATCATTAGAGAAATAACACGTGTCTCTCAGGATGATTGGGTCGTTTTCTTTGCTTTATCTGACTAGAAAAGAGAAATTATTTGTCAGTTAGATGCCAATTCGCTTCAACTTGTTTGTGGATGCCCCAATTTCGCCCATTTGCGTAAAGCCCATGGCTTTGTGTGTTAAGCTCAATAATTGATGCATCAAACATGTCAAATATTTGTTATGCATTATAGAAGGAATTTTTAGAACTACATTGTTCTTTTTAATCAAACACGTATAAGTATAACATATGATACTTATATATCCATATTTGTACTATACTATATAGTTTCTAGCTATTGGATGAATAAATCATAAATTTAAGTGTTCTTGTGATTTGGAAAAATAAATGTCATTTACGGATTTATTGACACACCTAATTTGGATTGATGCATGATAATAACGAAAATAATTTAAGGTTCACCTTACAGTGATTTCCAATTTTTCATAGTGACAGAGAGTAGTTTCTCTTCCTCACTTTAATTAAAGTATAGGCTAATGAAAAGTTGCTTTCTGATGATTGACAGTAGATTAATTACTAGGAAATTAAGGACTTCTGCTTTCGGTCACTTTAATACCTCACTTTAGTTAAAGATGGTTTCTGATTCTTTATCAAATTATAATTTCTCTCCCTCACTTAAAGTTGCTTTATGAGGCGCACTTTGGTTTCTTGAGAGGCCAGGTCTTGTTCATGAATCTTCAAACTGAAAATAAATCTGCTGTGATTCTCGGAGAATCATAGGACTCTGCGATTCCATCTCAACTGTTGGTCTTTCTCGAGATGTGTGCATGAAAATTTGTTTTTTCAAGAATGTTTCCGAGATCCGCGCACGGAAAAGTTTGAACCGTTGGTTTCGAAATTTTAAGATCCTGCGATCCGTCTCAAAATCGCAGTAGATTCGGACTCATCTTCAACTTCATCTATTGCTCTCTCTCTTTATATATATGAACCATCATTGTCATCTTCCAATTCACTTTAACAAGTACTTGCTTTGTGTCAATGATCTTAAAAAGCTCAATTATTGAGTTCAACACACAAAGCTCAATAATTGATCCCTATTTATGTCATTTAAATCCGTTCCTGACCATTATAATGGTGAGGCTTATCGGTTGAAGGAGTATCGGAGCGGTGTGTCAGAACGATTTCATTTTATGTTTTTAATATGTTACAAATATTTGTAATGAATTTTCTTTCGTCAAGTTTTGTGATATATTTAGAATTATAGATTTATACAATAATAGTTTTCAACATAAAAAAATATAATAAGAAATAAATAAAATAATATATATCTATAATAATTTCTACGATGATTCAAACTTTATTTTCATTTTTTTAAAGGGCGGGAATTCATTCTTGAAAGAGAAAGCTAAACTTTCGTATTTGTATTCTTGAGTTTTTTTCTCCACAGAAATTTTGCACTGTGTCGGAATTTTTTATTCCGACTAGTCTAAATTTTGAAATTCATTTAATAATTCTAAAAATTCTACGAGATTAGTTAAGGTGTTATGGATAACATAAGATGTTCCGTACTATTGTTTCAAAACTCTGTTAGATTGCTTTAAACGACGAATTCAATATGTTTAAACTGATATACTTCGTCATTGATGTGTTTACATACAAAAATTATGAAATTATGAATTCATTTAGTATAAAGTCAAACGGTAAAAATTATGATTTTTAACTTAGTTTTAATATATTAAATTTTCATAATTTTTGTATTGCTTGACTTGATATTAAATGAACTCAAAAATTTATAAACTTGACATGTAAATACATCAATGACGAAATAGATCAATTTTGATGAGTAGAACTAGGATGTTCCTAAGTTCGCCAAGTCTCTTTGTTGAACTCTAACTCTAAAATCTATCAAATTGACATTAAATGACGAATCCGAACACTTGAAACTTGTCTACCTTACGAGTGATGCGTCTACATACAAAAATTTCAAAATTTCGAATTAATTTTGTATAGAGTCAAGTGGTAAAAAAAAGTTCAAAAAATGAATGCATTAAAATTAATTTATAAATCTTTTAATTTTTGACCGCTTGATTTTAATTATTCGAAAGTTTAAATTTTTTGCATGTAGACACATCAGACGTAAGGTAAATGAATTTCAACGGTTTTGATTCATCATTTAAAATCAATTGATATGTTTTAGAGTTAAGTTCACAAAAAAACTTGATGAATTTAGAAACATTCTAGTTCATACTCTAATTTTAATTCCTCATTTAAAGTCAATCTAATAAATTTTCAAAATAATAATACGAGACATCTCATGCTATCTACAGCAGCTTAGCCAAACTCAAATTCTACATTTATTTAAAACAAATTTGGTTTAAGATATGTTCCCACGAACTACCGAACAAACAGTGCGCTATAATTTAAAATCTCACATGTCACAAGAATTAAAACAGAAAAGACATATCAATGTCTATAGGACTATAGGAGAATGAGTGACCTTACTCCGTAGACTTACAGTCTATAGTCCTATTTCGACAAGACAACACCTGGTGTGCACAGCTGTCCTTGAATTGTATCCTAAAATAATAAGTAAACAGAAGCTGGGGCCTGGGACTAAGAAGTCAGAATTAGAATTTTGAAAAAATGTTAAGAAAAAAATAATGCGCAGAGGCAGGCAAACCTGATTCTTACGCAAATATAATTGAAGCACCTTTTATTTTATTTTTTATACTTGTCTCGTTCAATTCATATATTCATATAGTCTGTTGTATATATTAGTTCTTATATCATATCATCATATGTGAGAAATAACGCATTTACCAGAATCTATAATACACATGTTAAAATACTTCCTGAAAGTATTTATTATGTGTTTAGAAAAATGTCCAACCAATTTCATTAAAATCAGCTCAAATTCATTTGACCCGCTACTTAAACAAAATGTAATAAAAATAAAATCAACCATTCATATAGCTCTATTTGAAATGTAAAGTTTGAATTATCAATAAAATAATCGTTGCAGTTAGGATGGGCCCGTAGAATCATGGCAAAGTTGGCAACTAACCTCTATAACGTCTCTACCGCCTTTCGTCCCAGAAATTGATAATTGCGCTAAAACTTTGAGAATCTTTTCCTTTCCTGTTAAGCTATTAATTCCGGAATAAATCTTCTCCTTTCCTGATTTCTTTGGATTCCTGCAGGCTGCAGTAACTGTTGCGTCTTTAAATATAAAAAAAATATTTTTCCTTCTCAGTACCAATGTACCATTCAGTCTCATCATCACACTCTTTATCGGAGTTTTGGCCGTTAGTCTAGTCTCTCTCTTCATTCTTTGAAGTTGTATTTTGAGTTCCAGTTGTAGTCTCTCCCCTCTCTCTACTCGAATCTTAAACCCTAAATCTTAATTTCGCCAATGGTGCCACCACCACCTCTTTTTTCCGGGACTTCTCCCTTCTCGCCGACATCGAGACACGGTCAGGTGTCACTTCCGGACCCAGTCGAGTACATGATCGCTAGAATCTGTACGGAGAAATTGGTGCTCCCGCCTGACCACCTCGCTCGGCAAGAGCTTGACCGACTAGGCGAATTTGAGTCTTTGAAAATTTTAGGTGTGATTGCTTCGAGTAGTATAGTGCACAATTTTTCAAGGTTTATAATGTTCTTGGCAAAGAAATCCCAGTCCCCGATTGCAATGGCGCACAATGCGGAGGGTTTATTCACCAGGCAGAGTGGCTGTTTGTCGGGACTACATGACGGAGGTGACTTTTTTTTATTAGATAATAGATAGAATCGTAGCTCAGTAAAGTTTTTTTTTCTTGTCAGACAGTAAAGCTCTGTTCTCACGGATGATGTAGACATGTAATATTGCAGATGTTTATACACTAGCGACTAATTTAATTATTGTTTTAAATTGTTTTAATTTTTTAATTTTGTTGAATTTTCTACGGAAGAGTATTTTTTCTATCCTTCTTTTGCCAGTAAGAAGTTATATTTTGCATGTCTCAAAATATATTAATCTAAGAAATTTTAACCTTCATTCAGGCCTGTTTTTCCTATTAAATCAATTACCCGTTCAAAACTGCATTACCGTCTGTCAAGGAGATCACACAATCAGACATGTATTATATCTAGTACAATGGAAAGGACACAGACTTGTGGAACCCACCTGTCCTTCCAAAGAAAATGGCCACCAGTTTAACATTACTTACTCTGATCTCTGACCAGATAATTCAGACACGAGCTCAGTTGAATGGGAAATGGTGGAGCGGGAGTCCATCCGATTTGATCAAGAGATGGCTACTCCGGACAGAATTGTAAATTCACCTCCGACAGTGTCAAAACAATTGTTGCATTTCGGAGCCAACAGCATGGAAAATGACAACATGGTTCATAGAAGACTCGATATGGAGATGGATCAAGCCAGGCTACAGAATTATGATAACCATTGTCATAGCTCAATACCTCAAAGAGCGAGGCATTTATGTCAGAGAGTAATAAGCCCTCAGATGAAGACTCTGGGGGATTTCGAATTCAGGAGGAGATTCCTGATCTTGAGTTACCTTGGGAGGTTGATATGTTTTCCTTTTTTTTTGGTTCTTTTTTATTACTTCTGTAAGTGAGGTATTGCAATTGTGGTATCTGTTTTGCTATGGTTTTTGAGTTTAATTTCGTTTAATTTTTTCAAGTTTTTTAAATTGTGTTTATGGTTCTGTACTGATACTTGTATTAGGGTCCAGTGTCCATCCTGGCAGTCCAGTACCAGTAGCTATGAGGTCCAATACTGGCAGTGATGTTTTCACACACTGATCCAGGCAAGGTTTTCTGCCTTCAAATTCAACAGTTGGTTAAGATATGAGCTCTAGTTGCTGGCCTAGCCTGTTTCAATTACTGCATTATTCCATAAGAGGAGACCCTTTTGGTTTTCTATGTTGATTAATTAGTCTGAATCTTTTGTTGATATTTATTTCTCAATGGTGATGAATTTAGGGCTAAGTTAGAGGAGACGGTTTCAATGGAGTTGTTAAGTAATCTTACTTACACGACGATGGAAGCTTTCGAGCTTCAAATATGGAAAGAATTTGGGATGAAGAATATTAAGCCATCTGACAGAAGAAAGGTTATGGTCTTTTCCCTTTGTGCTTGCACCGGCTTTGACCGCTACCTGTATGACACCTATAGACCAGAAATAAATATTACACATGTTACATGAAGACCCATCTACTTTTTCCTTTCGCATTGCTTGCTGCTTGATACGGAGTTGATTTTTGTTAATATTACATCAAGGAACTAGTTTGTTGTCGTTATATACAGATTTTGGACTCGGACATGGACAAAACACATGTCTACCACTGCTATGTCGATCTTCAAGGAAATGCTACATTCAAGGTTCTTACTACTTTAAAAAGATACTTGTATTATTGTTGAGGAACATAACAATGAATTCTAAATCTAGATGCTGATAATAATTCTCTTTAATTTTTGTGCACCTGAGCACATCACTAGTGCTTCAACTTTTGCATAATTGTTAATTACTTGTAATATACAGGGTCCTTTCCTTGAGTCTACAAAGACACACCTACAACGTGTTCTTGGTGATGAAAATATTCTTCAAGTGAAATTCGAAGAAGTTAGCCAGGAGAAAAAAACAGATTCTGACTTTTATGATTATTGCGATGTGTATCATAGAGTTGCAGAACAGGGAATTGAACTCGGCCTGCGACGGTATCAGTTTTTGAGTATGTTATCATATGCACTTATGCACTGATTACTGTGTCCATGTACTGACTTGAGATGGTTTTATTTTCATATTGGCTGGGTTTTAGAAGTCAATATTTTGTCTCTATTGGGATTTCTGAATTTTAGTTTGCACGGTGTTTGGATAAATATTATGTATGCATGGACTGGTGTTATATAGTCACCGGTACCTGATTGGTACCAAATGGAAACTTGATCACTGATCCAGGATAACCTTAGAAAAAGAAGAAGGGGAGGGGCCTCCAAATCTTTACATCCACTAGTAGCAACTGGAATACTTTTGTCATACCTGTGTACTTTTAATCAGATCTGTAGTAATATTTGGTCTTTTCTTTACTCTTTGCACCATTTGTATATGCAGTGTACAAAGATGGTGGAAAGGAGGAGAAGAAGAAAAGCGGTACGAAGTCCTCCGTCAAGTGCTACTTTGTGTGTACTTCATCGGGCTGGGACAGGGACCGAAATAATGATTTTCTCTTTGGCAAGACCATCAACCAAATACGCCTTCACTTAATGCATATACATACTGTCCCCAGCTTAGCAAAATACATCTCTAGGTAGTAGTTAATTCTATTTTTTTTTTGGCACTCTTATATAAATTGTCCAGACTGGCGAGTTATTTGTATTTGACATCTTATGCAGGCTTTCTTTAGTTCTATCCAAGACACTAAAGCTCGACATTGATTTATCCGATCCTGAGTTGAGGGTAGAAACTATTCCAGACATCCACTGTAAGGTAAAGCTGGTGATTCTACTTTGGTTTTTTTTTTTTTTTGCATAATTTTATACGTCCCTGTACTAAACATCAAATATTATGGCAGTAGCTCAACTACCATTATGGATGTACTAAACATATGGTTTTATCCCAATTCCTAGGAAGGTGCTGAAGTGCTTTTTTTTTTTTCATAAATTGGCAATGCTGTAATGGTATTTGACGTTTGTATGGTTAAATGTCAAGATTGCTATCTGTAGAAGGTGTATGCATGATATTGTTTGTTTCACTAGGCATTATGATATTCTGTGGTCTTGACTTCTAAGAGATACAAATGAACTTGCTCCTTTCCAAAAATTTGTTACTTATAAAAGGTCCAGATCATGCAAAAGATTCTTTGCTACCAGCCCTATAAAAGGAAAGCCAAGAAATAGTTTATTTGTTAGTACCAATTTTACTTGATTTAGGTGCAATTTTTGTAGGATGGAAGCACTGAATTGGAAGGAATTCATACAGATGGAACCGGTTTTATTTCTGAAGACCTTGCTCTGCAGTGCCCAATTTATGTGTCTAAAGGGAACATTCAGGTTCATTATATTTCTATTTGCATTGCATAATATGAAATTGTTTGAGGCTATTTAGGAGCTTTCGGTGCTTGGATAAATTGACCCTAGAAATTATGATGTTAGACAGTACCATGCTGACATGTGCTTCAATTTATATGTTTATCATAGTTAACCATGAAAGTACTTCATGTATCCTTTACCATCTCATTTCAATTTCTTTTTCAAATTTCTTCAGGCTGGGAGAGATGGCCTGAGTCCTGCTAGTGCAAAAAGACAAAAGATTTATGATAATGATGGACCGGTATGCAATAATTCATTACTTTATTTATAAAAGTTAAAGTGGTCTCTGGATTTTCTGTATAAGTGAAATTTCTCATGTTCACCTTGGTTTCCTAAACTAGCCTCTTCTGATGCAAGTTCGGCTATTCTACAACGGATTGTGTGCGAAGGGAACACTTCTCGTCAACAGGCTGGTAAGTTCAGTTTTTATTTATTGTATTGAATGATATTTCAGGATTTTGCTTGCTGGAATTTTAGTGATTGGGACTTTTTTCATATTTGTAAGAACCTAGGTAGTATGGATTACCAGTCAGTATTAAAAAAAAATATTTTTCTTTCTGGGATTAATTCTTTGTATTTGTGTAGCGTTATCCTTCTTGAATATGTTAAGGATGCATCTTCGAGGGTGATTTTTGTGATAACAATTAATAATGCTTGAATGACACATTTTACTTCAATCATTTGCTTTTGAACATAAACCACATGAGACCTAGAGAAGAAGAATTATACATGTGAAAAGTTCCTTTAGAGAACATTTTGTTTTGGTTGACATGTTAATGGTATAATATACACGTCACAGAACCACTTGATTAGTGTGAACCATACAGCACCTTGTACTTAATTTTGGATATTGAATTGCCATTATAAAGATACTGCTGTATCTATTAAAGTGGAGGATATCCTTGATGATATCTTTTGTTTACATGTTCATTTATCTTCTGTGTCATATAGCTGCCAAAGAAAACCGTTCAAATTCGCCCTTCCATGATCAAAGTGGAGCCAGATCCTTCAATGCGGCGTATTGTTCAACCATTTAACTCTTTGGAAGTCGTCAATACCAGGTACTGAATTAGAACAAATGGACTAAGTAATTATATTGTCTTAATTTTACAGTTTACTGTCTTTTGACTTGTTATACTTTTTCAGCACCCGTCCAAAGAAAGTACACCTGTCAAGATACTTGATTGCACTTCTTCACTTTGGAGGGGTTCCAGCAGAGTTCTTCTTGGGTCTCCTATCAACTGCACTTGCAGAAGCCGAGTGTTCCCGTTATGACGGACGTGCTGCTTTTAAAGGTAAATCCTATTCCATTTAGTTAATTATGCAATTAAGTCCCATCCACCCAAATGTAACAAATCGCACAATTGATCTAAATTTAACTCTATATAGGGTTGATCAGAACTTCATCTGTAAAATCCAGCTTGAACTGTCTTTGATAAACCAGAAATTAACATGAACACCCCATCAACTGAATGTTTTAGCGTTCAGTACATAAAGGAAAAATGGACACACACACACATAGTTTTACTTGGTAAAACTGTTTCGTAACCATTTTAAGCAAATGGCAGTTGCATTGAACAACGAGGGCATAGACAATGACTGTATGACGGCCAGGATGATCTACTCGGGGATGCCTCTTGACGAGCCATATTTACAGTACCGGCTAGGCTTTATGATGGGGGAAGAAAGAAAAGGTCTTCAGGCAGGAAAAATCCTAATCAGTGACTCTTACTATCTCATGGGGACCACAGACCCCACTGGGGTACTCTGCGCTAACCAAGTCTGCATAATACTGTATGCAACTTCTCTTCCTGATTTTGCAAAAATACGCACACTTATATTTTCATTTGCCTAAAATGACCCTAATTTGTGTGCATTTGGAAGGTATGTCGATAACTCAAGTTCAGCATAGTTGACTTTTAGAAAAAAGAAGTTGGCTTGTTTGCTCTTAACCACAAATCCTTAGTATAATGAACACTATTAAAGATTAAGCAACATCTGAATCTGAAATATGTAGGGACAAGGGGCAGGTATCCGGTGATGTATTAGTGTACAAGCACCCTGGGCTGCATCCTGGTGACATACACCGACTTCAAGCTACCTTTGTAGAAGGTATGGAGAGAGTTGTTGGAGACTCAAAATTTGCCATTTTCTTTCCAGCTGTGGGACCCAGATCGCTGGCCGATGAAATGGCTAACAGTGATTTTGATGGGGATATCTACTGGGTATCTCGACATCCAGAGGTAAGTTTGGCTTCTTCAATGATGGAAACTTAAAATGCAGTATGAAAACAAATAGTAAAAGATTGGAAGCCTAGGAAATCCATGGAAATAGAGATGCTACAGAAATACATAACTGTTGTAGTTTTCTGATGGATCATTTTGTTCAGTTGTTGAAGTATTTCAAACCTAATCCACCATGGCTGGCACCGAAAGAAGATTCATCAAAGAATGGTGGAGAGAACATAAGTCCTGCTAACATGAATGACCATGAACTTGAAAGATTGCTGTTTCACAGATTTTTGAACAATAGATTTAACCCGAGGTAAGCTACATACACAGTCCTCTCTTCATTGCTAATTTGAGTGAAGATGATATCATTTATTTGTTCAATCTGAGCAACTTATAGTTATAAAAAGAGTCATATGTGATGCTCTGGTTGGAGTTGGTTCTTTTTATAGATAAAGACGAATCAGCACAGCACCTTGCCTTTGTTGGAGTTTCCGTTCTTTTCTTTTTTACCAGACGCGACACAACTAACCCGTAGTGATCATTCAATTCTACTGTTACCTAAAAAAAAAACACATTCAATTGTACAATTGTGCCTCTATAACCCTAATTTTGTGTCTGGAGATTGACCATAAAAACGAGCAAAAAAGAAAGAAACTATTAATAAATTTAGTCAAATGGTACGGTGTACCATGAAAGCATGTAAACTAAATGTTTATGATTGATTTCTCATCTTTTAGTTACACTGTTGGCTTGGCTGCTGATTGTTGGTTGGTGTACATGGACCGCTTGCTAACACCTGGAGTAGAGAGAGAAGAAGTTTGGCCAAAAATACAGAAATTAATTAATATATACTATGATGCCCTTGATGCTCCGAAAACTGGAAAGAAGGTTTGTCTCTTTCTGTGGGTAATTTTAGGTAATGCACTGGGCTGTAGGAGTGAGTAACGCTGCCTGAGCAGTATTATGTTAATATGCAAATTCATATGCAATTGTTGGTTCTTGGTTGGTAAATAACACTGACTCTGGTTTCAACAGGATCCTGCCAGCCTATTTAAGAATTCAATAAAATTCAGAAATGGAGTTGGAGCATAACGATGGAAATGGTCCAGACCTACTTGACCTGAACCCAAATAACCCAAAAGGGCCTAGACCTGATTTGATTTAACCAGTACAACTTGGGCACCTGAACTGCTAGGATCAACATGTAATTAATAAATAGTAAGAGTGCTAGAGCTTGCATGCGAAAGATGTCGTGGCTGCTATTGGCAACTGATATAGATTTGGGTTTGATTTTTCAATGCACAGGTTGAGGTTGAGAATGATCTGAAGGTGCCCCAATATCCCCATTTTTTGGAAAAGAAGGTTAAGAAAGATTCCGAGTATCACTCTTCATCTATACTTGGTTTGATATATGACAAGGTACAATCGTTCAAAGCGGAAAAGCTTCAATTGACCAGTAAGCATTTGCTCTAGTTTCCAATTTTTACAAAAGATAAGCAAACAAAGGAGAATTGTGCTTTTCTTGTTGGTGGGTATGTGTGCTTAATTTTGTTCTACAAGAATTAAGGTGTTTTATAACATTGAAGAAAATTCTACAAAGGGGTTAAAATAATACTTTTCATCTTTCCAGGGTTGCCAGTGATATGTCCAGTACTAAAAGAGAGAAGAAACATATGACCCAACATATTATGAAAAACGTCATTTCAGCACCAATTTTTGCCTTTTCTCTCTTAAAGTACTGCAATGCACCTTTCTTTGAGAAAATTCAGATGTGGAGATATCTGAGTTCTCCAATTTTCATACTGTTGTATTCACAAGTTTTAAAGAGTTTTCTATATATGTAATACAACAATATTGAATGATGGTTTTGTTTCAGAGTTTGAGATGCTTCTGCGCTTGAGTATTGAAGTCCCAAAATATTGCATGGATAAGTGGGGAGATCTTTATGGTAAATACTTGAAGGAAATGAGCGAGGCTTTGGAAACTGAGGAGAAGGACATGAAAAATAAGAGGTGCCAAGAAATCATTGACTATTATAAGAAGGCAAGTTCACCCTTTTACTAGGGGCCCAACTTATGATACCAAAATAAGATTAATTTCTTGCACTTTTAACCATATTCCTAAGTTTAATTCTAAGCTGGACCTATACAACAGTTATGGCTCAATTTGGCACTGGAGTAGCCCAAAAAAAAAAAAACTATCATGGGTCTAACATACTATAATTTTAAAAATTCAATCACTTTGGTTGTGTAGGAACTCTATGGAACTAGGGAGTTCAAAAAAGCAACAAGACCCGAAGATCAAATTATAAATGAGGCACTAGCAATTTATCAAATTGTTTACAAAAGGGCTCAAACTGATGGTAAAGTTGAGAAATGCGGGTTTGCATGGAAGGTCGCTGGCTCGGTGCTGTGCAAGTATTATGCTTCCCAAGAAGATGATGATGATATGTTTTATGGTAGTTTAAAGATGATACGTGAGTTTATGGGGTAAGGATCTGACTTGAAGTGCCAATTGGTTGCAACAACTGACGTAGGATATGTGGGTTTGAGAACAAAGAGCTGTCTCGGCCCGTTAGTATTTTAATACAATAATTATGTATATAAGTTTGTGTATTAAGGTGAAGCATTGACAATTTTACACGTTCGGTCAGTTGCTTAGTTTAATTTATTTTAAACTGTTGTAGGATTTGTTGTTATTATTGGACCTCAATGGATTGTAATTATGGTATGTTCCTTGATAAGAATGCCGAAGATACACGCTGTTGTGGATTCTCAGTCGTGACTGTTATTCATCCTTCAGCTTCTGTACTAATTGAAATATGTTAGTAAGAGAAATAAGTTGACATGCCGCACAACAGTAATTCGTCAAACGCATGCCAGACAATCTATATTTTTGTAAGGAAACCAATTGGTAGTCTGGTCCCTATCTTCAAGCACTTCAATCATACATTAAATTTCAATAATTTTCACATATAACAGATGTATAAAATACTACTCTCCCAAAGAAAACTATATTCTAACGGTTCTCCATCAGATGACTTAAATCCCTTCCACTTGTCCTGCCTTTTGAATAGGATGGGCGAATAGATCTCCATTCCTCCAAGAGACTGGTGTTTGGTTGAAGTTTTGAAAATCTAAGTTAATTATTTTAATTTAGGCTTGACCTAAGCTATTTATATGATTGAGGTTTAAAGTGATATTGTGACGTAAGTTATTTAAGAAATTGTATGGACTAAAGAAAAGAGTAAAAAAAAATGAAGGAGATTAACTATTAAACCATCATCAGAGATGGTTTAACTTTAGAGGCTTAATTTTGAAGTTAAACTTAGTTAGACCATCGTAATTAATCTGTATCAACCAAACATCAAATACCTCTAAAAATGATTAACCCCTAAAAAACCGAGCCAACGGTGGAATGATTTCACTTTTCGTAAGATAAAATTCGGTGCATCTTGTTTACAAAAAAGTTCTTCGCATTACAAGTCTCGTACCGGTTTATGTTAAGAAAATTCTAATATTTTTTTACTGAGGGATGATGGGTCGGGCCCTAATAATCTGGACTCTATAGCAAATCCGAGCCCACTAGGTCAGGCCTGATAACACCTAATTGTCAGGTCGGCTAAGCAAAATGGGTTCATCACACAGTTTCCAAGTTCCAACCGGTGCATTTTATAGATCATAGAACTCTTTGGTTAGACATGGCAACTTTTATTGCGTCTGTTAAGGACAGGGCTCATATCAAATTTTCAAGAGGCTTTGCAACTCTAGCCGGTTTCTATAAATACTTGGGTTTCTTAATTATATTTTGAGGGTTACAGCAGATACGGATTCCTGTTTGTGGGGCTTGATCTAGCTAGCATACCAGATAACCTACGGTATGTGATGAAAAATTGGAAACACATTGCTATCAGGTCCGGTCCAAAATCTTCCTCATAATATTAATTTCTTTCGAGGTTAGATTAACCTTCGCTGTCAAAACGAACATTTTAAAGCAGTGTTATCAGACCGAACCGGACCGGCGGTTCGATCGGAAAAAACCGGACCATATCACATGTCCGGTTCGGTTCTTCTATTGGATCGATCGTTAATGCAAATGAACTGACCAATTTTGTTTTAACCGGTTGGTTTTATTAAAAAATCAGTGAACCAAACAAAAAAACCGATTCTTTTCAGTTTTCACGAGTGTCGTTCACTTCTTTTGAGGAGAAAAGTAGAAACTTTTGAGGAGGAAAAGATACCATCTAGCATGTGATATTACGTGGACAACTTTATAATGTTTTTTTTTGTGTTTTCTTAGGATCCAAATATGCTGGAATTCTAATACATGAACAGTGTTTTTGAAATTTCTGAAATTTAGAATCTAACCGTTGAACTGTTTCGAGATCCGTGCACAGAAAAACAGCTGTGTTTGAGATGCGTGCACAGAAAAAGTTAAACGGCTGGATTTAGTATTTCAGGAATTCCAGGAACACTGTTCATGTATTTTGAATTTCAGCTGATCTGAATCCGTTTTCTTATGTGTTTGAATATGATCGCACGATTATCACAATTTATGTTTAAAATAAAAAAAAAATCAAAATGCTAAAATTCAATATGAGTCGTTAGAGGTTTGTTTGGTCACAAAAAAACAAATTATTTTTATGTCGTTAATTTAATTTGAAAATAAATATAAAAGTATAAAACATTTTTAGTGTAAAAAAGTGTTCGTACGATGTTTAATTTTAATATTCTAAGAATGAGTTATACATAATTTAAACTTCAAAAAAAAAATATTTCTTGCATTTTTAATAATTTATAAATTTATTTTATAACACATTATTTAATAGTTACATAGAAATTTTCACTCTATAAAATAATGATTATTTGTAATTTTACTTATATCTCATAAATATATAGGTATTTAAAAAAAAAGCAGAGCTTTATCGGGTTGATGTCCGGTCCCATTCTGATAAAATTGTTATAAAGGACTGAAAAAGATCCTTTTCATTTTTACTTTTGGTTTTGCTGTTGTATTTCGCATATTCGCTCGATCATATCTAGATTCTGCAATATCAATAAAATAACTAGATTCTTTTACATGCTGAAAATGACATGAACGTCTCTGAGACAGAACATAGTCGCTTTCTTCTACCATTTCTTTTTTGTTTTAACAAAAAAAAATACAAAAAGTAAATTGCAAAGAAATGTCTCGCTAAGTCGAAGCAACTTTCACACGAAACCAAGGGGAAAGTCAGTCCGTGCGTTTTTTAAGTGCGATGCATTTGTTTCAATAATTACTGGCCAATAATAAAAGTTCCTCTCAAAAGATCCAGAATCAGAATTACAGGTGTCTAATTTTCAGATTAACACGGAGCAAAAAAAAAGTATGAAATCCTTTAATATATAATTGTGAAAAAAAATTAACCTAGAGATTTGCGAATTTCATTTTCCTTATTCCAATTTTTTTTTTACCAGATGACTAATAAAAGATAAATATTCGGTTCTTTGTTGTAGGTCGACAGTCGTTGGTTTAATATCTTATCAGGGACCACTATCATTTGTCCCACAAATAAATTTGGGTAAATTTCGCTGGAGGTCACTAAACTTTGTCCTTTGTCACGAATTGGTCACTCAACTTTGATTTGTCCCTCCATAGCCACTGAACTTTTATTTTGTCCCAATCAAGTCACCCTATAACTTTTCCATCCAAAAATTTAACGGAATATGCTCATTCCGTCCAAAATACTAACGGAAAAGTTATATTCCGTTAATATTTTGGATGGAAAAGTTATAGAGTGACTTGATTGAGACAAAATAAAAGTTCAATGGCCATAGAGCGACAAATCAAAGTTGAGTGACCAATTCGTGACAAAGGACAAAGTTTAGTGACCTCCAGCGAAATTTACCCAATAAATTTGCTCAAGCATGTGTCTCTAAACTCAGTAGAGAAATAACACGTGTCATTCAGGATGATTGGGTCGTTTTCTTTGACTCATCTGTCTAGAAACGAGCAATTATATGTCAGTTTGATGCCAATTTGCTTCAACTTGTTTGTGGATGCCCCAATTTCAGAATTCAGATCCTCCCCGGTACCGTAATAGGGAATCTTTTACAATTACTTGATCTGGACCGTTCTTTTTAACTTGGAACGAATCTCAAAGCCCAGTAATACTGCCCCTCTCTGTCAGCCCGAATCTCAAAGCGGCTAAGAGTTAATCTCAAACCGTAAAGTGAAGGGACTCTTTTACAGTAATGGAGACTGGAGAGGATACTTCGCCCAATTTGCGTTAAAATCAAGTAAAGCGGTAAATCAATAGCAAGTTTTAAATTATTGTGGAGTAAAGAAGTTCAGTGACTTTTTGTACGATTGCAGCAATCCCAAAATGACAACCTTCATTTATCTTAAAAAACAAAAAGAGTAAAAGCATTCAAGAATATTTCGTATAGTGATTTGTTGAGTTAGCGTTGCCCGCAAGAACTTTCAAAATTTATTTTTGTATTGCGCTTTCTCTCCGTTTTTGTCTGTATCTATAGATATTTTCTTATTTAACATATAAGGTATTTATTATTTAAATTTATAAGTATTTATATTCAGTATAAAACATATATTTTTTTTCTAATGCTCATGGTTATAATTCAAAAATACAGAAAAAAAATTGAGTGAAAAAACTAAATGCACAAAACATGATTAGTGCAATTAAATGTCAAGTAATCAAGCAATTAAGTAAAAAAATCAAGATCTTAACTTTGACTTTCATTTAGTACAACTTTTCTTACACTCTCTCTCTCTCTTCAGATACCACTATTTTCCTCAATGATGATCCTCAGTGAATGAATTTTCTCTATAGTAAAGAACTAAAGATCGAGATTAAGGCATATTAAGGGGCTTTAATCAGATTTTGAACTTTCAACCTTCCAAAAATTATTTTTCTAACTTTAATCAGATTTTGAACCTTCAAACTTCCCAAAAATTATTTTTGAACTTCAGTGAGCCTTGACAATGTTCCGATGAACTATGATGATTATGCTTGATGTTTAGATATTTTTTATGAACATTAATTGTTATTCACCTTTTACATATTTAATTTTCAAATTACATGAGTTAGTCGTAAACTTAATTAAGAGTTACCTTATCATTCACTTAAACTCTCAATTTGCATATATTAGTATCCAACTCAAAACTTTGCTTATCCAAGGTTTATTTAAATCATATCGTTCACCTCTTGCATGTTCAATATTAATTCAATTTATGTGGCTTATTTTGAGTTAAATTTAATTTATCTCAATTTAGTTTTTTTTTTTTTAAGATGAAGATCAAGATTTCTAACTTAAACTTGTATATTTATCCAGATTGCTTAATCAGATTTCAAACATATAATCTCTCACACAAAAAAAAATATTTTTTATTATTATACCAAAAGTTCTCAAATTCGGATTAATTGTTTTTATCCGCCCCGCATAAATAATAGTTCGTCATTTTAATTCACATTTTTTTTAAACCCGTAATTTTCTATTAAACTTTGGATATTAATAAAAATGTCGGTTTAATCTTGATGAGTTTATTTTTGCTTTTTGACGCACTTATGCAATTGTTTTAAATATTTTTCAGTTTATTTTTTATGTTGTACTACTATTTTAATGTTGTAATATTTTATGTTGTACT
Organism: Carex littledalei; assembly: GCA_011114355.1. Lineage (NCBI taxonomy): Eukaryota > Viridiplantae > Streptophyta > Magnoliopsida > Poales > Cyperaceae > Carex > Carex littledalei. The sequence continues at coordinate 8,636,868 of CM022096.1, read as the reverse complement.
ATTATTTTTTATGTTGTACTACTATTTTACCTGTAAAATATAAAAATAGTACCATAAAAACACACATACAAAAGAACCGAAATATAGGAGAATCCAAATATACCAAACATAAATAGTATACCAAATATAAATAGTACAAAACTAGTAAAAATACAACTAAAACGGAGAGGGGGACCATCGCTGAGGCGGTACTCCGGCGTTCGCCCGGCGCCAGCGCGGCCAGGCTCCGTCTCTCTCGGCCTCATCTGGGGCATCGGCAGACCTGCGTATCCGCTCGGCAGTATGGCATCGCCCGGGGAGACAGTCTGTACTGGCGGAGGTGTACTGAAGATAGATGCGGCGAACTCAGTCTCAAAGGCGGGCTGAGTATGAGACCCGCTACCACTAGCCTCTCCATCATGCGGCATCTCTGTGCCATATCGGGGCCATGCCGGTGCCGACATGAAATCCTCATCGTATACCCCGAAGTCCTGAAGACTGTACGAGTGGGACTCGTACTCAGAAGTATCAGTCTCCGCAGGTGGTGGCTGTGGCGGCATCTCTGTCGGACCCTGCAATCATACACATAAATTATTAAATTTGATATGAATGAAGAAATTTATTAAAACCTGACAGATACTGAAGTATGACATACCTGAGTCTGCACCGGACGTCCATGCTCGTCGTACCATGCCTGCCACCCAACGTTGGACAATACCCAATTATGGTAGTCCCACTCTGGATGCGAATCGGGAGAATGTGGCATCTCATGTCCAATAATCGGTCCCGGGTCAGGCTCGGTCGGATCTATCTCACGCCAGTTGATGTTCTCTCCGGCGTCTCGCAGCATCGTGATGATCTTCCCACCGTGCCCGGCATCCTCAACCGCATTTGCATTTTTCTTGAGAATGCGGTACCCAAGATATCGCCAGTTCTTCTTGCCCATCGTGGAGATCCCATGAGCGCACTCCTTGATCCCCGCCAAAAGCTGAAACAAAATTGGCATGTCAGATCAAACCTTGATGAACTATTAAGTTAGAGAAAAACTATGTAGTTTTAGGTGATTTACCTGGCGAGCGAATGAACGGCCGTTGGGATGGTAACCATCATCACTCTGGATCCTGTCGCGGAGATGGGCACCGTAATCGCCCTGCAGATAGACACTGGCCATGCAGATCTGCATGTACCAAGTATCGTACCTCAACTGGGGATCTCCCTGGGTCTGAATGATCCCATCTGGCTCATGATAGAAGTCTATCTGCTGAGGATCCTGGGCCGTCCTGTAGTATGCATCAAAATGGGTGCTCCAGTCCTTATCCAGCCGCCCTCGGTGGTTCATCCTGTAAGGAAGACGTTAGTTGCAATACAAAACTATCAAGTAATATGAGATATTTGACAATAGACTACGACTTACCTGTGCAGGTCTCTGTGCGTGGACCTCGGCAAAGATGGGTCTGCGGGAATGAACGCCGGTCGACCAAACTGGCGGAGCACCCGATCTGGGTAGTGGTGCTCCACTATCCAGAAGTGTATGAGTGGACCTCGGTAGAACCACATCTCCTGCTCCTGCTGGTCACCCACATTGCCCGGCAAGAGGTTCTCCATGTAAAACTGCTCGTAGGGCGTCCAATCAACAAGAACGGATGGCAAACTCTGGATCTCTGACCGGACTGGCCTGATCCCAACGGTAGCACCGTGGGTCCGATCCAAGTAGTTGTGACCACCGTGCCACTTCTTGCCGTATGCCGGGCATCTCCACATACTCGGCTCTCCCCATTGCGGCGTCTCATTGGGGATAGGACGGCCCACCGGTAGCCGTGACCACGACCAGTACATCTGCTTCACATTCGGCTGCATTTTCAAGAACATTACACGTCAGTGTATTTTGATGGATTGATTGATTAAATAATTTACACTAAATTAAGAGTTGGTGACTTACCTCACTACTACGGCACATGTGGGAGTACAGATACGCCAGGACAGCCCCACCCCAGTTGTACGGCGACGGCCGCTCAAGGTCTGTCAGCAACTGGAGATACATCATCGGCATCTGGTCACCGCTGGAATCAGGAAACATGACAGAACCAAAAAGGTCCATCACGTAGCCCCGTGTATATCTGCAATACAAAACATATAAAAATTCTAATAGAATCCTCGTATTATAAATTGTTTAATAGAAACAAGTTATAAAATTTACCTCTGAATCTCCAGCTCGGTGGAATCTGCCGAGAGACCCGCGCTGAAGTGCTGCCGTAACCTCGTCATCTTCAAATGGAACTTCGACCTCCCATTGTCCCCAATGATATGGGAAGGCTCAGCTCCCAACAACTCCTCGACATCACCTACGAATCTGGTGCTGTCAGAGACGCCGCCGACGGGTGTGCCACGGATAGGCAAACCCCAAAGAGCACTCACATCCTGGAGAGTCACTGTCATCTCTCCGAATGGCATGTGAAACGTGTGCGTCTCGGGACGCCATCGCTCCACCAGTCCAGCGATGAGAGATGCATTGATGATGCTTCTCTCTATTCGCATTGATGATGAGAGATGCATTGATGATGCTTCTCTCTATTTGCATTGATGATGCATTGATGATGCTTCTCTCCACCAGTCTATTGATGATGCGTCACTATCATCTCTCTATTGATGATGCTTCTCTCTATTCCACAACCTGGTAGAGACCCAGGTTGATGAGGTACGGGGCCATCATATCGTAGTACTGCATGTGAACGCACCGCAACTTCACATCTAAAAGACCCGTGTCCTGCGTTGAAAAAGGTAATCCGCATGGTGATAACATAATAAAATTTAAACCCAACAAAATTTAAAGAAAATCTAAGAAAATGAACGTACCTCACGAGAAGCCAGTGAGACTTGGTGCTCGCTGTGGGGAATCCACAGGAGATGACTGATGTGCTTCATGCTGCTGGTACTGATCGGCTCGTCCACTACTGGAAGCGGGGTAGACCGTAATCTAGGCATCCTGATGTCTAAAATAACCTAATTTCGGTAAAATTACACTTAATTAGCCTAATTATGGTAAAAAGGGCCAAAATACCCTAAATATTGGTCAACTGTGCTAATTTCGGTAAAATTACGCTTACTTAGCCTAATTATGGTAAAAAAGGCCAAAATTCCCTAAATATTGGTCAACTGTGATAATTTCGGTAAAATTACGCTTACTTAGCCTAATTATGGTAAAAAATGCCAAAATTCCCTAAATATTGGTCAACTGTGCTAATTTCGGTAAAATTATGCTTAATTAGCCTAATTATGGTAAAAAAGGCCAACAATACCTAAATATTGGTCAACTGTGCTAATTTCGGTAAAATTACGCTTAGTTAGCCTAATTATGGTCAAAAAGGCCAAAATACTCTAAATATTGGTCAACTGTGCTAATTTCGGTAAAATTACGCTTAATTAGCCTAATTATGGTAAAAAAGGCCAAAGTACCATAAATATTGGTCAACTGTGCTAATTTTGGTAAAATTACGCTTAATTAGCCTAATTATGGTAAAAAATGCCAAAATACCCTAAATATTGGTCAAATGTGCTAATTACACTAAATTAAGCTTAATTAGCCTAATTATGGTAAAAAAAAGGCCAAAATAACCTAAATATTGGTCAACTGTACTAATTACACTAAATTACGCTTAATCAGCCTAATTATGGTAAAAAGGACCAAAATACACTAAATATTGGTCAACTTAGCTAATTACACTAAATTCTAACACCTAAACCCTAAAATAAATAAATTAAAAATTAAATTAGATAAAAAAAAATTACCTCAAAGAAGAGAGAATTCGGTTGAGAGATGAGAGAATTGTGAGATGAGAGAGAGAAAAATGGGTATATATAGGGTTTTTTGCGGGTTAAAAAGAAAAAGAGTAAGCCGGTCAAAAAATAGCCGTCTTAGGGGGGGAGTAAGCTGGCCATTTTATGGCCGGTTTGGGCATTTTTCGATATTGGGCTGGATTTTGGGCATAAATAATAATTTGTATTAAACTTTGGATATTAATAAAAATGTCGGAGTTTTACGAGATGACGGAACGGCTAGAACATAAACAATTAATTTAGTAATTTGAACCTTCCCCACCACATAAAAAAAATAAAATTCTCGGAGGGGTTTATCTTGTATTCTTTAATTTTTACTTAACCCAACCCGCACGCAATTAGTAATAAGTGGCCTCCTTGGTTTACAAATCGATTACATTTGCTTAATTACTTTAATCTTTGATGTGTTCATTCTACCTTACCTTGTCATAAGAGCTTCCGACTCACACATGCACTTAATTGTTTATTTTTATTTTGTTGGTTTTACAGATGCACTTATTTAAGTGATGCGCGCGTGATTGCTTTTCCTTACAGTTCGATATAATGTAACTGCTATTGTTAGTGACTATGTCGGATAAAGTGAGGGGATTTGCGTGGGACCAACTTGATGGATGTAGCCAACAGGAAGAAATATATAGAGAGCTTCCAATTTTAGAAGGCTTGCTTAATTTCTGGTTTATATAGTTTTTTTTGAGTAAAGTTGGAGATCCGAGATTTTTATTAATATCCAATGTTTAATAGAAATTAATATTTATGTCCAGAATTCTGAATTTTCGCTAAAAATGCCCCAAGTTGGCCATAAAATGACCAGTTTACTCCCTCGTAAGCCGGTCATTTTATGGCCGGCTTACTTTTTTTAGACACTATGAAGAGCAAGATAATGAAATCTAACACTAAAATTTGAATTTTTTTGTTTAATTATTTGATAGATTACTCATTTTGATATATAATTAGCATATTTATACTCAAATACGCTAATTACTTGAAATTATGTTGAATTACACTATATTAAGTTAAATTACACTAAATTACATTACATTACGCTAAAATACAGTAAAATAAGCTAAATTACATATGAATTGGGACGATATCTTCACTAAAAAGGCGAAAAATGACAACGGAACTTCAAACGGTCATAAAACGGCGCTCGAGTGTCCGATTTCAGCAAATGACCACTGTCGGAAAGCTTGCGAAAAGTCGCATTCGTCCGTGCCAACTACGCCGGATTTCAAAATTCAGAATTGCCAAAAAACTAAGAGAAGAGCCTCAAAACTTGAGTTGAAGTTCCCGATTAAGATTTTTATTTCTATTATTCAATCTAAGTAGCTCAGTAAATTAGTTACATAATGAACTTGTAGAATACCAATTTTTACTATTTTTGGAATTTTTTTACTATTTCTTATGATTCATGAAAGATGGCATGAAATCAGTCTACTTTAGCGTAATTTACCGTATTTCAGCATAATTAGCGAAGTTATTGTAATTTAGCGTAATTTAACGTAATTTAGTGTAATTCAACATAATTTATTGTAATATAGTGTAATTCAACATAATTTCAAGTAATCTAGTGTATTTTAGTATAAATATGCTAATTATAAATCAAAAGAAGTAATCTAACAAATAATTTAAACAAAAAATTTAAATTTTCAGTGTTAGATTTCATTATTTTGCTCTTCATAGTGTCTCTAAAAAAAAAAAAAAATAAACCGGCCATTTTTGGCGAAAACCCAGAATTCTGGGCATAAATATTAATTTCTATTAAACTTTGGATATTAATAAAAATCTCAGGTTGGAGATCAAGCCAGCAACTATTTAATATTATTGTTATTACAATAAATAATTTTTCTTATCTGAATTTCGAATACATAACCTTCCACAGAGACTACGTGCATTTGTCATTAGACTAAATGCTAGTTCTTAGTTTACATAGTTTTTGAGTAACAAATTTCTGGATTACAAGCGACAACAAGTGCAATAGTGTTTTAAAATTTGTGGATTGCGTAATTTTCTTTCTAAATCTGTAAATGACATTTATTTTTCCAAATCACAAGAACACTTAAATTTATGATTTATTCATCCAAGAGCTAAAAACTATATAGTATAGTACAAATATGGATATATAAATATCATATGTTATACTTATACGTGTTTGATTAAAAAGAACAGTGTAGTTCTAAAAATTCCTTCTATAATGCATAACAAATATTTGACATGTTTGATGCATCAGTTGGAATTGAACTAACTTTTACTGTGCATTGGAATTGAACTAAATTTTACTGTGTGCGTGGGGAAAAAAAATTCAATCAGAGTGAATTTTTTTTTTCCCACGGAGACAGTAAGGTGCCGAACAGGCCCTAAATGTTGAGTGTATAGATCAAATTAAGCTACTTAATTGAATATTAAATTTATAAAATAAAATTTGAAAAACCATTGAATAATCAATTGCTACTATTTGATAATTGATTATGGTTTGACCAAATATTCTAATTTGTCAAGTGTCCTTTGGGCGACTTGCCGACTTTGAAGGATTTTTTTTAAAAACAGTAAATAAAATAATCAAAGTTAAAGAAACGACATGATTGCTTCGTTTGTTATAAAAACAGCAAAAACCGAATCCGGGATTCGGTTAAGCTATTTTTTTTCGCTTCACCGAATCCGCTATTCGGTTAAAGCATATTTTCACAAATCAGATCCCGAAAACTATGTAAACTCCGTGTAACACCCACCATTAACCGAATTCCCAATTCGGTTAAGATTTTTTTTTGATTTTTTTATTGTAAACCGAATAGCGAATTCGGTTTACATTATTTTTTTTATTTTTTATTCCACACCGAATAGGGGATTCGGTTAAATAATTTTTTTATTTTTTATTATACGGTATTAACCGAATACCTTATTCGGTTAATGCATTCAAATCAAAAAAAATACGGTATTAACCGAATAGGGGATTCGGTTAACCCGTGATTTTTATTTTAAAAAAAATATATTTTAATATAAATATTTTATTAAATGGTAATTTTTCACCGATAACCCTAAAGTTATTTTTATTACAAAGAATTATATTATAAAAACTTATCAATAATATAAAATTTCATTTATTATTTTATTAAATGGTAATTTTTCACCGATAACCCTAGAAGTTTATTCACCGATAACCCTAAAGTTTTTATATTATTGATAAGTTTTTATAATATAATTCTTTGTAATAAAAATAACTTTAGGGTTATCGGTGAATAAATTTCTAGGGTTATCGGTGAAAAATTACCATTTAATAAAATAATAAATGAAATTTTATATTATTGATAAGTTTTTATAATATAATTCTTTGTAATAAAAATAACTTTAGGGTTATCGGTGAATAAACTTCTAGGGTTATCGGTGAAAAATTACCATTTAATAAAATAATAAATGAAATTTTATATTATTGATAAGTTTTTATAATATAATTCTTTGTAATAAAAATAACTTTAGGGTTATCGGTGAATAAATTTCTAGGGTTATCGGTGAAAAATTACCATTTAATAAAATAATAAATGAAATTTTATATTATTGATAAGTTTTTATAATATAATTCTTTGTAATAAAAATAACTTTAGGGTTATCGGTGAATAAACTTCTAGGGTTATCGGTGAAAAATTACCATTTAATAAAATAATAAATGAAATTTTATATTATTGATAAGTTTTTATAATATAATTCTTTGTAATAAAAATAACTTTAGGGTGATCGGTGAATAAACTTCTAGGGTTATCGGTGAAAAATTACCATTTAATAAAATAATAAATGAAATTTTATATTATTGATAAGTTTTTATAATATAATTCTTTGTAATAAAAATAACTTTAGAGTTATCGGTGAAAAATTACCATTTAATAAAATAATAAATGAAATTGCAGTTAACAATATAAAATAAGAAAAAAACAAAAACTCATAACCGAATACTCTATTCTATTCGGTTAACAATATAAAATAAAAAAATAATCCAAACCGAATACCATATTCGGTTTAAAATAAAAAATTAAAAAATAATGTTAACCGAATTCGCTATTCGGTTTACAATAAAAAATCAAAAAAAAATCTATCTTAACCGAATTGGCAATTCGGTCAAGCAGTGAGAGATTTAAAAAAAAATCAACTTCACCGAATCGCGGATTCGGTTAATGCAAAAAAATAACCTTCACCGAATCCGGGATTCGGTTAAGCCAAAAAAGCAAAAAAATGGTGATTCTGTGGCAACCCACTGTATCTCATGTTAAAACCAACTTCTTAACCGAATAGCGTATTCGGTGAAGCAAAAAAATAACTTAACCGAATCCCGGATTCGGTTTTTGCTGATTTTATAACAAACGAAGCAATCATGTCGTTTCTTTAACTTTGATTATTTTATTTACTGTTTTTAAAAAAAATCCGACTTCGAAGCCTCAGCGTCAACTGAAGCATGGTATATTTTTATAAAAGACCCTACAAAAAAGTAACTTCGAAATTATTTGTGTAGTGTATATTGTGTATTTATGACGAGGAGGGATCAACTTAGGACATTTTACAAAAAATTGGTTTTGCGATTTTCGAAGTCCAAACAATCGATCCAAACCATTCAACATGATCTCTATATTAAAATGTGTTTGGAGATCAAATTTTATATTTTTTTTGAATTTTTTTACTATTTATTAAGTATTTTACAAAACTGTTGTTTTTAGACAATTATGAACCACTAAAAAACAACAGTTTTGTAAAATACTTAATAAATAGTAAAAAAATTCAAAAAATATAAAATTTGATCTCCAAACACATTTTAATATAGATATCATGTTGAACGGTTTGGATCGACTATTTAGACTTTGAAAATCACAAAACCGAATTGTTGTAATATGTTGTAACTTACAAATGTTGTAAGTGAATCCCTCCTCTATGATTATTAACAGGTCGTATCTTCACTTAGATGTCAGATTGCAACAAGTTTATTTTTTAAAATATATGAAAAATAATTACGAGCAAATCAAGCCTATTTTTTTAAATTACTTTAATTTTTCGTCTAAAAATATGAATAAAAATTGTGAACTACCTACTTTTTAAAAATTGCTTTAATTTTTCGTCTAAAAACATGAATAAAAATTGTGATAATTGTGAACTCTCTGCTTTATGTTGCTATGTGGTGTAAATTTTGTAAATTATAATTTACAGAAAGAATGAAGATGCTTCAAGTAGTTCATATTTGGTAGGGCTATTTTTGTATTTCACAATTTTCTTGTGGATTGAATTTGTTGTACAATGAAATAAACCTCAATACTTGTTAATATCTTCTCGTATTGCAGAATATATAGAGAGAGTTCGGCTAATATCATAATGTTATAATTTCAACCTAAAATATAACGAGTCAGTTTTGCGATTTTAAAGTCCGAACAATCAATTCGAACCACTCAACATGATCTCCATATTAAAATGTGCTTGAAAACCAAATTATATATATCTTTGAGATTTTTTTACTATTTTTTTAAATAGGTACAAAATCACTATTCTCAAATAATTCCGGACCATCCAAAACAGTGATTTTGTATCTATCTAAAAAAAATAGTAAACAAATTCCAAAAAATATAAAATTTGGTCTCCAAGCCCATTTTAATATGACGATCATGTTGAGCAGTTCAGATTGATTGTTCTGACTTTGAAATCGCAAAAACTGACTCGATATAACTTAGGTTGAAATTATAACGTTATGACATTAGCAGTACTCTATCATAAGGAAACCCAATCAACTAAAATGAGAATATATATATATATATATATATATATATATATATATATATATATATATATATAGTACGGCTAATGCGCTTCCTCTAGTATATTAACAATATGTTTCCGGCCTCCAAAATCTATCGAATGGGTTTCAACTGACAAATCCAAACCGTTCAAACCAATCTCCTTACCGAGAGCTTCGTTTCCATATAAAAAAAATTTAATTTTCGAATTTATTTACCATCAAGTCAAGCGGTCAAAATATGAAGGATTTTGTGCGCATTTTAATGCACTATTTTGCTCATTTTTTTTACCACTTGACTTGATAGTAAATAAATTTGAAAATTATATTTTTTTTATATGGAAACGAAGCTCTCGGTAAGGAGATCGGTTTGAACGGTTTGGATTTGTCATTTGAAGCCCATTCGATAGATTTTGGAGGCCGGAAGCATATTGTTAATATACTAGAGGAAGCGCGTTAGCCGTACTCTATATATATATATAGAGAGAGAGATGGGCTATTGTGCTTCGCGAAGTAAATGGTTGGTTTACTTCGGGTTATATTTTTATTTTTGAAAATCCAAACAACCGATCCGAACCGTTCAACATGTTCTAAATATTGAAATGTGTTTGGAGACTAAATTTTACATTTTTTGGAATTTGTTTACTATTTATTAAGCCACTTTGAAAATCGCTAATCCACTGTGAACAGTAAAAAACAATAAAATTTTCTGGACCACCGGATCAGCGATTTTCAAAGTGGGTTAATAAATAGTAAAAGAATTCCAAAAAAATATAAAATTTAGTCTCCAAGCACATTTCAATATTTAGAACATGTTGAACGGTTCGGATCAGCTATTTGAATTCTCAAAAATAAAAATATGACCCGAAATAAATCTCCCATTTACTTCGCGAAGCACAATAGCCCATCTCTCTCTCTCTCTATATATATATATAACTTTGTTTATATATTTCACTTCTTAGAGAAGTTGTTGATGCGATAGTTGAAAAAGAAAACAAATTTGTTTATGCTGAAATGGAAACAAAATTTATCGATCTTTCTATGCATGATAAAACCAACACACTCTTTTTTTTTCCTCTCTTATTTTTTAATATTTTCTACTGATAAAATTGCTCAAGTATTATTTGTGCAGAATGTATTTGAACGGTTGAGATCTTCTAAAAAGTCATGCACACGTTGAGATACCTCTGAGGAAGCGAATTCCAGTGCGTGGGGGTTGTGAGTGGACTGATCACAAAACTTCCTAGCAAGAGTGACTTAGTGAGGGACTAATTAACACCTGGTTTGGATGGAGAGTAGAGGACGGTAAGGGAGGTGAAAAATAGAAGGGAATGGAATGGAATAGAAAGGAAGATTTATATATTTAATCTCTTCATGTTTGGAACTTTGGATGATTAACAAGAGAAAATAAATTTAACTTTCCTTTCCGTTTTATTTCTTATTTTGATTAATTAAAATTCAGAAGGTTAATGAGAAATTTAGTGGATGTTACAGGTTTGTAACAAATATATTTGGGTGAGAATTATATAGGTAAGATATATGGTTGGATATTTGTGTCATTTTTTTTAAATATTTGCAACAAAATTTCTTTCTATCCGTTATACCTCAAATCGAAAGGAAAATTAATTTTATTGATTAAAATCATTCAAGATTAACCCTTTCACCTCCTGTATCATTCACCTCCGATATAATTTTGTCAATCAACACAATTCGAGAAAAAAATTTCTTTTCTTTTCTTTCCATTCCCTCCCTTCCTCTCCTCTCCATCCAAATAATTAAGGCGTAAGTGCCTTTTTTTTTGTCAATTTATAGAAAAATGAAAATAAGCAAAATGTTGGCTTCAATAAAACAGAGAACGGACAGTACAATACAATAAAAAATTTCGGAAGTCACTAAGATAGTGTTAATTAATAAAGAAAATAAGCGCTAGATTGCCATCCATAATAGCAGTATCGTTCATGCTAGCTAAAATGAAAAAAAAAAAAACGAAGTCTGCTCTTCTTGATAAAATATAGTTAATTCAATTAAGCAACAAAAAAATGTCCACATAATCATACTATCATAGTATTATAACTTATAAGTTGAATTATTTTAAGTGGAGCGAGTTTTAATTTGATGAGATGATTCAAAATTTCTGTTTTAATGTTTGATCAAAATCATTTAATTGATTTCAGATCTACGTCTTACCAGATTAAGTTAGACATAATTTAATCAATTTACACAAATAAAAAATTTCCGCTTTTTTATAAGAAAAAGATTCAAATTTGGAACAAACGTTTAGTAGTTTCCTAATAAGAAACTTGCTAATAAACTAATAAAGATCGGAAACTGTCTCGTTAGGTTCTCACTCGGTGATTTTCCGCGTTATTACTGTGAGGAAAAGTCAAATTCCTCCATGGGAAACGCGAAATTACCGTGCCCGAGTCACTATTGAGCTGTTTTTTTGTCTTACACCGATCAATTTGGACTGGGTATTGACAACTAATTACCGAACTACCACTATACTGGGTCCGGTGCTGGATTCTATGAGCTGACACCGCAAGGTCAACCTCGTAATTTGGTCTCACCAGCTGTCCCTTCATTAATCACAACCTACACGGGTTTCACACTCTGCTGACTCCAGATCTTCTGTGGCAAATACACACATTACAGCGTGTCGTGTGATGGACAAAAGAATATTCTTATCGGAGCTGCACTATCCATTATCCAAACGTGTTCGGTGGTCAATTTTACACGGACTGGAAAGGAATCTAATCATTGCATCTCCTGAAATCAGAAGCACGATAGAAAAAATATTTCAGTGGTTGTTCGGATCTATAGAGTAATTATAGTAAGAATGTTGATGCGTTGTTTTTTTTTTCAGAAAAAAAAATATGGGAAGAATGCTATAAAAGTAAAAACTCATAAAATAATATCTATAATGAAAAAAAGTAGTTTAATTGTATATTAAGACTTGAGAGAAAATTTTAGATCCAAATGAGCAATTGTTTGAGTGGGACAAAATGACATTGAAAGAAAACAAGGAGGTGGCCTTTTGCTTCACGTGATAAAGCAAAAAAAATAAAATAAAAATAAGTTCAAGTCTTTAAAAGGAAGGTGTTAGGTGAAAAAGAAAAAAAAATCGAACATAGAATTTTTATTTTAATGAAATCAATACGTTTTCTTTCATTCTCAAATTACTATGATTAAATAAGAACAAAACACATTTTATAAAATTTATCTAATAAATAAATTTATGCTGTAATATCGTATTTACTATTTACAAAATTATATAATTTGATATGAATATTTAGACCTCACTAATCACAACTCTCATAATATGTATAGAATCTTTTGTCTATCTTATTCTTTACAATTTTTCTTATTTCATTTTCTGAATAATAATTTGTGTAAAACTAAACTTAACATGGGCTTTCGAGGTCGGGATTAAAATGAGAAAGAAAATATTTCCTTTGGCGAAACGATACACTTAAAAATAATAAATTATATTTTATATAGCAAAACTTGTCCGGAAAGGAAGCCAAATCCCGTCTTTTCATTCTATTGAATTATTCAATAAATATTTCTCCTAAACTTTCCTAATAATTCAATAAATATTTCTCCTAAACTTTTCCTAAACTCACGTGATCCACCATATCGTACAAGATAATTTAAAAATTTTCAAGACAGAATCAACCAAATATTTAGTAGAAATATTTTTTTTATTTAAATATGAAGACCATCTGGCTTTATAGTAATTATTTCCAAAACTGTGCCCCATTTCCAAATCGGTTGAATGAGAGTATGAAAATACAGAAAAAAAAAAAAAGTAAAATAAATCAGCTCTTTATAAGGTTTCTCTCCGCTCAGACGCCAAACCTTTCTGTTTCTTTCCTTACAAATCCTCACGTCAGGTGCGATGACGAGGCGATGCTCAAACTGTAGTAACAACGGCCACAACACTCGCACGTGCCCCTCACGTGCGTCCGGCGGCGGAGGCGGCGTGCGGTTGTTCGGTGTGAGTCTGACAGAGGTCGTTGGGCCCATGAAGAAGAGCGCAAGTATGAGCTGTCTCGCCTCCACCTCCAGTGCGACTGGCGCTACCGCTGCCGGAGGGAGTGGTTCCGGCGATCATCCCCGGAATTCTGGTTACGTGTCCGACGATCCAGTGCATGCATCCTGTTCGTCCAATTGTCGCACCGAGAGAAAGAAAGGTTCCCTTTTCTTTTCTAGATTTGGTTTTGACCGTGCTGTTTTTCCAATCGCATTTGTTCTGGGATTTTCTTTGGGTTGATAGCCTTTTCTTTTTACTTGTTAATCAAGTTCTCTCTTAATTGTTGTAAAGTTCCAATTCAATCTCAACTCCCTATTCCTCTGCATTAGTTATATGTTTCTTTGAAATTTTTCAAGGAGATCAGAGTAACACGCTCAAATTCATAAGTTTCAAATCTTAAAAATATGCTTTTTGGAAAACCTTAATAGCCGAAATAGAAATACTTAGTAGAGATGTCATATTTTCAAAATTTGTTATAATTCGTTAGATGTTATTAAGGATGTAATAATTTGATAGTTTGGGGACATGATTGCTGAGGGATTTTTATCTTTATCGATCGATTTTATTTTTTACTCTCAGACAGAGACAGATGGCGCAACCATTCAAACTGGCCGACACTACACGTGGTCCCATCAAAACCGTCCAAAATTTTTCTATCGTACAAGTATCGTTTGGCTTTTATATTTAGATAGCGGTGTACGGAGAAGAATAAAATAATAATTAAACTAATATTATATTACATCTGATATTTAAACTAATATCATATTACATTTAAATTAATATTTTTAATACTAATTTAATATTTTATTTAATACTAATCTAAAAATTAAACTAATATTATATTTATTTAATACTAATCTAATATTTAAATAATATTATATTACATTTAATATTTAAAATAATATAATATTATATTTAATATTTAAGCTAATATTATATTATATTTAATTCAATATTTTATTTAATACTAATCTAATTTCTAAAGTAATATTATATTACATTTAATATTTAAACTAATAGTATATTATATTTAATATAATATTTATTTAATACTAATCTAATCTAATCGGATATTATATTTATATAATACTAATCTAATATTTAAACTAATATAATATTACATTCAACACTTAACATTTACACAATATTATATTACATTAATTTTTTTAATTAATATTAATCTAATTGATATTATATTTATTTAATAATAATCTCATATTTAAATTAATATATATTACATTTACTATTTAAACTAATATTTATTTAATACTAATCTATCTAATATTATATTTAATACTAATATAATATAAACTAATATTATACTATAATTAACATTTAAACTAATATTACACTATAATTAACATTTAAACTAATATCATACTATAATTAACATTTAAACTAATATTATATTACATTTAATATTTAAACTAATATTATACTATATTAATCTAATATTTAATTTAATTTAATAGTAATCTAATCTAATATTATATTTATTTAATACTAATTAAATATTTAAACTAACTCCAATTGAGAGGAATTAAATATTTTATTAATATCACTAACCCCACCAGCTCTATTTTTGCTAACCCACCATTTCTATGAGTGAGTAGAATAGAATTATTCTTGAGCTAATCCAATTTGCTAATCTGTATTTGGATCACCAAGTTTAAAAATAGTGGAGAATAATCCAAACACACCCTATATAAAATCTAGTTTGACGTCAATTAATAATACAAATGTCTTGTATAGACCGTCAAGGACGGTATGGTGTATTGATTGTTAGACTTTCAGTAGTACTGATTGCATCTTTGCATAGTCAAATTTGTGACTAAAAAATTCTCAAATGACGAATAAAAATGTGCCAGATAATGATTGCTTTTCTGTATAATTTCATATCAAATTTGGGGTCTTTGTTTATTATTTTCTATGGTTGTCCAATTTGTTAAGGTAGCTTCGAGATAAAAAGAAAACACAATAAGCAAACATAATCTATCGTCTTATATTTCATCAAGACTGGAGAAAAAGTACATGTAATTAAGACGCTTCTGTTGAAAATAATTTTAAGAGAAATGTAACTGGAGGCGTTAGTATTTTAGCAAGTAACAAGTATATGCACAGATTAATTTGCCATGACTTCTATAACTTTCCTTGAATGATGTGAGCTGTTGAACCCTTGTACGTGTCGTCATTGATTTGTCTCTTATGTATATAAACTTGGGAAAGGGAAAGCTTTGTTGGGAAGTGTGCCAATTAAAATTCAATATTGCTACTTGGTGCTAAGTTTTCTAATTAAATATATATTTATGTGGCTATATAATGATAATTTGTGTATAATTAAAATTTGATAACAGGTTCTATGATCTGTCTATCACTAAGTTATTTTAAGCTCTAAGATGAATATATGTTTGCCATATTACTGTTGCAAAAGGCTATTTTAAATACCATATTATATTTATTTTGATGTAATACAAGTTTGGATGTACATGTAAATTCATACCACCTGCATTTTTTAATTCAGCCATTTCAGTATCCGAGCTGTCCTGCTATCAGTGCTTTCCTGTATGATCCTATCATAAGCTTTCACAATTTGGTTAAGCAGTTGTGCTCAAATCATTTAGATACTTTCGAGCCATACATCAATGCCGCTTTTTGTTACATTAAGCCAATTAAATCTCGATCAATCCAAAAATGCACATAAGCCCCAAAAATATGGTACCAAAGACCTCGGTAATTAATCAACCTATACATAACCCACACGTGTTTGAAAAATGGATAAATGCAGGCACACCATGGACAGAAGAAGAGCACAAGATGTTTCTGGTAGGGCTGCAGAAGCTGGGGAAGGGAGATTGGCGTGGCATTGCACGTAATTATGTCATCTCTAGGACGCCCACCCAGGTTGCTAGCCATGCTCAGAAATACTTCCTCCGTCAGAGCAATGTCTCTCGCCGCAAGAGGCGCTCCAGTCTCTTTGACATGATTCCTAACTTGGTGATTACCTTCTCTATACCCCACCAACTCTATACCCAGAAAGAAAAGGCTCCTCCCTTTTTCTTTTTATTCATAAATTTACTTATTTTCTTTGACTGGCACTCATTTATTTGTTTGTTAGAGGGATTTTGGTAGGTTTAAGTAGCACGAGCAAATGGGTTTGGTACTGAACTACTAGAGAAAAATTACTCAAAGATCTTGTTAAATTTTTGCATGCATAGACAAAAAGGATGACTTATACAAATAATAAAAATAAATGAAATTTTATCGAGAAATTTAAGAAATCTTTTTCCTCTCCAAAATTTCGTATAATTGCATGTTGTTTGTGGAGTGTTTGGATGGTTGATTATTATTAAAATGGGTTTCCTCAACTTTGCAAACACTCTAAAAGAACCAGTTTTTTTCTACAAAGTCGTGCATAGAGGGTTTTGCATACTTCTAAAAGGAACTTCTTGTTTCCATTTTGTAATCATTCTTGTGGGATCTTGCATAATGAAATTTATCAAATCTTGCAGCCATCAGATCAAGCCCCACATGTTGGAGGAGAATTGCTAGTCCCACATTTCAGCCAAAACCAAGAACCCAATCATGTCATACCACCATTTGAAAACACTAATCCTGACCAATCAAGAGGAAGTTGTCAGCATTTCACAAGCACACCCCCCATACCTCCCACCTTCTATCCTCCTGTTGCTTCACCACATTTGCATCCAGTCTGGTACGGGTCAACCCACAAGATTTTGAAACCAGTACCAGTTCATGTTGATGAAGTTGCAAGCATGTCGAAGCTTCAGATTAGTGATGCCGTGGGTCCTGGAGAGCACCTTGGCCTTTCTCTCAAGTTGTTTGAGCCTACCAGCTCAAGGCAATCAGCTTTCCATGCAAGCCCGTCAATATCTATACCAGATCTGAATAAGAATAAAGGGAGTGCAATACATGCTGTGTAATTAATCAGTAATAAGATATTTGGTTTGTTTGTGCATCAAGTTCTCTATGTAGGAAATCAATGGTTTTTTTTGGTAAATTTGAAGTTAAATTTCTGTTTAAGTTGGAGGGGAGATATGTCTTGATGCGTAATAGTTATTTGTTTTTGTTAATTATTCGGTAGAAAGGTCACTTTTAGCAGTTGTTATATCAAGTACTTTTGTTGGAGCTCCAAAACAACTCTGTATGTTTTATTTTAAAATTAAATTAGAATTATGAAAAGATCCATGAGATGGTGTATCACTAGTTTTGCATCTTCTTTTTTTCTTTTTTGGACCCCCTGACAGCTGAAGCAATTGTGCAATACATTTTAAGTACAATCACCTCATGTACAATCAAACTGAAAAATAACTATTCTATTGTACCCAAAGATGTGAATGTGATACAAGCATCAGAAGAAAATGCAAAAGGAACTTCAACCTCCAGTTCTCTGAATGCGATACGGCGGTACCGATAATTTATTATCAGAACACTCACGTGAACCTCACTAACTAATCATTTTTCACATACAGGTAATGTATATTCTTACTTTCTGGGAATTAAGTTCCAATTAGCTAAAAAAAAAAAAAAAAAAGCTTTTCAATGAGTTGTATTTCCTAATGTTATTTCTTGACCTGTCATTTTTTCCTGTCCTAATTTTACTTTTGGCGGCCTTCATTAGAACAGCCCAGTTTTAAAGAAAGTTGAGTCTGTTGATGCTGGGCCCACTTTTTCTTCATCTTATACCGCGCATTGGAAACAGAGCTCGACTGTTTAGAACTAATGGATCTTACCAAATCAGGCTTTGTTAGCTTTCCGGTAATTGTTTATTGCAATCCAATTAATCACAGTTTCGCTCTACTTATTTTCTGACCAAGAATATGGGAGGCTGATTAGTAACTCTTTCTTTTTTATGTGGGGGTGCGTGAAAAATTAAATAACTCATGAGGGGGCAGCATAAAAAGTCGCGGATTAAAAATTAATAGAATACTAGCAGGTGGCCTCGCGTTGCTTCGGCAACTGTTTTTGAGGCAGAAAAATGTATATAGAAATGTTGTGTGTGTGTGTGTAGATATAATAGGATTGGACACAGACTATATTTGAAAAAAAGATAGCAGGCTTGCTTGGGCAACTGTTTTTGAGGCAATGAGATGTCTACGGAGACGTTATATGTAGGTACATGGATATATTACAAAAGAAATGTGTACAACTGAACGTGTTTAGCTGCATGGATATATTACAAAAGCTGCATGTATAGATTACAGATCAAGTTTTCATTTTCATACAACAAAAATTTCATAGTAGTTTTCATTTTCATACAACAAAAATTTCATAGTAGGTAGGATTGGAACACAAACTATGTTTGGAAGCGGGATAGCATGCTTTGTGTAAGCGTGCTATCCCTTTGTAACAAATTTTCCAAACATGTTTGGTTGTCATGACAATATAAGTTGACTGTTTTTCTGATGTTCATATCAACACAAAATGGTATGTACAACTAACAAAACATGCTAATGCTTCTTTAAAGACTGAGAGTAATTATTCCACCTTCTCTTTTCCTTTGCTGCTGCTTTCACCACTGTTTAAAATGATAAATTACATAATGCATGAGATATTTGTTGCATTCATAGTTTTCAGTAGTATTCAAATGAACTAATTGTCGTTTTAAGATAGAAATTAGCCCTTGCTTTTTATTTGACTTATCTTTTTAATTGCTGGCACTATTGAGAAAACAAAGCAGCTGCTTAAATTTAACAAAATTATTTGTGGCTTCTAATGCAGCATTTACTATATTGCCAGCTTGTGAATACCGATAGCAGGTATTACAGAATGAATGGTGTATTGTGCTTAGTAAGGAAGTTGATTTTTTGAATAATATGATTTCTAAAGGGCAGCAGTTTGATGTTACGAAGTTCAATATTTTTGTTGATGGGCTATAGAAGAATAGTTAAATCGATGTTGTCAACCATAATAGGGAAGTTTTATTTTAAATATACTGGTCAATATCATGTAATAGTCTTTTTTGTTGTAGTCTGTAAAGTTTTGCCTATTGTTAAATATTACGTTAATATAAGATTTCATTACCTTGTTCGTTGTTTTTTGGATTGGCTTTGTGTGAATAGCTGTCTCCTTGTTTGATTTGTCTCAGAAGTTGTTGGAGGTTTTGGTTGTGATTCAAAGCTGCAGGAGTAAATTAGTTTTAGAGATGAAACTAAATAGTTAATTGAAAGAGAAGACATTAATAAAGTAAAATGACTGTAAAAGTGGTTTGGATATTATTAAGTGAGCATGTTAAAGGATGAGATGGTATATATGTGTTCTATTTATTTCAGGATTGTTTAACAAAAAATCTTGGTACTGTAGTTTTCAATAGTAATGAAGAAGTAGTAGTATAAGTAGGGTGTAATTGTTTTTGTATTTGTATACATCATGAGTTTGCAATGATTTTCCATTAACTGTATTGAATTAATTGAAAGCTATAAAAAATATTGTTTTATTTTTGCTACCTGTTTTTTTCATATGGTGTTGCTGCTGCTGCTGATAGTTGTTTTGTAGTTGTGGGTGGTACATTTTGTATGCCAGTCACATGATAGTAGATGGTATCGTCTGTAAACTTGTTTCTTTCCCATTGTACCGTAAACATATGTTCTTTGTTACTGAGCTGTGCAAATACTGGTGGCAAGTGTTTCTTTTTTCCTTGATTGTTGGAGCAGTATAAAAGGTCTTGTGCTGAAGAGCCGATCAAGTACTCGGCCTGTTTTTCGATGAAACTGAACTGAGCGTCACCTGTTTCATCTGCAACTATTAATCTGAAATTGAGCCTGCAAAAAGAATATAAACAATTTTTGTAATTATTATTAGGAGGGAAGCTATGAGTTTTGAATATTTTTGTTATTTGTTTGTTAATATAATAGGCTTACCATGGCAAAGGTCTTCGAACGTTAGCTTTACATTTGTAACAGAAGTAGGATGGTTGTCTAACTTTGGTCCTATGTATCGGGCATGCTTCGTAGTACCATCCGAGTTCTTCTAGTGTATCAGAAATTTTTGCAACCACGTTAAATGATTTGTCCTGCATTGTTTGAAGTTTGTTTATTGTAGTGTAATAGTATTTATATTTGTCCATTGAAACATTATTCTCTGTAGTTTTGTTGTTTACCTGGTTTTCTGGTATGCACATGTCGTGCAGTTCTTTAATGGAAACTGAGGGAGGAAGTTGTTCATCAGGTTGTTCTTCTAACGGTGTGGCTTCATGTAATGTGAGTTGTTTGTTATTCTTTGCTATTCTGTAGATAGTTATCAAAATGTTGGTAAATTTATTGACTACCTGTTTTGAAAGTGAAAATATGTACTTTGCTCATCACAGATTAATACCTTCGTCGAAAAGCTGTTATCTCTGGCAGGAATTGGTCTTGATATATTCTTGTTGCTGAGTATGTGGTGAGATTCCATTTTTCTGTGATTTTGGATGAATGTCAGTTTATATGTGAAATTAGTTGCTGTTAAATTCTTTTGTAAATGTAGCAATTCTTACCTTTGAAGGGAAGCAACCGAAGAGAACTAAATGCGAGGATGATCTCTTGTGTTTTTGATTCTTCTTCTATTCTCTGAAAGTCAATTTGAGGTAAGTACTCTTCCCATATGGTGATCAATACTTTGTCATCCCTGTGATATTATAAATACGATTGTTATTTGCAATTAGATAGAGGTATAAAGAATGTATATGTATTTTTCATACTTAGTATTTGTTGTACTTATGCAATAATTTGAAGGAGAACAAAATTAATCGTTTGTTGTTCTTTATTAATAGTTCAAATGTTATAATATTGCACTAAATATCTATTTATTAACTTAGACTATTATTAATTGTGATTTGTTTTTAGAAGTGTATTTTTATCATGTTTCAGATTCTAGCAACGATGAATCTGTGAGTATTTGTGAAGTGCATTTATTTTGCAAGTGTTTCATGGAAGCAATTTTGGTAAATTTTGTTAAACTGCAATTGCCATTACCTAGAAAAGCAGAGAATGATAGAGATTAATTTTATTTACTAAGAAAAAAAATTAGAGATAAAAAAAATTATCAACTTATGTTGATATTTACTTGGAAGGAAATGTAAAGTAAGTATGAAAAAGGTAGGTTAAGAACCAGAGAAAGAAAGTACAGAAGGTGTTGAGCAGGTTAATTTTGAATATAATCAGTGGCTATACCTTTCGTCTTCTATTTCTATTTCTCTTAGGCTGACCTGTCCACTGTTCTTGTTGACTCTTTTTATTGGTCCAATGAAAACGACTTGGCCGATGACATCTGGTTGATTAAATTTGGATTAGAATTAGTATCACAAATATGAGATATTTGCAAGGCGTTTTGAATATTTTATTTATTTTCTCGCAGTTTATGATGGAGGTACTTACCGACAACCGTTTTATCTCCTGTGATAGTGGTTCCAATGGTGTTTAATGGTTTGAAATCAAAGTATCTTAATGGAAATGCTGCATCATCATTTTCAACTTTTGTAATTGTCGCTGCTCCCCTCAGCTGGATGCGAGCGTCGTGTTCTACTGTTCTGAATCTCTCTCGTTTAATTATTGGTACGAATTTGTAAAATTCATATACCAGACCTTCTTGTACTTGTTGTAGTATGTTGTCTTCATCTGGAATTCTAATGAAGCCTTCTATTGCTGTATTCTGAATAGACAAGGACAGTTTAGACGTCATAAATTGCTTATAGTGATTCTTGTAATTTAATGAGGTCTGTAATATTAAACTTATGATAACATATTATTTATATAAATATATGTAGGAAGGCAAATTTGAAAAAAAGTATGTATAACACTGAAGTTATCTGTTGTTAATACATTTAAAGATCTGAGAATTCCTGAAAAACAATGATGTACCTCTTTGTCGACAAATATGAAGTCATGAGAAAATTTTTTGCCATCGGTTGCGCTATGAGCTGTCCATAGTTTTGTAATTCTTCCCTTGATTCTTCGGCGGTACATTCCAGGTTTAAGGATTGCAATGGGTGTTATATCGCTCCGAGCGGCCATCTGAATATTTATAATAATGTTGAAAGTGTTAGTTGAAAGTAGTAAATTTATGTAAACTAATCTAAGTATGAAAAGAACTGTAAATATGTTATGCCAAATTTAGGAGATTGGACAAACAATTTAGGAGACAGGGGAGATACCTTGCAAGATGAGAGAGGCCAAGTGATTTGGAGAAGTTTACAGGAGATGTGGTGCATAAAACCTGAGAAAAGGGAGAGAACCAGTAAAACAAACACGTGTTAGTAAAATAAAGAAATAGATAGACAGGTGTCAGTTAATGGTAGTGGTAATGTTGGCTGAGTCACAAAGTGCAACAGTAAATTGAACGGTGCAAAAATAAAAAAATGTGAAAAGTAAATCCAATGGTGTAAAGACGGTAGAAGTTTCAAGATAAAAACTGGATATGAGAAAGAATGATTACTCTCTATATACAATTAATTAATGTATATTGCATCAGTTTACGGTGATATAACATTCATGCAAGTAAATAGATATGGTAAGGTAGTCCAGTGGTGTACATTGCAAATGTAACGATAATATATTCGTTATTTTATTTTTCTTTAGTTTGATCAAATTAAATTATTAAAAAAATATACAAATATAAATGCCATGGTAGGTATTTTTTTTTATAATCCGATGGTAATATGAAGTAGTGGAATGCATCGCTTTGCTTCGACAATGATAATCGATATAAGTTGTGTCAATTGTTGATAATAATATTGAAAAGAAATTGTACTCATGATGCAAGCGTTACTTTACATGTGGTAGGATAGTATGAAAGTGATACTAACACAACGGGTATGACTTTTGCTGTTGATGAAAGTTTAGACGGGCTTAATATGAAGTGCAACATTTCAAGCCGTTAATTCTATTTCAAATAAAAATATTAACAATTTCATTAAAAATGTCCCGTTTTGCCTATAACTCAACAAAGTGACCAAGAGAACTCTTTTTTTTTTCCTTTTTTTTAGCGTTTGTTGAGACAAAGCGACAAAGCTATTCCTGTTCTTTGTTGCTGTCGGTGCTGCAGAAATTTGAAAAGTGTGTCAGTTTGTGTAGTGTATAATTGTGGATATGTATATATGTGTTGCTAGTTTGCTATCACATGACAGTTTGTTAATTCACAACTCCCGAACATCTAATGTACAATGTACCATATTTGATGCATAGATAAAACAAACTACTTTTCATATAACAATTTGTAAATATTGTTTTAAGTACCTGGAGATGATCTCAATCCAAATTAACAACCGCAAGATGGTAAGTCTCATTCTCTATAGTTTTATACTTTTTAAGCACATAATTAGTACCATTCTCAACTTGTTTGGATATAAACAAATTAACTCAACATGCAGAAACATTTTGTATGCATGTTAAATGAGATAGGAACATGGGTGCATACCTGAATATCATGCACCGACCAAATGCAAGAACAAATTGCCAAATCAAGTCATCTAGAATTCTGAAATTTGGAAACGAAAAAAACATAAAGAAAATATATTGCCAATGGTAATCATTAATTATAACGCAACTTCATGAAGTCAAGAACTAAGCAGCGCAATTAAGATTTACATGATATATAACATAAATCAGCGGGAGAACAATCTAATTAACCAAGCAATACTTATGGAGTTCTATTAATTGATTTTGTTGTCCATATTAGCTAGTGTTCTTCATTGGAGTCTTGGTATAGTTTTCTTAGTTGTTTTTAGGGCTAGCTGACTTGTTACTTTGAATGGCTGATTAGAACAATCTAAATGTAGGCAATACCGCCGTTGATTTAACAACATACAACTTGAGAATCAGCTGAAAAGTATTTCTGGAATCAACAAAATACACTAACAACATACAACTTGAGAATCAGCTGAGATGAAGAATTAAGTTGAGACCATACCATCAATTAATAACTATACCAGGAAGTAAAGAGCATTATAATAAACATTCATAAATGATAACTGGACTGGACGATCTAATATATTTTGAGAATTGGAACTAATTTTCTCAGACCAATTAATACAAAAATAATAGCAACTGATGGTAGTTGTTTTAAATAGTACTTTTACCATAAAAAAACCAGGTTCTCCAATATAGTGATCATATTCAACATATGGCAATCAAGCTCATTATTGGTTTTCTTATCTTGAGAACAATTTTATCTAAATAGTGATTAAGCTTCGTAGTAATTGCTTATTTTTTACAATTAATATTTAGACCTGATACCAAATTTGTTACATACAAATAACATCCACTTTACAGCATCATAATGCAAGCAACTTTATATTGTATCTCCTTTATTCGATTAAGCAAAAAACAAAAAGTTTACCTAAAATTTAAAATATAGTCCAATAAAAGGCACGAAAACAAAACCTGCCAACTCATCATGAGAGAGAGTCCACGTCATGTTCCCATATAGACGCTTCCAAATCATATGGCCTGATCTGATACCCATGCGACTCAATCCATTTCTGTCACAAAAAATGTAACCTCAAAAGTTAATATGTGTGCACTTTTAACTTCACATTTTTATTGGTGCGCTAGGTTAAGTATGGACTCGCAGTGTTTGACTACCAATTTGACCGGGAAAAAGACACAACCTTGCATTGTTTAACTTAATTATATGTATTTGGTTTCTCTTTGGACTTGCTCGGTTTTTAAGCTGCAATTGAGGTAAAAGGAGATTGAATGGTGCTTAGTCAAAGAGAATTGAAGCCTGATTGGGGCTGAATTTCACAGTCAAATATTACTGATTAATGTTACATTTAATTTAATTTAAGGCTGATTGCTGCCATATTTTCTTGAACTAAATAGATTGAGATGTCACTTTTTGTCAGATACCTGTAGAATACATCTTGGCAGACTATTAGCTATAGCACTACTTCCTCGAAAAGTGGACTGCAATTGAACCCTCATTAGTAAAATACAATAACCTGAATCATCATAAAGTTTTAAGTTACTCTACAGAGGAAAAAATACACCGAACAGCATCACCTGAGGTAGAGTTCATATCGCCTGGGTAAAAAATATTTTCTTTTAGATCCAGACAGTCTGATAAGAATGTTGGCCAATCCCATAATTAGAAAATTGGAAAGGTATATATCTCTTAGTTAATGTCATCAACCATTGACAGCTAACAAAATATTAAATGCAGGTACATATCCATATTTATTCGCACCAAATACATCTTGATCAATCATTGGCAAATTACTTTCCTCTAGGCCATCCCCTGATTAATTTTCCAGATAAGACATACTTATATCTTAAGTTTCATGTTAAAATAATTGATGAAATAATGAGCTTCTAAAAAATTTCTACAGATGACCTTTAAAAATTATATGTCATTTGGTCAATTTTTGATTCAGTATCACATAATGAAACAAATAAATTGTATAAATACGGAAAAGAAAGATAGTTGTTTTAAATAATTAAATTACCTCTTGGACCAATGTCATGTGTGATGTTCCAATAAACCTCCTTACATAGTTAGGTATATATACCCACCCCGTATGTCCTTAAGATCGTACTGATGCAATTTATTTGAGAAATTGTGGCCATTTTGAAACTCATCCAAAAGAATGAATAATGGAGCGTTGTGATTATGCTGCTTGGCTCAACCTTAGCAACTCTGTTACCAGTGAGTGCACACCATCACTGTTTATTAAAACCTGGCATTAGTAGCTTGTTAAAGTTTCATAGTTGTAGGGTGCATACATTATATGTCTAGAGTGCATCTAATAATTAAAATGTACATGACAACTTGTGTTAATGTTTGTTGGCTGGAACCCTAACAATGAATCGGATACTCAGAATGTAACTTATTTATTTAGAGTAGGGAAGAATTTTTTCTAAGAGAAAAGTATATATATTAGGGCGCAATACACATTAGAATAGACAAATTCTTAAGCTAATGTACTATATTCCACGCATAGTCTTGTAGATGGGAGCTCACATTTGGTAATACTTTCAATGTACTTTTCTTTAAAATTCAACTATTGAGTATCCTACAATCAATAATTTCTTTTACAATTGCATTGCTGAAAAATAAAGATCAGTTTTCCAAATTTGCCTTCTTTTCAATTATAATTGAACTAATGTTCCTCTTTTTCAATATGCATGCTATTGTAGAGCAAAATTTGCAAAGCAAATTAGAATGAGCACAATCAATTTTTTTCCAAAATTAGAAGATTGATGAAAAAGTGTAAATAGTAATTCAACTTACTGTGAGAAAGAGAATGGTTAAAGGGAAATGGTGGGTCAGGGGAGCTTATGAGAGTTCGATGAATCTAAGAAAGGTAGCAACTAAACCTGTAATTGTCGCAGAAATTGGACGTCAGTCACTCCTCCGGTCTAATAATTCCTATCCAGTTGGCATGCGCACTGATGTGCTCTTCTTTCGGCACCGATTCTTTTTCTTGCCATTAGTCCTGAAAAATAGGAAAGAAAAGAAATGCACTTTTTTCAATTTCTTTCCTAAAAGGTCAAACCTAGTTAATATTTTCCTACTTCTCTGAGATGACTTTTTCAACAATTACAGGTTTAGTTGCTACCTTTCTGTCACAAAAAATGTAACCTCAAAAGTTAATATTTGTGTGCTTTTAACTTCACATTTTTATTGGTGTGCTAGGTTAAGTATAGACTTGCAGGACTAATGGCAAGAAAAAATTGAATATATTTTTCTAATTTGCATGTGTAAATATTAATCATCAGAAATCAAACAATATTTTTGTTTAAATTTAATTAAGAGTGACAAAAAAAAGCGTCACCTGTTTCAGCAGTGATTGACTCTTCTCAAGTTGAAGGTTTCACGACCCTTGTCTCTACATCAGTTGTGAGAATAGCAACCCGATCTATAACCTTCACCTATAATATAGTTTATATAAGAAAGAGTGTATCTTGTTGCAGATAATGATGAATTAAAGTATAAAGTTATGAAGTTATTGCACTATAATGATAAATTAAGTATAGAGTTATTACAATACTGTTTTATAAAATATATTATGTGTAGATGAAAGTAATTCCAATATCAGAAGTACTATTTTTTTTTTAATATTTGTATTAACTGCAAAAAAAATTTATAAATAATATCTGGTTAAAGGCATACCCAAGTCACTGAAGATTTCATTATAAACTACATTTTGAGTGTAGCTTGAGTGTTCATTGTTTGAATTTTCAATTAGAACTTTAACACCTGATCTAGATGTTGCTCGAGACAATGCGACATATAATTGTCCATGACTGAAAACTGGACGAGGAAGATAAATTTCTATTTTTGTAAGAGTTTGTCCTTGACTTTTATTGTCATTGCGTAGCACAATTTAACTGGAAATTGTTTACGTTTTAGTGTAAAGGGCCATTTTGGGTCTTTTATATTGAAAATTATTCTTGGTATAAAAACTGTTCCTTTGTTAGATGCAGTAATTATGATTGCCTCTATAACTTTTTCTGCTAATTGAGTGACTACAAGTCTTGTTCCGTTGCACATACCATTTGTTTGATCTATATTCCGCATTAACATAATTGGGCAACCTATTTTTAAAATCAATTGGTGATTTGGAATACCATTTTGTTTGATAGAATTGAGGAATTCAGTAGGATACATTATTTGGAGTTCTTCTGGAGGAATTGTCGAGTTACACATCGTATCTGAACTATAATATGTCTTGGAAATTGTTGGTATCATTTTGAGTACCATTTCATTGATAATGTCAACATCATCATTTGTTGGGGTAACTATTGCTCTTTCTCTCAAATAGTAACCATCTTTGTAAAAAATTTGTATATTGTCATAAATGGCTTCTATGATGGCTTCTTTTTTATTTTCATGTGCATTTATTAGCAAATCGTTTGGTATTTCGATCCAATTACTTTCAGGTTCATCAAATAGTTTTCTAGTCAAAATAGTGTCATTTCCAATACCTAATAACCAATCATTGAATTTTGTAGCATTCTTTTTGTCTTCTTTGGACATGTGAGGATGTTGCAAACGCATGTTTTTGTTAAGTCTAAAAATGTGACAATATGGCCAAAGTTTAGATTTTGTGATTGATGCATTGAGTGTTTGGTGTTTGCTTGCATATTTAATAACTGGTAAAGTTTGTCGAAAATCACCTCCAAGTAAAACTGTTTTGCCTCCAAAAGGTTTTTCTCTACGACATTTCTCATATGTACCTAAAATATCTTTCAATGTTCGGTCTAATGCTTCAAAACAATAGCGATGATTCATTGGAGCTTCATCCCATATTATTAATGATGTTTCTTTGATAAGTTGCTCCAATTGTGTTCCCTTTTTTATACCACATGTAGAGTTCTCTTCTATATTGATTGGTATTTTAAATCTAGAGTGAGCAGTTCTTCCACGTGGCATCAATAGAGCTGCTAATGCTGATGAAGCAACTGGTAAAACAATTTTTCCTTGGGATTGTAGCATAGTAATCATTGTTTTATATAGGTACGTCTTGCCTGTGCCACCGTATCCATAAACGAAGAAAAGTGAACCTTTATCAAGATTTATTGATTCAACAACTGCATCATATACGTTTTTTTGCTCTTCATTAAGTTCATTATATAATGACATAGCTTCAGTTAATACATTTGTTGTGTTAAAATTCATTTCTTCTCTTAGCAATCTGTTGTCAAGTTGTTGTATATAGTTATTTTGAGGTATTGGAAGTCCGTAATTTGTTAGGTTTGTGTTGTTGTCAATCAATAAACTTTCTATTTCGTGTAGTACATGACTTCTTAAATCTGAATCTAATAATGTTATGTTTAGTAAACGATATGTATTTCTTATCTTGTATATTATGTCATCTGTCATTGTTTTCCAACTATGTTCGAATAAATTTACTGGATTTGCTATTTCACAATAAAGTAACATACTAACAAATAATCTGCGTAATTGTGATCCAGTAGCCCAATTTGATGCTTCTTCAATTGCTGATAACCATTCATTATCATCCTCTAATAAGCCTAGCGCATTGCATGCTTCTCTGAATGTGTTGTAGTTAATGTTGTTTATTGTTCGTATTTCTTCAAATGATGTGGCTCCACGATTAAGATTGAGAAGCAGTCTCAAATAATAAATTTCTCCTTGATTTGGGTCAACATAATATATTCGTCCTATACGATTTCCTTTCTTTCGCAAGGTCCAACACTTCTCTTTTGGTTGCCATGTATATTTTCGAGGTATTTCTGTAAATGTTAGTGTACGTGCTTCAAGATCTCTTTTGTTAAGTTCCATCCACTCAGTTAACATTGTTTTGTCTAATTGACGTGAATTTATCATGTTTTCTATGTCTTGACCATCAGTGAATATGATATTGTTCATTTTTGGTAAGTGAATAGGTAATCTTTCAATGCTTGGAATATTGCAATGAATATCATATTGGAACAATCTCCAAATAGCTTCATGAGGTGTTATGTATCTACAATCTAAATATATTTTTATTTCATTCACCTCTTGAGATTCACTTTGTTGGTTTCTTTTTACGTTTAATGAACTGCTCAATTCTGCAATTGCTCTATCATTGCCTTTACAAATGTATTTGAACAGATATTTGATAAGCTTTGATGTATGACATTTTTCAATATTTATATGAGCTTGATATTTAACTATTAAGTCAATGTTATGAGGTACGACGAATCGATTGTCTAATTTTAGTCCTTTTCTTTCAATGTAAAGATCGGTTTTGCTTCTTTTATAAGTGACTACTCCATCCTCGCTTATAGTGGTTTTTTCATTATAAGATTTAGGAAATTTTTTTGAACATGATCCATTTTTTATGCAACCAGTTTCTGATATTCCACCACTGCAAGGGCCGTGTATCATGAACTTGGTAACTGCATCATACCCACTTGGATCTGTTATTGGATCAGGTATCTCAGCTGATATATATTTATCAATATCTTGTGGTATTTTCATTTTGTTGTGGTCTGCCAACCATAGTATGATGTGAACGTGCGGAAGACCTCTTTTTTGAAATTCAATAGTGTATACACCTGTTGATTAAAAGATGGTTGTTACAATGCATAGTTTAAACTAAGTTGATATAATTATAAGTAGAAAAAGATATACAGAAAATGTAGGAATTACACTTACATGCAATGGTTTCGCCAAAATGATTATTATCTTTGATGTCTCGTATTAATCTATCTAATTTCATCTT
Source organism: Carex littledalei (assembly GCA_011114355.1). NCBI lineage: Eukaryota > Viridiplantae > Streptophyta > Magnoliopsida > Poales > Cyperaceae > Carex > Carex littledalei. The sequence continues at coordinate 8,606,097 of CM022096.1, read as the reverse complement.
GAAAACTCGTGCAAGAACATCAGGTCTATCCTCGGGTTTTTGATTTGGAAGCAACATTTGGTATATCTCTTGCCATTGTGGATTGCAAGTAAATGTAACAAACAGATCAGGCATTCCTAATTGTCGACATATTGCCATTGCATCATGATAATTCTGAAGCATATATCGAGGACTCCCAACATGAGAGGCAGGCAATAGTATTCTTTTTCCTACTTGTTTGCCAGTTTTGTGACCTTCTTTCATAGCATTCTGAATACTAGCATAATTTTCAGATCTAAGAAGCTCTTGATTACTTTGTATGAATGATAGCCTATCTAATTCAACAGAGAGATATGCATCGACAAGTATTTGTTGGAATAAGCGACCAGATTTGAAAATTGTTGGAGCATCTCCAATACGGGGATGAAATCGATATGCATAAAATTCAGCCATCGTAACATATTTTCAATTTATTTTTTATTTTCCAGGAGATGCTTGAACATATTCTATTTTTGGGTGGTAACCATCTTCACCGTATGGAAAAAGAAGTGGATATTGCAAAGCCATGTAGCTTGGATGATCAGCATGTATGCGCTGCAATCCATTTCTTCGATGATCAACAATGACATCATAATAGTTTTGCCTACCATCAATATCTCCTGCTACCAAGCCAACAACTTCATTCATATTTGGCATGCAATATTGTGAAAAGTTACCTGACCGAGTACTTGTTAGTCTTAGGCTAAATTTTTGCATATCTGATTCAACAAATCGATCTCTAAACATTCGAAAGCACTGAACTATCACATTATTTTCATTCAACATTGTCATTAGATCTGAAACAACGTGTGGACATAATATGTGTGATTTGGACTGATTTTGGAAATTGTATAGTCTGTTTTGTACTTCGTTTGTTGTGTCATACATATATAGTTGTGCATAAGTTGGCTTAATCCCTTCAGATGGAATTAAAGATCCAATTCGATGGTAATTTTGACCTGATGCTCTAAAAACATATGGTCCATGGCCATCATTTATCTTGTTATCTATATTGACTCCCATTGATGTGAAAGAAAATATTGCGTTGTATGCTCTAATATTTTCTTTGAAATGATTTGATCTGCAGTTTTGTAAAGGTTCTAGTAATTTGTCTAATATAAATGGAGGTTTTTTTAAGGAAGGTATTGAAACTCTTCCTTCTCTACAGCAAAGATTATATTGTGGATTTTTTACAGTTGATGTTTTGACACTTCTTTCGGCAAGCCAATAGAATGCACCACAATACTTACACGTATGATCTGGTGCTCCTAAATTAAGTGGGAACATGTATTTTCCTGTCCAAAGAATAAGAATGATTGTTGAAGATATTAAAGGAATAAGTGTCAGATGAAGTAAATCTACTTGATAGTATGCATGTTACAACACATACTTACTTTTTTTAGATTCATCCCGATGTGAATTTGAAGTGTTCGCCTCTAACATTTGTTCATGTATGAGATGGATTGAAATATTTGATCTGCTTTCGATATTAGGAGATATGAAATATGTTTGAAATAAGGTTGAACATGATGAGATTGTTGGACCTATTTTCAAAAAATAACATGTATTAATGTCTTTTATGTATATAAAGAAGCTCTATTGGTACAAAACATGTCATGTAAGGATTGTTGTATCAATGGAAAGGTCAATTTTAACGAATTGTAGGATTACCTGTCACACGTCCTCTAGAATACATCATCCGTGATGATATTAGTAATTGATGAACAGGAAAATTATTTGATCGATTTATGTTCTCCTCATTATTTAATTGATTTATGTTATTCCTACATTGTGCAAAATTCTTTGAAACACTTCTTTGAAGCTCAGATGGAGAGCTATGACATACTCTCTTTCCTTTCTTAATGTTTGCTCCCTTCGTTTCATCTCCATTTGTTTTACTCATGACCTGATACCAGCACCAAGTACAAGTAAATTCCGAAAAAAAATGAGGTGGTAACCTATAACTAAGCATATAATATGTTATATATAATAAGTATTAATTTGTAGTTAGATTGAAGGGTTAGATGCATGGGATGTAGAATCCATTAAAAATTTGAGTTACCGACTAATTCTAAACTTATTGAACAATTAGTATACTTAGCTATAAAAACACAAAAGAAATGAAAACAAAATAGAACCTAAAATGCATATATACACATGTACCTTTGTGAAGATGATGACAGAGAAGGAGAACACCAATAATCCAAGCTCTATTGATTCCTCACTTTATGTTGATCAAGCAGCGAAGAAGATGTTCTGTTTTGGAATTCAATTTTTTGTTACATAAATAAGTTGAACCACATATCATAAAGGGAGTTTTAAAAACAAAATCTTCAAATTTTCAATATGGTGAAACATGAAAAATACTAACTTGATACATGGATTGTGCAAGAAAGGTGAAATTGATAAGAGATTTGATTTGATGGATGCATGAGAAAAATAAGCCTTACTTATGCCAATCTGATACATGGATTGTGCAAGAAAAGTGAAATTGAAAAGGAATTTGATTTAATGGATGTATGGAAAAAATGAGCCTCAAAAGGCAATGGACTTTCTACATGGTATGATTCAATACCTGCAGCACTATTATAGCTGAAATATGCGAAAAAAATTAAAACCTACAGCACTATTATAAATAAGATATGCAAGTAATAAGAAATTCACAACACACTGGATCTTCTAAATAACATGATTTCGTAATCTATTTCTAAGAAGTTCAATTGAGCAAGCAGTGGATTTTTTGCATGAATGCTAACGCGGAAAGAAAGATTGATTGTAATATATAGAGAAATCTGTGACTCTCTAAGATGTAAGGTGAGGTTAAGAATTTTTTAATTTATGTTATCAATTTGCCTGCCAGTAGAAGAGCAAGCAATCTTTGTTCAGAGACTTGAATAAAAAATGGAATGCTCTAATTGTCGTCATTATTTATATGTTTTTTTAGTGAAATAAATAGGAGCGTATATAATTAGTTTAATACTAAGAAAAAAGTTCTGGATTAAACCAAACTATTTTTATGAACACTTGGTATTTCTATTTTTATAATTTTTCACATATGAAAACATAATAAAAACACCAACAAATCAATTCGACCCTGTCAACTATATGGTAATTACTTTTTCTCAAAACATGATAGACACATTCTTATAAAGTTTTTGCGGACATATTCTCTAACCTCCATACATGTCTTTGTGTAAACATCAAAAGCACAATGTCGTATACGAAGCAGAGAAACATCTCTCACTCCCTCTATGGTGATTCACCAAAAGGAAATATGTACTCTAAAAAAAGGGTTGTGCAGAAAATCAGTAATTTCCTAATAAGAGAGGGATGTACAGGAGTTTCACATAGTGATCTACAACAGTTTTATAGATGGGCCGTAGAAGAAAAGTGTAGTTAAGAAAGCATTGGATTTTCTAGAAGACATAATTTCCAAAGAAAACGTATTAACTGTTGTGATCATATTGCAAAATAATTGTTATCAGAGTTAAATATACCCTGTGTAGTTAAATTATAAAGGTAAGAGAACTTTCAATATACTATTATGTTGTAAAATTTACATTTTTACCGCAGTTACACAGAAAAAAATATTGAATGTTTTATTATTAACCTAATTAGGTACATTTAAATACTCGACATCTCCAAAATTAAGGAAAAGATATATGATAACCATTATACACATTCCTTATACGCAAACAAAAAGTAATTGTATATACATATAACATAGTAGAATAAGTTTTTACCAAATATTTGCAAAATAAATTAAGTATCTTATTTGGTTGAAGAATAAATTTCACAAATAAAAAATGGTTAGAGGGATACCTTACTAACTGTAGAGCAATACCTTAATAACTGTTTAGCTGATTTTTTTAGAAGATAGACTGCGATAATATGTTTTAGAAACCATACAAAGAGAGGAGGAGCAAGTGGAAACCAACTACAATAGCGATTTCCACTGCAAGCACTGTTTCTGTGCAAAAATTACTGGTAAGATTGCATGCATGTCACAATAAAGTGGAAAAACAGAAAATTTGATTAGTTTACTTAGCACGAACAACAAAAGTGGTGGATACGGTGACTAAATATTTGAGAAGAGCATCTTGCTCAATTTAATAAAAAAAATGATGCATGCCAAAAAAAAATACTAATAATATTTCACAGTTTGCAGCGTCTCCATTTTAAGAGTTTAATCCAAACAAAAAATAAATGGAAAAATCCGTAGCTAACATGATTTTCTAATCTATTTCTAAAGAGTTCAATTAAGCAAGCAATACAGTTTAACACTAACCAAATGTCTCTATTTTCACAATTTAACCCAAAGAAAAAATAAATGGAAAAACCTGTAGTTGACCAAACAAACGAAAAATTACTACAAAGAATCAATCAATCGTATTAGTTTGGAGAATTGCAATTTGTAAACCAAATGCAATATTTAGTCCCTATATCTATTGTTTCAATTCCATTCTGGAAACCCATAGACCCGACTCTCATTAGCTAATTTAAGAAGACGAACGGCAAGAATAGGTTTTCGAAACAATACCAAGAGAGGAGGAACTATCTTCTAATGGAAGGATTTTCCGTCACTGCCCTGGAGTCCTGATCCTGAAATAATTGTCATTGAAGACAGAAAGAAAACATATTAGCACAAAATTGCGGCAGAAGAATCACCATCACAAATCAACAAATGACAAATTTCAATCCTAAATTGGCACAAACAAAATTAGAACTCTAAAATGGACAAAATAGATAGCTCACACATTCTCCAGTTCGGAAGAAATCCAGCGCTTACTATCGACTCCTCCGAAAACCGTGCTGTCGGAGTCAAACACGTTAGCAAAAACAGCGAAAGGCAGCGAAAACGGCAACAGGAGAGAAGCTATCGACTCCTCCGAAAACCGTGCTGTCGGAGTCAAACACGTTAGCAAAAACAATGAAAGGCAGCGAAAACGGCGAGAGGAGAGAAGCTATCGACTCCTCCGAAAACCGTGCTGTCGGAGTCCAACCCGTTAGCAAAAATAGTGAAAGGCAGCGAAAAAAGCGAGAGCGAGAAGAAATCGGCAGAGAAATTATGAAAGAGGGTTGGCCGAAGTTGAGATCAGAAAGGCGGCGGAGAGCTAGGTTCAGTATTGCTGGATGAAAAAAGAGAAATAAACATTTCGTATCGCACAGACAGAGGAAAGAGAGAGAAATTTAGATAGGTTTAACACGCGTCAATAGAAGGAGGCAAAAGCAATGCATCGTTAGATCTCAATCTCACGGATGAAATTCCAAAAATTACTGTAGGTGAACAGTAACGCACATCCAAAATTAATACTATAAGATAGATGTACATGTGAAGGATCAATTCAAAAATTCCGGAACTGCCCTAGTGAATTGAAAACGCGCGGGTCGGTCCGGTCCGGTCCAAACCCGTCCGGTCCACGGGTCCGGCGGGTTGGACGGGTCCACGGGTCCGGGTTCCACGGGTCCGGTTTTCAGAAGCCGACCCCGGCCCTTGATCAAACCACGGGTCCGGCGGTTCACGGTCCGGTCTACCGGTTTTTTATTTTTATTTTTTTTTTCTGTTTTTTTTGCTGTTTTTTTTTCCAATTCAATAAATTTGTTTTGAACCGACCATTTTTTGTTATAATAAGACGAACAATTTATATTACAAAAATTCATTAAATCAATTGATTTAGGAAAAAAAAAACGAATTATTTGTTCTTAAAAACCAAATTATTTTAAAACAATTGAATATCGACTAAATATATTAGTTTTTATTGATTTTCTCTAATATCTTATGATGTGTTGCTACTCAGAGTCTTAAAGTGATGTTTTAAAAAATCATACATTTTTTAGAGTTATTGGATTAAACTTCAATATTTAGATATATATATATACACAATAAAAAGAAAGCTCTATATTCACATAATAACTTTCTCTGCTATTTGCATGCAAATTACATTTCCGATTCATACAACTGATGTGATTAGATAATTTTGATTGGCTACAAAAGAGAATTATAATGTATAACAGGTTATTGCAATTAGAGAGGATATATTTCACATTTTCATTTGCACTAATAATTTGTATCCCTAGAAGCAAGAGCTAAATTTCGTTTGTATAGATGCTTTCAAAAACATATATTTGTGAACTAATTGTGATGGTGATTGTCATTGTTCAAATTAAATTGTATAATTAAAATCAAAAGATCATAATTAGTGCATTAATAGAAAGTAAAGTTATGATCCAATCACTCTAAGAGAAGGGTGCTATTTTGAGAACAACAATTAAATTTATCCTTATTTAAAATTCTTCTAATTATGGTAGAAACTTAATTAAGAATGCATCAAATATGTTAAAAAAATTATTAATTGCTACTAAAAGGGAATACAAAAATGACTTGATTTATTGTCTTTTTTTCTTTCTAACACTTGTTTCCAGAGCTGAGAATTGAATGCCTAATGCATGCTTCATTTTTAATTTTTTTAAGATTTATTTCTTTTATATGAATCAAAAAGATAGTTTTCACAAATTCAAATTACTCTATTGATTTAAAAAAAAATGAGAATATTTTATTCCATAAGTCATACTTACCTTTTTTTTTAGCAATGCACTAATGCACAAGACTTCTTTAAATAAAAAATGTCTTTCTCATATGAAAATATAAACTAATTATGCCATAAAATGTCGATAAAATTTACGATGTGAGGCTTGATTTTGATATTTAAATTTACACATAGACAATATTTTTACTATTTGCAACAAAATTCATAAATTTATTTTATTTAAAGTTATTTGTTCAATTCATGTATGCTTTATTGTTTGCACAATTTTAATTTGTTCCCTCAGCCTTTTGTATTGAACATATGAATTAATTAGATAATTAAAAAACCTAATGTATTTCTGTGAAAATTGATATAAAAATATAAAAGTTTGTTTTGCATTGAGCATTCAACTCTCCAAATAACAGTGTCTTCGTATAAATAGAAAAAAGACAATAAATTAAGCCATTCTTGCATTCTCATTTAAATAATTATAAAAAAAAAAAGATAAATTCAGTATGAAGAGAGAAAAAATTATACGTGCAATAATCTAATTGATGCTCTCAAAATAGCACTACTCTTCTGGCATTAATTAAAAAATACTATTTCGCTAATTAAATATTTTATGAGTGAGGCTATGGTGCTATGCATAGCACGGATGGGGTCCGTGCTACGGCTCAAAATTTAACTTTTTAAAATCCTAATGGTCGATCCAACCGTTCAATGTGATAACCATATGAATATGTACTTGCAAACTAAATTTTATATTTTTTCGAATTTTTTTACTATTTTTTTAGATAGGTAGAAAAATCAGTGTTTTTTGAAAATTCTGGACCATCAAAATTCTACCTATCTTAAAAAATAGTAAAAAAATTCGAAAAAATATAAAATTTAGTTTGCAAGTACATATTCATATGGTTATCACATTGAACGGTTGGATCGACCGTTAGGATTTTGAAAAGTCAAATTTTAAGCCGTAGCACGGACCCATCCGTGCTATGCATAGCACCAGCGAATTTTTTATTGTTACCACGCCAGAAAATCGGAATTAATTCGTTACCACCCGTCTGACCCTTTATTCAATCCTACCACCCCCGCTAACCCAGTTCGCGCACCAAACTGGCTGGTGCGCTGACTGGGTTGGCGCACCCAGATAATACAGCAATCTTGTTTGAATCGTATAAAACTTTGGAGGTGGGCCCTTGTTACATTCTCTCTCCTTTCTCTATTGGTTAGAAAATTATAAAACAATAATGGTGGGGCCCATAAATTTATAAATTAATGTTATATTACTTCTCTCTCCTCTTTCTATTGGTTGAAAAATTATAAAACAATAATGGTGGGGCCCACAATATATATTAATGAATGAGTTTCGGCAGCATTGAATTAGTTTTGGGGAAAAAACTGGTGCGCCAACCCAATCCGCGCACCAGCCAGTTTGGTGCGCGAACTGAGTTAGCGGGAGTGGTAGGATTAAATAAAAGATCAGACGGATGGTAACGAATTAATTCCAATTTTCTGGCGCGGTAACAATAAAAATTTCGCATAGCACCATAGGCTCACTCATATTTTATAGCAATAACAAATTAACCTCTCTTTTTTTTTTTCTAATTTTGTACTATTCCGTATTTAATTTAAAAAGTAACTATAAATATTAACTCTTTTTATATTATTTAGATTGCCATTTTTAAAACTATATTATATACTCAAATACAAAAGTTCATACACAAATTCTATTAACAATTCAAAAAGCAATTCCGGGTTGCTACAGTAACTAATCCGGGTCCAGCGGGTCGGGTACACGGGTCGCATACAGGGGGTCCGGTCCGGTCCTGTGGGAAGAAAACCAAACCGGTCCGTCCCAGGACCGGACCGTATTTAACCCCGGTCCGGGACGGGTCCGGTGCACGGGACGGGCCGGTACAGGTCCGGTCCTGGACCGGCCTGGTATTTTCAAATCACTAAACTGCCCCCATCTCGTTAATTTTTTTAGGTGTACTAAAGGAGAACGGAGTAGGTCCAATGCCCATCGGACCTACTTTGGTTTAACGAGCATGATGACCGTCTATTAGAAGAGAGAATGATTGAATGATTTCATTGTATTAATCTTTACAATTACAATAGAGGGCTTTATATAGCCTTGTAGAATCTTGTAGAAGAAGCTATATAATTCCTAACTACCAAGCTTAACAGCTTTGACTATCTCTAACAACCTTGACTAATCCTATTATGCTTTGACTATCTCTAACAACCTTGACTAATCCTATTACGCCCCCTCAAGCGAAACATGGTGCACGGTAGCAATGTTGAGCTTGCTCCGAAAAGAAGAAGAATGATGCCAATATCTCAATGCCATTGTTCTTGCGATTTGAATCGTCAAGTTTGGGTCTCCTTGAAGAAAGAAGTAGGTAGGGAGAGAAGAAGGAGCTCTTTTGGCTCAAGAATGCTTCCATGTACTCGAGAGGCTCGTTTGAGTCCTCTTTGAAAAATAAAATAAAAAGAAAGAAAAGAAAATTGAATAGCTCATGGCTTTGAGTACATGGGTTCAAGAGGCTTTTTAGCTCTCTTGTCTCATTTTTGTGAGAAACATTTTGGTGATTGAAAAGAAGAGAAGAGAAAAAGAAGCCCGGCATTGGTTCGGCTTAGTTAAACATGAATCAGTAAGTCTGAGCAGCATGTTCTGTTGGAACTGCAGTTGAAGGGGATTAGAAATAAAAGAGGCGCAGGAAGGTTATTGAAGAGGCAGTGAAGTGGATCAGGAATAAAAGAGGCAAGTCTGAAGTGAAATTGGACTTGGGCTTTGAAGGAAAATTAAAGAAAGTAGATTTTGAAGTGGGCTTTCAACCTCAGTCCAGCAATTTTGTAAAAACCCATATTGGAGTCCTCTGTAAAATTAAAGAAATTGGACTTGGACTTCGGACCTCTGTAAACGGGTCTCGAACCATTGAGGAGATGCAGCACCAGATTGGAGTCCTCTTGGATCCGATTCGGGAATTAGGGTGAAGCTGAACCCTCCCTTTCGTGAGGTTACAGAGATGACGGCGGCGACGTCGGTGCTGGAGATGCAAACCTTCTTCTTCTCTGGCGAGGGACACCTTCATCTCTCTCTAGCAGTGCCGGCAGTGACCGGAGTCGGTGTGGTGAGGCAAGAAGGTTTGAAGAACGAGATGCCGCTTCAATCCTAATCTGAGATTCGTGTTTGAATCTTGCTCTAAGATCAATTATGTCGCCAGAGATGGTCCTCGACAAGGTCAGCAGTGCGGTGCGCTGGAAATGAAGAAGACGACGCCGGAGATGTACGGATCCGATGGAGCTGGTCACTACGTCGAACTTCGTCAGTGAGCTTGAATCTTTAACTGGTATGGTTGCTTGCCTTCAGCTGATGTTGCTTTGTTACTGTGATGGATCTGCCTCGAATCAGGGTTCTTGAATCTGGTTTCAGATCGGTTTGGACTGGTATTCTTCTTGCTGGTTTAGTTGCTGAGATAAGGTGGTAGTGGCAGAGATCAGAGGTGGCAGTGGTGGAGCTTGTCCAGCGTGGTGTGATGCGACGGGGTGCTCTAGTCGTCTCGTCACCTCTCGATCTGGTCGAGGGCTTGGCGCGGTAAGCTGGTGGAGGAGTTTGTCGGTCGGCACGGCGGCGGCGGCGAGAGCGCTGCCGTGACAGAGCTGTTGTTCTTCCTGTAGAAGAGAGATTTGAGGAATAGAGGGAATAAAAAGAGACTAGAGGTAGGAAGAGGAGTAAGATCTGATTTCAGATTAGAAATAAGGAGGAATAAGGAGAATTAGGCTAGAATAGAGAGGCTTATTTTGGAATAAAGGATATTTTTTTTTTTTTAACTAGGAGGAATAGAATGGAAATAGGAACATAATTCCTGGAATAGGCGTTAGCCTAATTCCAGCTCTACCTAGAGCTCTGATACCATATTAGAAGAGAGAATGATTGAATGATTTCATTGTATTTATCTTTACAATTACAATAGAGGGTTTTATATAGCCTTGTAGAATCTTGTAGAAGAAGCTACATAATTCCTAACTACCAAGCTTAACAGCTTTGACTATCTCTAACAACCTTGACTAATTCTATTATGCTTTGACTATCTCTAACAACCTTGACTAATCCTATTACCGTCCGATCTAATTTAAGATTGTGTGCACGAAAATTGAAACAGATATGCACGAAGTTTAAAGCATTTTGCACGAATCTTAAAACAAATCGATGGTGATTAAACCCATCAAACCAGAGTATGCCCATCGGACCTCTCTCAAGTGGTATTGAAGATCTAGACTGTCAATTACCCAAAATAAAACAGTACGAAAATAAGAAAAGCAAAAACACGAGCAACGACTGCACAAGAGGTCATTATCATAGTCAAGTGATTATACTTAAATACTTAATTCTCTGGTCAAGTTTTTTTCCAACCAATAGAAATCCGTGCATCTGTCCATGAGCCGGTCTTTGTCATCTCAAAGTAACCAGAGGAAACTCATATATAGACTTGGTCCATAGTGGTCCACCATATATTGCTTCTTCTGCTCTATTTATTTATTGGGTGATGAAGCATATTTTCGTAATAGTTGGTCGTATAAGGCATTTTTATATGTTGGTACTAATTTTTAGGTGTGTTCTAAACCTTTTTTATTATTCTTTTCAGTACATTAATGAGTAACTAATGCACTTAAAACATAAACATATATATTGCAACTAGGGGTGTCAATGGGTACGATACGGTACGGTATGAAGTATTTTCATACTCATATCCACTAAGAATTGATCTTACCCATATCCTACTCTTACCCATTAAGAATTAATCTTACCCTATCCTACTCTTACCCGTTAAAATTATCGGGTAACGAAACGGTAGCGGGTGAATAACGAATAATACTAATATAATAATTAATTTTATTCTATTTTACAAATAGAACATAAAAAATCATTAATTTCACACATATATAATTAATCACATTACTAATAAAGAAAATGTTCAATCAATTTCAACTAAACTTTTTTTATAAACCAAGAGAATTCAAAAACACAATCTCTTTGAATAAATTTTATTATTTAACTAAATAACAAAACGTTCAAATAAAATTAATATGTTTAATATTTTTTATAGTAAAACACTAAATAACAAAAGTCCATCACTAATTATTGCTCAAACTATAATATATAAAATATTTCACAAATAAATTTCACCATTCTAATTATTACTCACACATTATTATAAAATTTTATTTTATACAATTATCCTATAGGATAATGGGTACGAAATAGACTTTATCCGTACCTTTACCTGTTTAGTTAACGAAAAAAAAAATTCTTATTCATACCTATATCCGATAAGCTAACGAAAAAAAAATCTTACCCGTACCCGTTTTATTGAATACGGTACGGTAAGGATAAGGTAAACGGTTAAAAGGGTATCAGTGACACCCCTAATTACAACGTATAGTCGTTAGAATCTATAGGAGCAAAATAAAGTAGAAAACACTAATCAACTCAAATAATTGTAAACCAAGTCTATTGAAAGATATTTCTTACACGTAGTGCCTACCTGTTATTTGTCGGCACTAAATTCCCAGAAAACGATCAAGCGCAATCGGTACATTCTCACTCCATCCACTTTCGATTCTCTGTGGCAGGTACAAATACTTACTTCTCTAATGACTCTATTCACTAAATCTTACATATTCATTCTACCAACGAAAATCCTTCTGAATGATGTTATAAATTTGTGTTTGGTTAACTTATAACTTTGCTCATGACTCGATGTAGAATACTCTGCAAATACATACACCACATAAAATCCGGACTTCTCTCACCAAATTGGCAACTCAGCTCAGAGCTATCTAAAAACTATTGTTGATAGCACTATCCCGATTCATCTATCTTCCTCAGGAAGTAAACCCCAGATCAAGCACAAGAAAGAGAACTAAGAGGATGAACAGCTCTGTAATGCAAAATTCTAGGGTTTCCAGACGGGGCGCAGCGGCATCGAAGGGCCCCACGCAGTGCTGCAACAAAGAAGATGGAATAAAGCGGGGCCCATGGACGCCGGAGGAGGATGAAGTGCTTGCAGAGTTTGTGCGAAAAGAAGGCGAGGGGCGGTGGCGCATACTGCCACGGCGAGCGGGGCTGAGACGGTGCGGCAAGAGCTGTCGGTTGAGGTGGATGAATTATCTCAGGCCGTCGATCCGTCGCGGGCCGATCTCACTTGCCGAGGAGGATCTCATCCTACGCCTGCACCGCCTCCTTGGAAATAGGTAGTTTGTGGGTGAAAGTTGGATCTGAATGTGGTGGCTGGATTTTATTTGGATCTTTTTAAGGGTTTCTATTTCTTTTCTTCTCTTTTCATTTGAAACTACCATTTTTTTCTTCTTCCTTTTTCCATCCTTTTTGGCGTTGAGATCTTCTTAAGGTGTGATGTATACAATGAAGGTGATAGCATAGGGGAGGAAGGCTTCAGGAAGAAATTTGTGGGCATGCGGGTTAATGAGTATGAGATTGCTGATTAATTATCTAGGGTTCCATATCATCACTCTGAGAAAAAAAAAATCATTTTTAAGGGAAACAAACGACACTTCACCAAAAATGTCAAAAAAAGTCTATCATCTATGACATCATGAAAAATATATTAAGTACAGCAAACAAAGCCAAATTGAGAGAGAGCAAGAAAAGCACCATTAGTCATGCCCTCTAGACACTTGTTCAGATAATCTTATCTACAGAGCTACAAAATACAAGATTCAAAGGATTAATTACACTAATTTCTTCTCCACAACATTTTTGTTCTTAATATGCGCTCTTTATATTTCATGCAGGTGGTCGCTTATAGCCGGGAGGATACCAGGGAGAACCGACAATGAGATTAAGAACTACTGGAACACCCATCTCAGCAAAAAGCTCATTTCTCAAGGAATTGATCCTCGCACACATAAACCTCTATCTGATAACAACCACAACATTATTGGAAGCAACAACAATAAGAGCAACAGCAATTTCAATCACAACAATGATGAGAATAATTATAAGCTTGAATCCATACCAATAACAAGTGCACCTCCGGTGCCATTTACTAAACCGAACCCTCGTACCATTTCAGCACTTCTCGAAGAAAAAGGAGGAGCTGTGCCTATGCAAGATGATCACGGCAATTTCTTGAATGGCATGAACATGAATTTGGAAGTAGAGACCAGATCTGTGTGGCGCAGTACTGAAGGACTTGATGGATTTGGTGATGAAGTATTCTCCTCCTTTTTAGATTCGTTGATCGGCGACGACTCTTTTCTACAGCAACAGCAGCAAAACCAGCTAGATGGAAACACAAATACTGGGGATAACGTTAGAGGAGGAAGTACCTCGAGAGAATTAGGGTTTGATGTTGGCCCGTTGGGGGCTCTCTGGGATGCTTCATTAAATCAGCAGTGATCTGCATGTGATGAATTATGCTTGTAGTAGTTCTAAATAGGCGGGGTGAGTTCCTGCTCTTATGAGTGGAGAAAAGATACATCAAATTGGATATGTATTTTATTGTATTTGTATTGTGTATTTGTAATAATTCTGAATCTCTGATACATTTGCTTGCATAGCATTTTTAAAGATGCTGAAATATATAAGTTTCCTTTTTCCAACGTTTATCGATCGTTACTTATTTTGTATACTAAATTTTTTATCGCACATAAAAATCTGAAACAACAATAAACAAGTACATCAAATAATCAATACGATTAGGCCTCAGTTTGTGATATACCGATATGCAAGCATGACTCTTTTGAGAACATAGTAGTTACTGACAATTAAAATAGAAATTAATACTATGCAATCACATAAAATATCATTGAATCGCAAAGTAAACCAATCTCGAAAGGAAAGTCCAAATTAATATCCTATTAAGTTATTCATTGGCATATATTCTCATTTAGTCTCAATAAAAGGTTGAGTAATTATTTAGTTATATATATAAATGGTCTTATAGTAATTTTGTGGTGCACTCTTATTCTTCATTCCAGAGGTAAATATTGGAGACATATACATCACTTCAAAGGTGTTGTTCTTGAAAATATGCTTCTCAAAACGAACTTTGCACTTTGCAGAGATGCAATTTTATAACAATCAATTCTAACTGCAATTCCCTTCATGATAGGAGATGTACTTAATTTGTGAAGTATTCAATATCCCGACAAAATTACTCTTAACATTAGTTCTCGAAGGCAAAGGGATTGCTTTGTACAATTTTAAACTAAGCTATGCTATAAACTTTCTATCACAGTACATAAGAAGATATCATAAGCTAAACTTAAACTAATGAGAGTATATAGCATGTTAATTGCAAAAATTGTTGGAACTTCTCACCTTGTGAAACGAATTTAATAAGTTTATTTAGCTGTATAAATTATCTGTCATATAAGAAAAGAGAATATAATGACACTAATATATGTTTTAGCATCACACAGAAGATGCTAAACATTGTTGTCTATATACTCCTTATTCTCCTTCAATTCCTCTCTTTAATTTGGATTGCTAGCTGAGATTTTGAATCTCATCAGAACAAATTTAGTATAATTGTGGACAGATTTAAGATTTTGTCTGTTAGACATCTCGGGTTTCATCCTTTTCCATTCTTGAGGTTTTCTTGTCAAGACCTGCAGCTACACCGGCTGGTCTTCGTAATTTGATGTACTGGATTTTTGGGATTTCTGGACTTTTTTAGGCTGCATGATACGTTGGATCTGTCGTTGCCGTTTTATGTGGGGGGCTACGAATCTATCTCTTTGTAGTAATATATATACACATATCAGCAAATTAATTTAAATATAATTCATGGTTCAACTGAATTTCATTAAATGCATGTTTTACCTTTTAAGACTTTTGCTTTCGGAGTTGACATGAAGGCAGCTGGCAGGACCGTGAAAGTTAGGTTTGACTAGGAGTTGAGCATCCCCATGGAGCTTGTAATCTGTTAGTTGTTGTACGCGCATGCATTTTGACCATGGGCTGATCGTTGGAATTAAACAATCAGACCGCCTGGATCCTCTGCAATTCCAGATGCAGTTTCTGGTCCCACACGCATATGATGTCGGTTGATTTCAATCTCCTATGTATGGCTGTAATAAACTGCAAAAAAAAAATATAATATTGGTACGTATAAGTGCACGAGGCGCTAGGAGGGTACTTAAGAAGGGTTCTTGTGTAAAAAAAAATATTTATTTGGATGAATGAATAAGAAGGACAATAGGGATGTAAAAAAGAATTTCGTATA
This sequence comes from Carex littledalei, assembly GCA_011114355.1. Taxonomy (NCBI): domain Eukaryota; kingdom Viridiplantae; phylum Streptophyta; class Magnoliopsida; order Poales; family Cyperaceae; genus Carex; species Carex littledalei. Next base: position 8,590,295 of record CM022096.1, on the reverse strand, counting down.
ATTATATTGCTAAGTAATGATTATTCAGTAATTAACAAGTAACAATGCAATAAAGAAGAAATGAAATTTTAATATTAGCCTCCTCTCCTTTTGTAAGAGAAAATTAAAATTTTCTATTAATTAAGAAAAAAAGTACGTTTATTACATCATGTCACGGTCCTGCCTGCCTTCTATTAATATAAAATTTGATTAATCATTCTACTAGTTTTGGAAAAACTATATGTTTAAGTGTTCTTTTGTCTTCTAATTGGAGAATCACATCCTCTTAAATTTAAGGGACTGAAACCAATAGTTCAATACGACAAAACCCAGTTTCTTGAAGATATTTGAAATTAGCATATATGTAGCTAGTACCTCCAATGTATTTCTAAGCTAGCCTTAGATTTCCAAATTTATTTGCACTATATAAATTGGCGCGCGTCTCCTGCCGGGGTTGAATATTGAAGTGGGCAAAGTGCTTGATCAATTTTCAAACCAGGAAAAACCAAGGGAGACTTTGGCATATGTATTTTGTCTTCATGCGTAACTACACCAACTTTTTTTTTTTTTCATTGACAACAAATTTGTGGGTCCTAGCTACTTTTTTCATGCAAATGTAGACAAATTAAATATACTTGCGTATGACGATAAAATCCATAAATTATTACGGTAACCCACACACACACACATTATCAGTACATATTTGGATCGCACAGTATCGTATATATATTAGAAATACAACATTGTAGGGCTATATGCATTGAAAACAGTTGAACAATTTTATTTGTATACGTACTTTTATATATATCAAGCTACTGAGTAAATCATACTGAATAGAAGACTCAATATATATTGTATAAGTCAAAGTCCGTGTTGTATAAGCAATTTTGTTTCATGCAAGCACCCTTAAGAGAACAATTATCTTATACGTGTAATTGGATTTTTATTGAATATATTGGTTGTACTCTTGAATATATATATATATGGTAGCTTAAATACTATCTAGCATTTCTGTTTCATGATCATTAAATATGATTTATGTATGTGATAAATAATGTTACACCCGTTTAATTGTGAAACTGCTTAATCGTCCTGCAAGCTACCTAGGTAATCTAACGAATTCACATGCTTTATTTTCCAGAAAGAAAAACAATAAGAAGAAAATCGGCTAGAAAAGTAACTTTTGAGATTTAGCTTGCATGTCAGCACTGTATAATTCTTATTATAAAACTAGCTAGATATATATATATAGTAAAAGTAAGAAAAATAAATAAATGGACAAGGCAAATAATTTAGGAAAAATACGCCTTACTTATTAATTAAGTACTGAAATAGTTGAAAACTGTAGAAGTACTGGAGCATGCAGAAAGTTTTATTAAGCATTCTATAGCTAAGTCATTAGATACGAATGATTTTTATTTTATATATAAAGCGTTAAAACTATTGAACATGCATAATTAATTATACTGACGATAGATTAGTAATCAACTGAAACTATATAGCTCATGAAATTCGGAGCAAAAAATTAATTCTGAAACCTAGTTAGCTAGCTTCCACTTAACATTACGCTAAAACAAGAAGAACAGCATCGAAACTCACCTCCAATCCGAAGTCGTAGCTGCTGCGTGCATGGAACTCACTGCCTTGGAAATCTCGGAGAGGAACTATTTAGAGGCAACTGACAAGAAAGATCTAGAGAGAGAGAGAGAGAGCGAGCGCTTTTATATTCGTAGTCACGCGCAATGCGCGAGAGAGAAAGCTGACTGGGAGTTGCACCCCCAAATAAGACATTTGAGAAGTCCTACGTGGCAATTTCATTCATCGTGCATTGCAGTACATAAATTTGGTTTGAAAATATTTGACAATTTGACTGGTAGCTTTATTCGGGTGCTTTTACTGCATTAAATTATGAGCGGGGAAAGGGAGCTAGTCGATCTAGTTACTCTTTGACTCTTGAGGGTACACAATAGGGACCTCTCGACGGTGTAGTAATCACTTATCAATGACAGGTGGGTCCAACATGTCTTAACTTTTTTTTTTTTTTAATTTGTAGGTTTTAATTTGTCATTCTAGCTAACTCAAATTTAATGCAGGTACCTCCAAATTTAAATTTCTCAAAGATGGATACGCAACATATATATGTTGTTGCGGCAAGCAAGAGATAAGACATGTTAGCAGTATACGTGCATAGGTTGTTAATTAAATGTAATTATTCGATTTATATTTGATTCGTATTTGTTTAATAAGTCAGGAAGGATAATTTTTTTTAATTACTTTATAAGATAAAGGTACGAATGAAAAAAAATAGTTAGCTTATCAAGAATGATATAAATATTAAGAAGTATTTGGTATCCATTATCATATATAGAAAATTTGATAAACATAAAATCATAGATATGATAATTATTTATTCGTTCTTTTAATCATATAATATTAATATTATGGTGAGATCAATATATACAACATTTCAAAAATATATAGAACCAGCAATAAATATATATATATTTTATTCTTTATAATACTATGTAAATGATGTGTTTAAAGTAGTATATATATTTAGAGGAGGGATCCACTTACAACAAATTTGAGTTACAACAAAGTTACAACATTCATTTTTTTCATTTTCAAAGTCCAAATCGTCGATCCAAACCGTTCAACATGATTATCTAAATAAAATGTACTTGCAGATCAAATTTTATATTTTTTTGAATTTTTTTACTATTTATTAAGATGGGTACAAAATTCAATGGTCTAAGTATGGCTATTTTTTGTAAAATACTTAATAAATAGTAAAAAAATTCAAAAAAATGTAAAATTTGATCTGCAAGTACATTTTATTGTGGAGATCATGTTGAACGGTTTGGATTGATGATTTGGACTTTGAAAATGAAAAAAATGAATGTTGTAACTCAAATTTGTTGTAAGTGGATCCCTCCTCATATATTTATTAGTGTTCTACAATTTTGAACTACAATTATCAATTTAATTGATGATTAGTTATATCCATTTGTTATATGTTATTCTTAACAGACAAAGATAGGGTACAAGTAAGACTAATATTGAACAGAAGTAAAATAATACAGTTGTACAAGTGAGGCTAGCTAATTTTAAAAGAAAATATGTAAGAAAATAATTGAAGTGCCGTATCTAGCTGCTGTCACCTTACATATAGAAGCCTCACAGCCAAATTGACACACCATTTGTCTGACCTTGTGTCTTAGTTCATGTGAATTTTCTAGCATATAAAATATCCAGCGCCATAATTTTTTTTATGGCAGATTAGTGGAAGTATGTGTGTAAATTCTTTTAATTTGAAGCGCTCGCTTAAAATCAAGTAGAGCAGAGTAGAACCTAAATAGGCTCTAAAACTGTTCGATTTGCTTTAAAATCTGTGTACGAAAATTCAAACGGACAAGCACAAATATTTAACTGGAACGTACAAATCTTAAAACGGATCAGACAGTCTTAAAATCCATCAAACTTAAAATAGATTCACTGCCTATTGGATCTACTCTGCTCTAAAAAAATCAAGAACTCACCCATTGTATTAATTAATTGCACATGCAGACTTGCTTCAAGAAATTCTGAGTTCTTTCTTTGAGACTTGAGAGTTTTGGGCAACAAACGGTCTAAACCAAGAGTCGCCAACTCCCTTCTATAATTAATCAATGGCCGGTCAGTGAACCAATATTTATGTCGACAAACTCATCATTTTTAAAGTATTATTGTAACTTGATCATATCTACATGCTTGTCCGAATTTTTTTTTTTACCATTTAAAAAAAATAATTTAAATAACTATAAATTTATAATAAATTTTATTTTTGACACGGTTCTATCGTATTAATTCGCTCTTGTGACCATAGTCACAAGATTCGCGAATTATTCGTTTTTTTGGTGATATCAAACTGAACGCCGAATTATCAGTTGACTGAACTTTGACCGAATTTTACAAAAAAATTTCAAATTTTACGAATTATTCATGAATTTTTCCCATAACTTTTTTTTGTTTTTAATATTTTGCTCATTTTTAGGACTGAGATCACTGATCCGGATAATTCTGAATCATTCCCGAATTTTACCCGAATTATTTCCGAATCACGAATTGTTTACCTCGTCAAACTGAATCAGAATAATTCATTTGTATGTGTGCTTGTGACATGTCAGCTTGCTAGTGTTTTGCCAAATTCGGTCCAACCAAGATGAGACGTTAAGTTGTCAGTTGTGACATGTCAGTTTCTTTTTATCTTTAAATTAATGGACGTGGGACATATTGACAAATGACCAAGTACTTTTTTTTAGTATTGAATATGCCGACCTGACATGAGAGAAATCGTTTATAAAGATCTCAAAATATTACCATCTAAAACATCAATTTTTAACATTAAATTTTAATCTGGTGCAATTATGGTTTAAAAATTGATTAAAATAGGCATTGATCCATTTACTTACAAAAAAAATCTGGGGAACTATTGGCAGGTAACTTTAGAATTGATGGTGCATAAATATTTTCTTGACAATTGATACAGAAATACATTCAAGATTCAAGCTATACCGTCTTGGCTAGGGATTTTTTTTAAAAACCATAAATAAAATAATTAAATTTACCAAACCAACATGATGATCCGAAGTTTTACAAAAACCATCAGAACCGAGATCCCAATTCGGTCCGAACGAATTTTTTTTCTCCGGACCGAAATGGCAATTCGGTCTTGCTGTTTTTCACCGGTATGGCAATTCGGTCTTGCTGTTTTTCACCGGTTGTAGAAAAAGCGTCACAGAAAATCAAAAAACAAGCCAGACCGAACTGCCAATTCGGTCCAGAGGTTTTTTTAGCCTGGACCGAATTGGCAATTCGGTCCAGATTTTTTTTTTTTTTTTTAGAGATGAGCAAAATTTGACATATATTAGCATATTCATACTAAAGTTACAACAACAATTTTTTTCATTTTCAAAGTCCAAATCGTCGATCCAAACCGTTCAACATGATCTCCACAATAAAATGTGCTTGCAGATCAAATTTTACATTTTTTTTGAATTTGTTTACTATTTATTAAGTATTTTACAAAAAATAGTCATATTCAGACCATTGAATTTTGTACCCATCTTAATAAATAGTAAAAAATTCAAAAAAATGTAAAATTTGATTTGCAATCACATTTTATTTAGATAATCATGTTGAACGGTTTGGATCGACGATTTGTCTCTTAAAAATTTAATTTTCAGTGTTAGATTTGTCTCTTATAAAAAAAAAAAAAAAAAAAAAAAAAAAAAAAAACTGGACCGAATTGCCAATTCGGTCCGGAGAAAAAAAAATCCTTCGGACCGAATTGGCAATTCGGTCCAGGCCTGTTCGGTCCAAAGGGGCCACACGATCGGCCACAAGCTTTAATATTGATTTGTTGTGAAAAAGAGGGGGACCGAAATGCCAATTCGGTCCGGAGAAAAAAAATTCGTTCGGACCGAATTGGCATCTCGGTTCTGATGGTTTTTGTAAAACTTCGGGTCATCATGTTGGTTTGGTAAATTTAATTATTTTATTTATGGTTTTTAAAAAAAATCCCTTGGCTAGACCTTAAAGCTTATTCTAATATGCTATGGTAGCGATGGAGTATCGTATATGTCGCTGAAAAAATTATTCTGATGCTCACTGTTCATAAATAACTAAAAAGAGGAGGGTTCAAATGCACCATAATTTTTGTGCTCTAATATGCTCCACATTTTTTATCTCTATTTTTAAAGTCCGAACCGTTCAACATGATCTTCATAATAAAATATGTTTGGAGACCAAATTTTATATTTTTTTTAAAAAAATTTACTATTTTTTTAGATAGGTACAATATCACTTTATCGGATGGTCCAGAATCTCCTTAAAAAAATAATTTTGTACCTATCTATAAAAATAGTAAAAAAATTCTAAAAAATATAAAATTTGGTAACCAAGCATATTTTATTTTGAAGATCATGTTGAGCGGTTCAGATCGACTATTCGGACTTTGAAAATAGAGATAGAGGATGTGGAGCATATTGGAGCACAAAAATAAAATTTGAATATTTCCTTTTTCTTTTCTATTTATGATGGAATTTTATTAATATAATAAAGTTTGCATTTTTCTATATCTTTCTAACCACTCTTTCATTTAATTCTTTCTTTTTACTCTTCCTTCGAGATCCTTTAGTTCATCTGTTTTTTATTGAATATAAAATCACAGAAGAAACAGATTACTTCATATCCTAATCTATTTTTTAGGAATAAAATGCATATTTAATATATAAATATATTAAGAAGTACTCATCTAACTAAATTTTATGTGGTTCGTTTAAATATTTTTTTATAAAATAAAATTTTCAAATAAATTATTTATATAAAATAATTTATAATAAATTTTTATGCTCACTGAAATGAATTATGTTGTTATAAGCAGTGACGGAGGGGTGTTCAAGTTATGGGGGTCAATTGACCCCATTTAATTTCAAAAAAATTACTATATTTATATACAATTTTCTATATAATTTTAAGTAAAATGTTATAAATCTGTAAATTTAACTCCATTTGGAACATAAAAATTTTACATGATTGACTCCATTTATATTTGACATTCATAGTTTGAAAGTCTAGCTCCATCGTAGTTACAGGAGACTACAAACTATTTATAATTGCGTATGCAAGGAGAAAAGTGTTACTCTTCTTGGGGAGAGATTAAGATTTGAGTGTAGACTATTAGTTGGATAAGTATGGGGCAAAATCAACAATCAATGAAGATCGTTTGGGCCTTAACACCTAATGTTCAACCTCCGCGGGCCGAGTTTTTCAAAATTAAATGTTTTCCAGCAAGAACGTTTTTGGGCCTTACCACCTGATTGTTAACTCAGCTATTGTGCTATATATAATATATTGAAATATTTTTATTTTTTGCAATAAATAAAATGGTTCTTATGATTTTATTAACAATATCAAATAAATAGGGTATCACATGTACAATCTGACAAATTTTAAATTAATTTATTCTAAATAAAATACTACGAATATTATATTTCCGCATGTTTACAATATTGATTTGTTAGAAATACCCTGCCAAGAAATGACTTAAATGTCAAAAAAAATCAAATTATTTGGGATATAACCATTTTAAGATCGATTTTCAGACTGCACTAGCGCTTGAATATATATCTCCTTTTGGCTTTACATTTTTAATTTCTATAATAAAAAATGGAGGAATTACGTTCGGCTGCTGTCAACTAAAAAGACTGAAACATGTAAATTCAAATCCTTCTTAACAAAAAAATCTATAACTAGTTACCGACACATAAATTTATTTTGACAGCCTCTGTAAAAACATTTCAAAAAGACAAATTCTTCCAAGGCCACATGAATAATTCAAGTCCAGGACCCTTATTTAATTATTTGATACAGAAATTATAATAGAAAGTTGTAACAGAAATCCGGATCTTACACACGAAACCAGAGCCACAGAATTGTGATAGTTTTCTAAATGTGACTATAAAGCACCTTTATAGTTTTCTAAATTGTCCGGCTTACTGGTATATCAGTAACTCAGCTTTATGGGCTACTGGATACCATTTTCTTTGAGGGCATGTTCGTTTGTCACGGGATTGTGCAGGATAGGATTTGACGGATTCGGAAACCAACTTTTTTATTTGCAGAAATCCATACTCATAAGTATGCACGGGAATAATTATGAGAATGTACTGAATGAGTGTTCGGTTGTACCGTGGAAATAGTTGTGAGGAATTCTTATTTCCTTTCTAAAATTGATGATATCAATAAAATAATTATTAATTAAATCAAATTAAATCAAATAAACAATAACATAACAATACTTATACCGTAAGCTTGTTATCCGATCATCAAATTTTTTTATAAATAAGAAATAATAAAATATTTATAAATAAAAAATAAGAAAATAACAATAAAATAAAATAAAATAGATTAAACAATAACATACATTACTTATTAATTATTATTTTATAAAATATAAATATTTTTATAATTAAATAAGAAGTATTTAATGAAATGGAAATAAATAAATTAAGAAATATTTATAAACAAATAAAAACAATAAAGAAAACATAAACATTTATAAACAAAATATTTTAAATGTGTTGTAAAAAAAAGATTTTGTAATGTTTGACCTGGTTGGAAAACCGATATAAAGTTGAGTCACTCATATATTTACTCATCTTGAAAAGAACTAATTAATAAAAGGCAGGGAGTCGGAGTTATGAGACACAGAGCAAGCACGTCTCAATAAAAATAAAAATAAGCAATCCGGATCATACCACTAGTTTAGTCCCACAATTGGTAATGTTAAAAAACAACATCTCTTTATATATACGTGCATCTCATGCTAGCGTGAAGGAGAGAGTTGTAAAAAAATCAGTTATAGGCAGAGTTGAGAGAGAGAGGTTGGGATAAAAAAAATGAGGTCCAAGTTCGGGTTTTTTGGGCCCAGATAATTGCACTTAATTGAGTAAGGTGGGGAATAACTCACAGGAACATTTAGAAAAGAAATCGAGCTCCCGAACGCCTTCAAAGGATTAACATCCCATCAAACCCAAACCCATATAATTTCCACTAAAAAATGTGCAGCCGAACAGGGCCTGAACCTTTTTACTTTTAGTTACTTCCATTCATCAACACCACACATCACAGCACCGTGGGCTCCAAACTTTGGAACCCAAACTCCTGTAACCGACTTTGGTTAATATAAAAATAAGAGCTTGACCCTAATTGTTTCTCAGAAAAAAAAAAAAATTGTTCGGCTTATTCAATGTTAATCCAATTAAATTTATTTCAAATATAATGGTGCGTTTTGATTTAAAATTGTGATAGTCTGATCTTCAATTTAGAGTTCCGCGTCAATAATTAAAATAAAATAAATAAAATAAACTGAAATATTAGTAAATATTATGTTAATATTATAATATCATACATATTAATTCTTAAGTTATCAAGTTACTACTTATATTATCTATGCAAACCGAATCAAACGCTGATTGGACAAATTTAGTTCGGTTTGAACCCGAAATTTTTATTTATAACATAGTTCAGAAAAAATAAACCAAATAACCATCGTTTCTGAGAATTTCGATTTTCACCATGGCCGCACTGGCATTCTGCGGACCCATTTTTTTTTTCAAACTTTGAACCATTCCGCAGAATCATAAATGTGGCACGCATTCCTAGAACAAAAAAATATTAAAAAATAAAAAATTTGAGATATCTCAGCGTGGTTTTTTTTTTCAAAATTTGAGATATGGCACGTATTTCTAGAACAAAAAAAATATTAAAAAACCAAATATTTGAGATATCTCAGCGTGGTGCCTCGATAAAACACCAAAAAAAAATAGGTCCGCATCGGCATTCTGCGGACCCATTTAAGTGGGTCCGTAGAATGCCGGTGCGGTCGTGGTGAACATCGAAATTCTCAGAAACGATGGTTATTTGGTTTATTTTTTTTGGAACTATGTTATAAATAAAAATTTCGGGGTTTGAACTAACCGACCTGATTTCTCTCATATTAAAAGCTTGTAGCGTTGGTCTTGATATAAACATCAAAGTTTGCTAGAAATCAAATTTTATTTCTGTAATATGGTTGTATTATTTTAGTCAGGTATAGCAATTAATGTTGAACACCTTTTTGTACAAAGTTTACATTGTACAATTCGTAGGCTTTCTTTCTTCCTTCACGCAAAATGAGACAATTTCCAGGTTTACATATAAATATTTTATTACATCCACCTAACTATATCATGTTTTACTATGTGTTTTTAAGTATAATTAACTGTTTCTATGTTCATCTACTATTTCGGTGAATACGAGTCATTTCTATGATTCCATCATCTTCGAAAATGCATTATACTTTCCGAATTTGTCAAGTCAATGTTGAATTGTTGACGGCTCAAATAGTTTAATTCAGATATCAATTATCACACACCACGTGCCAAATGCTGTTTTTACCTTAAGACTCGGAAGACAAAACAAAATTGAAAACTGTTTGATACAATTTAGACTCGAAACAACAAATGCTCTTCTCTTTACAAAATATTATATTGCATTACAAGTCTAAAAAATATTTAATGGTTACAGAATAATGTGGGCCTCAAGCTCAACATTATTTATCACACACTCCTTTTTAGACTCGCTTACTTATTTAACCTATCCTGCTATCCATCATTTTATTTTCAGGCCTAGCTATACCTGGCAATGTTTTAAATTGCCGTGTATATACTGCTTATATATATATGGACGAGATCACATGCATAAAAGTATAAAAATAAAATGATTTCTATTGCATGCGGACAAAATCGTTACACTTACAGGTTTGTCTATTATTGACGGTATGCTATATCCGTGAATTTTATATAAACTTTTAGAAAAAAAAATGAATCATATTCAAAATAAATTTAAATAAAAATTATAATTTTTTGGGAAAAATTTATTAATAGTTTGCACACATAACATATCCTTACTGGTGGACGAATTTGGAGCGAATTTATTCTGACACTAGCCAACTGACCTAAAAAAAAAAAATTAGTTTATCACTTTATCCCTTCATAATTTTGTTCTGGCTTTCATCAATAAAAAAAATGTTTTTGCTTAGATGACAATCTCTGGATTTTTTTTTTAAATAGAATTAGTTTAAATTATTTCAACGGAACAAGCCTCTGCCGGACTGAATTTCGAAAACTAGCCTCCACCGATCTTAGGGACCGGTGTAGCAAAAAAAAACCAATCTACACCGGTCCTAGGGACCGGTGGAGCCTGTTTTGCACCAGCCACAGCATCCTACACGGAAGACCACACGAAATAGCCCTGCACCGATCCTGTGGATCGGTGGAGCTTCAAAAATGCCTCCACCGGTCCTGTGGATCGGTGTAGGTAGGTTTAGATATAAAAATGCAGTTTGCGTACGTGTAAATACAATTAGATATAGACAATAAAAATCATGCTGCTTTTTAGTGTAAAAATCACGCAGTTTTTTAATTTTTCAATTTTATAGGTAGGTTTGCAAACATGCTGCTTTTTAGTGTAATGTTCATTGTATTTACCGTGATTTTTATTTTTACCCAAAAAAAAAAAATATTTTAATATAAATAACCACGTTTTTAAAAGAATTTTATTTCTACCCAAACCGCAAATAATATTTGCGGTTTGAATTAACAATTCAAACCGCAAGGAATATATGCGGCTTGAATTGTGAATTCAAACCGCATATATTATTTGCGGCTTGAATTGTTAATTTAAGCCGCAAATAATATATGCGGTTTGAATCGCATTTATAAAAATCGGTTTGAATCGCATTTATTAAATGGTAATTTTTCACCGATAACCCTAGAAGTTTATTCACCGATAACCCTAAAGTTATTTTTATTACAAAGAATTATATTATAAAAACTTATCAATAATATAATTTTCATTTATTATTTTATTAAATGGTAATTTTTTACCGATAACCCTAGAAATTTATTCACCGATAACCCTAAAGTTATTTTTATTACAAAGAATTATATTATAAAAACTTATCAATAATATAAAATTTCATTTATTATTTTATTAAATGGTAATTTTTCACCGATAACCCTAGAAATTTATTCACCGATAACCCTAAAGTTATTTTTATTACAAAGAATTATATTATAAAAACTTATCAATAATATAAAATTTCATTTATTATTTTATTAAATGGTAATTTTTCACCGATAACCCTAGAAATTTATTCACCGATAACCCTAAAATTATTTTTATTACAAAGAATTATATTATAAAAACTTATCAATAATATAAAATTTCATTTATTATTTTATTAAATGGTAATTTTTCACCGATAACCCTAGAAATTTATTCACCGATAACCCTAAAGTTATTTTTATTACAAAGAATTATATTATAAAAACTTATCAATAATATAAAATTTCATTTATTATTTTATTAAATGGTAATTTTTCACCGATAACCCTAGAAATTTATTCACCGATAACCCTAAAGTTATTTTTATTACAAAGAATTATATTATAAAAACTTATCAATAATATAAAATAAACTACCTCATAAAATACCATTTCCATTTATATTATTGATAAGTTTTTATAATATAATTCTTTGTAATAAAAATAACTTTAGGGTTATCGGTGAATAAATTTCTAGGGTTATCGGTGAAAAATTACTATTTAATAAAATAATAAATGAAATTTATATTATTGATAAGTTTTTATAATATAATTCTTTGTAATAAAAATAACTTTAGGGTTATCGGTGAAAAATTACCATTTAATAAAATAATAAATGAAATGGTGATTGGTTAACCGATTTTTATAAATGCGATTCAAACCGCATATATTATTTGCGGCTTGAATTAACAATTCAAGCCGCTAATAATATATGCGGTTTGAATTCACAATTCAAGCCGCATATATTCCTTGCGGTTTGAATTGTTAATTCAAACCGCAAATATTATTTGCGGTATGGGTAGAAATAAAATTCTTTTAAAAACGTGGTTATTTATATTAAAATATTTTTTTTTTTTGGGTAAAAATAAAAATCACGGTTGTATTTACATCACTGGGAAAAACATTACACTGCTTTTTATTGTATTTACATCATTCAATACGATTATGTTGTATTTACATCATTCAATAAGCATAATTTAAATTTTCGATGATCAAGAAATTCAAATAATCAAGAAATTCGGAGATCAAGCCTCCACCGGTCCTATGGATCAGTGGAGGTATAGATGAAGGATTTTTTGTGGCGAGGGTATCGGCTGGTGCAAAACTGCCTCCACCGGTCCCTAGGACCGGTGTAGATTGGGTTTTTTTTGCTACACCGGTCCCTAGAATCGGTGGAGGCTAGTTTTCGAATTTCATTCCGTAAGAGGCTTGTTCCGTTGAAATCAATTAAAGTAATTCTATTTAAAAAAAAAACCCCAATCTCTGGCCACATATAGCAATTTCCTTTTTTTATTTCTTTTTTATTTGATGAACCTGCCAATAACCGGTATACCACGGCGACCCTCACAATACCTCACTGCAACTAGGTCCCACTATGTACTTTCTCTTTTCCGTCTTTCACGCTCAATCAACGACGGAATCATTGCATTTAAGCTATGTTTGGCCTTTTGCGCGCCGCGCCTTTACTTGTCAGTGAAAGATAGAGAAAGGGAGGGAGCACGCAAGGAGCACACAAAAACCAAGTATCAGGAGAAAGAAATCGAGAAAGGGAGCGATGGAGAATTCTGAAATTTCAAGTACAATTTTGAATTGTATAAGCCTCTCTGAACCAGATGTCCATAAATCTGTCGCGCTTCTTAAACAGGTTGTTATTTATCTTTTTTCTTTTTTGAAAATTTATTGTTCTTTTTTCGATTATTTTTTAAGTATGGTCATGAACTTCTATGCTTGTATTCGGTAGATGGTTTAAAGTATATTGGAAGCTGATTTTTGTATAGCAGCCGTTCTTCTTCTTCCTTCTTTTTTTTTTTTGTGAAATATTAGCATCCTTATCCTGGCAATAGTTTCACATATTTGGTTGAAAATCGAAAAAAAAATTAAATTAAGGAATCGCCTTTATTCCTAATAAGAGGGGAAACAATGTTTTTATTGATTGGAATTTTGATGTCAGGAAATACAGGGAGAAAACATGATTGTCATAGCATGAAATTGAAATGTTAAACAGCACGAAATTCAGAATATTATGACCTCTACTGTATAATTGGCTGTTGAAATTTGAGCTCAGATTGCTAAACAGCTAAAACTTGTAAGAATTTTCATCTGGTACCACATATGCTGTCCTACACGTACCCGTATTAGCTATTCTGTGATATATTTATCATGGGTAAAAACTGAAAACTCAGTGTATCCATACGCATGTTTGTTTTCTGATTAGAACTAAAATGAATTAGAAGTTATTATGTGTGCATGTTTTATCAAAAACTTTAACACTTGTTCAAGAATGCGAATAGTCTAAAAGGTGGATTACATCCGAGGTAAATCGAGAATTTTCTCAAACTGACATTTGAACAAGGGCCTCTTCGCAAATCTGAGTCTCCTCTCTTGTTCCAGGCATGTTTGGATTCAGGTTTTTTCTATGTAGTAGACCATGGGATAAGCCAAGAATTCATGGACGAGGTTTTTCTCCAAAGTAAGAAGTTTTTTGACCTCCCAATAAAAGAGAAAATGAAGGTTTTACGAAATGAGAAAAATCGTGGATACACCCCCCTCTTGGATGAGATGCTAGACCCAGATAACCAAGTCCATGGTAAGTGTTGTTGTTTCTGTGCTTCTTTTCTATCTTTTTTGTTGGCTTAATTTGGTATTTTATTGCATATATGAGAATACCTAGATGCAATTTTTGTTTTGAATTGAACAATAATTGCACCATTTACAGGTATATTGAGGCTCAATTTGACCACTTAACTTTTCTCTGGCGGGTTTGGTGCTGAATTGTGATGTAACTGTTAATTGTAAACTAAGTAGTGCTCTGTATGCTGAAGATAATAACATTGATCATAATCCATTCATTTTAATGCATTTATAGAAAAACTTAAATTAATATGATATGTGTTTGATCGGGTCTCAGTCACTGGGGGGGGGTTCAGAGCGTATTGCTATACCTTACTACAAGAGGTCCAGATTGATTTCCAACCGGCATGGGGATCAGATTCTGTTATTCATTCGAAATTGCAACATTCATATCTGTTTGGTCACATATTGAATTTAGGTTCTCTTTTGTTGTTTCCCGAGTCAATCCATAGTCTTAATCTTTTTATTGTTTAACAAAAGAAAGCATAAAGTCTATCAGGGTAAAAGGGTCAGTTTAGGTTGGGTAGACCTACTGCCTGGTCAAGGTGCTCCAACCTGGACCAATTCTATTAACCCCTTGCGCATTCTTTTACATGTTTTTTGAAAATCTATATTTCTGGCATTTTTCAACTTTGATTAGTTTCTCATGGTATTTTGGTAAACTGTAAATTTTCTACTGTATATATGTAGAAGGCCCTCTTATTAATATTACATATCTGTTTTTCTGACTAATAGGGGACTACAAAGAAGGATATTACATTGGTGTAGAGGTTCCAGAAGATGATCCACAAGCAAATAAACCATTTTATGGGCCAAATCAGTGGCCTTCTGATGGTAAATTTATCAATTTAATGGGAATATTACCATGTTTTATTTCTATTTTTAACATTTACTTTGCAACAGAAACCACTAATTAGCTGTAATCCAGAAAGCACCCAAGGATATTGGTTTGCAAAATATACCTGTTTTGGATTCATTAGTGAATCTAACAACGTAACCCACTTAACTATGAATGTTTTTTTAATCATTGACTAGTTTGTCGCTTCATAAATTTTGTAAAAATTCATTGTTTTTCTCGTTTGACAAGAATTTAGGTTAAAATTGCGCAGATATTAGTAAATGAATAAGAACATACAAGAATAAAAGAATGAGTAACCTTAAATTGGGACGGGATAATTTCACAGGGGAATAACAATTCTTCTAATGACAACCAAGCACCAATGCAAAAAAATAAGTGTATAACTTTATATGCATGTTGTAAGACATACAAGGGGTTTACCTATCAAATTTAAGGTAATCTCTTTGATGATGGCCCCAAAGACCCTTATTTTCACAAGTGTGGGTTATATCCTGTAGATTACATCCAAAATATTTTGTTACAGTTTTAACTTCTTTTTGTTGTGAATGGATCCTAACCCTTTAAGTTGGTAGACTGACTGGTGGTTAAAATGCATGTTGGTTCAAATTTTTTATTTGATTATTAGCAAGTTGATGTTCTCTGGAGTATTATACTAAAAAATGTTTGTTAATTTGCTCAAAGTTTGTCTCAAGAGTCCGTTGCAAATTCTATATAATTATGTGCACATTTGCTTGCATGTGTGCAAGTGTATGTCTGGTGCATGCGTTTTTTTTGTTGTGAAAAGGTACTCTAGTTGAAGGCCAATTTTAAAGAAATGATATAGATCCTACTTCAGTTGATTTTTTTTTCCTTCACTGTTTTGTAAATGAAGATATCTTACCGCAATGGCGGGAGGTCATGGAGCGGTATCACAATGAAGCACTGTATGTCTTCTTCTTCTTCTTCTTTTTTAAACGAGAAGTTTATTTTGCTCCTACAAAATTTCAAAATATATCTCTACTCTTGCTGCTGTACAAAACAAGAGATACTCCTTGCCATCAAGCAAGCATACACCATAAGCTCCTCTAGTTCCTCAATGAATACACAATTACCCTTTCGATTTCTATATTCCGTAAAGGCATGCATGGTCTTTCTCACTTGTGGGATTGTACATATTACAGAGTTTTTATTTTCTTCTAATAGTTTCCTTATAAACATGCATGACAGGAGAGTTGCAAAGGAGGTAGCTAGAATTATAGCATTGGCACTTGATCTGCCATCTGATTTTTTTGATAGACCTGAAATGCTTGGGGAACCTATTGCGACACTCCGACTTCTCCATTACGAAGGTGTTGCAACAATTGAGTTTAGTTCTTTAATTATATTTTTTTCTAATTAACTGTATTATTGTCAAAGGAATATTCTTGGACATATCATCAGCTGTTTACACTTAATATTTGGTAGTGTTAAAAATGTCTATAATGCATGTATATAAGCGAGAAATTGGACCTTTTTTTGTTTACGAATTAGCAAATGCTGAGAAATTCTGGCATGCTCAAGGAATATTATTGGGGAAAGTTAAGTACATTGAAGCTGAATTTTGACTATGGGTTCACACAACTGAGGGCTGATTGTGTCAAATTCGGGTAAAATTAAAGCTTATAACATAATTTACGGTAAGTTGTTCCCTAATCAGGTTTATTTTGATATCTTGATTGCTCCTTTTGGAAACCATACCACTAATGACTACATGCCACTGTAATCCTGTAGCATAATATACCACAGTACATATTGTATTGAAAATCAAAATTACTTTTTTTATCTTAGCAGCTAGAGCTTCTGACCCCTCAAAAGGTCTGTATGGAGCTGGGGCCCACTCAGATTATGGCTTGATAACGCTCTTGGCTACTGACGATGTTGTAGGTCTTCAAGTAAGTGATCTAAGGAAAGGAGGTTAATGATATAAGAAAGGAAAATCAATTGATTTTGTGTCAGCATTTTATTTTAACTTCCTTTCATTTGGTTCTGACAGATATGCAAGGACAGAAAGGCTGTACCTCAAGTTTGGGAATATGTTGCACCACTAAGACGGTTAGTTTCATGCTTTATTGTTTGCTAGAGTATTACTGATGTATTATAGGTGCTGGTACTGCTACTTTTTAATACTGATCTCGGTAGAGCTCAATGTGTACTGAGCTTACATTTGAGAAAAGCTGCACAAAAATGGTTAAGTGGGGCAAAATCCCTGGTCAAATATGTAACCTCTGGCAACAGTATGATGCCAGTTTGCCAGAACTGTGTTATGGTACTTGGAAATTTTAAGACCGTTTTTGGTTTTTATACATTAAAAAAATTTAAAAATTTGGTATTATTGCAGTGGATTTATTGTTAATTTAGGAGACATGCTTGAAAGATGGAGCAACTGCATCTTCAGGTTGTAGAAACTTTATTTTTATATTAATGTTTCCCTTTTTGTAAAAAATTATAAAAGAGAAAAACACAAATAAAAATTATGTACAATAATTTTTGCCGAATTAACTTGTCTAATGTGGTTTTTTTTTGCAGGTCAACCTTGCATCGAGTAGTTTTAGACGGAAAGGAACGATATTCAGTAAGTACCTTTCTTATATTTTTTTTATTTTGACTCCCATTCCTTAAACAGCATAAAAAGGTTGTACAGTGTAGAGTTCACTCCTATGCCAAGTCCAATTTTAACCAACTTGTGCTATGTAAAATAACTTCATAAGAATCATTGGATAAGTAATATTTAAATTTAGTATTTTCTGGCATTCCTCTCTTCTGATGCTGTTTTTGTTGCTTGCTTTCATCTGAAAAATCCAATTGTAGTTTCTCGAAACTTCAGAAAACCAAACATTATGCAGTGTTAACCAGCCTTGAGGGCAACAGTAAATTGCACAACTGACTGCAGTCATTGTTTATGAGATTGCTAAATTACAAAATTACCTTAAGAATCATTTAATAAACTCAACTTGTGGTTTCCAAGATAAACTTAGATTTTGACATGCAATTTTCTTTGTAAGTGAAAGATGGGGGGTGATTTTCTATTTAAGATATTATAGGCTAAATTGTAATTTTCTATAATAAAGGGTTTCATAACATTAAAAAGGCAAGGTGCTCAAGCTCTTTCAACATTCATCATCTTGACCAAATATAATGAAGAGTCTTTTTTATTGAAACAGATAGCATATTTTGTGGAGCCAAGTCATGAATGCATAGTTGAGTGCTTACCAACTTGCATGTCAGAATCAAATCCTCCAAAGTATTTTTTTTTTTTTTACTTATGCTTATTATTTAAATTTGCTCAGAATCGATATGGCCTGAGTGTTTTGGTAATCATTTTTATATTTCAACAATAAGACCAACTTTCAGGTATTCTAGTTTTCAGGCGCTACTGAAATGTTTAAATATAAATGCTTATGAGCAGTTGGTATTATGCACTATTATTCGCATTATGCTGAAACCTCCAATCTCTTTAATTTTACACTTCCCATACTGCTCAGTGCTAATTATTATCCCTGCCCAAATCTGCTTGTGCAGACCCAAAATCCTAATTCAACAAATCTAAGATAAATAAATCTTCACCTAATTAAGATAAGATAACCTGATACATACTTTGTATACGTCAAAATCAGGTTTCCTCCAGTAACATGTTCAGCATACCTGAACCAGCGCTACATGGATACACATGCTGATCTGAGTTCATACCAAAACCACACTAAGGTTGGTAGTGATTGATCATCAAGAGCTCCTTTAAAAGCAGTAACTTTTCAAAGAGGAAGTAAATATTGTAGTTCATAGTGATAATAAGCTAAATGAGAGAATATACTATAGTTACCTCTATCATGAATTTCTATTTCTCTCAACTTTTTTTTTTATTAATTGCCCACAGTTTATAGCTATATGCGTGTAATTTTCTAAAATAAAAAATATGTTATTAAACTTGTACCAGTATTGCAGAGCTAGAAAATTTGTATATACCAAGAGGAGTATACAACAAAATAACTTTCAGGATACCGTCTAAGACCTTGTAATTACTATTCAGACCATTCAACTTCTGCTACTGTATTTTGATAAAAAAGGGGAGCTAAGTCTCTGAATCGTCTAAAGATTGGCAACCGTATGAGTGTCATTGAAGGCTTGATGAAGGGGATTTTTCATTTTTTTTTAATTATTACCATTTTTATTTCGTGTATTTCGCATGGGAGATATGAACGGTGCAAGCTCACCTGATTTTGGTCGTCTCTCGTCGGCTCTCCTGGTGTTTGGAGTTTTTTAATCTATTTGGGTTTCTTAAATAAATAACAACATTTTAAATGTTAGAGCTAGGAGTATTTATTTTGACTTGCTTTCATATCATTCTCCGTTATTTTTGTTAATTTTTAAAGCCTCGTATAGTGATGTTAAAAAAGTCACGTTACGATATAATCGGACATGTCACACACTGCATACATGTCGATCGCATGCCGTGACCACCTTTTTAAAAAAAATAACACAGAACTGATCTAATCACCACATATGACAAAACGTGATCAGACGTGATTATGTGTGACAAAAACAATAGTGAAGTTTACTCGGCAAAATTTACATCCCTAGCGACGCATGTTTGGCGGTGTGCTTTATTCTCATGAATGCCTTTTTATAAGCTGTTTGTAAATATAGTAGTAATATTTTTATACTAGCTGCGTGAGTTTGTAAATACTTTTGTTGTCAATACAATTGTCAGGGGCACTTTGCCCTCTGAACTTCAAAAAAAAGTCTCTACAAACTGATTTTCCTTGTCCTTAGACAAATTTTAGCCAACAAATCCACAATTTCTCTAATCTCATCTATGTACAGGCAAAGTAAAAGTACAAAAAACTAAAGTAACCAACTACCCTACAAACCCATCCTTTTGGGTCGGAGGTACGTCCCGCCCCGTTTCAATTTTGCCCCTGGCATGGCAACTTGTTGCTGTTGCCTCTCCCTCTTCTCCCTGTCCTTCTCCTTAAATTTCTGATCTGCTTCGGCTTGTTCTTTCCTAAGAGTCTCCATCTCTTCCTCCATGGCCGTCTTCTCTTCCTTTTGCCTCTTCCTGTGCTCTAGCAGAGATGTCTCTGAATCCTTCACCGAGAAAAACATGGGCCCCAGCTCAGCAAGCCACTGAGGCTCCACAGCTGTCACACACTGCATGTACTCCTTTGTGGTGAGAATAAGCTCATGGTACACCACATGATCTGGTGTGTACCCCAGGCCATACAACGCACTGCTTGGATGAAGGTGACAGGGCATCCCATTTCGGCAATTGACATACTCACCTACACCCTTCAATCGAGCTGCATTGTGAAAATACGCACTACAGATTGCCTTGCGTACCACCTCCCAATCAAAACCGCAGGTGGTGAGAGGTATCTTTAGGGTTTTCAGAATGTCAAGCAGTTGTGACCTAACTTCACGTGCCTTGCGCAGCCCCTTCACATGCAAAAAGTGGTCGTTACACCAGTCTCCCCGATAACTGTTATTTTTCCATTGTAAGTAGACGTTCAATAAGGTTAGGTGATCAGATTCAGGTACGAAGAATTTCTCTCTGGCAGAATCACTCTCCTCAACACGATCCTTTGGCCTGAAGAAAACCGATGGAACTGAGAGCATGGAAACAATAGTTAGCACCTCATTGATGCACCCAAGTTTCTCCCCCATAAGAAGCATCTTTGCCAGAGTGGGGTCCAGAGGAAACTCAACCATCTTCCAGCCAATTTCGGTAAGTGCACCAACATTGTTAAGTGCACCTAGAACCCACAACTGATACATTGAGTTGAGTATATTCTCTTGTGGTGGTGGATCCATGAAGTCAAAATCCAACAAGTTCTCCACCTTGAGTGATTTCAACAAAAGCACCACATTCCCCAAATTAGTACGCTGGATCTCTGGAACAGGGTTTGGCAACATCTCGTTCTGATATGCTGACTCAGTAAACAGCCTATAACATGTGCCAGGCCCAGTACGGCCTGCTCGGCCAGCCCTTTGATCTGCTGCAGCACGACTACAAGGAAACACCTGCAATGCATCCATACCCATTCTAGGGTTATACACCTTCATCTTACCATAACCCGTATCGATCACATAAAATATGCCATCAACTGTTAGAGAGGTCTCGGCAATGTTTGTCGCAACTATGCATTTGCGGGCCCCCTCCTCTGCCTTTTGGAAAATCTTGGCCTGGAGGTCCGCAGGTAGTTGTGAGTAGATTGGCAAGATTGAGAGTTTTGGCACATTTTTTGTGGTGGATGAGATGAGGTGTTCCATTCGCTCAGCAAGGGCATAGCATGTGGCTTCAATTTCTTCTTGGCCTGTCATGAAGATCAATATATCGCCGGGAGGAGATGTTATGTGGATGGCCATGGCTTGTTTCACTGCAGCTTCCACATAGTCTTCGCATGGTGTTTTGCTGTACATGATATTCACTGGGAAGGTACGGCCAGGTATTTGAAATATAGGTACACTGCATATTCAACGAAAAAAGTTCAAAAGGGTGCTTAATTGTCAATCTTAAAAGGAAGTTAATACAGAAAAAAAAAAAATAATGTCTTGTTATTGTACATCACTAATGCACTATAGCTATGGATAATATGTCATTCTAGTCAGATCAGGTACTGGCATATTGCAGCTGGTACTAATAACTATCAGTTGGTCTTCCTTTATCTAAATTACTATTTTACTATTACTTTTCTGGCTAGAGTGGAAAAGGTCAGTGAGTAGCAGGATTTACAAACAAAAGTTTAATTGAAAAAAAACAATTGTCTCCCTGTGCTGATAATTTACTATGGAGATGGAAGATATTTGGGTATTTTCAGTTGAGTCCTTGTATAATTGGTTGAACAATGGTTGGCATCTTTGTAAAGTAAATGCATAGATTGTGGAATTATAAATTCTTTTGAAAGTGAAAGCTTTTTGTTGGTTGGCCAAAAATGTGCTATATCGAAACAAGGCTAGCAGGGAGGTGCACAGTATTATTTCTGAGATGAAAATGAAAATAATCTAATGTCAAATTAGGATCAACTAAGACAGAAATCCTGGGATAATATGGCAATGGGTGCAGATATACAATTGTACATCACTCGTTGATACTGTTCAGGATTTATGACAATTGGTATATTCTCAAACTAGTGGCAGGAGAATTTGTTATGCTGTTATTTACTGTGCCATTTTGTAATGTTTCAGGTTGAAGCACAACAGAGCGTGCTTCCAAAATGGATCTCCTAAACCAGCCAGTTTGACTGCTTTATTATCTCATTAACCCATGCTTGGATTACTGAAATTAGGTGGGAAATGGAAGGAACTCTTAAATGAACCTTTTGCCAGCCAATGTTACATTGATTCCAGGACAGGGTTTTGGAGGTGGGGGGACAGAATGCTGGTACAGACTTGATACAAGACAGAGAGAGTGAAGGACATGATATCCCTCATGCTGGTCACTTGGTGAAGGTACTAGCTTGAAAAATGGAGAGCATAAATCAGCTTGGCATTTGTTTGCTGATATTTTATAAGTTGAATGGCTATTTTGTAATAATACTGTTGACAGCTGTTGCTGCTTTTAGAAAGTGTTTAGTCTTTACTGGTTTTAATTTTCTGTAAGGTGGCTTGTGATAACAGTACTGTAGGCTATTAGGTGGCTAAATGGAAGTGGTACCATGGTCAAGGGTGTCTTTGAAAGCTACAACCTGAGAAGAAAACATCCGTGAAGCCGGACAAGATACTTCTCAGGCACTACACTTATTTCTCTGAGACTGCATAATATAGTTCATCTCCATTGAGTAGAGGTGTTGTTATATAGTTTCATGACTGTGGTTAATATGCCCCGGTGATTCTTTGTTTGGGAGGTGGTTGTTTTTGTATACAAGTAGGTGCAAATATGTTTCAATTAAAAGGACACAGGGGGTGCGTATGTACTACTCATGTTCAAAGAAAAAAAGGTTATGGCTAAAGCATTATTGGCACCTCTTTTTCCTTCAATGCAGAAGTAATAATTTACCAAAATTTGTTTTACAATGCAGTGGTATGGTTAAAGAAACAAACAAAAGTACCTTCCAAAAAAGTTGGAAAATTTCTGAGCATTTAGAGTAGCAGACGTAACAATGAGCTTGAAATCACGCCGCCTCGCAACCACTTTCTTCAATATTCCAAATAGAACATCCGTGTTCAATGATCTCTCATGTGCCTCATCCATAATTATAACCCTATCAAAAATAAACAAGGTCAACGATAATATGGTAATTCTAATAAATCAGTAATAAACTAGTAATAAAATAATATGCATCGACTCTCAATTAAAAAGCATACCGGTACTTGTCCAGATCAGCATCTTTCAATGTTTCACGTAGAAGAACTCCATCAGTCATATACTGTTCAATAAAGGGTTGAAAAGAATACATCAGGAGAAATATATCCCAATAAATTTTTTTAATAAATGTTGTGTTGTTGATATTTCTATAATTGTATTTACATTGGATTCTTAACATCAGTTGAAGCTGCTTTTAATCAAAGTTTATCATAAAGAAACAAAAAAGAGAAAGGAATCACCTTAATGATAGTATTTGGACCAGTTACATCCTCAAAACGAATAGCATACCCAACTTTGTCACCCAGATCTGTCTCCATCTCTTCGCTTACACGCTTGGCCACACTCATGGCAGCCACACGTCTTGGCTGTGTACATCCCACAATCCCAGTAGCTGTATACCCATCTTCGTGTAGATACTAAATCAGCAAGTGCATGTACAAATTAGCCGGTTCAAACATTAATTAAAAAGAAATTGGTGCTACAGCAGAAGGGATTAGTTGAAACAAACCGTGTTTATTTGTACAAAAACCATCTTATTATTTGAATATGCACCACTAAAATTGATAAAAAAAAAAACAGAACTTCAAGATAAATATAACTTTTTCATGAATTTTATTATTTTTTTTAGTGTGGAAAACAGGAGCCTTTGGTGTAAAACAAAATAATGAGATCATTTTGCAAATGCCACAAGAAGAAACAAACCTGTGTTAATTGAGTCGTCTTCCCTGAACCAGTTTCACCAACTACCACCACAACCTGATTTTCGCGAACAACCTACACAACCATATTCAAGTCAAGTCAAGTTCAAACCAAAATGGTAGGCAAATTAATGAGGAAGAAGAACAAAATATCAAGGGAAAACCTGTAATAAGTCATCTCGTACTGAGAATATGGGAAGGTATTGCCTTTGCTGAGCTAATGATTTTGACTTGGCAAATTCACTTACAGCTTCACCTTTTTCTTTCATGTGCTGAGCAAATTTTGCTTCCTCTTTGAAATCAACCTCACCTTCATCCCCAACCTTTACTGTATCAGCGTCAATCTTTGAATATGAAAAGACAGAATGTCAAAATTACACATATCAAACTCAAAAATATTTTCTAATGGAAAACTGTACTATGTTACCTCTTAGCATAATGCCTCTACGATGGCTAACTGAAAACACAACTTCTAAAGGATGTGTATAACAACATGGATGACTATGCCAGTGCATGTGTTTCTTTATTAAAAATCTGCTTGATACCTTAAATCACATTTTATGTATTGTATCTGTGCAATGTGTAACTTCAATCCAACTACAATTGCATGAAATCTCAGCATGCTAATTGCAATTGCAATTACTGTACCAAGTAGTACTACCAGTGGCACAGAAAAATCTGGTTTCATCTCAGTTGTAGGTCTGTATGATTTCGAACAAAAACATAGATAAATGGGAAGCCCAAATATGAGGAGATTGGAGGTTGCATGCAACTGCAGTTACCTGCTTTTCTGACTTCTCGACACCCAAGATATCACCAAGCTTGGAGCCGGCGAGCTCCCAGAATCGCTGGCGTGATTTGTTCATACTTTGTTTCTCATGTATCTCTCTCACAAGTACTGAGCCTTTCCTCGCTATGATGGCCATATCAGATGTTGGATCTTTGACAGGCATGACTGGCTCCGCCTGCTTCGTGAACACCACACGCCCATCCAAGAATGGTGGCTTAGTATCTGCATTTGACAAATCAATTATCCGAGTTAGTACATCCTTTTTCAAAAAACTAATGGGTGGTGACATGGATCCCACTAATCAAAACATAGAAAGTAACAAGTACCGTGAACAAGAAGGATGAGTTTGCGCTCATCTTCATCATCAAATTCTGTCTGAACCTCAGTGCCTCGGACAGCTCCCGACCGGAGTAGCTGGCGATCCTCCCACTGAGCATTGTCTTGTGTTAGCTGTGACATTTTCTTGCTCTGCGCCAGCGTCATCAGGCTCCCGTCTCTCCTTGTCTGTAATGCACCCAATGTATAGAATTGTCAATTCATGACAGAAAACCAAACAGGGGACATACTAAGGGCATAAAACATGCATACTTAGGGTTAGGCACCTTCACAATTACATAAGCCTTAATAAAAGGTCCTCGCATGTTGTATTAATATATATATATATATAGAGAGAGAGAGAGAGAGACCAGTTTCTTTGCCAGCTCGGCTTCTTTCTTCTGATAAGAGCTCTCATCTGCGAAGTACATGGAGCTTTCTCTATCATACATTGTGCTATGCTCTTCTCTGTCATACCTATAGAGCAAATAAATAATACAGACAAACATTAATGAACAAATACTGGGGAGAACAGAAAACAAAACATTCATGTACTCGCACTATTACTATATAAAAAAACATGAGATCAACATTGCATACCATGCGCGGTCAGCACTGTAGTCCATCTCTTGCATCATTTCCTCTGTAATTTCATCATTATTCCTATCTGAACTTAAAGGGCTTCTATCAGCCTCTGTTGCCTGATTCAATAAACAATCATACGGACATTAGTACCAAGAAAGTTAAAGCAGAGGGTGATTTATTTCTCTCATTTAAAAAAAAAAAAAATTGTACCTTAGAACCTGTTGCAGATGAAAAGCTTAGTTGATGGGATCTCCCACTGGGGCGCAAACTTGAAGAACCTTTTGAAGCACCAGAAGCCCGTATAGGTGCTGGAGAAGGAGTAACACTATCCCACGGGGATGCTGCCAATTCCACAACAGTTTGTATGACCAAATTTGTCCAGAAATAAACAACAAGCCAAGCGAATATAAAATATATTTCTTATTTATTTAAGACAAGTGAAAAGGAAAATTAACTACAAATCCTACAGTTTCTTTTTCTTTATATTGGAAATATAACTGATGCAGGGGGTAAAGGGTAGCTGCAACCTAGATATCCCAATTATATTACACTGTCTAAATTACAAATGAAATGAGAGTAAGCAAATATCAAATGAACCAAACTTATAATCCCCACCCCCTCCTTTGAGCTGCTCCAAAAGCCTCAAAAATTAATACAATCAATCAATCATAAAATAAATGAAAACAGTATTAATAAGTGGGACAACAAGTTATCTTTTCCAGGACCACATACAATGCATACTGCCAAAATAAAATAAAAGGAAATAAAAGAAAAAGGGCACTTACGCGTACCACGAGGGGTGCGACCACCAAGCCAAGGGGAGACCAAGCGAGCGTCTGGGGATGCTGCAGTCAGCAATGGGGATGGAGACGGATTTGAACTATGATGCCTTCTAGATGAAGAGGGACGGCTGTCTCTATAGTCATCCCTCCGTGGCGTGTCGTCCCATTCCCACCTCCCGTCATCCCATTCTGACCTACCTGCATATTAAAGACCATATCACTAAATGCTATCTTTTCATGGTACACAGGTATGGGGTTCTAAAACTCGATACTAATACTATGCCATTGAAAGGAGAGTTACATTCAATTATGTCATCAAAAATTAATAACAATAAAAAAGAGAGATATATACGTACTGTGTGTTCTTGATGAATGGTCATGGCGGTTACGCTTGCTAGAATATGCAACAGAGAGAGATCTCTCACGATCCCGTTCGTCACGTCTATTGTAGGAAGCTCTGTCACTATGATTGCCATCTCTTCTACTTCGGTGGTCATAACTGTCTGGGCTACGGCTCCGGTGTCTCGAAGAACTTCTTCTTGGAGTTGATGACTTCAAAAATGTAATAAGCGTAAATTTAATTTGCATTAATGCTTCCACTCTTACTGGAACAGTTCGGTTAAGGCATAGACCAGTGGAGAGGTATATACCAGTATCACCTTGTATGTGGATGCTTGGTATATAAGTTTAGAAAAAGACAGATGTTTATAACAAAGTAAATTTTTAAAAAAAGTGAGTACCTCTCTCCTGTAGGAATCATCATCATATCTTGCACGCGGGGTATAGCCATGTTCATCTTCACGTGTTACAGTAGATTCTGTGGATATAACAATTTTTTTATTTGAAATACTAATGAAATGTAAAATTATGAAGGTACCAGAAATGACTGATGAGCTCTATAATGGTCAGATACCAAACTATCTTTTTTTCCTTATCTTCTACTCGTATTTACATGAAATTTTTCTCTCTGTTCTTAACAAGCTTCCATTCAACCAGACTTGACAACCTAAAACGAGATTTTTGTAGACAAATAGCTCACCTGAATGTAAGTTGGTGCTACGGTACTGTCGGGATGTATGACCCCGATTGCCAGGAGGTAAGCTCTTGTCAACTTCAAATGACGTACTTTTCTCATCATCTTCAATAGAAGTTACGGCTGAGATCGTCCGATCAGCAGGAGATCTAAATACACCATTAGTCTCTCTCTTTTTGGTTGCCAAGACATCCAAACCTTCCACAAGACAAATATCCAAGAATTAATTCTCTAAAAAAGATTTGGATTTTCGTGCACTGGGTACCAACACAAAAAATCAGTATTAAATTGGATTTCCGATTTCAGTTCTGTGAAGAACAACACTGACCGGAATGGTTAATAACAAATAAATGAGTTAGGTAATTTTATCAGTAACAGACCAACACATGCCAAACAATACCTAATTGAAAACTGATTAAGATCGGCTTCTATTACTCACAAGTGTTGACTCAAACTAAAAGTCATAGCAATAAGAAAAAGATGTACCTAGAATTGATTTACTTTCGGGAGGTCGATATAAGACTCTCTCCTTGTCAGGCAAACATAGACCTCCACTTAATTCAGACTCTGGCTCCAAGGTATCAATTGTCATATTCATATCCATAGCCTTTGGTTCTCCCTATTTTATCAGAAAAAGGTATAAAAAAAAAATCAATATAAGAAAAAGGTGAGACATTATCTGAAATATATTATAGTTTTCTTCGTACACTGTAAAATTAATATAAGAGAATTTTGCTCCTCACCTCCATTCCTGAATAAAGTTGAAGGTATTTGGCGAGAACCGATTTCGCCGAAATGAAATTACGCAGCTACCCTCGTCGCTGAAGGGAAAGAAGAAGGGGCGGAGGGAAAGTTAAAGTGTGGGCCGCCGGCCGAGTCGCCGAGAGCTTCAGCTTCAGCTTCGCCTTCGCCTTCGCTTAGGTTTTAGTTCTTCCTGCTTTCTCCAGTTCGGAAGGGACGGTCCGGAGGAAATATTACTCAAGGAAGGGAAATAAAGGAAAGTGCTATATTCAGAGTCCGCATCGTGCCGGCTACCTATGGATTTGCTTTAAGATTCGTGCTGGGTTAAAAGAACGGTTTAGATTTGAACTTAATAATTGAACGTGCGGTAGTGATCCGAATTCCTATTTTCAGGGGCTTACTTTTAAATATTTAGCGCAAATTTTGACCGTCATATCACTTTGGACTCTACTTTCCTGATTTGTATGATAAGATCAAACGAATAGCTGTCCAGCGGGTAAGATACTTATTATGAAAATCAATAAATTGTTATGGATAAATTTGATTTTTTTTATGGCTTACATAATTTATCATGAAAACTAATTAACATACTGGTATTAAATAAGTCAGACATCTTCAAACATTTCTTAAATATCACATGTACTACATCATGACTGATTTGAAAGAAGTTTATCCTTCAATCAAACAACTTAAAATCTTTAACAGTGTAATTTTAATGCATTTATGAAAATTACTAATTGAATTTCAAATTAACTCAAATATGATAATGATTTTAAATTTAAATTTAAATATTTTTTTCATAATATCAAATGGATGTACACCATAATTACTTTAATATTTTAAGAAAATCAATTTGGTTGAACCTTAACAATTTGACCGCTATGGAGGATTACGATTTATTTGATTGTGGTATTTTAATTTTATCTTTGCAAAAAAAATGAAATTTTAGAGGAAATACTAGATTCATCTATATTCTATACCAAGAATTTATTTTGATTCATTATGTTGAGTCATGATTGTTCCGACAAAAATAAAAAGATTGGATGCCTGCTGAGATCGCAAATTGCTACATATAAGTCTTTCTAATTGGATGCCTGCTGACATTTCAATTTTCTCCAACATATATTCGATAGATCAAAATGTACTCGCTAAACATATATGCTTAGCCTTGTCAGTAAATTTTAGCCAAGTTTATACCTCGTTGCAATCGTCTAAATCTCAGAGAAGCAGAATAGATCCAGTGAAAGTTAATTTTAACACCAACTACGTATGGAATAGTACTTTTCATATTAACTCGTCTTGTCATTACAAGCTGTTGCGGAAAAAATACTATGAACGAATAAACCAGTAAAAACAACACAAGCAACATGCATCTTAAACGCTACTACAGGTAGTAGCAACAACGCAACACTACATCACCCTTTTATGGTAAAACAAGAAAGTAAGAAAAACACTACATAGAAATTAATTATTGCAAAATTGAATGCACCATGTTCACCGATAGTTGCGGTAGCCAGGGCTGTACATGCAGCTCTCAGCATACTTCACCAGGTCGTCAGGGCGAGGCAAACGACTTGCCAAACCTTCAAATACAGGAAACATTTTTGTTGGACAAATTTACAAATATGCCCTAGAATGCCTCATATTTCTTTAACAGGGATGCTTTTGTCTTCTTGTTTTCTCAATGAGAGATTTGGGCGTTTCCTTCTAGCATGTATAATTCCATCATTATTTTTCTTTTTCAATGGATAAAGAAGAAGGGGGAAACATACCAAGTTCATAAACTTTGGCAGCCACTTTTGCAGCAATGTGTGCAGAAATCTTCCTAATGTTTGTAAATGGGGGAAAAATTAACCCCTTCTGGAAGCTCTCCTCTGTCACTTGCTCAGCAAGCGCCTCAGCTATTTTGCATGAAGTTTCAGTTAATCAAAAGTTAATACAGAAGAAAAGAAATGAGAAAAACAAATAAAAGAAAACGTTGCTGCTAGGTAAGATGTGTAGTAAACATTAAAGGAATTGGATTTTGTCCAAATGGCTTTGAACAAAATCTCATCTAATGCTGGACCTAACCGTCTGATTTGCATTAAGAGTTGTGCAAACATTTTAAAACTAATAAATTTAAATGATTATGTAAATCTAAACCGTTGATGCAAATTTTAAATCAAATCGGACGGTTTAAGACTGCCTTTGGATAAGACTTTGTCCAAAGTCCTTTGGACAGAAACTCCACCCAACATTAAAAAGGTTCACAACTTACATGCAGCTAGAAGCATGTCTTCATGCACACGAATGGCTCCAGAGATGACCAGACCCAGACCAAAACCAGGGAATATATATGCATTATTCGACTAAGAAGGAATGAGTTGATAATAGCAATTAGAGTTCATAAGCAATTTAAGCACATCTTAATCATAACATCAAAATGCAGTAGTAGGATAGCTGTTGGTGCCAGACAAGTACGGATTGAACAGTGGTAATCTTTGATTTGTCTTTTTTGTTTTCTTTTTTTATTACTTTATCTTGGCTTTTTAGCTATAAAATGATAACAACACCTATAATGTACAATATGATAAATCAAACATCATACAATGCCAATAAGAATTATATATACATACCTGGCCTGGAACAAAGGTCTTTCCCTCATAATCTACTGGATCAAAGGGGCTTCCACTAGCAAATATGGCACGACCCTTCAGAAAGAAATTGACAAACAAAATAATAATCAGCCTTTGACTTTGCTCTCTGAGCAACTTTCACAAATTGCATCTTGATGATCAAGGAAAGCACCTCACCTCACTCCAATTATATGCCTCCTCAGCAGTGCACTCAGAATGTGAAGTTGGATTTGACAAGGAAAAGATGACAGGTTTCTGAATTGTGAAAAGAAAACAAGAAAAAGTTAGCTTGGCGCCATATTTCCAATTAATTCTGAATAACACAGAGATGTAGAGGAATCATTTATCAATGGTGATTAGGCATAAAGGGTTCAAATGACTCTGATTTGCGTTACAATCATGCGTCCACTTTCTAAAAGAGTTAGATAAAATGAAAACTCATGTGACCCAAAAATTTGTCAGATGCAATGATGCATTATTCTCTATGTGAATGTAAAAGAAAACAATATTTCAAATTCATTTTCACTGGCATGTTTATATGCACATATTCTTGCTGTATGTGATCTTGATTGCCATATAATAAAGCAAAAATGTCTTAAATATTTTAGATGAACATAGAGGAATTGACATTGATTACATTTAACAGTTTAATTTTTTAGCATGAGACTTTAGATTTTTCCTTGTTTTTTTATTTTGGTAAGTGAGTGCAAGATAGGTTATTTGCACCCTCATAAATAAGTACCTCGTTGAAGGAAGCCATGGCTTCAACCACCTCTTGAGTGAAGGTTCGGCCAACCCCTGATGTTCCAATCAGCACTGTGGGTTTGATGGCCTGATAAAACATTTTTTATAAGATTAAATTAGAATGCGCATATAAACATTGTGCGAAGGTCCATTGTTGCATTCTGCTGTGTGTTTGTTTTAGTGGCACCACTCCAGTGAGAAATTTTCATCAATTTATTCAGCATACAACTTAAATATTCCTTTTACAAACTGAAGTATAATTAATCTTATAGCAATGTATTTGGGTGTCTATCCATTTACAACTTCAAGTTCTACCTGTTCTTTACAACTACTTTAGTTCTCTTTATTTGCAGCTTAGAAATTTTCAAGTATTGTTGAAGTTAAAAACAAAATAACACAGATGAGGATCTTAAGCATCAAGTAATATTAGATTAATCTTATGACATTATTTATAGTAAAAGAAACCAAATTTAAGTTCCACAATTAAAAGTACCTGAACAGCTTCAAGCAGAGTGTTCACAGGTTCATGCTCATGCGCCCATGGTTGCTTGAAGTGCTGAAGAGAATCCTTCCTTGATCCAACAATCAAACCCTGGTTGCAAATTGATGACATATTAAATAATCAATACTCGGTCTTTTGAATAATATTTAAAATAACGAAACTAAAAGTCATAAATTCTTTACCTTGGAGTCGACCAGCCAGATTCTCTTGCGGCACTCCTCAATAGGAGCATTTGTCTGGAAAAGAAGGAATAAAACTCAGATGAAACAAATAAATATATTAAAGCTACATGTAAGTTCTTGTCCATAAAATATTATTCCACCAATCACAGTCAGTATGGTTCAGTACCTGCTTTGACATCTCAAGTGCAATTAGCTCTGCAATTCCAGTGCCAGCCTGTGATCAATAATTTGTAGTGATTATAAACAAACTGGGTAATTATTTCATTTATTCGGGAAAAATCACCCAGATTACACCCAGTACAGGGTTCACCCTTTTTCGCTCAAAAAAGGATGAACCCTGTATATTTAAAGAGTGAACCATGTATGTTTTTAAAGAAAAAAGCGAACCCTGTGTTTGGCAAGAGAGGCGAAATTTCGTGGGCGATACTTAGCACCACTCAAACAAATTTGGGTTTTATCTGAATTTACAATTCGATTTAAATAAATAATCAGATAACAAAAGTAAACCTCTCCTGCACCAAGGAACAAAAAGGTGTGCTCAGCCAGGGTTCCTTCAACTAATTTGAATGCTGCAATCAGACCAGCAAGCACCACTGAAGCTGTCCCCTAAAATAAAAATAAATCATGTCTTAACTCCATCTATTATAGCAATGAGCAGCAATAATTAAATTAAATTCCAGAGATTCAGTACCACACTGTTAGCTTATGTCTGGAAAAGCTACATGCTATCAGTCTGGTGAGTATACCTCTAATGATATCAGAAAGAAAAAAAAAAATGAAATTCTGACCTGGATGTCATCATTAAAGACAAGATGAGTTTTGCTGTATTTTGAGAGCAGATCAAATGCATTATGGTTCGCAAAGTCTTCAAACTGAAAAACCATAATAGTAATTAAATGCTAGAGAAAACAATAAATTTAAGATGATGTTTCTTAGTTTCTTATTTTGTTAAAAATCACTGACCTGAATGAGGACCTTCTCACCATAATTCTTCTTAACAGCGTACATGAATTCATTTATGAGCTCATGATATTCCTACATGAAAATTTACTTAAACAAATAAGCAATTAAAGTTATGTGAATATATGGCATTATATCAGTTCAGCAAAAATCAGTCTCGGCAAGTGTGTATTATACCTTGCCGGTGGCACGCCTTTGCCTTAGCCCAATATAGAACTCATCATTAAGCAACTTCTCGTTGTTGGTTCCTACATCTATTGTGATAGGTAAGCACTGCAAAAATTAAGATATAAATGAATATTGTAGATGGTAGTTTGTATTAATCATAAATTATTCCAAGAAGTAAGAAGAACAAATTATGATAATATATGGCAATCTGCTATATCAGAAAGGAAGATTTCATATTTTCACTTTTTCTAAAAAGAACAAGAAAAAAGCAAGATGCTTACAGCAGATGGGCGGACCCCACCAAGTGCAGTGTACAGAGCAAGCTTTCCAACAGGAATTCCCATTCCCTGTAAAAACCAAATAATTCATAAGAAAAGTAAAAATGAAACACTGACATAAAAGGAAAAGCACATGCAACTCTCATTGTTTTACCTGGCATCCTAGATCGCCAAGACCCAAAATCCGCTCGCCATCTGTCACCACGATGACCTGAATGCTCTTCTCAGGCCAATTTCTCAGCAGGTCCAAAATCTTACCCCTGAAGAAACAATCATGCCAAAAGAATTCATTTTATGTACATGTGCAAATAAAGGAATGAGCCTACCTGATTGCACCCACAGTGAAAGTAAAAGAGTACATCCCTGATATTCAATTTAGTGGCTCGTTAAATTAAGCACACCAAATTGGACTTGGTCTCTGGCAATTTTTGTATTTACCCAACTGATCTCTGGAAAACCTATTTACTTCTGAAAAATCAATAATGAGCCTAAATTTTGCCTTGGTAAATAATAGCATTTGACTATATTTGAAGAACTATTTTGGTAACACAAATCCAAAAGAATACTTACGTTAGTTCTAAAATAGATCACTTCAATCTTAATTATTGCTTCCATAATTTAAGCATTTAACAAAAGGTGGCACTTGATGGATACAAAAGATACATTGCATGAAACACAATTACATGTTTTACTGAATAGTGAATCCAAAAAACATCAAAACAAAGAAACCCATAACCAGCGAACTACCTCACACAAACCTAGATGACATATCTCAGTTCAGCACCATCAATTAAAACCATACTAAAACAAAATACCACAGACGAAACCCTAGGTGTGGCCTACATACTTATAGGATTGCTTAGGTTAGTAAAATCAATGGGTAAAATGGTCAATGTACACCAAACTATTAGGGGTGTTCAAATGGTCTGAATTTAACTGAACCAAATTATTTTGGTTAAAACGGTTCAGTTGTTCGGTTTTCTTGATTCATTTCGGTTCAAAAATTATGGTAATTTGGTTTGGGCTTACAGATCAGTTTTGACAATTGAAAACCAAATAAACTGAAATCTTAGCAAAATCTAAGGTTGCAATAGTACACATATTAATACATAAAATAGAAAGTTAGTACTCATTACTGGTTAATAAATTGAACTTTCTGTACCAATTTGGTTCAGTTTCTATTTTGATTGATTGTTGGTCGGTTCAGTTTATTGAACTGCTATAATTTTGGTTTGAACCAAACCAACCAATGAGTACTCCTAGCTATTTTTTCAACATCAAAGAAGAAGGCAGAGAGAGAGAGAGATTACTTGTCTTTGAGGCTGATGTACAAGCCCTGGGGGTGGTGAAAGATACTACCATACTTCTGGCACGCCTCCCCGACAGTGGGGGTGTACACAACTGGCAACAGCTCCTCCACATTGTTTATAAGAACCTTGTAGAACAGCCTCTCATTTTCGGCCTGTACCATCATGTTACATCACAAATTAAGCATAGAAGGTACAAGGTAAAAGCCAGTCATATAATTCATAGTACCTGAAGATCCATCATGGCAATGTAACGATGTAAGGGAACATTGTATAGGCGGAGATTGTTCATGATCTTCCTTTCCTATTAAATGAAAATAAAATGATTCAAATCAGGAAATTTCACCTAACTTTGCAAACTATCAAAACATAGTATATCTGCAAAAATGAGAACATCATGTATGCTGCTAAAGAAAAGAGGAATTGCCACAAACCCACCTACAAAGCATGAGAATACTCTACATGTATTTCCTATACTCCAAATATTCCTCAAATATCCCTTTTTAATCACTGTTTTTTCACCCAGCAAATGGGAAAGAAAATGGAGCTAAAAGAAGAGGGTTATTCTGATAATTTTCATCTTACACAGGTATATAAAATGTTGCTCATTTTGCAGGGGGGTGCAATTTGATCCTTTTATGAACATGCATGAAATTTTACATGAAAATTGAAGAAGTAGGAATTGTGTCCCCAGATACCACTGTCCCTTAATTTTATATTAGATCAAAATAAACTAACCTGGAGGTCCTGATTGACAACGGTCGGAGGGAGGAGGCCACGCATGTAGTGTGCATCTCTCTCCTTCTCACTAAAGGCTAGCCCCTTGTTGTGGCGTGGGTCCCGCAACAAATTGTATCCACTAAAATAATAGAAATACAAAAGTAATGTGTCACATACTTGGAAAATGTCGCCACATAATAAAAAATTGCAATTTAGCCACCTCATTCTTTGAGAAATCCTAAGAATTGTTTGATACTTGTATAGTATGTGCTTGACAATAACATAGCCAGATTGAAATTTGCAAATCTGAAGATTGGCACTCATTGCCTCAAATTAACACCTAACACTGAAATTGATGCCTAATATAGCTAGAATAACACTCACACATTCCAAATTGCTGTTAGACAAGTCTCAGTCGATAGCTAATAACACTTAAATAAATTCACGTTAACTAAGTAATTTTAGAAAAGAAAATAAACTTGGTCAAAACTTAATTAATTGTGGGTTTACACAATATGCATGCTGTGTTAACAATTACATCATCATTTAACCCTACATACTTAACTTATCCTTTTATGCAGCCAGATTAACTGGGAATGCATGCCCCAGTTTAGACCCCAGAGCAATTTTCACTGCATTGCTGACATGCCGAAATTTTGCCAACCTATATCTTGTTTAAATTTCTGACCATTTTTTATGTACCTTGTATTTATTACTGAACTTCCTTTTTTTCATTTTAGATGAATCGTACAGGACTTCAGCAATTAGGAAAGTAATTGCTAATTCTGTGTTTTGACTACAATGCTTATTTGTGTCATCATATCTTAACATTTTTTCTTTAGTCCTATATCATATGACATAATTGAAGGGGAAATTTTGTAAAAATGTGCAATAAATGAAATAGAGTACACAAATGGAACTTTGTTGCGCTGATTGCCAATTGAAACCTTTTTAAGAAAATCAAGTTATTTGACTGTGATTAAGTCAAGAATTCAATTTAGACAATTCCAACATAATTGACCTCCAATTTCCATGTTTACTTCAAAAATTTGAAATATTCAAAGTGAACATTTGTAATTGGAAGATTGACTGTTAGCAAGTTGGCAACCCCGATACAACTCCTATAATATAATGTTATCAAAGGTTATTAAATAGAATTCCAGTAAGGCCAATCAGTTTTATTACTTCAAAAGGTTCTTTTGTTTTCTGAAAAACCCTATAATAATTATTTATTCATAGCAAATAAGGATTACGGAGATATATTTCTGCAATCATTGTTAAACAGTTATAGGAGTCGATATAAAAGAATATGAAGTTGGCCAATTTTTAAAGGACCGCAGAGAATCGCAGTTATATGTACTCGAGCTTCAATGTGTAGAGGTAAGAAATTTCTGCACGAAATGGCCTGGAGTTTCGACTAAGAATAGTAATACCGTGTTAAATATATCGATGGTCAGGGTGTAAAACGTAATTTTCTTGAAAAAAGTCGCAACTTGATCGAGCGATGAAAACAAAGTAGTCGAGAAAGAGACAAGACAAATATTGCTAAAAATAAGGATTCAGATGCAATATCAATCCAAAAAGATGGAGATTACTCGGGAAAGAAACAAAACAGTCGTCACTCGTCATGAAACCATGCCACAGACGTAACCTTGTTCAAGTACTCATGCATACCATATTGATATAAGTAAGGGACTAAAATGCAAAATGCGTTCAGAAATTACTGTTTAATCTAAAAGCGACAAAACTCGATGCAGCGGAACAGTAGTTGAGAAAAGAACAAAAGAAGGCAAGTTTTTTGGAGAACAGAAACTATATCCCACAATATCCTAAAAAATGGGACACCCGGACGCAAAATTCCCAGTAAAAAACAAAATAAAATAAATAAACAAAGATTGATTCTACTTATTGTTTTTAGAAAAGAGAAAAAAATGGAGATCAAATCATAAATGACCGTGACTAAGTCATGAAACAGAAAGGGGGAGAAGGTCAGGAGAGAGATGCCTACTACCACGTGGCGCCTACCTGGCAACGGAGAGGCTCCAGGGTGTGACCTGCTGTTCCTCTGTGGCGCGATCTTCACCGTACGCATCCTCCACTCCTCCTCCTGCGGCTGCCACGTCAGCATCGCTCTTGGTAGAACTCATATTACCGTTCGTGTTCTTATTTGTCTCGATCACAGCTCCTCTCTTTCCCGCGATGCAACACACCACTGGTTCGCTTACCACCCTTCTCCGGAACAAATCATGCCTGTACGCTGGCCTCTGTCTCTCACTCTTCTTATAGCACGAGGCTGTGCCCTTTTTATAGCAATTGAAAGGAGTAATTAGTTTCGAAGATAGAGAAAAGTAAAAATAGAGAAGAAAGGGATGGTGTGAAATGTAAGCGAGATAAAATCGGAGCGGATCTCCTTTTCATCTTTTTAAGCTTTGAGAGTGCGCATGTGCGACTTGGTGGAATCGAAATTATTGCTATAATTACGGGGTGGTATTGATAAATGAAATCGGAATGTAGTTGTAATTAGTATTACCGGAGAAGCGCCTCTGATGGAAAGCATGGCGAAGAGCGATTGGGTGGGGAAGGAGAGAGAAAAGACAGAGAGACAGTGACAGAGAGAGAGATAAAAGGGTTTCTCTGCCTCTACCTTCTGCTCTTCTCTCTTTCTACTAGAAAAATCGAGATGGGAAGAAGAGAGAGCAGGGGTTAAATGAGTTTAGGAGGGGGTGGCGGAACACGTGTCTGAGAAGTTCTTTATTAGAAAATTGGGTTAGATCCTCTCCAGTTATTTCACTGGAGATGCAGTTTTCGTTGGTTTTGTCGGAACAAACGCTTGATTTAGTTTAAAATATTTCAATCTTATTTCCAATGAGTAATTTATAGAAAAATATCATGTTTTTCTCATTAATCATAAAAGAATATGATATATGCCGCATCAAGCTACGACTAATTCAGATTATCATTTATTGGATAGTAGAAGTAAAATTTAACACTAATACGGCTGAGATCAATCCTAAATCCTTTGTTTCGTCTATTTATAAACAACTCTTTCAATGCTAGAAACTATAGGCACGTCCCCATTCTTTTCTTATTAGATAGTTCAGCAACTAAAGTATAATGCTGGATTGTTGTTCTTTTCCCTGATTATTATGATATAATTTTGACAAGCCAATAGATCTTGACGAAACAAACCTGTGTGGTACGGTAGGTGGAAATAAATGAAAAGTACTACTCGAATTTAATTCCTCAACTAAATCTACGGCTGATACTGACTTACGGAGTCAAGACCATTGTTTGGGATGAGGGAATTGTAATTTTCAGTTAAATCAATTAAGACAATGTCTCCTTGGTATTGGAATGGTTGTTACATGTAGAAAATTGCATCCTTGCACGCCAAAACCTCGTAGTAGGTTATGGTGGTATAGACTTGGATCACTCGGTATGTTGTTGTCAGTTTTATGCATGTCTGGTGGGACCTGATCCGAGGAAGGTTCCATGCATCTTGTGCCCATGAGCGGCTTTATTACATCCATAAATCATCTTAAATTCTGCCTAAAATATAGAGAATGCCGTAAAATTGTTTGTGTTTTAAGTCATTAGATTGAATTGAACGATTTATTTAGGATGAAAAATCCTCACCTTTTTTTTATTTTTTTCTTTGAAAAAAGAAGAAGATAACTTAAGCATGTATAACATTATAAGTGACAGAGGAGAGATGATTCCATAACATATGACGTCTATTTAGACGGAAAGAGTTATCCATCGAGTAATGCTAAAATTCAAATATATAAGGTTCAGGGGTGTGTGCGCGGGGGTTGCGGGGGGGCGGGGTTGATTTATATTAGATTAAATTCAGTTCAATCGGTCAAAGTCATTCGATCTGAATTAAAGTTTTCCATGCGAATCCTCATGCAGATCGGACGACTCCAATCTAGTCGAACTGAATTTAGTCTGATGCTTATCAGACTGTCCATCCAGTTCCAGTTAGAGGTGGAACTACAAAATTTGAATTTGAAAGTTGGACTAAAATTTAAAATGCACAATATGTGATGGGTAGAATTTGAACTCAAGTCACAGTCACAAAGTTAGATTCTAATCAAGACTGAAGTCAAACTTTTAAGCTATGGAAGCAAAACGTAAACAATAGTCAATCATATATATATATATATATATATATATTTTATGCTGAATATGAGAGTCATTTGACTGTATATATAGTATTTTACTTTAAATTATATAAAAAATCACGTACATGCAAAAAAAGTTGAAAAATAAAATAAAATAAAGATCAATCCTTCTCATTATTTCTTACTAAATCTGTCTATGATTCTAACCACTAAATGACAAGTTAATATTTGACATTTTACGAGAGCATATAAAAAATTAAATAGTACAGTAAGCACGCGTTTCTCTTGGTACTCATAAATCGTGTGAACTTTTAATAGAGAGTTTATACCTATAGTATTGCTGCCCCTAAGTTTGAATTCATATCCTCTGAG
This sequence comes from Carex littledalei, assembly GCA_011114355.1. NCBI lineage: Eukaryota > Viridiplantae > Streptophyta > Magnoliopsida > Poales > Cyperaceae > Carex > Carex littledalei. The sequence continues at coordinate 8,549,903 of CM022096.1, read as the reverse complement.
GTAACAAAATATTTCTGTTTGGATCACAGCCGTCCGATTGGAATCCGAGCCATTCCGGCCGCACGGAGTTGCTTTAATAGTCGTGTGAATTTTAATTGGACGGTCGAGATTCAAACAGTAATATTCTGTTACCTTAGGGGATACGAATTGCCCAAGTTCTCAATTCATATTCGACATAATATAGCGCTACGGAAAAGATATATGGACAATTGTCAGTTAATACAATATTATTTCTGCGGGTTGACAAAATTACTAAAGAGAGTCATTTTTTGTTTTCAAAGTTGGAAGAACATTGTCTAATATTTCTGCTATTTTTTATCATTTTTTATAAATATAAAAATAGTAAAAATTGATATTCTACAAGTTTATTATATAACTAATTTACTGAGCTACTTAGATCAAATTTAAAATTTATACGATAAATTTTTGAGACCATAGCACGGAAGACCTTATGCTATCCATAGCATCTAAGTCTTACTCTTATATTTATTAACTATAACTGCACTTAGGGGTGTTCACTGGGTCCGGTTTAGTCGGTTTTGAACCGAACCGAATTAGTTTGGACCAAACGGTTCGGTTTCTTCGGTTTAATAGTTCGGTTCAATTTGCTTTTTAAAACCGAATTATAATTTCTGTTTGGTTCAATTTGAAAATTTTTAAAACCAAAATAACCGAACCAACCGAAATTTTATATATTATGAATTTGGTCCGGACCGCCCCGGTTTATTTCTTAATACCCCGCTTTATTTCTTAATCAATTGCTTTAAATACTTCGGTTTATTTCTTAATATTCAGTTTATTTCTTAATATCCCGGTTTATTTCTTAATACCTCGGTTTATTTCTTAATACCTCGGTTTATTTCTTAATATACTTCGGTTTATTATAAATCAATTGCTTTAAATAAAAAAGTTAATATATTTCAGTTTGAACCGAACAAACCGAAATAAAATTTTGGTTCGGTTCGGTTCGGTTGCAATGCTAATTTCAGTTCGGTTTTATTTTTGAAACCGAATTATAACTTTGGTTTGCCTAGTTCAGTTCGGTTTCTGTTGTCCCTTAGGCACCACTAAATTCGAAATAAATAAATTATTGCAAATAAAATAAAGTAGAAGAGTTTAGAGAAAGTTGACACAAGGAGTGATAACGGAGTTCGGCTTAAAATGCCTACGTCTCCGGGGCGTCGCAACCGCTTCTCGGTGCGCCTTTCTATTACCCAAAAGAGAAAGGTTACAACTTGTGAACCGGTGAGCTCTTACAACCAACGGGAAGTCACACGGCCAACTAGAGTCGAGAACTAAGTCTCTAAGTTTGAAATCTCAAGATAAACGCTCAAGTAATCACTCTAATCTAATCTAACTCAAGATTAGTGAAGTGGATTTGAGGTTGTTTTGAGGGATATTGAAATTCGTGTTCTCACAACAATGGAGGAACTTGCTCTCACAGAAAATTAGGTTTAAAATGATTAGGGTCGGCTAGATTATCTTGAGGAGAACCCTAAGGTTCTATATATAATGGCAGCTTTCAAACGAGTATTCTGCCATAAAACGTCCCAACGATTTGTGAAACGTTGAAAACGTTTTAACTCAAATTAGGTCAAAATTCGAATTTCTGTGAGAATTCCTAAAACGTCTCAGACGATTCACAAACGTCTCAGACGATTCACAAACGTCTCAGAACGTTTTCCTCTGGAGATTTATCGATCAAAATGCAAATTTGAAGTCTGAGAAATGATTTAAATCGTCCAGACATTTTACAAATCGTCTGGGACGTTTTAGAATGTTTTTCTAATCGATTTAATCTCCAGATTTTTCACATAGAAAAACGTCTGAACGTTTTGTCAATCGTTCCAACGTTTTATCCCTGTTTTTCAACATCAAAGCTACTTTACCAATTATAAATTTACAGTTTAAATGCTTGATAAATAACTTGATGATTTCTTCAGTCCAAGTGCTCTAAATTGCAATTCCAATTGTCTTGAACCTGCATTCTTTCTAATCATAGAGAAAATCGTAAAATTCAATAATTATATGTTTTGCAAATTAGTCAAATAGACTATAAGAGAATTGCTTGAAACAACAATCTCCCCCTTTTGACGATTTGCAAAACATACAACGCAAGTAAGGGCATATATCGATTTTTCAAAAATTTCAATTTTCCAAATAATCGGTGTTTGCATGTCTTGCATTTTCTCCCCCTTTTTGAAAATCGACGAAAGGGAGACAAAAGCATAATCAAATAGCACAATGAATAGTGCTCCCCCTCAACATATGCACTCTCCCTCAATTTGATAATATGTGACATGATTTTAGAAAAAGATGCATGTCATCACAAATATAACAATATGAAAGATAATCAATTTAGAATTAAACATGCAATCATATACCTAACAAAGTTCAAGTCGAAATATCATAGGAATAATAAAAGTGCAAGCATACAACATAGAATAATAAAAAGTCATGCAATCATAAATAACATAGCATAGCAATCACTTAGCAAATTCTAATTAAAAAAAATTCAAAGAGATTTAAAATTCGGGGTCATCGTCGTCGTTTTCTTCTTCACCCTCCTCATCATATTCTTCATCATCTTCGGAAGGAATGTGAGGGGCACTGGTGGTCGCGCCACTAGAAGCACCATATTGCTGCACAAAGCGCCGAGCGAGTTCGAAAGTAGTGATATCAATATCATTAATTGCTTTGGCGTTTTTGCGGCCTTGAATCCGGTGTCTGCGCGAATCAGCCTTCAAGATTTTGAGATCGTTATTTATCGCGGTAAATTGGTTGGTATTGGCAATTTGAGATTCTTGCATGTGTTGAACAAGCCAAGCCAATTGATTTTCCGCTCCTTGAGGGAGCTCACCTTGAGCCACTGGTGGTATCGGTGGTTGGTCATTTTGTGCCGCCGGTTCTTCCTCATACGGATCCCAATATTGGTTTGGTAGTGCATCGACAGCATTTATCCAACTATTAATAGGTCTTCCGTCAGGTCGGAGCATTGGTAGACCCGAGTCCAAATGACTTTGGATCCAACCATGTTTGGGTAGAATATCAAGCAAATGATGAGGTGCATTTCCAAGGAGATGACTTGGGACGTTTATTCCATTTTGGCGAATTATACGATGAATTAAATGGCCATAGGGTAGAGTGGCAACGGAGCTAGTAAAGCAAGCAATCATGTGGCGAAGAATGATAAATGGGATGTTAAACTGTTTTGCATCCCGGGATATGAGATGCCTCAAGTAGTACATTGGACCCCACTCTATATTTGATTTGATCGTTGCTTTAGGAATAAGAATGTTGTTGATGATAAGAAAAAGCAACCGATGGAGAGATGGAAGATGGGATGCATAGAGGGGTGCACCGCCAAAGTTACGGCGAGCAAACCAGGTTTTGTAGTGATCGGCGGATTCTAAGGCTAAATCTGGCCATTTTCGGAGGATATAGGTTTCTTCACCCTCATTGGTTAACCCAAGCCAATTGGCCATATTTTCTAAGGATAGAATAATTTCTTGGCCACAGACATAGAATTTTACGAGAAAGGGGTTCTTGGTGTAGGTGAGATTGCAATAGAAGGTTTTGGTAAGCATTTCACTGTATGGTTCATCGCAAGTGATCAAAGAATCCAAAGGCCAATGTTGGATATACTCGATTATTTTGTCATCCTCGGGAAATGAGAAAGTAACCGAAGCTTTGTTGAAATAGTAACAATTCGATAATTTTCGATCCGAAAATTGTCCCGTGAAATTGGTGTAAGCAATTGGATTTCTAAACAAGTAGGTATTGGATCGAAAAATAGTGGTATCCGGTTCAATTTCAGTTGCACTCGACTGACCCGCATCGGTTCGGGACCTCTTGTTTCTAAGGATATTCAATTTGGAGAGTTTAGGAGCCATTAATTTGAGAGAAAAATGAAATGTTACCGATTGAAGAATTAAGCACGAATCCGTGAAGAGAGCGACTCTACAAGCACAATGGTGAAGACGGATCGTCGATTGAGCGGTCGGATTGCCGGATTTGAAAAGGTGGCGAGAGTTAGGGTTTTGGTGGAGAGAGAGAAGGAGGGAGAAAAACTCGATTTTAAGTGGAGAAAGGGAAGGAGGGTTGAGAGGAGAGGAGAAAGCACTTTAAAATAAGTGATTTGGTGGTGTATGATGGTTGTAATGGAGGTTGAAGGGCAAGGGTGGCGGAGAGAAGAAGAGAAGGAGAGTAGATTTGAAGAAGAGAGAGGCGGCTTAAGGAGATAGAAGAAAAACGCGTCGGTTCACAGGTGTATTTGGGATGCTGCGCCGAAAATGTCTGAGACGTTTATGAAACGTCTCACAACGTTTTGATCTGGACTTTTGAAGACGAAAATTTCATTTTTTAATTGTGATTTAACATTAAATCGTCTAGGACGTTTTGTACTTTTTGTATATCGAATATGAATCGTCTAGACGTTTGACCAAACGTTCCAGCCGTTTTGACAGATTTCTGAGAAGTTAAAAATTCAGCAGACAAACGTGCAGACGTTTGGATAAACGTTCAGACGTTTCAAGATATTTGTCATGCAAGGAATTCGAAGAATTTTTGAAGATAGAAGAACACTGAATCGTCCAGACGTTTGGTAAAACGTTTGGGACGTTTAGGTCATTTTCTCAGATGAATTTTTCGGAGTTTTGGAATGAGCAAATCGTCCAGACGTTTTGTAAACCGTCTGGGACGTTTTAGTTCATTGAGATAGAATCTGGACAAATGTTCATAAACGTTCTGACGTTTCAGAAACGTTTTGAGACGTTTTTCTCTGGCGTTTTTGTCTTAAAATGAGCTAATTGATTGCTATGCTTCCAATTAAAAATTCTTACTCCTTAAATTCAAGCATGCCTAATTTAAATCGCAATTCGTTGTGTTGTTGAGTATTTAAGGGCTTGGTAAAAATATCGGCAATTTGATTTTTGGTATCAATATGAATGAGTTGGACCTCACTTTTCTCAACATGATCCCTAATAAAATGATGCCGTATTTCTATGTGCTTAGTTCTAGAATGAAGAACTGGATTTTTGGATATCATTATGGCACTGGTATTGTCACATATAATCGGTACGTTGCGGAAGCGAATTTCATAATCAGTTAACGTTTGGATCATCCATAAAATTTGTGTGCAACAACTACCGACCGCAACATACTCGGCTTCCGCGGTGGAAAGCGCAACCGAGGTTTGTTTGCGACTTGACCATGAGACGAGTGATCCGCCAAGGAATTGACACGTACCACTTGTACTCTTTCTATCCATTCTGTCTCCGGCAAAATCGGCATCGGTATATCCTATTAAATCTAATTCCGATTGTTTGCCATACCACAATCCCAAATTCAAAGTGCCTTTGATATATTTAACAATTCGTTTAACGGCTTTCAAATGCACTTCTTTGGGATTAGATTGAAACCTAGCACATAGACATACCGCAAACATAATATCAGGTCTACTAGCAGTTAAATAAAGTAGGCTACCTATTATAGCTCGGTATTGGGTGATGTCCACGGGTGTGCCGCTTGGATCCGAGTCAAGATTTGCATTTGCAGCCATTGGTGTTGGGCTCGTTTTGCTCTCGGTCATTCCAAACTTCTTCACCAACTCCTTGGCATATTTGGTTTGGCTCACAAAGGTGCCATCCGATAGTTGCTTGATTTGTAGCCCCAAGAAGAAGTTCAATTCACCCATCATGCTCATCTCAAATTCACTACTCATAAGAGAAGAAAATTCCTCGGCAAGTGCCGCATTAGGTGAACCAAAAATGATGTCATCAACATAAATTTGCACTATTAAAATTGAGTTATTTTTCTTCTTTGTAAAAAGGGTTGTGTCATTCTTTCCCCTTGTGAATCCATTTTCAATTAGAAAGGAACTAAGTCGACCGTACCATGCTCTAGGAGCTTGTTTAAGACCATAGAGTGCTTTGGTGAGTCTATAGACATGGTTAGGAAATGCCGGGTCAACAAAACCGGGTGGTTGATTTACATATACCTCTTCATCTATAAATCCATTCAAAAATGCACTTTTGACATCCATTTGAAATAAAGTAAAGTTTTTATTTGAGGCATATGCTAAAAGCATTCGAATGGATTCTAGACGAGCTACGGGTGCAAAGGTTTCTTCAAAGTCAATACCTTCTTGTTGTTTATACCCTTGAGCTACTAACCTAGCTTTGTTCCGAACAACATTTCCATTTTCATCTTTCTTATTTCTAAAGACCCACTTAGTTCCAATAATCATTCGGTCCCTTGGTTTAGGTACTAGTTCCCAAACTTTGTTCCTTTCAAATTGAGCAAGTTCTTCTTGCATGGCACAAATTCAATTTGAATCCCCATTTGCATCTTTGAAGTTTTTGGGTTCAACATTTGATACAAATGCACAATGAGCGATCATTTGATTTAATCCCGATCTAGTCCTAACCCCTTCCCTAGGATTCCCAATCACATTAGAAAGAGGATGAGAGGATACTTCCCTTAGGTCTTCGGGAGGTTGATATGCACTTGGTGGAGATTGGTCCTCCTCGGTTTGCATTGACTCGTTCAATGGATTTTCTTCGGGTTGCTCTTGCTCGAGTGGTTGCTCAACATTGTTGTTTGTATCTTCAACCTTATCGTTTTCGAGCTCGGCATCTTCAACACCTACAATTTGAATACATTTCTCGGCCTTTTGATTAGTAACCTCATCAAATTTGACATGTACGGATTCAATGACAATTTGATGAGATGCAATGTAAATTCTATAGGCTTTACTTGTCAAAGAGTACCCCACAAATATTCCCTCAATGGATTTAGAATCGAATTTTGTAATTTTAGGTGACTCATTAAGCACGAAGCATTTTGATCCAAATACTCTAAAATGAGATATTTTTGGTTTATACCCCTTCCATAGCTCATAAGGTGTTTTCTTCAATATCGACCTTATGCTAACGCGATTAATAACGTAGCAAGCCGTATTGACCGCTTCGGCCCAAAGGTGTTTGGGTAAAGGGTATTCATTTAGCATGGTTCGGGCAAGCTCTTGTAATGTTCGGTTTTTCCTCTCAACAACCCCATTTTGTTGAGGTGTGCGAGGAGCCGAATATTCATGTTGATATCCTCTTTTAGAGCATACTTCATCAAATTTTGCATTTTCAAATTCACCCCCATGATCACTTCGAATGCGAATGATCTTTGTACCCTTTTCATTTTCAACACGATTGCAAAATTTAATGAAGTTTTCAATTGCTTCATCTTTATGTTGCAAAAATATGACCCAAGTAAAGCGACTATAGTCATCTACAATCACATATGCATATCTTTTCCTAGCCAAACTTGGTATACCAATAGGTCCAAATAGGTCCATATGTAGTAGTTGTAATGGTTGATAGGTTGAGACCATTTCTTTGGACTTAAAGCTACTTTTAGTTTGTTTGCCTTGTACACACGCATCACACAATCCTACAAGTTCTAATTTGTGAGATGGTAAGCCACGGACTAGATCTAGTTTAACCAATTTCTTAATGGAGTCAATTGAAATGTGGCCTAGTCTTCTATGCCATAGTTTAGAACCGGTTGTTGTGGCATTCAAACATATTTCACCGGACTCGAAATGATCAAAATATAGATAGTAAACATTTTTCTTTTTCTTACCGGTGTAGACTAAAGAGTCATCGGATTCTCTAAACAAGAAACAAGCATTAGTGTTGAATTTAACATAATATCCGGCTTCACATAATTTACTTACACTAAGTAAATTATAATTCAAGCCGTCAACAAGATAGACATCCGATATGGTCAAGTTTTGGTTACCGACCGAACCTAGTCCAATAATCGAACTTTTTCTTTGGTTACTACCGAAAGTAACCGACCCACCATTATAAGGTTCTAAAGATTTGAAATTAGATTTATCACCGGTCATGTGGTGTGAACATCCACTATCAATGATCCAAGCATTTTCTTTGTGTGTTGTAATCAAACATACCTACAAGAGTATATATATATATATTTTCAATTAATATATACTTTGTTTTAATCTCCCCCTTCCTTAGTGATTTTCGTTTTAGGTTGGGGAGATTTCAATTACAACTTTAAGTTAGTTTAGCTTTAGGAATCCAAACAACCTTTGATTTGTTGCTTCCTTTCCTAAAGCTACACTCTAATGAGGTGTGGCCAATTTTACAACAATAATTACAAAATGTGACCGATTGCTTGCCATTAGTTGAACCATGCTTGAAGGTGGTTTGAAATTTTTGTTTCACTTCTTGAATTTGATTCCTATGATTTGTAACTTTAGACGAACATGGTTTGTTTTTGTTTGAGTCAATTTTGTTGTGATGTTGGGGAACATCTCTAGTCAAACCATTTCTTTGGTTTTTGTTTTGTAAAGCATTTTTATTGTGAATCTCGTAAAACCATCCATCCGGTCCTTTGAAATAAGTTTTGTTTGACCTTTTTGGATTAAATGTGTTCCTATCACTATTTTGAAGTTTGTTTTCATTTTTGTAATTTTTGTTAGAAAATTTATATCTAAATGCATAATTTTGAGAATTTTTGTTTTGTTTTGCATTTGTGGTTTGAGGAGTGGTCCCTTTATTTGACTCCTTTGTCAAGGGTGTTTTACCATGTTTGGAATGAAATTGGTAATCAAAATACTCTTTGCTATTGAACTTAAATTTGTTTAAGTTTTGAGTAAGTTCCCCATTTTCTTTTGGGCTTTGTGAAAAATTTGATTCAAATGAGGATTGACCCTTCTTGTATCCAATGCCCATTTTACCGGATTTTCGATTCAAATTGGCATTGATCAAATTTTCTACATAGTAGGGATCGAGACTAGTGACATTTGAGAATTCACTAGGCGATCTTAAAGCCCTATTTTCGGTCTCTAGAGTTTGGATTTTCACTTTTAACATTTCTATGTCTCCTATGTGTGATTGACAAGTATGTGATTTAAGCAGTTCTAACTCTAAATTTTTGATTTTGGATTCAAACTCAAGAAGTTGAGATGTCAATTTTTGTATGATACCTTCCTTTTCAAGCATGGTCTTTTTAGATTCCTCAAGCAACCTAGGCGCATTATAATTAATTAGAGCCTCATCCATGAACGTGCTTGTCTCATTTGTCTTTATATAATTGTTATTTATATCTATTTTGGATTTGTCTTTCCTAACTTGGTAACCATTTAAGTGGTAGTCGGGATTGGTCAAATCAATGGTAGACATATACCGGTTAGGAGAAGAGATAAGATGTACCTTATTTGGAGAGTTTATTACATCTTCTATAGAAGCATCCTTTACTTCGATAATGGTGTTAGTCGATGCTTTGATGGGATCAACCGCTACCTCAATAATGGATTGTGTGGTGGCTTTGGTGGAGTCCTCCAATTCATTGTTGATAGGTGGATTGATGAGATTTTTGAGGAATTCAATGGTGATCTCATCGGTTATGTTCTTGCTTGCAATGATTGTATCCACATCAATGGTTGCCGATTCTTCATTCACTATTGCCATCAAGGCAAGGTTGATCTCTTGTTCATCGCCCGACTCCGAGTCGGATTCTTCTCTCCCACTTTCATCGGAGTCAATGCAAAATAAGGCTTGCATTGCCTTGGCCTTCTTTTTGCTTTTATATCCTTCGTACTTTTGTTTAGGCCTTCGGTCATTTTGCCCTTCATTGTCCTTGTTCTTCAAGTTGGGAAATATTTTAAAGCAAGTTTGGATGGTATGGCCTTCTCTTTCACATGCAAAGCAAACTACCCGTTTGTTTCCTTCTTCACGTTCCTTGTTGTATTTTCGTTCGAAGTTAAGCATAGATTGAAACATTTTGGTTATGGTTGCGGCATCAAGAGAGGTTTCATGTCCAAGTTGGTTCATGAGTGAGTCACTTGATTGACGGTTATTTGAGGAGCTTGGGTGGTTTCGGTGGTTTTGAGCTGGAAAAGCCACGGTTTTTGTTTTTGACTCTTGCTTGAGTTCACCGGCTTGTATGAGCTTTTCTTCAAAACTCCGGAAATGAGCATAGAGTTCATCCGGTGTGAAAGATTTTTGTGTCCCATGAAGTGCTTCTAGGGCGCTCACCAATCCATCCCACCTAGGCCTCCTAAGCATTACTCGAAGAAGCTTTCCTACAATTTTATCGTTAGAAAGTGGTTCTCCTAGTTCAATGAATTCATTTTGAATATGCATAAGTCTATTATACATATCCTCTACATTTTCACCATTTTCAATTTTGAAAGTTTCAAATTTGGTGTCTAGACCGGCTATTTTGGTTCGTTTGATTTGGGTGTTACCCTCATATCGATCAATAAGAGTATCCCACATTTCTTTTGCATTTGTTGTGTTACCGAAAAGTAATGCAACCGATTCACTTACCGCATTGTATATTGCATTAACGGCAAGGTTATTTAGTTTCTTTCTTTCGGTAGATGCATGTACTTCAACTTTGGCCTCATTTCCAACAGAATTACCATATTCCGGTTCATAGGCTTTCTCAATAACACTCCAAAGGTCAAGAATATTTAGATAGTTTATCATGGTCCTTTTCCAATGACTAAAATTTTTGGTAGCACTACCAAAAACTGGAGGTTCTTTCACATATCTAGTGGTTGCCATTTTAAGATCGGTAAACTCGAATTAAGTGAGTCTTAATTTGAGTAACGCGCTCTGATACCACTTTGTTGTCCCTTAGGCACCACTAAATTCGAAATAAATAAATTATTGCAAATAAAATAAAGTAGAAGAGTTTAGAGAAAGTTGACACAAGGTGTGATGACGGAGTTCGGCAAAATGACCTACGTCTCCGGGGCGTCGCAGCCGCTTCTCGGTGCGCCTTTCTATTACCCAAAAGAGAAAGGTTACAACTTGTGAACCGGTGAGCCCTTACAACCAACGGGAAGTCACACGGCCAACTAGAGTCGAGAACTAAGTCTCTAAGTTTGAAATCTCAAGATAAACGCTCAAGTAATCACTCTAATCTAATCTAAGTGAAAATTAGTGAAGTGGATTTGAGGTTGTTTTGAGGGATATTGAAATTCGTGTTCTCACAACAATGGAGGAACTTGCTCTCACAGAAAATTAGGTTTAAAATGATTAGGGTCGGCTAGATTATCTTGAGGAGAACCCTAAGGTTCTATATATAATGGCAGCTTTCAAACGAGTATTCTGCCATAAAACGTCCCAACGATTTGTGAAACGTTGAAAACGTTTTAACTCAAATTAGGTCAAAATTCGAATTTCTGTGAGAATTCCTAAAACGTCTCAGACGATTCACAAACGTCTCAGAACGTTTTCCTCTGGAGATTTATCGATCAAAATGCAAATTTGAAGTCTGAGAAATGATTTAAATCGTCCAGACGTTTTACAAATCGTCTGGGACGTTTTAGAATGTTTTTCTAGCTTTTAATCGATTTAATCTCCAGATTTTTCACATAGAAAAACGTCTGAACGTTTTGTCAATCGTTCCAACGTTTTATCCCTGTTTTTCAACATCAAAGCTACTTTACCAATTATAAATTTACAGTTTAAATGCTTGATAAATAACTTGATGATTTCTTCAGTCCAAGTGCTCTAAATTGCAATTCCAATTGTCTTGAACCTGCATTCTTTCTAATCATAGAGAAAATCGTAAAATTTAATAATTATATGTTTTGCAAATTAGTCAAATAGACTATAAGAGAATTGCTTGAAACAACAGTTTCAACCGAACCGAACCGATGAACACCCCTAAGGCCCTAACTGCACTTATTACATCGCAGCTGTTTTAATATTTTACGAAGGTGTTTATATCTTCACTAGGAATAAAAATCTGAAACATGCACTTTTTTACTTATTCGATCGAGTATTTAATTTGAACTTTATTAAGATTATTCAGAAAAAAAAAAAAATTTGTATACTGTAAATAAACACACATGATTTGAAATGTGAACAACCCATATGTTAAGTATAAATATTTTTTTTGGTGCAAATAGAGACGTAAGAATAATATTTTATATTTGTTATAGAAACTTCAGTTTCATTAAGGCAAATATGTCCCTTTCGTGTATAAATAACACATATCAGTCTAGTAGAAAAGGTTATTGCACTAGAGAATTTTTCTTCTTTAACAGTGTATAATTTAAATCTACGGCTCTTCTTAAACAGTGTACAATTTAATATTAAAAAAATTCAAGGTGTTTGTCACTTGTAAAAGTTTAAATATTTTTATAAATCCTACCGAAAGCTGCTGTCGTCAGAACTCAGAAGGAACTTTTTTATCTGTCGAAATTATTAAATTTAGATGTACGGAAATAAAAAGATTGTTTCGTTTTCAACAAATATAGAAAGATCGGGTTCATTGAGTCCGATCCAAATATTATGAATCGGAGTCAATGATTTAGATTCAAGTTTTTTTTTTTTTGAGTTTGGATCTGGACCATCCAATTAGAGGAGAATCAAGCTCTGATGCACAGATAATTCTAAAAAAAGCGTAATATTTAAATTTGAATTATTGAGTCCGATCCAAAATACACTTCTCATATTTTTCTTTATAAAGATATATGTATAATTATTAATTAATATAAATCATACTTATAATAATGTTGAACTTAAAAATAAAAAATATTTTTAAAAATTATCAAAATTGTCAAAATAGAAAATTGTAGTTGATTCCTCCTCTTTATAATAATGCACACGAGACAATAAAAAATTAACGCAAGTTTTATCACTCATCTTAAAACTTAGCGACAATTTATATTGAATATGAGAAGACATTTTTTTTTAACTGATTTATACAAGTTAAAACTTAGCGACAATTTATATTGAATAGGAGAAGACATTTTTCTTGAGGTCAAGCCATTCAACATCCTTTTTAAATTCTTGTTTATTACAACAAAGAATTTTTTCCATTCAAATTTCGGATTCATAATCTCTCAAATTAGAGAACACGTGTCTTTATCACTGGACTAAATACTAGCTCTTATATATGAAAAGACACTTAAATTGTATGAAACTTGACATACAATTAATTGGGTAGAAATAGGATGTTCTTATGTATACCAAATCTTCTTGTGAATTAAATTCTAAAATCTATCAGATTTGTTTCAAACGACGAATCCGAACCATTGAAATTCATCTACCTTACGAGTGATGCGTCTACATGCGAAAATTTTAAATTTTCGAATTAATTTTGTATAAAGTCAAGTGGTAAAAAAACGTTCAAAAAATGAATGCATTAAAATTAATTTATAAACCTTCTAATTTTGACCGCTTAACTTTATACTAAATTACTTCGAAAGTTAAATTTTTTTTCATGTAGACACATCACTCGTAAGGTAGATGAGTTTAACGGTTCAGATTCAACATTTAAAGCTAATTCAATAGATTTTATAATTAAATTAACAAAAAAAACTTAATGAACCTAAGAACACCCTGGTTCTACTCCAATTAATTCATAAATTTAACAACATGTCTATCTACATTTTTAAGTTATTTTAACTTAATTTAAAAATATATTATCAGGAATTTTAAAACCATCAATAAATGTGTTAACGCTGAGAGAACTTTCCAACGACCAGGACCGACGGCAAGGCACGTGCTTCCAGTGGGTCCTACATGCCAGTGGGTTCAGATTGTTAGTGTATTAGAGTATTGCTTACAACAACAGTGATATGCACTAAAATATTCGACACGAACGAATTTTAGCTTGAGATCTTTTTTTTATTTAAATAAGTGAAAACTAGTTCATCGATTTCTTATAACATTAAATCAATTACATGTACTGGTACCATCTTTCTGATATCAAATGACTTGCAACAACGAAACAACTAAACATGTCTACAATCAAAACATAATAACAAAAACCATAATAACAATAGCATAGACTACTTGTTACAATGCAACAAACTATCAAAATAACCTCACAAAACTAACAAGTTAAATCTAGACGGCTTCCATCAAGGGCGGACTAGAAAATTTGAATAAGGAGGACTAAACTATAAATGCATAATATGTGAAAAGGTAAAAATAATATGATCTGAACCCAAGACTTTACAATCATCAAATAAAACTCTAACCACTAGACTACAAAGACACATTTGTCATTTTATGAGAAGGCTAAACTATACACAAACTTAAAAAAATGAAAATTCAATTAAATTTTAATATATATAATTAAGATTTTTAAATCCATAAACGTGACTTAACACTCCTGACATACACATATATCTACTCATAGCTTCCATGTTCTTCAATAGTGTCATTAATCTCTGCTCCACACATTGGATCTCTGACCTCTTCCAAAGTCACTTCTTAATTTGTTCCTAAATCCTTAGTCATTAGTGTCACAAGGCAACATTAGGGTTGGTTGGTTTGTTAGCTTGGCACTTGCCAACTAACCATACTAAAAAAAACATTAGGGTTGGTTTGAAATAAGATTTATTTTGTTGCTGCTATTATTTGAGCCTCTGAACTTTGTACATTTTTACTCTGATTCCTGAAAAGTTAACATATTTCTTTCAAGCCAAATAATTCATAATACTACTCCTCTAATCAGTTAATTTTAGCTTGCTATTAGCTTTTGAAAAAGAAAAAATCCATATTCAAAAATAATTTCATGATCATTTTTCTGGTTTTGTTGTCTGGCAGTCAAGAAAATATTTCAAATTAGAGAGAAGTCTGCTTGGAATTTAGAAGTCGAGGAAAAGTCGTGTTTATTCACCGATCGATAACCTTGATTTGTCATATTGGACCACCGCAAACAGGCCCCACAACGATAGATCCAGTTGTACTTTCATCATATTGTAGCGCTCCGGACAATCTGAACTAAATCCAAGTCCGGGTGCTGTTTCTTAGTTCGAACTTTCGTCAACTTTTCTGTTCGAACTGGAGAGGATTTGAGAGAGGAGCGTTAGTTCCAAAGAAGAAGATTCGATGGTCGCATGCACTCGATTTCTGCCTATTTATTTTTTGGTGAAAAAATATTAATAATAAATTAATTCGATAATTTTAACAATTATTAAAATTAATTTTTAATTTTAAATCTAAGAATTAAAATATGAGTCATAGAAATGATGTCTTAGATTAAAATTCTTGAAATTTGCAACAATTCAGATTTAATGATATTTGATGAATATCAAACGACTCTTAAATTGCATTAAATTTGATATACAAGCAATCTATAAATTCAACAATATGTATATTATTTTTTTTATTTTTTAAAAGGTTTGTGGAATATTTTAGAAAAATTAACAAAGTTGTTAAGTTTATCATGGTCAATAAATCTTCACCCTTTATATTTGACCCTTTATTTGTTTACCTACCATAAAAACACGCAAGCCGAAGTAAATCGTACTGGGTATATTTTGATGCTTCGAATTATGCTAAAAATTCTCATCACTCTAATTAGTGGTGAAAACGGTATGGATAATATCCAATTCGTATTTGATCCGTATTCAAAAAATTAGATATGGATACTGATATGATTTTACGTTTCCCAAATAGTAGATATATATCATATATTTTAATATATATTATGAAAAAATACTGTTATTCACCATTAAAATTAGATAAATATTATGTTTTTGTATTTTTTAATATTATTTTAATAAATATCCGATTCGATCCGTATCCGTATCTGTATCCGGCTGATATCCGATCCGTATCGGGAAAATTAAAAAGAAATATGAATATGATTTTACCACTATCCGCTCCGTATTCACTCCGATTTCACCCCTCACTCCAATCGAAAACGGGAGATATTGATCATTATCGAAAATTAAAGATGCATGCAGCCGACTATTATTTTTTATAAAACATAAATAAAAAAAGAAAATTAAAAAAACGGATTGATTACTCCTCAAATTACAACAATCATCATAACCGAAAAAAAATTCGGTTATCCTACCCTTTTGTAGAAACAGCCACACACCGTGATCCCACAGATAAATAAAAAGAAATTTGTGATAACCGACGGAGAGTAAAAAAAAAAGTGGTAACCATATATAATTTTCGGTTACCAGGAAAAAAGAGAAGATGGTAATCGAAAATTCTATTTGGTTACCACAAATTTTTTTTGGTTATTTGCTGGAGGGTTGTGAGTTGTGGCCGTTTGTACAAGGGGTAATCGAAAAAAAAATCGGTTACCCCATAGTCAGTTCTGATGGTTTTTGTAATTTGGTGAGTAATCATTTCGTTTTTTATTTTTTATTTTTTATTTACGTTTTATAAAAAAAATCCTGTAACCGACACATGAGCATTTATATAGAATATCTTATCGTAATTTTTTAATATAAAAACAAAAATATATTTACAGCTGCAATTTTGATTTGAAGTGCGAGAGATCCCAATACATCGGGTAAAGATTTTAACAAAACAATTTTGACTTTATACAACATAGACTATAGAATTAAAACAACACTTCATATGATACGAGCGTTGCAGAAAGTCAAAACTGCTCTGTTCATTTTTTTTCAAAACATCTCCAGGATGTACTTTTTTTTCTTCCTTTTTTTTAGTTGTTTACTAAATATTTCCGTTAATATCAATTGGAATCAATATCTTCTCCATTTTTATCGATTTATAAATTTTGGACATATTTCGTTATGTGAAAAAGGGATTCTGTCAAGAGAGGAGGAACCGAGGAAGGGGTTGGAACCGGAAGCAAAGTGAATTAATTTTTCTTTAGACAATCATAGTACAATGTCTGCGTCGTTTGTTCTAAAATTAATTTGGATCTGATTTTATATTATACTATTATTGAAATTTAAAATAATAACAAATATTTATCACGGGTAGAATTAAAATGCACTATTGGTTTTGCGCTCTAATCATGCTCCGTGTCATTCTCTCTGTTTTTAAAGTCCAAACAGTCAATTAAAACCGTTCAACATGATCTTCATGTAATGTGCTTGGAGACCAAATTATATATTTTTTGAAACTTTTTTTACTATTTTTTAGATAAGTACAAAATTATTGTTTCAGATGGTCCAGAATCTCCTGAAAATAGTAATTTTGTATTATCTAAAAATAGTAAACAAATTCTGAAAAATATAAAATTTGGCCTCCAAGCACATTTAAATATGAAGATCATGTTGAGCAATTGAGATTGATTATTTGGACTTTGAAAACAAAAAAAATAATACGGAGAATAATTAGAGCACAATACCAACGGTGTATTTTAACCCTACTCATTTATCGTTTATAGTTGCATTATTTCCTTTTATCTCAAATATAAATGACATTTAATATCATGCATATGAAATTTTGTTGCAATGCATTAATAGAGCATCATATACGTTTAATCATGTTTTTTTTTGTCAATGCCCTTCATATTTTGGATCATAAATTTACAGAAGATATCTTGCAGTATATAATTTTGGATCATAAATAGATAATGATGTATGTGAACTAGGACCTCGTGTGACTAAGGGTGACATCTCCCTATCTAATTTTGATAACTAATAACATTTCTTATTAAGTATTTGAAAATTATAATGTTATTAAGTTACAATACTGTTATTTTATCGTGAAATTGGATTTGAATTTCATATCATAACCCTCCTATCTAATTGAATCATTTTGTCTATCTCATATTTTTAAACAAAGGGAGAATCTCATATATATCTCCCAAATATCTCAAAATTATGTATTGCTTTTAAAAATTCATAGTATCATATTTACCCTTTTAAATTTTAAAAACTTACAAATATACCCAATATATTATCTTTTCTATTAAATTTATTTTACTCTTTATAAAAAAATAAAAGTACTTATTTAGTGAAAGAAAAATATTTCGTCTTCTAACTGCTTGGTTTTCGATGGCAAATTGGTCTTCTCTACTTGTGACGCACACACAAGTATATGTCTAAATGCCACAATGTATGCGTCACAAATAGATAAATAAATATATCCTTGAAAACCGATCGGTTAAGACGGAACATTTTTCTTACACATACTACAATTTTATTTTTTTTATAAAGAGTAAAATGGGTACTTTATAAATTTAAAATGAGTTTAATAAAAAAGTCAATAAATTAGGTATATTTGTGAATTTTTGAAATTTAGAAAGGTAAATATGATATCATGAATTTTAGAATGGAATAAATACGTAATTTTTTTTTTTTTAAAGAAATACATAAAATTTTCCTTTTAAATAAATAGTAATACTATCAGGGCTTCAAAAAGTCACTGAAGCAGCTTCCAAAATCACCAAAAATGATAAATAATCTTTCAATATCATCAAAAATTGGGATATAAATCTATTTATTCTAATTCTGAAAGAGACGTCATTTTATAAGCAAATTAACTAGCTGAAATACTTTAAACCGTATTATAAATATTTATTGATATTTTTAAGCGAACGTGCCTATTTGAACCCCTAAAATCATCAAATGTTGTGCATAAACATAGGTGATAATGCATTTGCATATGCATTGTATGGGAAATTTTTTATCGGTAGTAATTAATAGAAAATAAGAGAGACAAACAGTAAGAGTACATTAATATTTATATTGGTAGTAAGATCGGTAGCAATTTTATCGATCTTAATTTTTTTTTTAATCTGATGTATAGATGAAGAGAATTCTTATATTTGATTTCTAGTAAAATATGAAAAGTTTTTCAAAAAATGTATGGAATGTTTTTGATATATCTAAATTTTAAGGTACTTTATCTATTTTTGTAAAAAAAATTATATTTTACTAGAAAAAATTAAAAGAAAAACAAAACTGGTTTAGATCGGTAAAATTTCGACCAATCCAAACATTTTTATTTTTAAGATCGGTAGAATTACTACCGATCTTACTATCAATATAAATATTACTGTACTCTTACTGTTTGTCTCTCTTCTTTTCTATTAATTACTACCGATAAAAAATGTCCCATTGTATGAGTCTATTCGATAAAAAATTTCCCATTGTATGAGTCTATTCGATAAAAAACTTCCCATTGTATGAGTCTATTCATAGTTATAATCAATTAGAATCGCCACATTCAAAATCCAATAATCACTGGAACTGACAATATCAAATACACGGACGGCAATCCATTTGTGCTAAATCTGAATGTTACATCAAACTTTGTGCAAATAATTCTTATTTAAAACTATCACATCACGCAACCTACATCTATTCTTTATTTCAATTAATTTGGTCCCCATATTAATTCTTAATAAAAAAATAACCAAAACTGTTAGATAGGCTCGAACAATTACTATTGACATTCACATTTTTTCAGCTAAATAAAAAGGTCCGTTAATATTTTGCAATGGGACTCATAGTCAATTTCAAGAGAGACAGAATTAATTAGATGTCAACTTCAAGCGAGACAGAATTTCAAGCAATGAGACCTGTTCATTCGCAATACAGTATAAGAGTAGTGTTAAAATGCCTCATATCTTTCATGCATCACATCATTATCTTTATTTTTAAAATCTAAACAGTCGATCCGAACTGCTTAACATGATCTTCATATTAAAATGTGCTTAGAGTTCAAATTATATATATATATATTTTTTTAGATAGATACAAAATCACTGTTTATTAAAAACTTATATCCAAAAACAGTGATTTTTTCCTTATTTAAAGAAATAATAAATAATTTATAAAATATATAAAATTTAGTCTCCAAATACATTTTAATAAGGAGATCATATTTAGCAGTCTAAATTAATTATTTAGACTTTCAAAACAGACATAAAAATATGAGACGCGATTAAAACATGAAAAACTTGAGACATGTTAGTCCTACTCAACGTATAACGCACACCTGTTATTTTGTAATTCCATATTCATGTTTGGTCGAAGAATATCACGTTCACCACTTTCACCATGATTTGTTGAAGAATAAAGTTCTGAAAGCATAATCAGCGCAATTTTCCATTTGGCAGTAACACTGTTTATTTTTTTAATTTTCTTTTTTAGGAAAATTGACAGTAGCTGCCAATATTGACACTGTTTAGTGTGTGTGATTTTGTAGGAGAATAGTGTGCCAAAAGGTGGTTGGGTAGTTGCGAATTTTGGAGCAGCAGCAAAGCGCGTGGCGTTCTAGTGGCCTTGAGTTGGAACTAGTATCCTCTCCATTACTGTAAAAGATTCCCTTCACTTTACGGTTTGAGATTAACTCTCAGCCGCATTGAGATTCGGGCTAATGCAGGGGGCAGTATTATTGGGCTTTGAGATTCGTGCCAAGTTAAAAAGAACGGTGGAGATCCAATAATGTAAAAGATTCTCTATTACGGTACCGGAGAGGATGTGAATTCCCTTGAGTTGTGATCCGGACAGGTACAGCTCCTTGCTACTTGCTGATAATAAAGCATTTCATAATTGGTGGGGTTTCACTGTTTCAGTACCTTTCTGCGTGTTAAAAATTTCATAATCTTTCCTCAACTTTAAAGCCCCTCGATAATTAAGTATTCCAAAATAGAAGCAAGAACCTCGCATAATTGATCAATTTGAATTGAATCGACAAAATATGATATTCTGATTGAATCAGAAAAACCTCGTGTGCAGTGGGAATGAAAGCCTGATCTGGTCTACCTTATTTCTCAGAAAACACAGCAAGGTAGGGATTTTCATAGTTTGAATTAGGATCAACAAAATATAATATGATTTTGAAAATATTACCAGTTCCCATTCAACAATACTAGGCTAACCAGACACATTCCCATTTTTTAAAGAACTATATGATCCGATAAATAACCTATATTTTTCCTTTTTAGAATTGGAGGTTAAAATGCGACAAAAAAAAATTGGAGATTAAAATGCGACAAAAAAAAAGTAATCCAACTTGATCAATTTTAAACCTGAAAACGACATAGATTCCAATACAAAATCTTTATACTCAAAACTAACATGTACCCAAACCCGTGAAATATTATCTAATTTTTAATGGCGAGCATCGAGCCATCAAGCATGATCAAATTAAATAATCGTAACTGAACCACCACATTTTATGGCATATTATCTTTATAGTATAGATCGTTTTCAATGAATAACTATCGCTATCGTGCTTATTACAAATTCTAACCTCTCAAATGTGTAAAATTCTTGAAATCTCAAGAAAACACTATATTAGATTAAGACGGCAAAGACCAGGATTTCAAATACAGAATAAAACCCAGACCGTTGGATCGGCGAATGAACAATTTTTTTAATTAAGTCGGTTAACTTTATTATCCATAACAGTTAAAATTCCGCCTTAGTTAGTTACGTGCAGGAGAAAAATGTGAAGTAAAAAAAAAAAAAAAATTAAGAGGTCGGCAGTTAGCGTGTTTGCTACTTTAAATTAGTGCGCACGGCAACAATTATAGTGTAGGTGACAATATTGGTATATTTTGGGGATTGAGTTTTCCTCTTTTTTTTTTTTGACCTATTTTCGAGTTATTGTGCTCTGTACTTTCTGGTGAAGGGACGGAAGGAGAAAGGTTGCATCTGGGGAAGGTAAAATGGGAAAGGTCAAATAATAATTTGTTATAATAAAGCGCATTCGTTCGTTCATTCCTTGATCCTCTCTAATAAGATATATACACGCACTTTCGTACACGGAAGAGGAAAAAAATAAGAAAAATAAGGCTGAAGCTGGTAAGTTGACAATTTTGACTTTGAATTACCGTAGACGATGGGTAAATAAACTGGATCAAAGGTCAAAACAAATTCAATGAAATCCATGGTGCCCTCTGGTTCTGCTGAATATTTCAAATTAATCCAAAACAGTGGTCATCTTTTAAGTAACCTACCTTGTTTCTATTTTGGATAGTATCCCATGTTTCATATAATTCTCGAGCGATTTTGCAAGGAAAGTGAGCCTAATTTCATTAGACAGACGGGTGCCAATTCTTGGACTCACTCAGCCCATATTAAGGGGTCCAAATTTATTTCTCTCTCTCTCTGTCATTCTATTTTTCACTTCAAGGCCCAAATTGTTTCCCTCCCTGTTATTCCATTATTTTGCCTCATTTTAAACTGGCCCAACTTTCTTTTCTTTCTTTTTCTGGACACGATGTGACCTCAAAATGGAGAAGGCCTTCTACAGTTCTACACTTCTACTGATCCACACTGCTCGTGTTGTGAAGAGATGTTTTGATAATCAAATACGCAACTTGTATACAATACATTAAATTAAATTTTAATCAAACTCGCTCGAGAATAGATTCGGATTTAATTCAAGTTTGGACTCGATTCGAAATAACTTGATACATAATTATATTATTTAATTTAAATATTTATTCATGAACATAACTAAACATGTCTTCCTACTTTTCATGTATAATTGTATATTTTCTGAGAAAAATATTATAAAACTAATAGAGTATTAGAAAGTAAATAAAATATAATTAAAAATTAAATTTCAGTTATTTTACACTTAAATTAATTGGGTAATATGAAAGTAAATATAAAAATTAATTGAGCTTATGTAGAGTACTAAGTTCAATTCGATTTAAAAATTAGTTTTCGGTCCCATAATTCGATTGTGTTTTCACCTTGAATTCGACACAAATCAATTTATAACGAAATTAAACTAAAATTAGGGTCAGTTCGTTTGAGCTCAACTCATTTACAATTTAATAAGTCGTGTAGTTACGATATCTTGAAACGATTGTGAATTCGAAATTTAGATGAAAAAAAATTCTTTATTGTAATAACAGAATTTTGAAACCCTCTCATTACTTTTTTTTTTTTTCCAATCATAATGTCTTAGTTAGGCCGCAACACAAGAAATCCAGACTCCAATAAATAACAAGACACCTCTAGCATATGAATTTGCATCATCTGAGATATCTCATATTTTGCGTGTTTTTTATGGAAAATCTCAACTGTTCAAATATGTTCTGCACGAATCTCAAAGTACAAATAATACTGGCCCTGCGATACACCGGACATGTTGGTCACGCAAAATATGAGATATCTCAGAGGATACGCATTCCTGGCATCTACAACCATTTTTTAATCTAGGAAAATAAAAAGATAAAGCAGGGGACGAGAAATAAACTGTAAGAGCATCTCCAACCCAGCAATCCGTAAAAAATTAAAAACAGCTGTAAAGCACTATTTAAAAATTAAGTTTATTTTAGTTTTTTAACCCCTCCATCTCAGAAATTAGATCAGAGCCAATAGGAAAGAGAACAAAAGAGTCAGAGCCAATAAGAAAGAGAGAGAATACCAACATGTCAAAAAAAAATCGTTTGCTTTATAAGCAAATTTGTTTTTTTAGAAATTGGCTTACAACCCAACAATTATATTAGCAATTGACACATCAGATTAGCAATTTCAAAGAAATTACCATTGTAGATGCTCTAAGCGGTAGGCATATCAAATTCTAGCACGAATAAATGTTTGAGTTGACGAAATTCCTTCTTTCAAAAATTTAAAAAGAGAGAGAGAATTTTGTAGATGGAAAGTTTGTGAAGAATTTCACATTATTTGCAAACACATTATCACTATATTATACGTAGCGAGTTTGTAAATGAAAAATGTAAATTAAAACTAATTTGTAGAAAATAATATGGACCAGAGACTGATTTGTGATTTTTTTAAAATAAAACTAATTTTAATGATTTTAACAGAACAAGAACAGCGGTTGGATTTTATAAAAAACAGCTTCACTGAGGCAAGAAATCAATGGAGGAAGAAACGCGTTTGCTCCACATATCCTGCGGATCGATGGAGCCATTTCACATTAAATTCGTAAAATTTATTTAGTAACATTTAAAAAAAAAAATGATTTGGAACAAACACGATTCTCCCTTCATCAAAACCAAGAATTCGATGGAGCTCTTTTTTATAAAATTTAAGTTTCATTAAAATCATTAAAATTAATTCTATTTCAAAAATAATATCCTGATTTACGGACACTGATTAATTCAACCCCATTCTTCTCATCTCCTCAAATCCCACTATTCAGGTCAGGTTCATCCCGATTTTTTTTTTTTCAAAAAACCTAAAAAAATATTAATAACTAACTAATTCACCTTGAACCTGCAGCAACACACTCCCTCCGTTCCACTAGTTGCACCCAACAATGGCGCGGGACGGTTTCTTCATCTCTTCCCAGTTACCCCAGCAACGGACCTTCGACGGCGTTCCCTTCCCAGCCGTCCTCAGCCCCAACCCGGCAGCGCCGCTCCGTACCATCGTCGAATTCACCGGCGCGATCCAGGCCGAGAAGGCACACGTCGAGTCGTTGCTCAAATCGAGCGGCGCTGTGCTCTTTCGTGGATACCCTGTGCAAACAGCAGCAGATTTCAACCAGGTCGTGGAGTCGTTCGGGTACGAAGAGCTGCCGTACGTCGGTGGGGCCGCACCTAGGACGAACGTAACGGGCCGGGTTTTTACGGCCAACGAGTCGCCGCCTGATCAGAAGATCCCTTTTCACCATGAGATGGCTCAGGTCTGCATTAAATTTTGATTCGGTTAATTTAGGGACCGTAATGATTATAGACGGTAATATCGACATCAGAAGGTATTCAGGAATAAGTCGTATAATTTAATTTATTTAGTAATTTATTCTTGAAGTATCCTTCTTGTATAGTTACCTACACAATTGAACTTGTTGGAGATATTAGTTAATTAATGCCTGTGCCCTGGTTTGGTATTACCCTATAGGTTCTATAGGGCTAAACCTTGAAGGGCTTCCAAGTCTGCCAGGTAGGATTCAAGTTGACAGCACTAGAAGTGTTTGTTTTGATATTTTGTGAATTTTAACCCTGGAAGGTTTTACATTAACAATAAGATCATCAAGTGTCTTTAATTATTATCTGTTACTAAATTTCTGGGCGCACTGAACTGCTGACTGCCTGACTGCATGCTTGCAAACAGTACATGATACCATGTCCAGTGGCATCCTGATATCTGTTACTGTTGGTGTGTCAGCATACTTACTCCCAATCAATTCCCAGTAAGCCTCAGTTTAGCTTAAACCAAAATTCAATTGTGCAGCTAATCACAAAGCAGACTCAGTTAATCAGATGAAATGCATATGTTTCTGAAAAAATCAGGTAGCAGAGTTTCCGTCAAAGCTGTTCTTCTTTTGTGAACAAGAGCCCAAGAGCGGAGGCGAGACACCGATTGTTCTTAGCCATCATATCTACAATAAGATGAAGGAGAAGTACCCTGATTTTGTTGAAAAGTTGGAGGAACATGGTTTGATCTATATTAGGGTGTTAGGCGAAGGAGATGATCCCTCTTCTCCCATTGGCCGTGGGTGGCATTCAACCTTTATGACCAAAGATAAGGTCGTCGCTGAAGAAAGGTACATTCATTTATGAAGTTTCTTTTCTTTTGGTGTTATGAATCGGTTGTCAATAACTAAGGCTAAATTCAGTAAAACTGAGGTTTAAATGTTAAGTTTTGGGTTAATTTTTATCTCTAATCCCATAAAGAAAGAGGGCTAATAATCTTAATTTGGTAAATTGGGGCAAACCCATTAGGGAAGTAAGGTTTCCTCTTGCCTGGCAACCTTTTAGACTTTTCTAGGGCTGTTTGGATGACAAAAGTAGAACTGCAAGAGGTTGCTCCAAACCTGAGTAACAAATTTGGGGTTTGGGAGTTGGAATCAGTGTTGTAAAAAACGTCGGTTTAGGCCGATTAGTCGTTGACGGTGACCAAACCGTCATGGATTTTTCCTACTAATCGGCCGATTATTCTCGATTAATCGCTTGGCGATAACCTGTCCGTCCGACGACCGCATACTGTTATTTACAACACTGGTTGGAATTAGTCTTGTTGGGAAATCTAGTTACACAATGTAGTTTCAATTAAATTGTGGTGATTAAATTAGTTAATGCATAATTATGCTAGGAACCGAACTGGTCTTGTCCTTTAACCCTTCCAATAACCTAAGTCCACCTTGATTAGCATGAATTTTTGGAGTGACCTCTTGCAGTTCTAACACAGACAACCGTTGCAATCAGCATGAATATTTTGCACTCGTTTATCTGAGTCCTTTGGCATCCTTGACAAATCCTAATACAGAATTGAGCTTTAGATACAATATCCCGCCACATTCTGGTGCTCTGTTTTGAATTCACCTCACATAAAAGTAGCTTAGGCCAGTAGGGGAATTAAGCGCACTTCATTCCAAGGATCAAGGTTATGGTCCAGCCAATTCCACTTTTTCCTGTTCACTTTTATGAAAGGAGGTACAACTGATCCAGAATAATATGCAGATAAGAGCAAAATTCTGAATTTAGTATCATTTCTGTTCTTTCCAGCTAAAATTGACCAGCAGTTGACCTGGTTTGTAATATGGGGACATTTGTTCTGCGTTCCTTCTTGAATCGGGCATGGAACTGGGGATTTTGGTGGAACATAATAAGATTTAGTGACACTGAAAAAAATCGAATATGCACACACTTAGCCTTAGCTTTACAGTCTCTTGTATCAATTTTGGATATGTTGATTTAAGAGCCTTAGCTTTACAATC
This sequence comes from Carex littledalei, assembly GCA_011114355.1. Lineage (NCBI taxonomy): Eukaryota > Viridiplantae > Streptophyta > Magnoliopsida > Poales > Cyperaceae > Carex > Carex littledalei. The sequence continues at coordinate 8,523,531 of CM022096.1, read as the reverse complement.
TCTTGTATTAATTTTAGATATGTTGATTTAAGATCCTTTCTCATCAAACACTATTAGCCAATTGATACCAATCCTAGGCCCTAAATTTCAACTGGTACTAGTTGCTGTCTTTCTGCTTAATAACTTAAAATGAGATAATGGGAGAGCTGAATCAAGGCTAAAACTAATAGGAGTGTATCTGAAACAGCTAAAAAGGTTTTAGCCTTTATGTTATCCTTATATATAACATTAATCTTTGGTATTGCAGAGCTGCACGCCTTGGCATGAAAATTGAGTGGACCCCTGAGGGTGCAAGAACAATAATGGGGCCCATACAGGCAGTCAAGTTCGACAAATCAAGAGAGAGAAAGATATGGTTTAACAGCATGGTAGCTGCATACACCGGGTGGAGTGATTCACGAAACGACCCCACAAAAGCTGTGAAATTTGGTGACAGGTCCCTGTTGCCACCTGATGTAATAAACGACTGCCTTAACATCTTAGAGGAAGAGTGTGTGGCAATACCATGGAAGCAAGGGGATGTACTTTTGATTGATAATTGGGCTGTTTTGCACTCACGCCGGTCCTTTGAGCCCCCAAGGCGGGTGCTAGCATCTCTTTGTAAATAATTTAAAGATTGTAAAAATTTGAAAAAATGAACTTCAATAATCAATATTTGAGGGTCTTTTTTTCTTGTGAAATAGTGAAGTATCCTACGGTCAAGTAGTTCTTTTGCTGTGTATTGTGGAATTATGTATAAAAAGGATAATAAAGAAAACATCTCTTACTGATTTTATTCCATTTTTTTCAGGTCAATGATATTCTCTGTTCTAAATAACGGCTTCTGTAGAGCCATAGCTCATATGACATTTAAGTACATTTGAGTGATCAACGGTTAGGAATTGTTTATCTTTTGTTAAAAAAGAAATAAAGATATAAACAAAACTTGTGGGGAAGGGGTTATATTGACCAAATTTTATATTTGGCAATAGCAACAATTAATAAGACGGTCATCAAAGTTTCAAAAAAGTTAACTGTAGACGTCTTTCCTGCGGTACATAGATGTCTTTTTTTCTTTGAAGGTTAAAGGTTTTATCCTTTAACGTTTGTATTATAAATAAGAAAAAAGGTCTCAAGGTTATTTACAGCACTTCCTAAACTATTCTAATTACAAAGAGCCCCCCTCGCCCCCACCTAGAGTGGGAAAAACGTGCCGTGCCGTGACGTGCCGTGACTAACACGGCGTGACTTTGGTCTCGTGCTGTGCCGTGCCGTGACCAAGTTAATTTTTCACGTGCCATGCCATGCCGTGATCAAAATGTCAAGGGGTGGTCACGGCACGCGAATGATCACGTCACGTGAGTCATGCCGTGCCTAAACGTGTCGTGACTCACGTGACTCGCGTGACCATTTAATCATAATTTAGGCTAGTTTATTCAAGATTCACCATTAAATCAATATCTAATAGTTCTAATTACACGTGACTCGCGTGACTACGTGCCGTGCTGTGCCGTGACTAAAATCTTTCATGTGCAGTGCCGTGCCGTGCCAAAGTTTCAAAAGATAGACACGGCATGCGAATGGTCACTGCACGGGACACGCGAATGACACTCGTGCCGTTCCGTGCCGTTCCGTGCCGTTCCGTGCCGTTCCGTGCCGTTCCGTGCCGTTCCGTGCCGTTCCGTGCCGTTCCGTGCCGTTCCGTGCCGTTCCGTGATGGAGCCGGCTCCGCCGTGCCATTTTTCCCACTCTACCCCCACCATATAGCAATCCTAGCAGTTAGCCATTCACTGCTGGATTTCAATTACAGTGTTCTGTATTAATATAGGTAATGTCTTGCTCTCGTTGGAGATATCTGCCGATTTCTCTCTCGCCACAAGAACCAGCAGCCCGCCATCCATACGTTGTCTCTTAGCCTCTGCACTGTGGAACTTGTCGTTGCTCTCGTGGCCCACCAGGCCTCAGTAATTGTCGCTGCTCCCAAGGATAGTGAAACATTCATGTGGGCTGTTAAACCTACTCAGAACCTAGCCGAGAATTGGCAGTTCCACCAGAGGTGGTCTCTGCGCTCCAACTGTGAATTCCGGTACATAGAAGTCCTATACCGAATTTGGTGCAATTTGAAAATTATTCGAAAGCTGATGAAATGTCAATAAAATTTTTTTTGAGAATTGGAAATGTCAATAAAATTGAACTTTTATTTTTCCAAAACGCTTGATGAATAACTATCTGACTTTAAATTTCATCAAATTTGATATACAGGTAATGTAAACTTTGGAAGGATATATGTAATTTTACCTTTTCATTTCGATAATTATGTGACCAGTTTTTAAGGTTGTTAAATAAATTTGTTGTCATTGTAATCTACTTCAAAATTGTGAATTTCAACTATCTGAGAGAGCCAAATTCAAAGTTGTAATAGGGGGCTTAGGATTGGGATATCAAATAGTTTACTTGTGATTATACTTCTCATATTTCAATCTCCAAAATCTTTTTTTTAGGAGTATATTTTTTTAGGAGAATCTCCAAAATCTTTATCAATACAAGTTTCACATAAACATGCAAACTCAGCTCCTGGCTAACAGAATCCAAGATGGTACAAAAAATCAGGGCTGAAAGTGTACTTTCTACTCTCCCAAATCCAATCATTCATAGCATTCAATAAATCACCATATGAAACAACACCAGTTCATTACAAATAGATCAACCAAGTTACCAGGCTAAAAGATTTTGTTTTTCCTTATCATCAAGGCCTTCGTTTTTCCAGCTTGTAACTACGCCATCATGTCAAACCCTGCCAGTACATCATCCCATATTTACAAGTAAAAGAAAGCAAGTGAGCTAATTTAAATTAAAATATTGCTTGATCGCATCCACCAAATAAATTAAAGTTATAAACTTCTTAATAGCGTATCATTTTACGTAAAATGGTTCTTAATCGCATATCCTTGCACTCCGATTTATACATGAGATATTGTCAAAAAAAATTGTTTAGTATATTTAAAAATACACAATTACGGATCATACTTTTGGTTGAAGTGAAGACAAAAGGTTTAGGCCCAAGCCCAAATTGCATTTCTTTTTGTGGCGGAAGAAAATCCCAAACCGCCACTGTTTTTTCATTTTATGTTTTTAACCAAGCCTAAGTCTCTCCGTATGTGAGAGGCTAGTAAACAGAAGTGCGTTTTTTTCTTGCTATTTCTATAACTTGCTCTCTTATTTCAATTCATCGAATATATTTAAGAATCTTATAAATTAATATATGATAATGTAAGAGAGTGCACCTTTACTGTAACAACTTTTCTAATCCTACCCCTTCTTCATTCTGGAAATTCATTATGAAATTAGAATCTTTAGGAAACTGTAGTGTGCAATATATACCTGGTAGTCACTCTCAGATTAGATTTTGGGAGGATATTTGATATGAAAATTGTGCTTTATCTTCTAGATTTCCTCAATTATATGAAAATTGTATCAATAAGTCTGTCTTGTTTTCAGAGGTGATTCACTCACAGGTACAAAGTGTTCTTTTCAGGGATATACTTACAGAAGTTTCCCTCAGGGAATGGAACCAACTTCTTCACATCCTGAGCCATATGTCATTTACACATTATGATGACAAATTGGCTTGGAGATGGGACCCATCAGGGAGTTTTAGTGTTAAATCTCTTTATCATCTTCTAAACTATACAGGCATACTGGTAGTGGATCCATTAATGTGGTGGTCATTACCTTTACCACCAAAAATTAAAATCTTCATGTGGCTTACTTTTCATAATAGGATTTTGTCTAAACTAAACTTGAGAAAAAAAGGATGGGCATGAGATGTTACATGTGTGTTTTGTGCTAATAATGAGTCTGTCAATCATTTATTTTTGAAGTGTCCTTTAATTACTCAAATTTGGTGCTGGTTTGGTAAAACACAATTACCTTACTCCCAATGGAACAACATGAAAGCAGTCTTTACATTTGCACAAACCCTATCAAAAATTGACAAAACTGCATTCTTATTGATTTTCAGTGCAACTTGTTGGACTATATGGAAACATCGAAATGAAGTTTGCTTTCATAACACACAACCTAAGACTGCTAGGAATATTATTTATCTAATCATTTCTTTGGTTGTTTACTGGACAGGAGGAAAAAAGATTACAAAACGGGTGCGCCAGGAAACGTTTAAGTGGATACCAGCTGAGGATATCATGGATGCCATACCCCTGAGGGTAATCTGGCCTGGGGACGAAGACAGTGAATCTGTCCATCCAGAAGAATCAGATGTTGAGAATTAGAATAGCTTAACAAATCTTAGTCTATAGTTTTTTTGTGTGTGATCTGTGCATGTTTTGAGCTGTCCTTCTCTTTTGATGCAATTCTGTTATTTTGCGGGTTTATAGTTAACAATAGTAATCAGTAGGTAGTAATAGCAGTGATATATTAATACTTAGGTATTGGTAGCAGGGAAGAGGGTCTCTTAGCCCTCTTTTAATGGGATCATTCCCTTCTTTTTGTAAAAACAATTTCTTTAATGAAACAGGGCAGAAGCCTTTTTAACCAAAAAAAAAATAATGTAAGAGAGTGTGTGGGGAATTATCATTGGTTTGATTATCTCCTTGTATTTGTAGAAACTCCTTAATATGATGATTTGTGTTGTGCTGACATGATTTTTTTTTTTTGTAATAGTTTCCTGGTAAAATCTTATGTCTTTTGTTTTTATTTTTTTGTGTTTGTTTGCTTATTGTGGTTACTTTTCAATTGTGATTCATATTTCCAACGTGTTCGACAAAATTACTCCTTGACGCTTCCGCGACATATTCCTAACATTTTTCATAATAATATGTTAAAAATAATTTGATTTTGTTAAAGCTACAATATATACATTAAAAGAAACTAACTGTTCACTAATAAATACAAGATGGAAACTTAAAAGATAGATTCTTCCATGATTCTTAATTTTTTTCAGAATCAAGACTCTTATTAATGTACGCAAGTCACGAAAACATACTTTCTGCAAATCATTAAATTAAAAAAAAAAACAAGCAATAACTCGGCTCCTTCTGGCAGAAAGATGGCTAAAAAAATATCAGGGTTGTTAGTGTACTTTCTGCTCTCGCAATCATTCATAGTCATAGATCATGGATGAGGAAAATAATGCAAAATGTAACATAACCATAGTGGGTTGGAAAAAAGGAGGCAGCCGTCTTGCCTTTTTCAAAGCTAAAGATGGAATTCATCTGGGCTGCTACTTTTTTCGTGCTCCATTTCTCACCTTTATCATCATCTTCTTCCTGAGTGCTTAAAAAGGTTATTTTGATGATAAATCGATTGATTCTCTCACTTTTCTAAGTCAAGTGATAGTAAGCAGGATAGCACACTTTGCATCAGCGTATCCACTATAATTTATAAAATGGAAAATATAAAATGCCTCAAATCAATTAATGCTCCTCATATATATGTCTTAATACTGAAATAGAAGAAATTGTTAAGAATACTATATCACTATTCTTATGTATAAAATTCCATCTTGTTTTGAGTAAAGGTTTGGAGATCAAGTCACTAAACTGTTAATTTAATATCTACAAATAATTTTTTCATTTGAATTTTAAACTTGTAACTTTCCACAAGAGGCAAAATTATATTTTTTTTTAAAAGTAAAAAATTACATCTTGTTGAAAGGTAATATAGACAAAAGAAATATTTTTTGCTTCAGTATCACCAATTAATGGACATCTATATATTTTTAAGGTCTTGAAATAAATAACATTTCAGTAATGGTTAAGGTATTGACCGAGTGATTAATGGTTAAGCAAATTAATCGTTTTTCTTAAGAATTTGAGTTCTTAATAATATATATTAAGAGTATATATCTAGAGGAGGGTTTTAATATCTTATACTTTTCATACCTCATATTTAATATTTTCGTTTACAAAGTCAAAACCGTCGATCCGAACCGCTCAACATGATATCCATACTAAAATATCCCTAGGGATGAATTTTTTTTACTATTTTTTAAGATAGGTACAAAATCACTGTTTCCGGACCATTCAGAAAAAGTGATTTTGTACCTATCTGAAAAAATAGTAAAAAAATGTCAAAATTATAAAATTTGGTCTCCAAACATATTTTAATATAAATATCATGTTGAGCGGTTCAGATCGATTGTTTTAGACTTTGAAAACTAAGATATAAAATATGAAGTATGATGAAGTATGAAAAATATAAAATATTGGAACCCTCCTCATATATCTATAATAATTCACGAAGTAACCTACCTACTCCAGAGTAGAATATATGTATTGATAATATAATTCATAAAAATATTAATAGAGTTCATACGCTAAGCATCCAAATTTAATATCAAAGATTGATAATTATGCACATTTTGCGGCCGAGTAATAACAAATTACCAATTAATCGGACTTAGCATCCAATTAGACGCTCAATATATAGCATCATTATTTATAATTCAAACTATATATTTTTTTCACAATTATCTGTTCATGCATCGATCCGATTAATTAATTGGAAACCGACCGATTATTGGTCATTAAAACGGATTATTTACTGAAACATAAAAGGCCCTCGATCCGCATGTAATATACATGAGGATACGACCTTCACAGAGGGAGAAGGTAATGGTGGAAAAGGATGCTTTATCTCCTCTTATAAACTGAAAATTTGTAACTTGGTTTATTAAATTTTATAATTTTTTTATGTATTAATACTTTTTAGAGCCCTTATAAAATGAAATTACGCTACATTTAATTTTCTAATTTCGTCACTTGACCCTCGAATCTCCATTCAACTAATTAATTTATTGCTAATACATTTTTTATAACACTGTAGCACATTGTTATTATAATAAATGCGCCTAATATTTGTTGTATTAATACTGTTATTTACAACACTGGCAGGATATTTAGTGGGGTGGGGGGTTTGGATAATTTTGACGGTCCTGTTTGGCTCCTGTTCATGAAAAATGACTATGCACTCACTAATCAATTTAACACGGCGCTTGAAGTATTAATGTATTATTCAATCCAATCCATTTGTAGCTATCTACTTTATCTACTTACTTTATGGGTAATGTATTTTTATGTTGGTGTGAACCACATCTGTTTCACATGCGGCCGGATCAAAGGGGACCGCCATTACCACCAGAGAATTTCCACACATGTGTACATATTCATTTGTACCCACCTTTTGTTTCCTTCAAAATTCCAATCCTCACTGTACAGTGTACACGCACACAAACAAGCACACACACACAACACACAGCATGACATTTAAGTTTCAATCTGGCGTGGCTTGTATGATTGAAGAGCATGCTGCAGTTACTTTCCCACAATTTTTATACTGAGAAATTGAGCATCATCTGAGAAAGTGAGACCCGCACCATGGTGGTTCATTTTCAAAACGCCACACGAAACCTAGGTCCCAGAAGAGTAGTTCGATTACTCTGTGGCAGTAAAATATAGAACCTCTCGTGCAACAAGCTTATATTTACATTATAATAATTACCACTTGAGAGTAGGTCTGATGGGCATCGGACCTACTTTGGTTCGATGGGTTTAATCACCGTCGATTTGCTTTAAGATTCGTGTGGAACGCTTTAAACTTCATGCACGTCTGTTTGATTTTTCGTGCGCACAAATCTCAAATTAGATCAGACGGTTATCATGCTCGTTGAACCTAAAAGTAAGTCCGATGAACATCGGACCTACTCCGTTCTCAATAATTACATGCAATACAAAAAGGGTGTTCTTTTTTAACTGAGTTGAGATCCAATGCAAAACCAACACATAATACACCCAAACAAGCCGCCTTACGTCCTTGAAGTTGTTGCTTGTAGGGAATGATGTGTCTCATCAAGTTCATCTTGTTAAAGGCATGCGCATGCTTGGTGAATCTTAAATTTTTTATGCCTCAAGTTCGTCTTTAGCTTGATTTTGACATGCAGTTTGCACACAAAATTTATTCTTGTTGTCAAGGAGTCACCACTGACCGATTATCTTTGAGGATGGTAATATATTATATATATGTTTATCGCTTTACTTTGTGCCATTCCATGTTAATATGATTAAAAACTAAGGTTCTGAATAGCGACTATCGTGTCATCGCAAAAATGCTAAATAAAAAGCTATCGCGAATAGCATAACTATAGCGAAAGCTATCATACATAGTCTGTTTTGTTTAAAAATTTATGTTTTATATTTCTACTAATTATCAATATTATCTAAAGTCTCATATAGCGATAAGTAACACAAAATTGATTAAGGAATTAGAATATTCATATTGAACAAGTACAAAATTCAAATTGCTATTGAAAATATCTCTAATAATATCATAAACTATCTATCTTTTTCCATTCAAAATAACCTAAATATCATGGCATAAACTATATATCATTTTCTATTAAAAAAAATCTAAGTATCATGACATAAACTATCTATCTTTTTCTATTTAAAAACAAAAACAATTCGGACCTTGAAAAAAATTTATCCTTAAAACAAATTTCAGTTTGAACCTTTAAATAAAAGCCTATGTAGCATAGCGGCGCTATAGCGCGTAGCTTGTAGCGCAAATAGCGGACCGCTATTACCGCTATAGCGGTTGTAGCTGAAATAGCGCACTTTTATCCCATAGCTTAGCGTTTAAGGTCCGAAAATGCTATAGCGCCGCTATTCGTAATAGCGCGCTATTTAGAACACTGTTAAAAACTATTTTTAATTTAAATCCAAACTGTTAAATTCCTGAGGCTTGTCTTGGCTTTCTGTTGGTTAACTTCTTTACTTAAAAAAAAAGGTTCATATATTTTTGAGAAAATAACACAAACTTGAGGAGTGAGTTTGCAAAATTATAGACCAACAAAGTGATGTCTAAATCTTTGCATGTGGGCCCAATTAGCAAGAAGTCATCCATGGATGGGATTGATCCTGAGATTCGCTTCAACTAGCACAAGTTCTTCACATTAAAATACTCGTATAAAACCCTAATTGGAAGGATAAATAGTAACATCGATAGATCCATTATGGTATTTAGCATGAGGAGGCTTTGAATTTCAATCCTACTTTTGAAAAGTGACTAAAATTTCTCTGGTACAGATTTTTTGTCAGAGAAAATTCTGAGACAGTGTGAGTACAATCAAATGTAACACTTAGTGCACTTGCGGTAGCCCGCAAAAATGAATTCTAGATATATATGACAAATATTCGCACAGATATAAAAATGATCAATATCTTTGTAAATGCCACAAGGCTGCATGGGCTAAATTGATACAAGTATTTTCCGTCAGCTAGTTTCTTTTCACACACACACACACACATATAGAGAGGCTAATATCAAAACGTTTGCACCAATATCCTCGTGCAACCAAGTCGTTTTTGGATTTTCAAAGTCCAAACGGTCGATCTAAACCGTTAGATGTGATATCTATATTAAAATCTGCTTGGAGACTAAATTTATATTTTTTGGAACTTTTTACTATTTATTAAGCCACTTTGAAAATTGCTGATCACATGGTCCAGAATTTGGTTGTCTTTACTGTTCACCCGGATCAGCAATTTTCAAAGTGGCTTAATAAATAGTAAAAAAAATTCAAAAAATATAAAATTTGGTCTCCAAGCAGATTTTAATATAGATTGAACATCTAACGGTTTGGATCGACTGTTTGGACTTTGAAAATCCGAAAACAACTTGGTTGCACGAGGACCTTGGTGCAAACGTTTTGATATTAGCCTCTCTCTCTCTCTCTATATATATATAGTGAGTGGCTAATATCAAAACGTTTGTTCCTAGACCGTGGAATAAACGCTTCGGTTTTTACATTTTCGAAGTTCAAACAGTCGACCAAACCGTTCAACATTCAATCCATATTAAGATGTGCTTGGAGACCAAATTTTACATTTTTTGAAATTTTTTTACTATTTACTAAGCCAGTTTTAAATTCGCTGTTTTTAATGATCCAGAAATTTTTCACTGTTTATTAAAATATGTGATTTTAAAACTGGCTTAATAAATAGTAAGAAAATTAAAAAAAAATGTAAAATTTGGTCTCCAAGCACATTTTAATATAGAGATCACATTTAACGGTTCGGATCGACTGTTTGAACTTTAAAAATTAGAAAACCAATTGGTTGAACAAACGTTTTGATATTAGCTAACCTATATATATATAGAGGAGGGATCGGATGACACCTCTTTTTGGTGACATCCGAGTTACCACATTCATTTTTTTCATTTTCAAAGTCTAAATCGTCGATCCAAACCGTTCAACATGATTATCTAAATAAAATGTACTTGCAGATCAAATTTTATATTTTTTTGAATTTTTTTACTATTTATTAAGATGGGTACAAAATTCAATGGTCTAAGTATGGCTGTTTTTTTGTAAAATACTTAATAAATAGTAAAAAAATTCAAAAAAATGTAAAATTTGATCTGCAAGTACATTTTATTGTGGAGATCATGTTGAACGGTTTGGATCGACGATTTGGACTTTGAAAATGAAAAAAATGAATGTGGTAACTTCGGATGTCACCAAAAAGAGGTGTCATCCGATCCCTCCTCATATATATATATATATATATATATCTAATGCAACTTAGACATTATTTTCTTGCAATTATGTAAGTCTTAAATCTCACTTGAAGAAGCACCTTTTTCCCTTTCAAATTCTTAGTTTGTATTTATACAATGGTCGTAATGATTAAAATATGTATGTTGTAAGATGTAACTATAGGCAGTGTATTAAAATTCGGTTTTATTCGGTGAATATTCGGTGTCCGGCTGAATAGAAAATGAATATTCGGACCGAATATTGAATTCATGCTTTAAAAAAATTAAAAAACAATTAAATCCATTAAAAAAGTTCTGAACCCGAATTCATAACCCATTAAATGAGTTCCAGACCCGCCAGGTAAGTGTTCTCTTCAAGCATCCCACTCAGAAGTCTTTTATAACCTCTCTACGTGCTGCCTTATTGTATTTAAGTACTGTGGGATTAAATATTTAATAAATAATTTGCATATATAAATTCAAATAAAAATCCGCATATTCGGCTGCATACTGTATATGCAGTATTCGGTGACCTTCCAAATGCCGAATGAGAACCGAATATTAATACACTGACTATAGGTCAAATTGTCATGATATTGATGGCTTTTGGATGAAAGTGGAGTTGCCTTTACATCATCCAATGTTAGGCCTTGCAAAACATCTACAGCTAACCAATCATTCTTGCAGTGAATGGTTTGTCAATTGTCAGAGTGAAACAAAACCTCTACAGCTAATGTTAGGCCTTGGAAAGTTGTAATTGGCCCACAAATGTGAAAAAAACAGGCAAGCCCATTCTCACCACATTTTTCTAATTTTTTACTTACTAATTTAATTTTATTATTATTATTATTATTATTATTATTATTATTATTATTATTACTATTATTTTGTAAATTTGTCAACTGCCATTCTGCCAAAGCATGTAATTCTTTTAAATGCCTACTGGTCATTGGTCAAGCTTGACTGCTTCTGAAGATTTTAGTCAGGATATTTTCGGTGGCTTGAGGAGTGAGATTTAAAAAAAAAAAGTTTTTTTTTTTTTCTGTGATTTGTTTGGCTATTGAATTTCACATTAGCTCCAAACTAAATTTTTTCCCCCACCCAGCCCCGAATGACGTACGGCCTCTGTATCTTTTATTATTTTAAATGGTCAAAGATTGATTGTTGACATGTGACAAATAATAACTTGCAAAAGTAACACAAATCAAAGTAACTTGCAAATTAATACAAGGCATATACTAATAACATGTACATGTTAAGCATTCATCAAGTAAATTAATGCAGTGTAATAATTACAATTAATTAGATTTAGTATAACCGAACATTTATTACCGTACATTTTCATAATTATTTCAGTGCATATAATTATCAGTATGGTATCCATAAAATAATCTGTAAATTTTTGTATCAGTAAAATATTATCCGCATAATCCCGTAACAATCAAAATACTTTAATTATTTTTCTTAACTTAAAAAAATGCTAAAAAAAATGCGTACTTAGTGGGATGCTTCTAAAGTTTGGCACTCGAGTATTTAGTGTTCATTAAATCCCTTGCATATAATTTGCCAATTAAGGTAGCATCGTAGGCATGAACTACTGAATTTAAATGTGCAATTGCCAAATTACATTGGACATATACAGGGGCGGAGCTATGCACAATTAATAGGGTCAATTGACACTTTTTTTAATATATATATATATATAGTTGGGCTATAGTGCATTGCAATGTATATGCTCTCTTGTACATTGAACTACAAACCGCTGGATTTGAAGTTCAAATAGTCGATCTAAAGGGCTCAACATGTTATACATATCAAAATGTGCTTGGAGACCAAATTTTATATTTTTTTTAGAAATTTTTACTATTTTGTTAGAATTTTTGAAAATCGCTGTTTTTCAGAAATTTCTGGACCATACAAAAACAATGATTTTCAAAAATTCTAAAAAAATAGCAAACAATTTCAAAAAAATGTAAAATTTGGTCTCCAAGCACATTTTAATATGGATATCAAATTGAACAGTTTGAATCGGTTGTTTTGAAGTCAATACTAACGATTTATAGTCCAATGTACAAGAGGGTATAAACATTGCAATGTACCATAGCCCAACTATATATATATATACGAGTAGAACTAGGGTGCTCTCGAGTTCACCAAGCCCTTGGTGAACTCAAGTCCAAAACTCATCGTCCCAGCTTCAAACGACGAATCCGACCGTTGAAACCCGTCTATCTTACGAGTGATGCGTCTACATACAAAAATTTTAAATTTTGAAATTAATTTTGCATAGAGTCAAGTGGTCAAAAAACGTCAAAAATGAATGCATTAAAATTAATTTATTAACCTTCTAATTTTGACCACTTGACTCTATGCAAAATTAATTTCAAAATTTAAAATTTTTGCATGTAGACGCATCACTCGTAAGGTAGACGGGTTTCAACGGTCGGATTCGTCGTTTGAAGCCGATCCGATGAGTTTTGGACTTGAGTTCACCAAGGGCTTGGTGAACTCGAGAGCACCCTAGTTCTACTCTATATATATATATAGAGGTTGGCTATTCTACTTATATAAGCATATGATGACATATGCTTATAAGTCAATTTTGTGTTTTTAAAGTTCAAATAGTCCATCTGAAGCGCTCAACATGTTCTCCATATTAAAATGTGCTTGGAGACCAAATTTTACATTTTTTGGAAAAATTTTACTATTTTTTTAGAATTTTTTAAAACAATGTTTCAATATGCTATAAAAATTCAGAAAAATAATAAAAAATTCTCAAAAATAGTGATTTTGAAAAATTCTAAAAAATAGTAAAATTTTCCAAAAAATGTAAAATTTGGTCTCCAAGCACATTTTAATATGGAGAACATGTTGAGCGCTTCATATGGACTATTTGAACTTTAAAAACACAAAATTGACTTATAAGTATATGCCATCATATGCTTATATAAGTAGAATAGCCAACATCTCTCTCTCTCTCTATATATATATAGAGTATGGCTAATGTGCTTCCTCTAGAACTTCGGCCTCGTGCTTCCGGGGGCATATCTTAGTGTTCGATGTTCAAACAACAAATTCAAACCGTTAGATGTTCAATCTATATTAAAATCTACTTGGAGACCAAATTTTACATTTTTTGGAATTTTTTTACTATTTATTAAGCCACTTTGAAAATTCCAGATCATATGGTCCAGACTGTTTTACTGTTCACCCGGATCTGGAATTTTCAAAGTGGCTTAATAAATAGTAAAAAAATTCCAAAAAATGTAAAATTTGGTCTCCAAGTACATTTTAATATAGATTGAACATCTAACGGTTTGAATTTGTTGTTTGAACATCAAACACTAAGATATGCCCCCGGAAGCACGAGGCCGAAGTTCTAGAGGAAGCACATTAGCCATACTCTATATATATATATATATATATATATAGAGGAGGGTTCAAATGCACCAAAATTTGGTGCACCAAAACTCATCCAAAACTCATATATCTTCATTTTCAAAGTTCAAATAGTCGATTCGATCCTTCCAGCGTGTTCTTCATATTGAGATGTGCTTGGAGACCAAATTTTACATTTTTTTGAAATTTTTTACTATTTTTTCAGAATTTTTGAAAATCACCACTTTGCTGAATTTCAAATTATTGTTTGGTGATTTTCAAAAATTCTGAAAAAATAGTAAAAAATTTCCAAAAATGTAAAATTTGATCTCCAAGCACATTTTAATATGAAGAACACGCTGAAATGATCGAATCGACTATTTGAACTTTGAAAATGAAGATTATGAATTTTTGGTGCATTTTGGTGCACCAAATTTTGGTGCATTGGAACCCTCCTCATATATATATATGAGGAGGGATCCACTTACAACATCTTACAACAATTTAGTTTTGAAATTTTTGTAGTCCAAACAGTCGATCCAAATCGCTCAACATGTAATATGTACTAAAATGTGTTTGAAGATCAAATTTTACATTTTCTTGAATTTTTTTGCTATTTATTAAGTATTTTACAAAACTGTTGTTTTTCAGTGGTCCAAAATTATCTAAAAACATAAGTTTTGTAGAATACTTAATAAATAGTAAAAAAAATGTAAAATTTGATCTTCAAGTACATTTTAATACATATTACATGTTGAACGGTTTGGATCGATTGGTTGGACTTTAAAAATCACAAAACTAAATTGTTGTAAGATGTTGTAACTTTCAAATGTTGTAAGTAGATCCCTCCTCTATATATATAGATATATATACACACACATAGATAGATAGAGAGAGAGATTTGGATAGAGGTCTATTTTCAAACAAGTCATTTTTGCGATTTTAAAGTTCAAACAGTCGATTTGAAACACTCAACATTTTCTCCATATTAATATGTGCTTGAAAACTAAATTTTATATTTTTTGGAAATTTTTTACTATTTTCTTAAAATTTTTGAAAATCACTATTTTGATGAATTTTTTATTATTTTTTTACCATATCAATTCATCAAAATAGTGATTTTCCAAAATTCTAAAAAAATAGTAAAAAATAGTAAAAAAAAATATAAAATTTAGTTTTCATGCACCTTTTAATATGGAGAACATGTTGAGTGTTTCAAATCGACTGTTTGGATTTTGAAATCACAAAAATGACTTGTTTGAATATAGACCTCTATCCAAACGTTTGGACGCTAGCCGGACTATATATATATTTCTATATGATTCTTTATGTAATTTAGAGTAAAATGTTATTAGTAAAACTGATCCACATTTTTTGCATGAAAATTTTATATGATTGATCTCATTCACGTTTGACCCTTAGGTCATGTTTGGTTGAGACCTAAACCATGGAATAAGGAGTTTAGTCTTTAGTTAAGCCGTCAAACATTATTTAATTGAGCCGGAATAAGATGATCTAAGCTGATCTTTAGGCCGACCTAAAATGTAAAAAGTTAAGCCACCTATCAAGATAGTTTAACGTTTTGTCCATATGTGTGGCTTAAGCTTGTAAATATTAAGTATAATATAACTCAAATATCTATAATTCAAAAATATAACAAATAAGTATATACATTAAATACATCATGTACCTAATATCATTAAATATACAACGTTATTCTTTTTTATCCCATTTATAATTTTTATTCTCTTATTATTTTACAAAATATAAATTATTAACTAAATAAAATGATAAAATATTATATAAATTAATTTTGTCAAAAACTAATTAAAAATCTACCTCAAATGTTGGATAAATTAATTTTATCATAAATTACTATATAAAAGAATCGTATAAAATGTAATATGAATAACTTTAACTAGTCATAACTTAAACCATAAACTTTAACTAAATAAGAAATAATTTAAGTTATGGTTTAATTTTAAATCTCAATCAAACATAATCCGGTCTAAGTTAGAATAACTAACTTAGATCTCATTAAATTACGATCAAACACCACTTATATTTTAAAAATCTGACTCCACCTCTTGCGTCTTGGTGTAAACTTTTTTATCATCCCATTTTACTTGTATATGACATCTGTTGGACGCTTTCTGTGAATTTCGGTATCACAATTCACAAATTATTTACTGTCTTCGGTAAGTACCAACATTTTACAGATATTTTCGATTCTAAAAAAAAAGTTCCTAGAAAGATAGACTTCATATCTTCTCTAGTACTTTTTAAATGGAGATGTTCGTGTTGTCTAAAGTTTGCTGATTATGCTAATGCTATTACACCATGTCATTTTTAACAAACAGTGATGCCTCGTTTAATTTTCGGCCCCTAGAAAGAATTTTCTTTCTCCAGTTTGCAGTCCCTTAATTTATGTGAATTTGGGAATCTTAGCCAAAAACCCAAAAGTGCACCGACAATTTGGGGATCAACCGCAGAGATCTAATTTTAAAGAGTAACTGTTCTACAAATGAGTCCTCTCAATCTAGTATTATCTCTTCAGACAGGATGACAACAGAGTTTAGGGGAAACAAAATTTTCCTTTTTTGAGTGGAGAGAAATCAGTGACCCGGTGTCAGAGCCATGATTCACTGTGGCTGGTATAGAGTAGCTAGCATATCGTGTCAAGGAAGCTATTGTGGGCTTTGTAGCACTCACAGCGACAAATGAATTATTTGAGTTTGGTTTGGTGAGGTCAAAGTTCGTGATTCGAAAATAATTCGGATATAATTTGGAAATGATTCGGAATTATTCGGACCAGAGATCTCAGTTCTACAAGGAAGAAAAAAAAACCAAAAAAATATGGGAAAAATTCGGAAAAAAGTTCGTAAAATTCACGAATTATTCGGGAATAATTCGGTCAAAGTTCGGTCAACCAAATAATTCAGCGTTCGGTTCGTCATCACAAAAAAATGAATTATTTGATAATCTTGTGACTATGGTAGCGCCTTGTTTGATTCGATTGTATGTGAAAACACACAGATCTACATCCTCTGCATTAACACACCGTTTGAGTTTTGATCCGAGCCGTACAATCAGAATTCAAACTAATTCGGTCGGCACTTGTAATGCATGAGGCCCCTATAAAATTGGTGTTATATATAACGAACGGATTAGATCTAAACTCAAATGGTGCATTAACACACGGAGAACAAAATTGGAGTTTCGCAAAAGAAAAGTGGAGGTTTGATGAACATCATATCAAATTATGATGTTAAATTCTCTGATTAGTGTTAAAATTTGTTTGAATAGTTTAAATTCACAATATGATTAAAGTTTGAATGGAGCTAAATTCTTTCACATGAATCTCAATACGGATTAGCCAAATAGATTCGTTGTCCATCGAAAACCGTCTCTCCCTCACAAAAGGATTCCGAATTTCCATAGTGTTATTATAAATACAAGGCCATATATACACGCAAAAGTTGTAAGTGAAATCCTCTACAAAAATGATCGTAGGTACGACTCTGTTTTCTTAAACTCTTAATTTGATCAGCAAAAATGCTTTAGTATTACAATTTATTTTCCTTTTCCGATTTAAAAAAGGCATCTTTTTTTCCCTGAATAAATTTAAAAAATTAAAGAGAATGGTAAGGAGGTAAGGAATTATGTTCATCTACGAGTTAGCTTTTGATTTATAGAAAATAATATTTAAGTCAATAATAATCAGTTTTTAATCTAGTAATAAAGATAATGATCTCTATGTAAAAAGTCGCAGATTTAAAACTAAGATAAAAAGTTTCTTATCAATATTAAACTAATGAGGTGATTGAATAAACTTTACTAAAAAAAAAATAAGCAATATGCTAGTTGAGCACTTTACATGTATACTTACCTGTTTGATTTATATTGTATTATCTTATGAATTGATGACGAGATTCTCTCAACAAAAGTCTTAGACAGACTTTACCGAATTCGTATTACGTGAGGTAATATAATATTTCTGTCTGGACCCAAACTGTCCAATTATAATATGCACGACTATTAAAAGAAACCCGTGCGTTTTATCTCGAACCGAATTGGTCTGAATTCCAATCGGACAGTCTAAATCTAAACAAAAATATTATGGTACTTCAAAAGGATATGGATTCGACTTTACCTGCCTTCAAATACCTGACTCGAACAAACACCATCCAAACTATCCATTTTTTACTCTATAAATAACCATAACCATGTGTGTGTATATATATATATAATGGAGTTGGTTACGGTGCTATGCATAGCATAGAGGGCCTCCGTGCTACGGCTCAATATTTAAGTTTTCAAAATTATAATGGTCGATTCGAACCGTTCAACATGATCTCCATATGAATATATACTTGCAAACCAAATTTTTTTACCATTCTTTTAGATAGGTAGAAAAACACTTGATCTGAATGGTATAAAATTTTTAGAATTTTTTTACTATTTATTAAGCCACTTTGAAAAAACACTAATTTGTACACAACAGTAAACTTTTCTGGACCATTGGATCAGCGATTTTCAAAGTGGCTTAATAAATAGTAAAAAAATTCTAAAAAATGTAAAATTTGGTTTGCAAGTACATATTCATATGGAGATCATGTTGAACGGTTCGGATCGACCGTTAGGATTTTGAAAACTCAAAAAGTGAGCCGTAGCACGGAGGGGCTCTATGCTACGCGTAGCATATTAGCAAAATCCATATATATATATATATATATATATATATATATATATATATATATATATATATATATATATATATATATATATATATATATATATATATATATAGTACGGCTAACGCGCTTCCTCTAGTATATCAACAATATGCTTCCGGTCTTCAAAATCTATCGAATGGGCTTCAAACGACAAATCCAAACCGTTCAAACCAATGTTCTTAATGAGAGCTTTGTTTCCATATAAAAAATTTTAATTTTCGAATTTATTTACCATCAAGTCAAGCGGTCAAAATATGAAGGATTTTGTGCGCATTTTAATGCACTATTTTGCTCATTTCTTTGACCACTTGACTTGATAGTAAATAAATTCAAAAATTAATTTTTTTTATATGGAAACGAAGCTCTCGGTAAGGAGATTGGTTTGAACGGTTTGGATTTGTCATTTGAAGCCCATTCAATAGATTTTGGAGGCCGGAATCATATTGTTGATATACTAGAGGAAGCGTGTTAGCCGTACTCTATATATATATCTCAACGCGATCTATATATTGATATGTGCTTGGAGATCAATTTTTACACTTTTTGAAAATTTATTACTATTTATCTAAAAAAAATAAAATCACTGTTTTTTTATGGTTTATAATCCATCCAAAAACAATGATTTTTTACCCTCTAAAAAAATAGTAAAAAAAATCCAAAAAAATGTAAAATTTGATTTCCAAGCACATTTCAATATGGAGATCATGTTAAGTGGTTAGGATCGGCTATTTGGACTTTGAAAACAGAGATATAAGTCTAAAGTAAAACAAGAATCTTACTTCGCAACTCACCATACACAAAGATATAAAATATGAGATATGATGAGGTATAAAATGCACGAAGTATTAGAACTCTCATATATATATATATCCGTACATTGATCTAAGGGTTCAAATGTTGTCCACATATAGGAAACTCTAAAAATACAATGGAACTATGTACTTCCATATTCCACCCCACTTGTGTCATGCTCTTTCAAAACCTTTGGTCATTTCAGTTAGTTCTTACTTTCCTCCACACTCTCATCAATTCATCGTTCACTCAAAGGAAAAATTATGCATGTGCTCGTTTGAAAAAGAGTGCGATTTGTAATGGAGACATAGCTTTTATAAGCATTAGCATTTTATATATTTTTTTGGACGATAAAATAATAATATGATGTAATATTTTTAGAAAGGTTCTAAATAGCGTTTATATCGTCATAGCGGGAAGGCTACAAAAAAAGCTATAGTAAATAGCGTCGCTATAGCGGAAGCTATGCTACATAGCGTTTTTATTTTATATTCCGTATATTCAATATTTGTACTAAATATTAACATTATCTAAAGTCTCATAGAACAATAAATAACACCAAATTGATTAAAGGAATTATAATATTCATATTGAACCAGTACAAAGTCTAAATTGTTATTCAAAATATCCATAGTAATATCATAAACTATCGATATTTTCTGTTCAAAATAACTTGAGCATCATCGCATAATCTATCTTTTTCTATTTAAATTTCAAAATAACCTAAGTATCATGGCATACACTATCTATCTTTCACTATTAATTAAAAATATTCAAACTACCATATAGTAAGTATCATTTTGTTACTCCATATTCAAATCAGTCATTCTATAGATTCGTCAGAGTCAGAGTTAGAGTCAGACACATGATTATCCGAGTCAATGTCAACAAGCAATTCAATGTCATCATCTCCCGATGAGGATGATGAGACAAAAAATAATTTACCCAATACGTGGATAGATCTCTCATTTAATAATTAAAAGTTTAATATAGAGCATAGTACGTAAATTGCAAAAAATAACATCATGGTTAAAGCCTATGTAAATTGAAAAAAAAAAAAAATTCATGTAGCATAGCGTGCGCTATTTGTGCTACACGCTATGCGCTATAGCGGACCGCTATTACTGCTATAGTGGTCGTAGCTTAAATAGCGCATTTTTATGTAATTGCTTAACGTTTAGGGTCCAAAAACGCTATAGCGCCGCTATTTAAAACACTGATTTTTAGACATAATTTTTCATCTAAAATGGGGGTTTAAAATTAGACTCTGATAGAAGTTAATAAGGAAAAAAGTAGTAGTATCATAGAAAAACAATGTTTAGCTTGAGGATGGACAAGGGAATGTATTTAGTTGGCGGATACAAAAACAACATTTAGGGAACAATTTGACATCTATAGTAATATATAAAAAATTGAAAATATTCATAATTCATACAAAAATAAGTTGTTTATTTAAAGACTGTATTTATTCTCTCTAATTAGACAATGTATTTTGAAATATTTAAATTTCATGAACATATAAAGTTAACTTTCGGGAAACAATTAGAGTGCTGAAAAAATAGTTGATTTCCAAAAATTTAAGATATTCTCTCCACATTAAATTGAGATACAAATTATACTGTCCAAAATATTATCGAGTCTGAAATATTCTATATTTTAATAATTTCAAAATCCATTATTTAATTAGAAAGAACCAACAATAACATTTTATTTGCTCTTTGGGAAAAAAAAATTAGGAAGTATTCCTAGTGACAAAAATAAAATAACTTGAGACATTACAGAAAATTCTGCAAAAATCAATTAAAAAGAAAATTATAGTTCAAAAATCATCTTTCGGTTATAGAAAACCAAATTACAAAATATGTGCTCTTTAGGGTATATTTTTCAAGCAGTTAGCTTGCAAAATCATAGAAAAATCATAGAGTTATTCTAAATAAAGAATAAAATATTCTTATGCAGTCTAATTTTTAGAATCAAACATAATTAAAATCAGAGACCATATGAAGAAGATATGATTTCGAACATGCCACATTACAAATTTTAAATTTCATACTAAAAAACATGATATAAATAGAGCAACAAAATTTGATGTAGTGATAAAGACAATATCATCTGTATGAGAGGTTGCAGTTTCGTAATTTGAATGAGAAATCTATTGTGAATATTAAACTAATTAGATAGTTTAACCTCAAACTTTACTTAAAAAATTAATATAAATTAACCACAAGTTAAGCAAATCGAAAGTTAATAATAGACTCTATCACGTTTAGACACAGTTCGGAATTCGTATCCTCTGCATTAACTCAATTTTTGAGTTAATGAAGAATAAATTCGGAACGTCTAATCCGTATTAGCACGAAAATTAAAGATGCCATGCACGTTTTATCTTAGACCACATTAATTCGGATCCGACAGCCGAAATACATTAACTCAAAAGTTGAGTTAATGCAGAAGATGCGGATTCCTCAGGCCTTAGCATGGTATTCTGTGTTGCTAGTTACTGAAATATCTCGCTCGTTTTTTTTAATCAAGAACAACCTTTTTTTTTCTTCTCCAAAGTTAAGCGATATTTTTCTTTGAGTTGTTTAAAAAATGGACATGATTGAGTGAATCACAATGAGTCTCCTTATTATAATATCATCGCATGATCCTTCAATAGACATCATATTTATTTCGCGGACCAAGCTTCGACATTTCACAAATATATATATTTTAATGGAAGTTACTTTCAAATAATCAATTAAAGTTAAAATAATATAACTAAATCTGATGTTTTGTTGAGTCGAGTTAGTGGAGTCAGGGGCGGATTCAGAATTTTCGTCTGAGGACAAAAAATATTGAATCGGGTTTAAATAGCTAATTTGATTTAAATCTATTAACTAATTGAGTACTCGATAAAAATAATGCTTTAACTTATACTTTTTAATATTTTGATTATGCTCTAATTTATAATTCTAATTATCAATCAAAATTCAACAAATTTATTTTAATTTTAACTCTAAATTTAATTCGAATTACAAATTAAATATTCAAAGGCAGGTAAAAAATAATTTCACTAAAACTTAAAATCTAAGAGAGACAACTGTCCCTGAGATTATGTGGGTCCGCCCCTGCGAGTGAAGTAGAATAACCGCTAGGTCGAATTGATCGAAGACCCGTAAATTATAATTAATAATTAATTTTTTCCCAACTTATTACCTTTGCCAAATTTCCAGTCCCAGTATGCCCATTATAAATCGCAAAAAATAATCAAAAGATCAATTGAGCGTGCTATCAAATCCTTTTTTTTTTTTTTTTTCCGAAAGGAGATCATGGCTCCATGGACTCTTCCTTCCCGGCTAAAACCCGACCACTCATTGGCCTCACTCACAAATCTTGCTTAGACGTGATCTTTGCAATACCAACATAATTTCTTGGTTAATAAGATTCCTGGCACCACTTACAAGTGGGTTAAGGTTCAAGGACCTAGATCAGGTCTGTAAGCGCCACGAACCTCCCCCGCGTCAAGTCTCGCCTGCCACGAACAAAAGAATTGGCATATCCCACGTGGCTGATTCTTACTCGCTGCACAACAAGCACGCGCGTCAATTGACTGGTCACTCCAGATGTCATTTCTCCAGCATTGACCGCGGTTCTCCGGTTCCCGAGTCCCCATTATCGGTACTCGGTAGTAATCACAATAATAATTTTTTTTGTGACAATTACAATTTTTTTATTTCTTTTGTAAAACATTCGTTATCAGATCATGTAGCAACGAAAATTTTCAAATTATATTTACTTTATATTTTTTTAAGTTATTTTTAAATTACGAACATATTATTATACTGGGGACTAGCAAGCCGGTTCAAGCAATCAAAAGTGTTAGTGCACTGGATAGAAGTAAAACCATGTTTTTCAAAGTCTGCATGCTATTTACAAAAAGAAAAATATCAATTTTAAAATAAATTGACTTTAAATTGGCTGGTCCAACAATTACAAATACAGCACGCTTCAACAAAAAAAAAAAAATTCGATATGGTAACCGCGTGTTACGTGAGAAATTGAGTGAGTCTATTGTACTATGTATAGCATGGATTGGTCCGTAATACGGATCAATATTTTCGTTTTCAAAATTCTAACAATCAATCCGAACCGTTCAATATGATTCTCATATGAATATGTACTTACAGACCGAATTTCATATTTTTCAGAATTTTTTTGCTATTTTTTAAGATATATACTATTTTTAACCTATCTTAAAAAATTGCAAAAAAATTCTAAAAAATATAAAATTTGCTTCCCAAGTACATATTCATATGAGAATCATATTAAACGGTTCGAATCAATCAATAGAATTTGAAAATAAAAATATTAATTGGTATTACGGACCAATCCGTACTATTCATAGTACCATAGACTCCGAGATATTTGTCTCTTTTTTTTCAGTTTTTCTTTTTGTACGACGGTACGAGCCTATTAAATGGTCGTGGCTTTTTTTTTTTTTTTTTACAAGCTTAGTAATTCTCAATCTTGTCTCGCATCACCTCATATCAAATCCAGAGAGAGAGGGGCAGACAAAATCATGGAGTGGTGCATGCTTAATGACATGACACGGATTTGCATATCTTGTTTTTTTAGTTGAAAATAAAATAAAAAAATATCGCAAATGAGGATCATTTTGCTAGAAAATCGAGATATAGGAAAAACGGGATTGATTATCCTGTTCTCCGGACGGTACAAAATTTCTCGTCCAGATTAATGATCCGCTAATCTAAATCATTAACCCCGCTAAGCAGGAAAAAAAAATTCTGGACGGGATAGATTATTCCATCCAGCACTGTAGCAATTTATATATATATTTTTTGGAGTTTGATTTCATATAAGAGAATGAAAAAAAAAAACCAAAAAAAAAATTGCTACAGTGATGGAAGAGATGGTCTATCCCGTCCAGTTTGTTTTTTTTAAGTTAAATCGTTAATTAGAATCAAGATTAACATGACGAGATGGTTTATCCCATCCAGCTACAGTGTCGGACGGGATAAACTATCCCGTTTTTTCTATATTTCGATTTTTCAGCAAAACAATCTCCTTTCGTGATATTTTTTTATTTTATTTTTGATTAATAAAAAAATCGGTGTTCCTTGCACTCCTCTGTTCTTTTAATTTTCTTCTCAAAAAGATTAAAAAATGTCAACAGAATCTCTTAGTTGATTCCCTACAAATAACTCAAAGAACTTTTGATTCTATAAAGACTCGTTTGGAAAATTAAAAAATAAAATAGCGAGTGAATACTGAATAGTGCTATTTTGGCCTGTAGTACTAGTATTGAATTTAATCTTGATTATTTCGCAACTTGTAATGGACATACTGGACTGGGATTTCCGCCGAAGCAATATTTGATGGGAAAAAAATATTTCTCAGTTGTAATTTAAAAGTATTCAAACAGCTCGATTAATTTGATCCATTGACTACACTAACTCGATAAAAAAAAAAATCAAGTTAGATTCCCAATAATTTTATTCAAATTGATTTTAATTATCCCACTAAATAAAATATCAATTACAAATTAAAAAACTAAGTCATTAAATTCGTACTTGACCAGCATAATAAAACTAAAGGTGTGTTTCACAAACAACTTGTGTAATAGAAAAGGAAGGAAAGAGAAAGAAACCGTTCACCTCCTCTCCACTCCGATTTGGACATGAACAAATTCATTACTTTTCTATATGCAGTTCACTCTTGTTTCTCTCTGTTCTCTCTCATATTAATCCCTTTCGAAGCAAGTAAACAACTCTGATTAGGTCCGGTGAGGAGTCTGTTTACTTTTCCTTTTTTTCCCCTTCTCTCTGTTCCCCATCTGGAGAGCACACTCTAAGTAGATGAGGTTTCAAATGACTTCATTTAACGTGTCTTCATTTTTAAGATTAAAATAACTTAAAATTTAAATTAATTATTAAAATAAAAGCATAGATATAAATTATATCAATTTCTCTATGCACAAACTAGGGATCATGACATTTTGATTTGTATCAAGTTGCGAAATTACATCGATGTATATAAATTCTAGACGTTAATTTTTTCAACTTATTGATATAAATTAAAATAAAATTAATAATTTTTACATGTGTGCAAAATTTTTTAATATTAATCACATCTAACAGTATTATTTTGACATATAAATTTCAGATTTATTTTATAAAAAATTAAAAAAATGACGTTATTGAGACAAAAATATAAAAACATTTAAACCCTCCTGAATTGATTATTGCTCTTTCATAATGTTAAGAGCTCAAAACATTGTACTGAACTAATAAAACTTTGAAAATGGAATCGATTTATGCCTTTGCATAGTCAAACTTGTTTGTCCTTTATAAATTAGCAAATACTGATTTAGCGTATTCATCTTATATTTGGCGTCAATATCACCCTGTACTACTAGCATCTCTATTGTTTTTTTTTTGTTGAGAAAATTGCACCTCTATTGTTTTTTTCGTAAAGATCGATAAAATGGAGAGTTTTTCAACTTTAAAATTTTTATAAGAAATTTTTCAAGCGAATTTTGAACACATTTTTTTCATACATAAAACATTGTATTAGTTTTTTTTTTTTAAACCTTCGCAGAGGCTGCGAAGTCTTGAGAGGAATCAAACTCTTGACTTTTGAGTAACCAACAGTTTTAGAATATTTTCCTAGCCAACTGTGCTACCTTCCTATACTCAAGCATTGTATTTGGGCCTGTTCGGTGGGCGCGGGTTCATTCCCATGATTATTATTTTGGGAATTGCTTGTCTGTAGGAATATTTTCTAATACCCGTTCAGCATACAAGTTTTATTTCCTATTTTACTATTTCATATGAGTATTTTGTTCTTGTTCTTTTCAATTTTTATGGGAAAAATACTTGGAGCTCCGTTTTTTTTCCCTGATAGTGCGCCTCTTGTGAAGAATTAAAATAATTGAAATATATTATAACTTTTGTTCGAAGTTGACCGTTCAAAGTTGTTTAAAATTTAGATAGGAACTTTTGTTCATTAATTAAAATATATATTTAATTGTTTAATTAATTAAAAGAGGAATTATACTAATCAATACTTGTTTAATTTATTAAACTGAAATTAACTTGTACAATCAAGCACTCAATTAAACAAACACAATTTAATAATACAAAGGCTAAAATTAATTAAACAAGCACAATTTAATAATACAAGAAATTATTAATACACTTAATATAGTTTAATTGTAGTATTACATCTACTATAAAAAGAAAAACAAACCAACATCCTAATAAATTTTCCATGCATTTGTCAAACACCTATATTCTAAAATTTTTCTTGGGTTAAATGAGTTTGGTTTTGACAAATTGAAATTCCCATTTCCATATTAAAAATTCTCATTTTCATGAAATTTTCATGTTACCGAATGGGCCCTTAGTCACTAGATCAAAAACTAATTTTTATTTGTTTTAATTAAAGACATTTGTTAATTTTGACATTTATTTTTATGAAATATGTATTGCAAAAATTAAACATGCATGTATTATTTTTGTAGACAAATAAAACCATCACCACTGTTCCGCTACAACGTGGAATCATTTTTCGTCCTCGGTAACCATAGCAGGAAATCCTGTCCCTTATAAAAGAAAATAAAGGCTAATTAAAACGAGTTCGACCAAACATAGAGCTGTTTGAATCAATAAAAAGATCAAAGAAATATAGGTCAGACTGCCCAGAGAGCATAATTTAGGAGCAGAGTCAGAATATTTCTCAAAGAAATCAAGATGCTTGTTCTTTTCCATGACAGGATCGATGTTGTACGATTATTATTAGTAATTATTGTTTATTATTATTATTGGAGTGAGTCTACGGTAATATATGGACTCATACTTCTATTTTTAAAGTATAAACAGTTGATCTGAACCGTTCAACATAATTCTCATATGAAAATATATTTAAAGATCAAATTTTATATTTTTTTTTTACTTTTTACTTATATAAACAGGGTGATCCCAGTGAATTTTTGGAAGTTTATATTTCAATTGACATGGTAGCAAAAGTCGAGGTTGCAACTTGGTTTATCGGATTAATTCAGTTAAATCTAGAGCGCATATATGGGTAGAACTAGGGTGTTCTTAAGTTCATCAAGTCCCTTTGTGAACTCAAGTCTAAATTAAATCCATCGGATCGGCTTCAAACGACGAATCCGAACTGTTGAAACCCACCAACCTTACGAGTGATGCGTATACATGTAAAACATTTATACTTTCGAATTAAATTTAGAATAAAGTCAAGCGGTCAAAATTAGAAGGTTAATAAATTAATTTTAATGCATTCATTTTTTGATATTTTTTGACCACTTGACTCTATGCAAAATTAATTTTAAAATTTAAAATTTTTGCATGTAGATGTATCACTCGTAATGTAGACGGATTTCAACGGTTCGGATTCGTCGTTTGAAGCCGATCCTATGGTGAGTTGTGAAGTAAGAGGTCATTTTTCCTCACGCTCATATTTTCATTTTGAAAATCTAAACAACCGATCCAAACCGCTCAACATGTTCTAAATATTGAAATGTGCTTGGAGACTAAATTTTACACTTTTGGGAACTTCTTTACTATTTATTAAGCCACTTTGAAAATTGCTGATCCGGTGGTCCAGAAATTTTTACTGTTTTTTACTGTTCACAGTGGATCAACGATTTTCAAAGTGGCTTAATAAATACTAAAAAATTCCAAAAAATATAAAATTTAGTTTCCAAGCACATTTCAATATTTAGAATATGTTGAGCGTTCAGATCGGTTGTTTGAATTTTCAAAATAAAAATATGGCGTGAAGTAAAACATTGTTTTACTTCACAACTCACCATAGTATATATATATAGAGTAGAACTGGGTGCTCTCGAGTTCACCAAGCCCTTGGTGAACTCAAGTCCAAAACTCATTGGATCGGCTTCAAACGACGAATCCGACCGTTGAAACCCGTCTACCTTACGAGTGATGCGTCTATATGCAAAAAATTTAAATTTTGAAATTAATTTTGCATAGAGTCAAGTGGTCAAAATTAGAAGGTTAATAAATTAATTTTAATGCATTCATTTTTTGACGTTTTTTGACCACTTGACTCTATGCAAAATTAATTTCAAAATTTAAAATTTTTGCATGTAGACGCATCACTCGTAAGGTAGATGGGTTTCAACGGTCAGATTCGTCGTTTGAAGCCGATCCGATGAGTTTTGGACTTGAGTTCACCAATGGCTCGGTGAACTCGAGAGCACCCTAGTTCTACTCTATATATATATATATGATCTGTTTATCCCTTTTGATTTCATCGGAATTAATCAAAGCTGATCATGAACTACTCGATTTCAAATAAATGTTTAAATTTACTGGTATCATTAAGTTAATTCTTCGAATACTAATTAATCATGGTATTATTCCTTATTTTTTGTATAATTAAAATGTTTCTAAACCATTTATTGTTCCACTATTCTGCTTTCAACCAACTTAATACAACAGAATAATCATAATAAGTAATAACATTAAATAATTTACAACACCTTTGTGCTTTATCAAGAAGATAGACGTCGATGCACATTTTTGTTACCCTGGGGCCGTCTACTTTTTAATTATTAAAAGTACAATTAGGAACTGTTGTTCGGCTTAATCTTATCCTATCCTCTATCACGCGAGTAGAGGCATTGTCAATATGTCATCATGGCTAAGCTTAACAACACACTAAGTAACAAAATAAACACATAATCCACATAATAACACTAAAAACCCTGCTGGTTACAGTGGTGACAGTAACTCACCTGTGGATGGTTTTCTCATGATCTCATCTGGGACCCACCACCTATGTTGGCATCACATGATGTTTTTTTTATTATTAAAAATTCCATAGGATACCTCACATGATTTTATAAACCCCAGTCACTAATTTCCTTCTCTAACTAAGCACAAATATTAACTATAAATCAAGCCAATCCTCTCGTGTGCTTTTCGCATAACCTTTTCCTGAGCCTCTCTCTCCTTCCATAAAGAGCAAGCCAGGTGTTGAGCCTCAAAGCGACCCATACAAGAGAGAGTGAGAAAGAAGAGAAAAAAAAAGAGGGAGAAGAGAAACAAAGAGATAAACCCAACAATCTCTACATATCTCTGCTTCTGTTGCGTAAGTCATGCTATCAAATTAGCTTTTACAGTCTGGTTTCATTCCCGCTCTCTGTTCATATACAGAGAAGTAGAGAACCCAGACAAAAGAAAACCAAAATCCTAGAAGAAATACTCTGATACAGTTCCTTTTCAGATAAAAATACTTGAATCTGTTGTTGGGTCCAGAGCAAGCTTTGGGTAGAGAGAAAGGTTAAAGAAAAGGCTGGTTACTACTGCTCAGAGATTATCTTTTCATGTTTTTTTCGCTTTCTATCTCCATGTTTTGGATATGTTGTCGCATGTGAATATTGGTCGTCCCTGACATAATAGCTGTTTCTCTCTCATCTCTGTTTCTTTCACTGGTTAAGCTTGGAGCCTAGCTCAGCTTTAGCAATAGCATTTATTACAATCTCCCATACTAAAACAATCTCTATTTCTCCTATATTAAAGCTTTCCTTTCACTTGTTTAGTAGAAGAAGATTAGAGAAGAGAGAGAGAGAGGAATGGAAGAGATGCAACCAAAGCTACTTGACCTCATACCAAATGACAGGGGTTGGGGTGTAAAAGGGAAAGGTAGAGAGAGGGAAATTAGTGGCGGGTTTGGTGTTAAAGAAGAGAAGAAACTGGAGCTAAGGTTAGGGTTACCTGGTGAAGAGGACTGGAATGTAAATAGGGAGAAAACGGAGGGGCTTTGTGCAAATGTCAAACCTTCACTCTCCCTTGGTTTCTTCGGTTCTCAGATAAAACAAGAAGGTACATGTAGTAAAAACACTGATATTTTCTGAAAACTATTGTCTTTGACTAACATAGATATTTGCATTTGCACCTCTCACAATATAATCAATTTGCTTTTATATTTCTAGACACGTATATATTTTGGGTACAGTTCAACTAGAGTATATTCTTGCAAAATCTTCTATGGTAATATTGTAAGAGCTAAAGAACAACGTTGAAAATAATCAGGTGGACTTGAGAAAATTAATATATAGTGCTTTTGTGCTAGCTGATTGTATTTTTGAAGGTCACTCTTTGAACCTTGAGTAATTTTATCAAGTTGTAGAGGGTATCTGTCCCAAATAATATTGCATGATTATTCTTATTTTATTATTAATTTTTATTTGCAAAGTAGGGTTGGTGAATGGAGCAGTACAAAAGTTGCATGCGAAATCAGAGAAACAAACAAGCATAGTAGAGAGAAAGGCAATTGCACATGCAGCAACTCCACCAGCTGCAACTCCAGCGCCGTCCAATTCTAGGTTGCTATTCTTTCACAAACAAATCTCAGCTACTTTTGTTTCTTTTACATATTTTTAAAATATAGTATGTGTTTGAAGTATGATGAATTCATATCTGAGACTCCACCTTTGTTCCCACTTGGATTTGTTATGTTGGAGCCTGTCTTTACTTTTATTCCACATCACTATCATCGTCAACTTGCAAATCACACCTTCTATTTGTTATATTTCCAAAGAAAACAATATATTTTTTTAATGGGGATAGGTTATGACAGCAAACTCATTTGACAAGTGTAATAACATGCTAAAATGCTTATCAAAATGGAAAAACAGAATTATAGATAAATTATCTATTTCTCAAATATGTCCTTATAAGATCTGATACAATTTAAAACATTAAATTGGCCATTTAGCAATTTTATTGGTTTTGATAGGTAACCAAATGACATTCCTAGTTGATATTCATATATCATCAATATATTTCAGGATATTTTACAGATATTACCCCCAGTCAATTTTCATTATTATGTCAATTTGATAAATTGACAAGTATGATTACATGTTCTCAAGTGCAAAAAAAAATTCGTTTTAAATTAGTGTCTTTTCTACTTTAGATCAGTAATTTATTTTGTATTACAGAACAATATCACAACTACCCCCTCTTAATATCTTTTAAACAACTAGACTCATTCTTTGTTCGTAAAGGCCACTGGTTATGGTACTTCAGATAAATAGAAAATCAAGGAGTTATTGTCATGCCAAAAAAAGGTTTCCACATGATGTTGATTTGTAGAAAGGTGCACTTTTCTATATTCCTTCATTATTACATACACAGACACTATGATATTTCAATCAAAATCCTTCTATTATTGGAAGCGATGCTCCTTGCCTGTAAAGTGGAATTCGTATCCTCTGCATTAACTCAACTTTTGAGATAATGCAGAATAAATCTGGACCGTCTGATTTGTGTTGGCACGAATATTAAGATGGCTCGTGAGTTTCACCTCAGACCGGATTGACTCAGATCCTGATCAGACAGCTGAGATGCGTTAACTCAAAAGTTGAGTTAATGTAGAAGATGCGGTAAAGTGCAAGGCCAACCTCGTAGGGGTGTAAACGGATTCGAATTATCCCCTCCGAATTCAATATGTATCCGCTTGGGATTCGAATTCGAATAATCTGATTCGGATATTTTCCGGATTCGGATCCGGATATTTTCTATATATAGAGAACAGTGCTGGATTCGAATACGGATACGGATCATGAGTTTTAAACGGATTGGATATCCGCAAACTATCCGCAAACAGTGCTGGATTATCCGTTCCGTATCCGTATCTGTTTAAGGCGGATTTGGTTTTGAATTTTGATATCTGTTTGCTATCTGTATCCGTATTCGTATCTGCTCATGAAAAAATGGATACGGATTTGGTATCAGCATTATCTACTCCGAATCCGCTCCGTTTACACCCCTACAACCTCGTCAAAATATAAAATTTATATAAAATATTTTTTTATACTAAAATAAAATTTACTAAATTTACAAACTTGTATTTAACAAATTTCATCTGGACAGAGCTGCAAATGCACCTGTAGTGGGATGGCCTCCGGTGCGATCTTTCAGAAGAAATCTTGCTTCTACATCCAAAACGCTGCTCGAGCCACAAAAGGGGGCTTCTGGGACCTCCGCAAAATTTGACAACAGCACGAAGGTTTTATTTGTAAAAATTAATATGGATGGTGTACCAATTGGTAGGAAAATTGATCTCAAGGCATATGGTAGTTACGACAAGCTTTCTTCAGCCGTAGACCAGCTCTTTCGGGGCCTCCTTGCTGGTATTTTCTATTGACATAATATGATTTTTAAGGAAAATTTTATGCATGCCCTAATAAATCGCAAGTATGTACCTGTACCCCTCAGCAAAGGAAAAATATGACATGTACTTTTCTAGTTTCTTCATACAACCCCTTTGTACTTGTATATGTACAGCCTAGAGGGGCAATTTGCGTATCATAAAAAGCTGGAGCATGAGAGACAGAGGAGAGGATATTTTGTTCTCTAGGGTTCAACATGATAAATTTTCAATACACTATTTAAACGTGACATTTCTAAGGTCTTGTAGGTAATTACAAGAAATTGCCTAAGGAAATATCGTTTCACTTGAACAAAACCTAACAGTTAAATACATGTTGCCCCTCAAAGATGTTTACTGTCAAATATACCCTCTCAACTTTTAATAAAGGTCCTCAAAACATACACAATAGCCATGAGTGTCAAATAATACATGGTTAAACTGTGTTTAATTACCTCTTGTAATCACTCTCACCATTGAATACAGATCAAAGAGCAGAGATAGGAACAGAGAAGAATGTTGAAGAGAAAGGAAGAGCAATTAAAGGACTACTCGATGGGAGCGGAGAGTATACTCTTGTATACGAAGACGATGAAGGCGATAAAATGCTCGTTGGAGATATCCCTTGGGAGTAAGTCTAGTTTCTGCTTCGTAATTTTTACTCGTTCTCTTGATAGGATTGGTGTTTAATTTGTAAGAGTGGCAAATTTTTTTAATAACAAAGCTTAACATTCTACCATATGAGCATTTTGTGCTGATAATAATTTCTCTAGCAGTGAAATGAAACTTCGTTTAATCACATGTAAAAATACTGGAAAAGAAGCATAAATATGGTAAATAGTGTATCCCGGCAGTTTCGTTCTAGTATATGATCATATTATTCTCGTAGCAGTAAATTTACTATTTTTGTTCCCTGATATAGAGAAGTGTAATTGGCCTTTTACTGTGAATGTAGGATGTTTGTTAGCACTGCCAAAAGATTGCGTGTTTTGAAGAGCTCTGACCTCTCTGCTTCCACTGTAAGCCCCCTCACAAGTTCACTATTTGCAATTGACCTTTCCTTAATTATTACACTTTACATGATTTGACAAATTATCTATGTTTCATTGTCCCAAAACTTTTTCTTTTTGCAGCTAAGGACTACTAGCAGGAAGAGAGCTGCCACTGAGTGCTGATAAAGTCGTACAGATTACAGAGAGAGGCTTTTTTTTGCTTATTGTAGTACTCTTGCTCTCTTTGTTTTTTCCTTTTTTTTTTCTTTCTTTCTTTTACTCTTTTTTTGAAGCCTTCAATCCATAATTTATGGAGGGTGATCATTGAGCAGCAGTTTGATGGTCTTGTCTATTTTGTTTTTCTTTTCCTATTTTTTTCCCCCTCTGTATTTTGGCTTTGTCAGTGCCATGTTATGTACGAAGTGATAATTGGTTAGTAAGAGAAGTATATTTTACCTTCATGTAAAAATGACAAGTACTAGCAAATTTAGAAGCACTTAACTTGAAGTTTATGTAGAAGGAAATGATCAAAAGTTATGGTTTGTACTAACTACTAACACTGTCAAGAGTTATTTTACAAATACAAAGAAAGGAAAAAATAAAACAAGAATCACTGTGCCCTATCCTCTATATACAAGAGTAAACAGAGTGATTATTATTCAATCGACCACCCGCCCCACACAGCCCACTATTATTCTCTTTGTTAGCTTAGACCCTTCCACCTCTCAATCTCTAGCGTCGTGTCGTATATTAGTCGACGGACCACTTTCTGTTTGTTGGAAAAAACTCGTGTGTTTCTCTTCCTCTAGAGTGCCCACACTTCTGCTGCTCATATCACATTCCATTGCAATCTCAGTTGCTGAGATAGCATTTGCCCAACCTTTAACAATACACGTCGGATGCCTCCTAGTCCCGTGAATACCATGCTGTATTACGCTAGCATCCCTCTCGAAAATCTGGTCGCATAAATGCAATCCCACATTAAGTGATTTCGTGTTTCCACGATAACCATTCTGCACAGGTGACAACCCGTTTGGACAAAACAACCCCTGTACAACAAGACATCTTTGTTGGGGAATCATAAAGGTCAAACAATTACGTCTTATTTAGAGATCAAACAATTACATCTCATCTAGGGGTCAAACACTTACACCCCGGGAAAGGAGAAACAGTTCTCCACCTTAACCTAAAGACCTTCCTATGCTAAAGCCGACTCATAAGACATAAATCTTAAGTGCGGAACATAATATCTAATTCCATAGATGTTTCCATGGAATAACTCAATTCTTTGAGAGATCGCCAACCGTATCCGTGAGCGCGAGACTAGACTCTAATGGCAAAAAGTCTTTCTTGTTGTTTTGTCGTATGGTCATAGGAATAAGTCTTACAAGACAGCAAAATATGACCCTTGAGAAATCCTATCCAAATTTTCTAATAGATTTCTCTTCTCTATTCTTTAATGGTGGAAGAAGAAGAGAAGACACACAGAGCTGTATTTTTCTAAAGAGAAAAACGTATTTTCAGTTTATGTGCTTTTCTGTGTTATCTTGTGCCTTGGGAACCAATCCTTATATATAGTAACCTATCTGGTTATCTGCCAACTTGAAAAGGTATTTGTGCGATTGCATCAAAAACCGTGCTGTCACATCAAAATTCATGCGGCCGCATTGATATCCGCGTGGCCCACACAATCCTCTTAAATGACAGTTTTCTGAATTGCAATTCTCAGAATCAGTCCATCAATGATTTGATCTTTGCCTAAATTGTTCTACACATTTATGGACCACATCTTAATGAATATATTGATAGTCTATTACCTTATTTGATCACTTTAATTGACAACCATATATGACAGTAAACAATTCATAATTAGATTACATATATGCTCAATGTTGACATAAATCCAACGAGGTTGGCAATAAATCCAACAATCTTGTGTTAGAATTTTTTTGTCCAACATTAGCCATATGAAAATTTTGACCTTCATCGGAACCTTAATCTTCCACAGCATGGACTGATTGGCGTCCAATATTCCGGTGTTATGCATCACTCTATAAGCGGAAGAACAAGAAAAACTCTCCGATGACATCTAGCCCCATTTCTTAATTCCTCATTCGACATCTACCGAGGAAATAATACACCAAAACAAGACTTTTTCTTTTTTGAGGAAATAATACAAATCAACACTTGTTAACAAGTAACAAACAATGATTAGAAAAATAGCTTGAAATACTAAAGAAAAAAGCAGATCAAATAGTTTATATGCATAGTGTTCCATACTTCCATTAAATACTGATATAGGATTTGCTAAGCGTTTCCCAAATTTAACCCCCTTCATTTGCTCTAACTTGGCCCCCTTACAGCTTGAAACTTCAAATTAATTGTGTATACTTACAAGTTAGAACATAGTTTAAGCTTAACTAGCACATAAGCATTTGGCTGTTTTTCTATATAAGACAAATTGTAACTTTGACTCTTCGATGTATGTTCAAAGAAGGTAGCGTGACATGAAAAAATGTTTGAATTTTTAACTATCCAATCTTTATTTCTAACATGACAAGTCCCCGAAATGTGTTTGGTACTTCAAGTGAAATTTCATGGCAGATGCACCTAATTCGATGACAGTCAAACATGAAGGTGGTCAGTCAAATAAAATTTTCATGCTGCAAATGGAGATCAATATTACCGTATCTATAGCATTTTATCCTATATTATATAGAAATCGTGTATAAGTATAAAAAATTTCAAAATAAATAAGTGTCAATTGACCCTGTTCCTTGAATGTAGCTCGGTCTTTGTACGTAACCACAACTAAGTTATACTATGCTGTATGCTCATTGAGTAAACTTCTGTTCATTCTGCTCTTGTCGGTCTGTATAACTGATACACAGAAGTTACCTTTTTGAATGCTTTTAGATTTTAATTCAGGGATTGTCATTTTGGATTGCTGAACTGTTTTAGTACCAAAACTGATATGTTGCTGAAAATGAGTTCAACCTTCTTTAATTTCGGTCAAAGTCAACATAAAATGAGAAAAATAGACACCGTAATTCGTCAAACTCAGAAACTAGCCACCGCAATTGCTGTCAACTCGACCAAAAAAGAGAGAAAAATTTCAGGCATTCTTTTCATAATTTTGTGACATTCATGTAACACGAGGTGAAGTCGTACTTATGAGGCGCCTACATTTTAGAGGCATACTTCTTTGAATTTGTCTAATTTTTGCCGAACTTTGCCGACCGGATTTTTTTTGTGACATGAACTTTATCATCAAACATGCAGTACATAAATAACAATGAGTTCTATAATTAATTTTTTTGTTACAGATTTGCGCGAAGAAACTGCCACATGAAATTCGAAAGTTAAGGTAGCGCCCTGAGGCGGGAGTCCGGATCCCCTAAAGTAACCCAATTTTTGAGTTTAGACGTGTCCGGTGCCTATTCGGTGGTAGCGCAGGGGGCCAGTATTATTTGTGGGGTCCAGGCCCTTTAAGATTCGTGTTAGAGCATCTTGAACGGTTTGGATCAAAACTAAAAAATTGGGTTAATTCATGGGATCCGAATTCCTGAGGGGGGCCACTTTCCGCTCGAGCGAATCAGCATGGCAGATGTGCCTGACTTCTGCTGCGTGGCTCAATTAGATTTAGACACGTGTTAGCGCCTTCTTTAGTGCGCCTCAGTACTTCCTGTGGACTTGAGAGTAGGTCCGATGGGCATCGGACCTACTCTGGTTCGATGGGTTTAATCACCATCTATTTGCTTTAAAATTCGTGCGGAATACTTTAAAATTCGTGCGTGTCTGTTTCAATTTCCGTGCGCACATATCTTAAATTAGATCGGACGGTCATCATGTCGTTGAACCTAAAAGTAGGTCCGATGGGCATCGGACCTACTCCGTTCTCCTTTCTGTGATACGTATTATGTATTGAAACTTCTTAACACTTATTTTTGGATCCGCTACAAACAAGACTACACAGGAGAATGCTTAGAGACTGTATATCTTTGCACATAAGACCTTGGTAATTTGTATAATTATGGATAATTTTCTGGAAAGTTTCATTGTATATATTGTCGTACGAATATTGGAATCACATATTGTTTTCAAATTGTTCATATTTTATTTTTATAACAATACAAGGAGGAGGGACGAAGTTAGATTTTTGAACTATAGAAGTCAAACATGAATGATAATCCATTATAATTTTTTTTAATGATGTGAATGGGGATCAATTTACATTACAAAGAACATTTTATTGTAAACTATATAGAAAATCACATATAATACACAAATTTTGAAAAGAAAAAAATAAGGATCAATTGACTCCCGTTTGATCTTGCACCTCCTGAAAACAAGCCTAATGTTGAATAAATTTTGTGCCTATGTTTCGTAACCATTTTTACTTTTTGGTGTAGATATTAAATATATGGATTACTTTTATATAAAGTTGATGTGTATAATATTATTTCATCTAGCAATATAAGAGAAAACCGTGTTTCGTGTTATGATACTAATTGAATAATATTATTTTGGCAAATAAGTTAAGTGCTAGTTAATTTTCCTACCTATGTTTCTTATTGGAATTTTGTTTGTTTTCGCCAATCGAGATCTGTTGAAAATTTTATGTATGTCGTCGTTTTTTTTTAATAATTACTAGATTACTTAACAAGTAATATTTCTAAAGTATGTTTCGTAAAAAAAATTATAGTATATAGTTTTATATATTACAAATGTTCTTAACATATTAAAACATGCTATATGAACGTTTATGTTTTACAGTCAATTTTATTTTCGATTGATGTAATTATGAGAGCGCTATATATATACTGTGTAGGGTGTAAATACTTATTCATTCTGATTTAATACAACTGTCAGTTGGCTACTGGCAACTGATCTTAAAAAAAAAAAGTTCATGTTTGTACCTTCAAAAATTGCCGATTTTAGGATTAAAATTTTAAGTTCCTCTATACATTTTTTTAGATAAGTGAGATCTAGTCCACTGATTTCTTATAATAAGAAACCATTAAGTTTTTTCATACTTAAATGAGAACAAGTTTTTTCTTTTTTCTTTTATTTCATATTCCTCTGTAAGTAACGTAAAATTAAAATTTGTAATACATTCTGTTGCTAATATAGATAATTATTTGAAGTTTAAAGTTAATAAAACATTGGAGCATACGCATGGAGTATGAATTGCCTTGTTCGTCAGATAATTAGATGTAATTATTGATTGAAAAATATTCAAACATGTATCGCAAGTAAGATAATACTAGAGGTGCGTACGTAATTCATACTCATATGTAGTGTTTTAATATTCGGTTCTTATGCAGTATTTGGAAGGCCACCGCATACTGCATATACAGTATGCGGCCGAATATGCTGATTTTTATTCGGATTTATATATACAGATTTTTTATTAAATATTTAATCCCACAATACTTAAATACAATAAGGTAGCATGTAGAGAGGTTATAAAAGACTTCTGAGTGTGACGCTTGAAGAAAACACCTATCTGGCGGGTTTGGAGCTCATTTAATGGGTTGTGGATTCGGATCCGGAACTCTTTTAATGAGTTTTGAATGCTTTTTATTTTTTTTAAGATATGAATTCAATATTCGGTCCGAATAGCTATTTTCTATTCGGCCGGACACTAAATAGGAATATACGGCCGTATATTCACCGAATATAACCGAATTTTAAAACACTGCTCATATGCAAAAAAAAAAATTATAATTCTTAAATTCTCTATCTATAAAAAAAATATAAGTACAAAATAACTAACAAAACGGTCCGAGGCAGTAGTGTGAGCTATTCAATAATTTTTGCAGATATATTAATTTAGAACTTTATTATCTCTTATACAAAACAATGCCAAAGACACATTTGAACATATTTGATAAGAAAAAAATATTAAATAAACGAACCTAAATCAAAGACCACGCACTTAGTTGCTGTATAACCTTTTTAAGACCGTTGCCAATGATGTGATTTGTGTGTTGAAATCTTGCTATTGTCCAATTAATGAGTATGCAGTTAGCTGTTCATTAGCTGGTTAACAATGCTGGGTGTGTGTGGCTGAGGCAATTATAGGAATCCCAGTGGTTTTTAGAGGGTTTATTTTTCTGAGTAATCATAGTGTTAGTATTTATAAGGTTTTTGAAAACATAGTTTCTGTTAGTAATATAAAAAGATAAAAGTAGAGAATCATGCATAACCTAGTTGATTTTGGACATCGCTTTTTTGTGCATAAATGCAAATTCGAAATCAAGCTGCTATAGTTTATTAAAAAGAAAAAAAGAAATATGTCCTAATACAAACAGAAATATATCAGAAGCTCTTTCTTGCCTTTCTCCCTCATTTATTTCAACATATAAATCTACACAATTCTCTCTCTGTCAACACCAGGATAAACAAAAGGCATTATACAAACAAAAGGCCACACTAAGCTCTTATTATCAAAACCTAAAAAGGTTTGAAAAACGTTGTATATGCACCTGATATGGAACTCGTACCGTTTAAATTAAACGCCTATAAACTCCTACAATTCTCCAATCCTGTTATACTGAGAATGAGACGCGGCGATAAGTGCAGCTCCAACTCCTGATCCATCATTTGCATGTGTTACTTCAAAAGGAATCTCTTCTCCAAGCACCTGAGAGAGGCTTCTTTCGAGGCAGTTCCTGAAAACTCTGTTGTGCTCAAAAAGCGCCCCATCGATTGCAACAACCCTCTTGTGATTATTTTTACTGGAGGGGTCCATTCCCAATTTTTTCAGCACGCCAGCAATGCCAGCTGCAGCCAACTGTGCAGCCCGTCTAGTGATGATGTCGCACACTTGCACCACCATCTTTCTTGTTTCGAAAGTGGAGTCAATGACCTGGTTTTATATGGGTATAATGAAAAATTGTAAAATTATGATCTGCACCATGAGGAGTTAGTTAACCATCAATGGTGCAATTATAGACCGATAATGACCCCATTCAATCATCAAATTCACCTTATATAATCTCAATTTGCTTAACTTTTCAATTTAACAAAAATCAAATATGGCACAAAAGAGAGAAGACAATTTCAATGGGCCATGTATATATTTTAATGCTGGACCTAACTGAAATGGAACAGCAAACCAATTAGCACAGCAACAACCTAGTTTTTACTTCTTTTTAAAACAATCAGTCCTTGTCAAGTACATCATCCACATTACCAAAATGATACAAATAAGGAAATAGAATTACCATGTGTGAACAAATAAGTATGCAATTAAGCAATCAAGGTCGAAATACTGAATTGTGAGTCCATAAATGTTAACCAAAACAAAATTTTAGAACTTCAGTTTGGTACAGTAGTCAAAATGTACACTGTGTATGAATACTTGGGAGATCAATTCCTCCTAAGGTCATTAATTTTTCTTAAGATATTCGCATCTTTTGTAAATGCTGTTTCACCTGTGTTGGTAATATATATTTTTTAAATTTGCTAATATTCAATTTTTTATTATGCTATAGCTGTAGTATTGGGCTTTTAAATGTTATTTTCAGGCCTAGTCATTGTAAAATGAGCAAAGCACCAAATTATCTACACTATAGACTTCTATTGCCTTGAAAAACAGAGTATAAAAAATAAAACAGGGACGGGAAGGATAAAAGCACAGTGCAATATGGTCCAAGAAACTTATGAAAATTGGGAGAGAGAGAAGTATTACCCCAATATTCTCCTTTAATTTAGCGGCTACGACTTCAAGGTCGGGTGATATGTCATGGTGCATTGATGAAATATCATGACTCCTGAAACGAAAGAAAAGGATAATTTACATACCTATAATCAACTGATTGATCTTAAATAGTACCATGTGTTCAAATAACAAAACTAACACATGCACGTGTGGACAGCACCGGTGCTAAACTCACCTCAGAATGAAAGGAGCTCGAAGCTTAGAAGGAACTGTGTCGCCAAATAATTCAGCCTCCTCTGCCATCTTCAACAGCACTCTCCTTACTATATCTCCCAAATACATTCCTGATATCAATTTTTCATATATCTGACACCAAAACCAATTTAGTAAATGAAACATACAAAAAACAATAATTGAAAAAGGTACTCCTGAAGCACAAGATCACTCCGATTATTTGATGAAATATACCTGCTCTCCAGGGTTTAAACTTTCTTCATCTAATGCTCGGTCAAATTCTGTGATCGGGAGATGCGACGACTTGAAATTTCCCCATTCCATATTTATCACCTACATTTAAAAAAAACACAGTAACTTATTAAAATTATATTATGCTTAGAAATAATTAGAGAAATATCTGTATAAAAGACACAGTTGATGGTAGATCTGACCATACCAAAACCTTATAAGTTATAATTGTTGTTTGAACCAACACGTGTATATGTATCTTCTTCAGTTCAATAGTTCTAATACAAATACAGAGTACCAGTACTTCTAATTCTTGGTACATAACAGTGGCTCTAATAGTCTTGGAAATATAAAGAAAAGTTACCATTTCTCCTGATTTGGGAAGGAGGCCATGCCACTTTGGAATGTTACTAGCCCTTTCCACATAGGCTGCATTGGTTCCCGTCCCCAAAATGACTGCAACAGTTACATCCTCGTCGTAGTACCTTCCTCCAGCTAATGTCCCAACTGTATCATTTATCTGACAAAAAGAGTAGATGCAATTTAAAATGCCTTCTTATTTCTCATTACATGATCCTTGCAAAAGTACTTAAACATCACAAGTTTTGACGGACCAGAGCAGCAACACGCATATCTAAACCTTGCTTATCCATTGCCGCTGTCAATTCAGCCACCACATCTGCCCCAACCTGATCTCACAAAAGAAAATTTAATCAAGTTAAAATTTTAGACGTTAATACATTACCAATGCAATTCAAATTGGTATTGACTTAAAAGGTGGTTCCTGACAAAAAATTGAAGTTTCCTTGTAGAGAACTCTTTTGAAAGCAGAATTAGTACAGTACTAATTCTGTTAACAACTTACAAATAAGTAAATAAAGGACCCCCCACCCCCCAAAAAAAAAAAAAAAAATGAACACCTCTTCAGCCCCAAAGTATCCCCTAAGGTACCTGACCGTGTAGAATACTCACGGCCAGGCCAAAATCAATTCGGTGCCTATGTGGAATATAGGGAGGTCCGCTTTAAGATTCATGCCAGATTAAAACAGACAACTCAGATCTCATGCTAGACAGTCAGATAATGCACTGGATCTGACTTCTCAGTCCCAAGCCCCAAACCCAACGGGTCCGGATCCCCTAAGGTAACCCAATTATTGAGTTTAGATCCGGACCGTCCGATTCAAATCCGGGCCAATCCAGTCCGAGGTGGAGCTCACGGGGCCCCTTTAATCTGACGGTCCGGATCTAAACTAAAAAATTGAGTTACTTTAGGAGATCCCAACAG
Organism: Carex littledalei; assembly: GCA_011114355.1. NCBI lineage: Eukaryota > Viridiplantae > Streptophyta > Magnoliopsida > Poales > Cyperaceae > Carex > Carex littledalei. The sequence continues at coordinate 8,480,475 of CM022096.1, read as the reverse complement.
CCCCTCTCCCAAAAAAATATAATAAATAAATAATTCATTAATTAATAAAAGAGCATGCAAAGTAAAAGGTAACAACTAACATGCAACTAGAGTTGTATTTCATAATTTGGATAAAAAAAGGTGTTTTATTTACAAAAAAAAAAGTTACCGCATCCTCAATGGAGAAGCCTTTGGTCCATTTTATGAGTGTGCCAGAAGCAATAGAAGATTGCCTGACGGGAAAGGAGAAGGTGAAACCGAGTTCCCTCTGGCGACCGTCAAACACCTGAAATTTATCTCCCTCTGTTGCCACAAACTTGGCCAGTTCTGAGGCTATGAATCCAAAAAGCTCCTAATGTGAATTTGTTCCGAAATTCAAAGACAAATGAAATTAATCACTTTTGTGTTTATTCACAAGGATTGGTTTAGTCATCATTAATGAAATTAATCACTTTTGTGTTTATTTACAAGGATTGGTTTAGTCATAATTGCACCTAGTCAATATCTTTGTGCTTATTGCAAACAACATACATATGTTTAAACTTTAAAGAGTTTTTTTTTTTTAATTACGATTAAAGAGTTGGTTATATCAAAAGAAAGAATTGGACATACTCGGCCAATCATTTAAGTTCAAAAAATTATCTTTTATTTATAGGAGGAAGTGTTGGATTATAATCAAACGGTTGAGCATATATGTAATATAATTATGAATTGTATACTGTTATGTATGATTGTTCTATTTAAATGATCTAATATGAGATTAAAGTATTTGACAATCTATGTATTCAATAGAGTGTAGTTCATAAATGTGTAGAACAATTTGGTCAAAGATCAAATCATTGATGGACTGATTTTGAGATTTGCAAGTAAGAAGAACCGCTGTCTGGAGAGTTGTGCGAGCTGCACAAAATATCTCGATTAAGTTGGCTGATAACCAGAGAGTTTTACGGCCAAACGGTTTTCAATGCGGGCAGCACGAATTTTCATACGACCGCACGGTTTTTTATCCGGTCCGCACAAAATACCTTTTTAGAGTTGGCATATAGCCATAAGTTTGTGCGGGCTGCACAAAATACTGTTAAATCAGGAAGGTCGGTTATTCAGAGAAAATGCGGTTCTGTACATCTGGCCTTTTGTGCGGGCCGCACGCACAGTGCCAGATGTGTTACTCTATATAAGAATGGGTCTTCAAGGCACAAGATAACATACACAACTCAGTTTTATGAACAACAGTTATTTTAGATAGAATCTGAGTGCCTTCTCTTTTCTTTCACCATCAAAGATCTAGAGAGGAGAAATCCATTAGAAAACTTGAAAGGGATTTCTCAAAAGCGTGTACTGTTGTCTTGGAAGACTTAATCCACGACCATACGACTTAAAAGCGAGAAGAGGAGTTTTTGCCATTGAAGACTTGTCTCGTGCTCACGGAGACGGTTCTTTGCAATTGAGGATTCCATGGCTAACGTTATGAAATCAGATATTATATTCCGCACTTATGATTTATATTTTTGGTCTCTTTGGCATAGGACGGTCCTTAGGTTAAGGTGGATAACTGTTTCTCCTTTTCAGGGTGTAAGTGTTTGACCCCTAGATGAGATGTAATTGTTTGATCTCTAGATAAGACGTAAATGTTTGGCCTTTATGATTCACCAACAGGAAGATTGTCAAAAATCAGAATATACCCCTTTAGACGAGAATAGCTTGGGTTCGATGGGTTTCGGGACCGTCCGATCCACTTTAAGATTTATGCACACGAATTTTAAAGCAGACACAAAAGTTGCGGGCGCGAATCTTAAAGCAGATCGGACGGTCATCGAACCCATCGAACTCACTTTGAGTCCGATGGGCATCGGACCCAATTGACCTCCCTTTAGACACCTTTTAACTTCTGACTGGGTGTTATTTCAAACAGCAGTAACATAGTCTGTAAGTGATTACATGCTGGGTGGTGCCTGCTAATTAATATACTAAAATATAAGGTGTTATGTGCATAGAGAGCAAAAACAGAGACTATAAGTACACTCACCCCAGAGCTTCCAACCATGATATGGGGTGGAATGGAGATCTCCTTTGCATCTTTATTAACAATTCGATTCTCCCTACCTCCCAATTGTACTCGCAAGACGCGAAAATTAGTTCCTCCAAGGTCTAATGCATAAAATAATCCTTCCTCGTCCCTAATTCAAATATTTAATTAACTAGAGTCAGAATTGAGAAATAGAATTCGATGCAATCAACTTATCAAGTCTTATCAAAGCAGAGCTCTAAAATCGACCATGCATGTATCCATGAGAAAAAGTTTCGGATCTTTCAAATTAAACGAAAATACAAAATTGAACACAAATTAATAGAAACGAAATACCCAGTTGGAAGGCTATCAACGTAGGTAAGAAGCATTTTGAGGCGACTGCCCCCTTCTAAGGCCAACCCTGCATGCATCTCCACCTCCATAGCATCAGCGAGCTGCCTCAACCTCTCCAGTGGCGATGCACAGGTCCTCTCCAGTTCTGCCACCATCTCCTCGGCCCGGGCCAGCTTTGCATTACCATCCTTCTTTCTATTCAACTTTTGGTACCACATCACGCCTGATACCGCCACCGCCACCGCGGTGGTAGCGGCCACTGCCATGGTCGTCTTTATCATCGTCTTCTCCATTTCCGGTCCGAATAGCCTGTACGGATCTTGTTCTTTTAAAAAATGAAAAGTTGGAAAACGGATCAAAGACGCGAGCTTTTCATCAAACGAAAGAGAAGAGGAAGAAAAGTTTATAGAGATTTGCGCATGTGCGACAACCCGTTATCTATCAGGATAAAGTTAGAAAAGAAAATAGCAATGGTTCTTTTCTTTATATTTTTTCCTTATTGGGATGGGGGTAAGAAGGTCAGCAATTCAGCTGATGAATTTTTGTCTTCATGCAGTTTATAACATGGAGGTATGGACTATGGACTAGGGCAAATATCCTCCCCGGTACCGTAAAAGATTCCCTTCACTTTACGGTTTGAGATTAACTCTCAGCCGGTTTAGGATTCGGGCTGACGGAGGGGGCAGTATTATTGGGCTTTGAGATTGGTGCCAAGTTAAAAAGAACGGTCCAGATCAAGTAATTGTAAAAGATTTCCTGTTACGGTACCGGGGGTGATGTGAATTCCTATGGACTATGGACTATGGAGCAAAGAGAGAGAAGCGGGAGAGAATTTTGCAAAGTTTGGCACCTTATTTATACTTTTGTACTTTAAAATGGGACGATCTCTCGTCAATAGATAGGGACGGGATTTTCTTGCATATATACCCTGCGAATGTAGATATTTCGAACGTCTTTTGGATAGTAATTTTTAAACAAATCACCGATTTAGGTTTCAATGTTCTGAAATTACCAAAATGATAAGCGTGTCATTAAATTGGAAGTCTATAAAAAATTAAAAATAAGACATAAATAACTTCCACTAACTAGGAATATTTGAATATAGATATAAATTACTAAGAGTTATGTCCCGATTTAAATTATGTAGGAATATGCACCTAGAAAGTTCCGTATGTTGTTGAACAGTTCCACTTAAAAAGGAATGAGATAAATGAAATTGTTTCATGTTTGTAAAGAACTTTGGATGCTTGTAATGATAGGATTCAAAAATGTGATTTTTTTCGAATTTATAATTATATTGTAATAAAGTATTTTGTGAATATATTGTCATACAATGAAAAAATCGGCGTTTTAAAACTTATAACTTTTCCTCAAAAAAAAAAAACTCATACAACAGCTCTAGATTACTCGTGAAAAGAAATTTGGTACATGTAAAATTTACACTATCTCTTTTATACGTCGTTCTAAAGACAAATATAATTTTATAATTGCTTTCCATGCATGTAAATTGAAACAATATACCTTAGAGCTATTTTTATTGTCTTTTATGAATTAACTAATTTTAAATTTAGTTTTAATTATACTTTTAGGTAGTAAAATTAGGGACATCTATAAATTAAATTTATAAGTCCATTGGTCAAAAAAAAATTTAAGATTATTTTATGCCAAAGTATAGGAATGTCAAAATAGTTTGGTTAATTTGGTTTTAGCTAAACCAAATTTAGTTTGGATAAACGAAGGTTCTAAATAGTGATTATAGCGCTATAGCTTTTAAAGTCCGAAAAAGCTATAGTGCAACTATATTGCAACCATAGGTAGCTATTAGAATTATTATAAAAGAAAAGCGGTTAATAGCGTTATAACTTTTGAGGTCCGAAAAAGCTATAGCGCAGCTATTGTGTACCTATAGCTAGCTATTTAGAACCCTGAATAAACAATTTGATTTTATTATTTATTTAGTTTGTCGAGTTAAAAGAAAATGCTAGTTTTTTTTTCTGCTTATGCTCGATTTTGTTGATAATCAAATAAATTGGACAAATCAAATGAATCGAAATGTTAGTAGATATTACGTTAGTATATTGTAATATTATGTACATTAATATTATCAAGTTAGCATATGTAATATTGTATCTTAATCGAAACTTCAACTTTTAATGGGATTCAATTTATATTTATACATATCGAATATAAATCTAGTTAGATAAATTTTAACTTAGTTCTACTCAAACCGACCAATATACAGCTTTGCGAATTTAATTAGTCGAAGAGACATAATTTATGACTGGATAGCATAGAATTGGAGTTGAAAACTTAATTTATGCTATTACATTAAAAAGGAAAGGTTATATTACGAAAATTCTACTTCTGTTTGACAATTGACCGCTGCGACGGCTGGAGAACAGAGAACTAAGCAGAGAGAAGAAACGAAAAAAAGAAGATAAGAATAATAGGATCGGAGATGAAAAGTAAAACCATGCTATTAGGTGAAAGGAAAGGTCAATATTTTCCTTTGTTTGACACTTGACCGACGCGACGGCGGGGAAGAGAGCACAGCACTAAGCGAGAGAAAAAAAAAGGCCATAAAGGAAAATAAGAACTAAAACACCTCGAAAATAGATGCAAAGTCTTTTTTTTCCTGCCGAGCGAAGAAAAAAAAAAATCGTCACCAGATCAAGAGTTCCATATCAAAAAGAATACTTCGTGCAAAAAATATAACATAAACTTTTGTCTAAGTGCTATTATTGTAGATTTGTAGCTATTCTTAATCTCCAATCATATTTAAAATATTTTGATGTATTAGTGTGCGACTTTTTTCTGTCTAATAGCTGGAAATGAGTCGACAAAAAAGGATTCTAACTGTACCATTTTTGAGGAAGAGGTTCAAATGATCAGGTGGCACCTCATTTCTACGTGGCACTAGAATAGAGTTTGTATCGATTGCGTGTTCAACCTACGGTACAGCCATTTAAGTACCCTCCGTTTTCTGATAAGAAAAATTGTTTTAGTAATTAGCTTAAGAATTTATGTGCTAGATGTAGTTGGTTCTTAAAATTAGTTGTTAGGTAGAAATGGCATGTAAAACTAAAAGATAAAGAGCAGGTTAATTAGCGTTGCACGTTAATTTTATACCCAAATTAATAAAAACCAATTCTTTATCATTTTCTTTGGGACAATTGCATGGTCTAAAAAATGAGGTGCCACCTGATCATTTGAACCTCTTCTTTAAAGATGGTACAGTTAGAATCCTTTTTTTTTTCTAGTGATCAGGTGGCACCTGATCATTTTAAATCAGGTGGCACCTCATTTTTTTAGGAAGAGATTCAAATGATCAGGTGGCACCTCATTATAGCCTGTACAATTATAGGTAATGAGTTTTTACTGAGGTTTCGAATAATGAGTCCTGAATTCATTGATTAAGTCATTGTTTTGCTTAAGAGTTTTATTTTAACAAAAGTTTACATGCGTTATCAATTTAATTAAAAATAGATATTATTAACAATTATTAGCTAACAATCGACCGTACTACATAAGAGATCAAGGGTTCGAATGATGAGTCTCGAATCCAATATTATTATCAACAACTGTTCATATAAATTTTGACTTTTAAAAGATTTATAATAACTATCAACTATTTAATTGTTAAGAATCATTTTTTAATCTAGTGATAAAAACAATGCTACAGGTTTGAAATTCAGATGAAGAAATTATCTATGTATATTAACATTTAAGTGGTTTGACCTCCAATCTTTACTAAAAAAATTATCAACAATTGTAATTTCATACTTTTAGTTCTCAATGTGTATTTTGATATCAGTGAGTGTAAATTATTTTTTATATAAAGTGAGTGTGCATTTTAGTATTTTAGTATTGTCTAAGGTGTATTAGAGTGCGAGTGAGCCTATAGTACTATGCATATCACGGATTAGTCCGTACAATAAATTAATATTTTTGTTTTCAAAATTTAAACAGTTAATCTGAATCATTCAACACGATCTCCATATGAAATTTTACTTGTTCATCAAATTTTACATTTTTTACTATTATTTTAAATAGGTAAAATCACTTGATCTAAAAAATTTAGACCATTCAAAAGTAGTGATTTTCTACATGTTTAGAAAAATAGTAAAAAATTTAAAAATGTAAAATTTAGATTGTACATGTTCATATTGAGATTATGTTGAACGGTTCAAAGCAGTAATTAAATATAAAATATTTTTTTATAATACAGGCCAATCCACGTTATGTATGTACGATACTATAGCCTCAAACTCTCATAGTGCTATAAAATGTGAACATGTATCCTCTTATCTATGTGTAAGGTGGGGCCCATTACTTAACGGCTTCAGATTAACTACAAAAATGCCTATTCCGAATGACGCTAGGTGCCAGTATTATTTGTGCTTTGAGATTCGTGTAAAGTTAAAAGAATGGTTAGGATCCACTAGTCCTAACAAATTCCTTTTACGGTACCGGGGAGGATATGAATTCATAAAATGTGGGGGTACTAGAGGGATCTTATCTTCCCAGGTACCTGACTCAACACAATTGGAACAGACGGTCCAGATTTACTCTCAATAAGTGCCTATTTGGGATGGTGGCGTGGTGCAGGGTGATCGGGCCAAAACATATAGCGAAAATCCATATCTTTTATTGCGAAAAATGGTCAAAAGCGGATGCAAAGTAGCCATTTTCTTAATTTATTTACCGCGAACGTGTTTTTAAGCTATTTTGGCAGGTTTTGGAGAAAGTTGCATATTTAGGTCAAAAATTGATCAAATATGTCGAATTTAGACGAATTCTGAAGTTAGCACCAAATCAAGGCACCGCCAGGAGTATGTAACTGTTAGTAAGTAATAATCTAGAAGTCAATAATACGATAATTTAATTATATAAAGCTTTGTTCATGAATTGAATGATTAATAAAATGTCATTTTGTTTCCTTGAGTATTATTGAATTTATGAATCATTTTGAGTTAATGACTGGAATTGTGAAACTTCATAATATAGATGATAATACTCTAAAAGGTCACTGACTGAGGTAATTAGCAGGAACACTAATTATCGCTACAAGGTTAGTATGTGGATTAAAAGATGGTCAAGTTTTACAGACCATAGACACAGAGTTGTCATTTTAATCACATAGATACATGTTCCAGGAACATGGTATTTGACAGACCACGAATGAAACATTATACGGAACTGTGTTCGTGTCATTAATGCTTTCATTCAGTGTTAAGTTCTACAGTATGAGGTATTCATCTTTCCTAACTAAGAGATGTGTATGTGTGATTGTTACCTAACGCTATCTGTAAAAAGTAGCTATAACGGTAGCTCTTCGGTATACATAACTTAGCTGAGGTAGTGATGGTCTACCAAAAGTACTATTGTCCCTCGTATTTATTATACGAGTTATAGTGTCACTGGGCCCCTTGATAGAATAAGATTATCTGTATGCAGTATGATTAACACGAGTTAATCATATTTGATAAATCTGTTCAAGATCAAGAAAAGATTAATTTGCAAGGATGACACAAACCTACCTTGAAATTAATCTGACAGCTATGAGACGAGAGAATTAAACACAAGTAAAATAGTTTACTGGATCGTGATATTGTACTGTACAGCATCATCTGTGTAATTGGATGGTCATGATGCGTTTTGCCAGATGCCTCTCATGATTATAGAAGTTAAAACGGTTTTAATTATATTTACCAACATAACACAGATCCTATCGGGTCACACCTATAGGAGTTAATCAGAGAATCTTATTGATTGATTATAAATTGATTATGATCAATAATAAGATGGTTTATAATTAATTATACTTGATATAATTATATTATAAATGTCATGTAAAGATGACAAGCTTAAACACATTAAATTTATAAGCGTGTTCGACACGTTGTATAAATTTACCGAAACAACGACCGCAAGAAATATAATTGTTCAGAACGATTATATAATTAACTAATGGATAAATATATTAATTATGAATTAATATATATATATTTGGGACTAAAGCCTATTTTCCCTTTATGGCCGAATTTGATTGAAATCAAATTCATTTGATTAAATGGAAAAAGGCCAAATTAATTTGATTAATTAAAAGCCCAAAATTTATAAGCCCAAAAATGAAAATCTCAAAATAGTTTCGGCCTACTATTTGAACCGACCTATCCAATGGCAATTGGTAAAAACCAAATTGCTTGGAGGGCATTTTGGTCATTTACCACATTTTCAAAGGCTATAAATAGAGGGGTAGGGGTAGAGAAAAAATAGAATTCCATTTGAACCGAATCAGATCGGATCGAATCGAATCAAGTTTTTCTCTCCCAAATAGTGTTGCGGTTTAAACGAAAGTTATACGTATCTGATACGTATTATCTTTTGAGCTGTTGAATAGTGTTTGCGGGATTTTAGTGAATAGTGTTTTCCCGAAAGTCGCGGTATTTCTGTTTTGCTTATTAGTAAAATCAGAATAACTGCCGGTCGGGAATTCTGCTATTTCGTCTTTTTCCCGTGAATAGTGTTTTTGCGTAATACCGCGGTTTACGGTATTTCTGGCAAAAGAAATAAACCGCTCTCTGGTTAGTCCTGGTGGATAACCTATAGAGGCACCATATGTTTGGTGCTCCGAGAGAAGTCATTGCTCCGAAAGAAGACATTGCTCAGATCCGGTCTTCTCGCTCGGTCTGCATTCCAATTGTAATTTGGAAACAAGGTATAAATGTTATATTAATCTATTTAATTGTTAAATAGATTTAATCTTTTAGAAATCAATCAAAGGAGTAGATCTATAAATTGATTAAAATACAAGTAAATACGGTTTTACTACTTTGGGTCTATACAGGATTAATCTGGTATGTAACTCTCGGTTATTATCCGACATACTACTTAATCTATGATCTGAATGAGTAAAGTTTTACTTACGGCTTTTAATCTAAGAAACGGATTGAACAGGTATGTAACTCTCGGTAGATTATCCGACATACCACTTCAATCCTTTTGGCTTGAGTTAAAAGTAAAAATTTTGTTTTACGGTCTTTCCGCAACTTAAGCCTAATGGCTTTGGGTAGCCTCAAAACCCAACAGTAACACCTCACACGAAGTGCACAGCATGCGAAATGGCAAAATTACAGAAAATTCGCTAAGTCAGGAGGTCGTGTGGGTTCAACGTATGCTGCATGCGGCATACATCTATGCCGCACGATCCGTGGACTCAATCCGTGGACTGTTCAGATTCTGATCAAATCTCCACCGTTGATGCTAATTTCGACAGAATTCTTCTAGAAGGGCGTGATTGCTTCAGAGCCAAGTTTGGCTCGCTATTTTTGGCTCCTTCTATGCAAACTTGGAGTGCACTCCAAGTCTCCACCTTCTCCACTACTCCCACTACTCCACCTCTCATTTAGGAAGGCTATAAAAGCCCCTCTTGTAATAGGATTTAGTGTGCGTGTTTAATTGTGTTAAGTCCATAGAATCGATTAGCATCCTCATGCTAGGTTAGGTTAGAAGGTTACTTAGAGAGAGGAGAGTAGTCATCGGAAGCTGAGCAAGAGAAGAAGGCGTCATCTAAGGAGGCTAGGGTTCTTCAATCTTCAATTGGGTTGTAGTCTATGTTCTCTTTATTTTATTTCTTTTATTTTGCCATGGTCATGATGAACTAAACTCCTCATCTCTAGGGTGAGGGTTTGTAATCGAATTCTTTGTTATGTTTTAATATATATTTATGTTTTGTGTATGTTGATTTAAGTTTTCTTTATTATTTTAAATTTATTTTATGGTATCTTTACATACATAGTTCTGTTTACTATATGCCAAAGTAATCTAAGTCGTTGCGTCCTTGTATGAGGGACAAACATGTAAGTACTGACATCTAAGCTATAGTCGTTGCATCATTGTGTGAGAAACAAACATGTAAGTAATAGCACATAGGCTAACGATTCACGGCAGCGGTTTATGGTTTATGTTAGTTGCTTTGTAATTTTTATACTTTTATGTACCTGCCCCTCTGTTACACAAGGGGTTGTAAGAATTTTCTCAGATTAATCAAGGCCTACGGGTTTACAAAAAGAAAAAAGAAAAAAAGAAAGACAGATAGAATGCTAACCCATTTGGGAAAGTGAGCCGAGGCATGGGCTAAAATATAAAACAATTTAATCAGTGCGCATTTTGATTGACGCCAAGTGCAAAGAGGCGGCGATATACCAAAAAGTTTTGCTTGGACCATATCAATACTTGTCCTCTTGAGCTTTTCTGAACCGCCATGCGCCTTCACATCATTTGATCAATCAACCTATTTGATAATATATTAATATATTTATATTGAATTCAAATAGAACTTGAACACGTAGACCGGTAGACGGTAAATCTCGACTCGGGACCAACTTAAATTACTTCTCATTCAAACTTCCTTTAAACATTTATGAGAAAATCAGAACCAAAGTGTCGAAGCATTAAGTTATTTTTATTATATTCAATAGTTTATTTAAATAAGGAAGTTACGTAAGTTTTAAGCAAATATTTTTTAGGCTAAATCAGTATCAGTATCAAATGAACTTAGGTAAATTATTGTTAAAAAATGTTTCGTAAATGTCTTAGTCTAATGATGTTTTAACCATCAATTTCTGAATGGGCCGACTTTAGAAACTAAAAACCATGAGCTTAAATTTTTATTCTAGTTAATCTTTTGAATGTTGTCGGCTAGTTATATATATATTTTTGGGCTGTAGAGATTGTTTCTAAATCTAGCCCAATTATTTCTACCAAACCAGCCTGCGGGCCTCTAAATCTGTTTGTATAATTGGTATCGCTTAAACCAGCCCGCAGGCCTCTGAACTTGTTTGATCAAGGAAAAAAAATCGTCAAATTATTTTACTATTACGTAATTTTTTTTGGGAGGGGGGTGGGGCCGTGGGGTTAACACTTCTTCGGTTTTTACTTTTTACCAGATTAAACGGACGACTCAGATCGCATTCTACTCGGCCAGCTATTGCACTGGATCTGAATTGTATTTGGGTGTGGATTTGGGAATGAATATTATATTCCTAAAAAAACCCAGTACTTCTTTTTGAAAATCTTCAAATGTGGCATTTGAAAAGCATAGGCAGCTAGGTAAAGATCAAAATTGAACCTGTATTTGGTAGATACACTTACCATATAAATCAAGGAAAGAGTAAATAAATGGAAAAAAAAAAGTTGCAACGAAGCCTACCCATTTTTAAATCATAAATTTCTATGGTAAAGAAGGATTGGAAAACTGAGATCTAAGCATTCATTTCCTACTTTTGAAATAAGGATTTGAGCATTCATTTTGAATGAAAAGAATATATTTCTTTTCCATAATCATCATTCGCCAAGCTTGTTCTCATTACAGTATCATCTGCAGTCATTTTAGAGAAATGGTCTAAGAGCGATCAAAAAGTATAAAAAGTTAAGAGAAACAGAAAAAAAAAAAAAAAAACTAAACTAATCTTTTTACTGTTGATGAAGAGTTAATGTTAACTTGATGAATTGAAAAACAGGACAGTTCAAAGCAGAGCAGAATGTTCAATGATGCCCATCTTTTAATATATGCATATTTAATTCACTGGAACTTTTCTGACATGCTTATATAATTACTCAAGTTCATCTCTTTGTTTTTTTGAGTAAAAAGAGTTCATCTCTTTGTTGTTCTGGTAAAGCTTTCAACAGAATTTTTTCTGTGATACCCATCATCTATTTGATTGATACAATGTTGCATAATTAATATGTGATTATTTACAATATGCTAAGTCATTAGTGATATCTATGCAATTCTGATTGAGGATTCTACGGAGAGATCCTAAATACTAATACTATTTGTTTCAAACTAGAAAATTATCTTTTATTGTTGGTATTTGAATATTTAAGTATCTTTACCTCTTTATGGGAACCTTTTAGTTTCAGAAAAAGAAAAGATGTTCATCGTTTACTGATTATTGAAGCATTCTTTCCCAATTTTGGGTGGGCTCTCAGATTTTGCAGTGAACATTCAAGTCGCACTGTTCAAAGAATTAACACCTCGGGCAGAGAAGATTTGTACGGACGAAGAGAAATTATTTTACCATGTGGGCCCCGCATTAACCCAAATGCTGGGCCTAACAGAGAGGGTTGGACTGGAGAGACAAGGTCCAGGCTTAGGCCATTAATTGCACCTCTCTTAATAGTTTTATGATCATGTTGATCTACAAGGATTATTAAAACCAACTGAAATTGAGCACAAGGTTATAATTCTAATGTTTCTTCATTAGGCCCATAATGAATGATCCTTTGGAGGTTGTACTGTAACAAATCTACAGTTGAAAACAAACTGATAGCCCAAAGCTTTTACAATAAATAAATTACTTCAGCACCAAAAGAGAAGCTGAAAAACACAAGCAAACTAATGGTGCTTTCTTTCACATCTGAATTGGGATGTTAAATGCTTCCTTTATATTTCACATTTTTTGTTTTCCATCTCGGACAATCTAGTAGCCCTTGCTAACACCATAAATATTAAGTACATGATTCACAAACCATTTGACTGAACCCTTAATTTGAGCTTGCCTAAACTGGTAATTCAAAATCGATAGCTTGCCTATCAGAACGATGTGACTAAAGTTATTAGGACGAAATGAAAAAGTCAAAAGATTATAGTACGTACTATGAACTTCATTAGGGGTGCAAACGGATCGGATACGGATAATGGTAAAACCATATCTGTATCTGCTTTTATTTTTCGGATATGGATATGGATACGGATATGAATCGCATATTAGACGGATACGTACGGATATCAGATATCTGTAGATATATACATAAATATTTTCATAATATATATTAAATTATATGGTATATATCTACTATTCGAATACAGATAATTAAAATTTAAAATCAAATTTATATCCGTATCTGCACGGATATTCGGATATCGGTATCCGTATCTATTTTTGGATACAGATTCGGATACGGTCGGATATTATCCGACCCGTTTGCACCCCTAACTATGATTGATTGTCTAAATCTTTCTCATGTATGAAGCTATAATAACTTTGCCTTACTAGTGAAAACTTTAATTTAAAAAAGGAAACATGTAAAATAAAAAAAATTTACTTCGTTCAGCTTACAAAGCTACAAAGCTAAATATAAATACAGACGGGACAACTGAACTAGTCGACTTTAAGTCTTTAACTAGTGACAACGATAGAACAAAAGAAAAGTTATATAAATGAAAACTTTCAATGAGAGAGAGGCATTTAAAATGGCACATGCAATCTATAAACACCTCGACATCGACAGCTCCATAAATATCTATCGTGATCGATCATGTCATTAATCGTTTCCATGCCATTTTTGTGAAGCTAATTAATTTGTACGTTCACAATACGTAAGGCAACATACAGTGTACAAACAGTGTACGTAGGCAATATATGGATCGAGTTTAATGAAGTATAAAGACAACGCAAATGTGTAATAGATTGCTCTTTTCGTACCTCAGCGGATCGATGATGTATAGGTATTTAATGGCTTGTGAGATTGTCCACTTTAAAAATAAAAATAAAAAAAAGGAGAGAGATGGTCCAACTTTTAATGTTTAGTTCAAATCTCCAGTAAAATAATGATTCTTTCTTTCAAAAACAAAAAGGGAAAACTCGGTACAGATCATGAAAACTATATATTAATTATCCATAAACGGCTGCACCAGTTCTAGGGGTGAAAACGGAGCGAATACGCAGTGGATGGTAAAACCATATATATATTTCTTTTTTATTTTCGGGATATGGATACGGATCGGATATCAGCCGGATACAGATATGAATACAAATTGGATCGGATATTTATTAAAATAATATTAAAAAAATACCAAAGTTCATAATATTTATCTAATTTTAATGGTGAATAACAATATTTTTCATAATATATATTAAAATATATGATATATGAGGAGGGATCCACTTACAATATTTGTAAGTTACAACATCTTATAATAATTCAGTTTTACAATTTTAAAAGTTCAAATAGTCGATCTAAACCGTTCAATGTGATATCTATATTAAAATGTGCTTGGAGATAAAATTTTATATTTTTTTGAATTTTTTTACTATTTATTAAGTATTTTACAAAACTGTTGTTTTTCAATGGTCCAGAATTGTCTAAAAACAACAGTTTTGTAAAATACTAAATAAATAATAAAAAAATTCGAAAAAATGTAAAATTTTATCTCAAAGCACATTTTAATATAGATATCATGTTGAACGGTTTGGATCGACTGTTTGGACTTTTAAAATTACAAAACCGAAATGTTGTAAGATGTTGTAACTTATAAATGTTGTAAGTAGATCCCTCCTCGATATATATCTACTATTCGCATATAGATAATTAAAACGTAAAACCATATCAGTATCCATATTTATACGGATATGTGGATATCACATATCCACGTCTAATTTTCGAATACGAATCGGATAGTATCCATAGCACCACTGATATATATTGGATTGCTAGGTATGTGAATTAGTAAACCAATTTTACTTGTAGAAAGCAGAATTGGGGCTATGTGCGATCTTATGGTCCTTTCGTTCAAAATGCTAGAAAACAAAACACTAGTACCCACTAAATAGTATAAAATGGAAATGAACGGTTGACAGACACTGAAACTTGAAATCTCATATTGTTTGGTCAATGTAAAGGAAAAGGAAAAAAAATAAAAGAAACGGATATGACTGATTATAAGCCAAGTCACATCATGGCATTTTCTCATTTAGATGTGACTTTGTAGTTGTAGTTGATTCTTGCCTCCACACATTTTCTCTGGTAGGAATAATTTCAACAGAGAAAACAAGCTGACGTCACTCCAAAAGCTGCTCCATCCTGTCAAGCAATTAATTAGTAAAGCCCAGTAAAAGGTCAAAGGTTTGAGGGGAGTACAAATGGGAATTCATATCCAGTGCAGTACTGTAATAGGGAATCTTTTACAATTACTTGATCTGGACCGTTCTTTTTAACTTGGCACGAATCTCAAAGCCCAATAATACTGCCCCCTCAGTCAGCCCGAATCCCAAACCGGCTGAGAGTTAATTTCAAACCGTAAATAGTTAATTGTAAAAGGGAATCTTTTCGGTACCATCGAGGATATGGATCCGTACAAATGGACAAGAGAAATGGGGCCTATGGGCTAAAACGGATTGGGCTACATTTTTGGGTCCGAACCGTTTGTCAGGGGAATGCTGACGTGTGTGATGCTATTGCATAGTTGTTCAAGTGTGTGATTTCGCCAAAAGTGTAGAGAGACAATAATTCAGTTGTAAAGCAGCTTTATGTTATCTTTTTTATGTTGACATTAAAAGTTAAAACTTTATTGAGAAATAATGGTTCAAATAGTTTGAATGTTATAACTTTCTGATTGTCATTCAAAGAAAAGCCATATATATGTGAAGTCAATTTACTAGATTATTGTACCAATCTTATAGTCAAGTCAAATCTTCATTCCATAGTAGGAAAAAATAGAATCCCTTTTCTCATACTCGTTCGAATTGAATGATGGTGTTTTGATGATGTATCAAATAAACGATAAATTATAAAACGAAAAGAAAATGTAGATAGGATGCCTGCCTAGCTGTTTGATTGTGCGATTTAATTGGAACGGATCGATCGACTAAGAATCAATTTGAAAATTAGGTAGCTGCAAGGTCCATCGGATGATCGGACCAGATCAAGTATGTTTGCAAACAGTTCTAATTTGTATAATAAACTAACATTTCTATTCTCTTACCAAATATATTGTTCAACTTTTAGGTATCAAATAACAGTGATTTGAGGCACTAATTTTAAAAAAAAAATCCACAAGTACTAAATTAAAACACACAATTTTAAAATATATGTGAAAAATATAATACACATAATGTTTGCAAAAATGTGTATCTATCATATACACTCTATGCAAAAATATGAATTAGTAAAAATTGTATATTATACATACACTAAACGCTAAAATTTCTGTATGAACATGATACATCTTTCTATTGAAATAGTAAACACTTCCGTGTTTATTTTCGATGTTGTTCATTTTCTTATTGTCTTGTTTTTATATTTTTCGACAATCCACCATATCATGAACACGTATCCTCTACATTAACTCAAAATGAAATCTTTTGAGTTAATGAATCTCAACCATCCAATTTTAAACAGAACTAATCTGATTCATGCCTACAACATAGGGGGTCTTTCAATATTAGTGCAGATCTAGTTCGCACGAATTTTAAAACAAATCGAATGGTTAAAATTCATTAACTCAAAAAATTCTCTTTTCGAGTTAATGTAGAGGATACGAATTCCCATATCATAATGAGTCGAAAGGTTTCTTCCTAAAATAACTCAGAAAAAAAAACAAAAATGTATGTGAAAGATTCTCGATACACTTTAATCTGTTTTAAATCCATGTACGGATAAAGAGTTAATAACCACTGGTAGGTTGCTCGGAGATCCACCACTTTTGAAAAAACAATCAAGGTGCTTACCCATGTGGCACTGTTTTATTCGCAAGTTACAGGTTTTTTTTCATGCCCGGTGATGTCAGCACGACCCTATAAAATATATCAGTACTACTAATATCACGTTAATTTTTTTGGGACCCAAGCCTCTATTCGTTCAGAGAGAATCTGAGCCGTCCATTCAAAAGATCTCAGCCACTGATCAAACCACATCTCAATCTCAGCCTTTAATAAATAATTTTGATTTTATACATATGTTTCATGTTGTCAAGTGTGTAGAAATCTAAATTTAGTGATTTATATCCATGCTACATACAGTGACACACAAAAATTGTATCACTGAATCTTAAAAAGCTCCACGCGTTTTCTTTTCCCACGCGTTTTCTCCAAGTCCGAGACTCCGAGGGTACCGTATAAGGGAATCTTTTGCAATTACTTGATCTGGACCGTTCTTTTTAACTTGGCACGAATCTCAAAGTCCAAAGCTCCACGCGTTTTCTCCGAATTTTTTTTTTTTTTTTGCCAGTATTCTCCGAATTCATATCACCGAGTCCGAGGGTACCGTAAAAGGGAATCTTTTTCAATTACTTGATCTGGACCGTTCTTTTTAACTTGGCACGAATCTCAAAGTCCAATAATAATGCCCCCTTCCCCACGCGTCCCTGAATTCGGAATTTTTTTTAAAATCATAAATAAAATAATTAAATTTACCAAAACATGATTATCCCAAGATTTACAAAAACCATCAATACCGAGATGCCAATTCGGTCCGAACGAATTTTTTTTCTCCGGACCGAATTAGCATTTCGGTCTCCCTCATTTTCAACTATAGCGCAGCCCACGCCACATAAAATTCAACAAAGAGTCCGGACCGAATTGGCATTTCGGTCCGGAGAGAAATTTTGGCCGGACCGAGATGCCTATTCGATCCGGAGAAAATACAATTTTAACAAATACAATTGATGTGGAGTTTTAATACAGTTGACTCCAGTTGAATGTTTTATAGAAATTTCATTTATTATTTTATTAAATGGTAATTTTTCACCGATAACCCTAAAGTTATTTTTATTACAAAGAATTATATTATAAAAACTTATCAATAATATAACGTTTTCATTTATTATTTTATTAAATAGTAATTTTTCACCGATAACCCTGAAAGTTTATTCACCGATAACCCTAAAGTTATTTTTATTACAAATAATTATATTATAAAAACTTATCAATAATATAAAATTTCATTTATTATTTTATTAAATGGTAATTTTTCACCGATAACCCTAAAGTTATTTTTATTACAAAGAATTATATTATAAAAACTTATCAATAATATAAAATTTCATTTATTATTTTATTAAATGGTAATTTTTCACCGATAACCCTAAAGTTATTTTTATTACAAAGAATTATATTATAAAAACTTATCAATAATATAAAATTTCATTTATTATTTTATTAAATGGTAATTTTTCACCGATAACCCTAGAAGTTTATTCACCGATAACCCTAAAGTTATTTTTATTACAAAGAATTATATTATAAAAACTTATCAATAATATAAAATTTCATTTATTATTTTATTAAATGGTAATTTTTCACCGATAACCCTAGAAGTTTATTCACCGATAACCCTAAAGTTATTTTTATTACAAAGAATTATATTATAAAAACCTATCAATAATATAAAATTTCATTTATTATTTTATTAAATGGTAATTTTTCACCGATAACCCTAGAAGTTTATTCACCGATAACCCTAAAGTTATTTTTATTACAAAGAATTATATTATAAAAACTTATCAATAATATAAAATTTTATTTATTATTTTATTAAATGGTAATTTTTCACCGATAACCCTAGAAGTTTATTCACCGATAACCCTAAAGTTATTTTTATTACAAAGAATTATATTATAAAAACTTATCAATAATATTAAATTTCATTTATTATTTTATTAAATGGTAATTTTTCACCGATAACCCTAGAAGTTTATTCACCGATAACCCTAAAGTTATTTTTATTACAAAGAATTATATTATAAAAACCTATCAATAATATAAAATTTCATTTATTATTTTATTAAATGGTAATTTTTCACCGATAACCCTAGAAGTTTATTCACCGATAACCCTAAAGTTATTTTTATTACAAAGAATTATATTATAAAAACTTATCAATAATATAAAATTTTATTTATTATTTTATTAAATGGTAATTTTTCACCGATAACCCTAGAAGTTTATTCACCGATAACCCTAAAGTTATTTTTATTACAAAGAATTATATTATAAAAACTTATCAATAATATAAAATTTCATTTATTATTTTATTAAATGGTAATTTTTCACCGATAACCCTAGAAGTTTATTCACCGATAACCCTAAAGTTATTTTTATTACAAAGAATTATATTATAAAAACTTATCAATAATATAAAATTTCATTTATTATTTTATTAAATGGTAATTTTTCACCGATAACCCTAAAGTTATTTTTATTACATGGAATTTTGATTAATCACAAGATAAAGGTTCTCGCAAAATTAATCATCAACTGATAAAGGCCAAAATGGCTACATGAAATTGTACATACAAAATTCGAAGCATTGAAAAATGATTAATTTGGGACCGGATAAACTTGTACATACAAAATTTAGAGAAAGAATAAAAATCAAGAAATATGTCTGGGACCGAGATGGCAACTCGGTCCGGAGAAAAAATCCTCCGGACCGAAATGCCATTTCGGTCCAGAGGACCACACGGTCAGCCACACGGAAAAAAGTTTGATTTGTTGTGAAAAAGAGGGGTAGTCTTTAAGAACAAATTTATATTTGCAACCAATGCTTTTGAGCAGGTAGTCTTTAAGAACAAATTTATATTTGCACTTAAAAAAAAATTGGGTAACCTGCGGAAAGCTATCAGTATTGGCATTTTTCTCATGCAATTCTCCATGAAGGCAACATAATGGTGTTCCTTTTAATAGTGTTGTTCAGGTAGAAGTTGCTTGTCTTTCAATGAGAAACTAATAGAATTACAGTCTCAAGGTTTATTAGCTTTTGGTACTAAGCCGAGTAGGAGTGACATTACCTGCAACATGCTTCACTGGAACTATTTTTGGCAGTGGAAATTTTAAACCTAATGAACAATAGTGCAAGGATCGACCAAAACCCAAGGACTCTAAACCTAACCCCATAATGCATTCATGCAAATATAGGTTCATTCGTATGGTAAAAGTTGATAACTTATGGATGTATGAAAAGTTGAGACTTCAATTTTTATGTTTGAACTCATATCATATTATGGAGATGAATTTCTATTTAATTTTTTGTCTTGGTAATGTTTAGTATGTTTTGCTTATAAAATATATGTTGAGGACAAGTGATGTTTTAGAGAGAATTTTGGAGTTATTGGCTGTTTTGGCTAAGTTATTGGCTAAATGAATATCTTTTGTTTGTAGTTATATTCTTATTAGGTGCTTTAAAATAAAAACTATTTTGGAGTTAAAACTAAGGCAAGAAAATGACAAAATGTTTTGGAGAGAATTTTGAATATGAACAACTAAGTCTCCAATACAAGTGCCCAAAAGATAAAATTGCCTTTTTTTTTTTTTTACGAACACCAGAAACCCTACTAATTAAAATATAATTGCTTAATATGACTTGTAGAGTACAACTATGGTGTTCTTAAGCTCACTAGCTCTTGATAAATAAACCCGTGGTCTATATTATGACCACATTTATGTTCCAAAATTTATAAAATTTTCCCATTTTTTGTTTTTTTGTGTTTATTTATATTTTTAATCAATTTTCACCACATTTATGATCCAAACTTTACAAAATCTTAATCTTTGACTTACGTTCTTTTTCATGACCATAAATTATTTATTTGGACAAAATCAAACAAATGCAATTCCCCTGAGAAGCAAATAATAAAATTATCTGGAAGCATTCTTCTCTTTTCCCTTGATATACTAAAATTCGTCTATACTTTTTAAAATTCTATGTTACAATTAAAACCAAAGTACGATATAATATAATTAAAGTGCAAGGGAAGAAGCTAATGATTAACACTGAGAGGTTGGCACATGCTTTACTGGTTCAAATCAAGCTTTTTAAATGGAATTTTTTAAACACAAGTTATTTTGCTATAGAAGTATAGGCCACGGCATGCTAAAACCATTATATCTACCCTATTTATATTTATTACCAATGATTATTTATGTAAAATCAAACAGATAAATCAAATTAATATTACACATAAAATTCTTTTAAAATATATTTACAATTGTGTGTGGATTAATTTTCAGTTAAATTTGAGTTCTATATATCTGTTTTCTGTAAGGAGATGATGGCAACGAATTTATGGGTCCATTGCAAAAGAATGTGATACTAAAATTCTTCTATATATCTGTTATGTATATATGTTTTTCATAAAATTCTTGTAAGAATGTGATGCTATTTGTTTTATATTTTCTCAAAAAAAGTGATCAAAATAATATTTTACTTTCCGTTGCAACGCACGGACACTTGACTAGTTAATTAAAAAGCATCGTTAAGAAAGATCCTTCCCCGAGAGGGGAAAAAAAAATGGACCCTGTGTTGAGAGAACAAAAGCAAATAATTTCGATCGAACATCAGTACAAATTTAAATCTGATGTAAAATTATCTCCAAATTATATGTCAAGAACCTCTTCTAGGACATATATCCCTGACACAAGAAAAATAAAACGGCAAAATGACGGAATATGAAATTTAATAAAAGCTATCAAACTTCTACCAGACTACAATATTTTCGTTGGTATTGTCGTAAAACAAATATGTTTCTTAAGATGGATTGCAAGGAAAACTTGACATTTAAAAATATGTCGAAATTATGTAGTCAGCGGAGAAATCAACAAATCTTGCGGAACCATGCTCGGTTCTAGAACAGAGAGCCTGTAATTTCAGCGTTCGTATGCTATGCATTGATTTTAACTAGGCACAAATGATGGTTCTGGGCAAGTTTCTGAGCAATGGAAGGTAGCGGTGCACACATTTCAGGAACCAATATTAGTTTTTTATTTATTATATTGTTTTGCAATTACGAATTCCCAGATTTAGACACTTATGATTATGGGTGTCGCCTGCTTGTTCTGGATTATTCTAATATTTTATAGCCTGCCGATATTTTAGAAAAAATAAATAAATTGAAGGACAGTTCACTGATCATTGAATGACAGTTCACTGTTGCATGCGAAGATAGAGAAGAGTCATTTTGTCCGAGAAATTTCCGACATTTTTATTAATATCCAAAGTTTAATAGAAATTAATTAATAGAGAAGTTATAAAAATATCCATACTGTTATTTTTGATCGGTACTCAATTTAATTCATTATCGGTCGAAAATGGCCGGTACCCAAATTTTTTATTTTTATTTTTACAGTACTGGTCAGTTTTCTAGCCAGTACTCAATTATTATTATTTTTTTTTTAGGATAGGCATAGCATAGTTAGCTAGAAGAAAAAGTCGTAGGAAACTCGGATTGAAGTTTGCACTCAGTTTGGCTAAGATTAAACAAATGCATTTGATTGGATATGTGTGTTACATCGGTGCATCATCTATGTTTTCGCAATTAAACATCGATGTTTTATTAACCGGGTAGTGCTAAAAAAATATCGGTGCGTCGCTGATGTTTTTGTAATGAAACATCGATGTTTTATTAGGATGTTGGTTATTGTCTAATTAAATTCACTAGCCGCATGCAAATACTAAACTACCTTTTTTTTAACAGTGTCATATGACACTAAAGTTTAGTGTTCGCATGTGACTAGTGAATTTAATTTGACAATAACCAACATCCTAAAATTGAGTACCGATGCTTTATGCACGGCCTAACGACGGCAGTGCATCGATGTTTCATAGCAAAAATATCAGCGACGCACCGATATTTTTTTAGCACTACCTTGCTTAATTGCCAATGCTAAGTCTAATAAAACATCGATGTTTCATTACAAAAACATCAGTGACGCACCGATATTTTTTTAGCACTACCCGGCTAATAAAACATCAATGTTTCATTGCAAAAATATCGATGATGCACCGATACATGCAACCGATGTAACACACGCATCCAACCAAATGCATTTGTTTGATCTTAGTCAAACCGAGTGCAAACTTCAATCCGAATTTGCTACGACTTTTTCTTCTAACCAACTATGCTATGCCTATCCTAAAAAAAATAAAAAATAAGTACCGTTCAGAAAATGACAGGTACTGTATTAAAAATAAATAAATTTGGATACCGGCCATTTTCCGGCTGGTAATGAATAAATTGGGTACCGGCCAGAAAATGACCGGTACGGGTATTTTTATAACTTCCCACCTGATCTGGGTATATTAATTAATTTCTATTAAACTTTGGATATTAATAAAAATGTCGGGAGAAATTTAGTTAGGTTGTAATTTAGAGTTCATATTTTTAGATATTCCATACGAGTTGAAATCTACCAAACATCCATGCAAAATAAAACAAGGTAATGCATTAATGGATTCATATATCGTAATTTTTTTTTCGAGCTAGATATCTTTAATTAGGTCAATTATTGGTGTTTGGTTGAGGTTCAATGTTAAAGAGATCTAAATTGTTAATTTTAAGTTGAGATGATCAAAGTTGTTCATATTTGGGTGTGAATTTTAGTTAAGTTACGTAAGTTATTTCTTATTTGATTGAAATTTGTAGTTTATGTCATAGCATACATTATTTTTTTTGGTCCCATTTACTTGTTCTGATTAACAATAAATTTAAAGTAAGATAGCCAAATTAAATATAACATTACATAACATGAGAGAAAAAAAAGGCATCCAAATTAAAATTGAAAGGTATCAGTTAATAATTTAGAAATAAATTGATAATAAAATCGAAATAAAAAATAACACTACATTAATTTATATATTAAAAAATAACACTTCATTGACAATTAAAATGATATCAGATTGTTCCTAAGCAAGCAGAAAACATAACTAAAAATAAATTACTTGCCTCGTTGCAGATAACATAATAAAATTAAGAAAATGAAAATTATTTATCATAATAAAAAAGATAATTTTTATTCAAAAAATTTATTCATAATAGCTAAAATTAATTTATCAAAATATTGGTTGCTGAGTAGAACTAGTGTTCCTAAGTTCACCATGCTTCTTTGTGAACTCAACTCTAAAATCTATCGGATTCACTTTAAATGACGAATTTGAATCGTTAAAACCTGTCTACCTTACGAGTGATGCGTCTACATACAAATTTTTAAAAAAATTCAATTAATTTTGTATAGAGTCAAGTGGTTAAAAAACGTTCAAAAAATGAATACATTAAAATTAATTTATGAACCTTCTAATTTTAACCGCTTCACTTTATATTATAGAGAAAGTGGATGAAAAAGATATATTGACAAAATATCATAATTGTAGACTTTTTGCTTGAGTAAATTTAACCACACCTCTAGATCTAACTTAAACGGCCTAATTGCTTGAGTTAGCCGGCTTAACTATTTTCCGTTTGGTGACTTAACGGAGGCCAAAACCTCTTATTCTACGATTTAGCCCTCAATCAAATATCACATTGTACTAGCAGGATAATCAGTTTGGATTGTAATTTTATACAAAACAAAAATAGACTTGAATATCGTGAACATAACCGCCTATTTTTAAAAGAACAGGGCTGACATGTCCTATTGTATTCGTGTCTCACTCATTCTTCATATTTTTATCTCCGTTTTTAAAATTCAAACACTCAATCGGAAGCGCTCAACACGGTCTCCTTATTAAAATGTGCATGTACACCAAATTTTATATTCTTGAGAATTTTTATACTATTTTTTTAGATATGTACCAAATCAGAAGATCTGAACCATCAAAAACATTGATTTTGTACCTCTCTAAATAAATGGGGGAATTTCACGTGTACCCTCAAAAACTTCCAAATTACGTATCCCCCCTCTAAACTTTCAAATTACATATTTCCCCTTCTAAGCTTCTAAAACTCACAAATTTACCCATTTTACTATGTTTTATATTAAATTCACATTAAATTTATAAAATACTCATTTTACCCTTTACTAAAAGCATAAAAAATTTATAACTTGTTTAAGAAAAATACAGTCTTATAAGATATCCATTATACCCTTTATCGTTAATAAAATACCATTTTGCCCCTCGAAAATCGAATACCCATTATACACTTTACCCTTTATAAAATACCCATTTTACCCTGAAAACCGATCAAATATAAGACCAACATTTTTCTTAAACAAGCTGTAATTTTTTTATGCCTTTACTTAAGGTAAAATGTGTATTTTATAAATTTGAAATGAGTTTTAATATAAAAGACAATAAATGGTTAATTTGTGAGTTTTGAAAGTTTAGAGGGGGAATACGTAATTTTGAAGTTTTTGAGGGGTATACATGAAATTCCCTCTAAATAAATAGTAAAAATATTCTAAAAAATATAAAATTTGGTCTCCACACATTTTAATATAGAGATCATGTTGAACAGTTTGGATCGGTTATTTGGACCTTGAAAACAAAAATAAGAATGCGGAGCACGGTTGAAACATGAAAGTAATGAGACATTTTAATCCTACTCATTTTAAAGTCAGTGTTATGCAAATAAAATTATTAACCCGACAATGCAAAAACATTTAATTTAGATTAATTACTGATGCTGTCAATTACAAGTTTTAGTATAGGGTTGACAATTATTACCATAATTGCAACCATGTCATAATAAGGTACGCAAATTGACTCGTAGGGGTGTAAACGGAGCGGATTCAAAGCGGATAATGCTAATATGAAATCCGTATATGTTTTTCAATGAGCGGATACGGATACGGATACGGATAGTTAACGGATATCAAAATTTAAAACCATATCTGCCTTAAACGGATATGGATACGGAGCGGATAATTTACGATACGGATTCGAATACGAATATAGAATAGATAATTGTCGGATATTGAGTTATATGAAATTTAAGATATAATTAATAATTAATAAAATTTAAATATGAAAATAAATGAATAATTGTAAGTTGATGGAGATATTAATGTTGGAAAGATGGAACATATAAGATATTCATTCCATTGAATATTACCCTCCCACTAAAATTGAGTCATTCAATTCGAATTTAGCTCAAATCTAAAATACTACCCTCCCACTAAAACGGCCACAACAAATTTAATGCACACGATTTTAATCAGATGGATCATATTGTGCATCAAAATCATGATGTCATCAGAACTAACAGCAACATATCGAAACTTTTAAATAACATAATTTATTTCTCGGACATAATAATCGGTGAGAACCAGGATTCATGACCCAACAAATGCAAAGAGTACGAACAAAGCATGCATATCTATGTCTGAAGAAATAATTGGTGTCACCAAGGAACAAAAGTACAAACACATAATCACAAATTTTAAGCTTCCCGGCAAAGCATGATTAATCCCATGCTTTAGTGGGTTCCCACAGGCTTTTCATGCTTTTACAATAAATCATTCACCTCAACTTGTAAGTAGTCTAAATAGAGAAACACATTGTCAGGTAACTGAACCAAATATGAGGTTCAATCCAGAAGCAAAAATGATTCGGTCTGAACCGAAAAAAAAAAAATAATAATGCAGTTGGATATCTGAGTACAGAAATGATTTGGTCTGATCTTATCAAAACATAAAATCATATATGTATCCAATATTCATATATCAAATATCCATACCTAATTTTTTGAATACAGATCAAATACGAATCCGATATTATCCACTCCGTTTTCACCCCTAAACAGTCAGCAGTCTGCCTAAGAAAGCATCTCTCAGAGAGTATAAGCTCTGCACCTTATTCTTCTCACGTACACGGGTCGATTTATAAAATTGCCCGTTTAGCAAATCTACTAGACTTGTGCAACGAGTAATTGATTATGAATCCATCGGCATTTGAAGTCTGTCTTGTATATTATTCTACATTTAAGAGATTAAATTGTTCTTATATATAAAAAAAATTATATGGAAGGTCTGTAAATTATTTCTTAAAAGTTTGTATCAAATGAACGAGATTTTTTTTTTTTTGCACTGATGATGTCATCCAGCAATGAGTATCCCCTGAGATATCTGACCGTGTAAAATACTCAGAGTCCGTTCATTAATTCGGTGCCTGCTTGAAATACAGGGGGCTCTGCTTTAAAGTTCGTATCATATTAAAAGAGTGAGGCTACGGTACTATGCATAGCACGGTTGGGTCCGTGCTACGGTTCAATATTTGAGTTTTCAAAATTCTAACGGTAAATCTAAACCGTTCAACATGATTATAAAATGAATATATACTTGCAAATCAAATTTTACATTTTTTCGAATTTTTTTACTATTTTTTTAGATAGGTAGAAAATCACTTGATCTGAAAATTCTGGACCATCCAAAAACAATGATTTTCTACCTATTTAAAAAAATAGTAAAAATATTCGAAGAAATGTAAAATTTGGTTTGCAAATACATATTCATTTTATAATCATGTTGAACGGTTTGGATCGACCGTTAGGATTTTGAAAATTCAAATATTGAGCCGTAGCACGGCTCAATCCGTGCTATGCATAGCACCGTAGCCTCACTCACACACGACTCAAATCTCATTCTACACGGTCGATATTACATTGGATCTGAATTCTAAAGGAATATGCTTGTGACTGTTCACAGATGGCGAGGCCCGCGGGGCCCATAATTGTTTGATTTTCAAAAACGGGTTTTGGATTTGTCAGAATTCTAATGTTTAATGCAACGTGATTTCTTTCTTTTTTAATTTTTTTTTTATCTGACATAATTTTTTTTTTATTACCGATCGAACAATACTACTTCCGTGGTTCTGTAAGACAGTAAAACACCCAATCTTTTATAATATTAAGATCGTCATCCCCGGTGACCATCCACTTAAAAAACCTTCATTATTTTTATCCTTTCCATGCTCTAGATAATCACATGTTATCTTTTCACATTCAAATTGATACAAATTGAAGGAAATGTTTAGTTGTCGTGGTACATGCATAACGAGATTCATAGGTTTCAGAATTCAAATTTATCTTCCTTAGCTTCCTTAGTTTTCTTAGCTTTCACTACGAATTAAGACAATCGAACATTAGTTCCTTAGTACTATTTAAGTTCTTAATCCTTTGTTGCCGAATGGGAGACTAATCCTTTTGGTCTATTTCGGTTTGCCATTTATTTCTCTTTTTTGCGTTACCAACAGTTGTCGCTCGGACTGCTCTAGGTTGAGCTATATTAATTAACTACATATTAACAATTGCATGAACCATATATATTCTTCAAACTATTTTGATTCATTCTCTGAGCCGCGGACCCACCTTCTATTATATGTGGGTCCCTCAATTCAATCAAATGGTCTACTTATTACAATTTGTTGAAACTCTCTTGCTCGCTCTCTTGGACTAACGTTATTTTGTTTTATTTTTTTTTATAATAATTATATTATATTAAGTTAAAATTATCTAAGCATAATATTTTGACAAATTAAATTTTTCTATCAGCTTTTCCCTATATTTTCGTACAAAAAAACTTCTAAAAAAATTCGAGTTTCCAATCGGATTCGATTGACTTTGACCGACTTATTTGATTTTGATTTCAGGATAAAGTAACGATTTCGATTCCACAAGTAATTTACTTTTAATTATCTGAATTATATTCATATTCGTATTTGTATCCGTCCGATATCCAATCTGTATCTGTATCCGTTTAACATCCGATCCGTATCCGTATCTGAGACTATCGGTATCTGTATATGTATCCGAAAAATTATAACGGATAAGAATACAGTTTAATCACTATCCGATCCGTATCTGACCATTTACATCCCTAAGTTTAGTCAAAGACAACAATATTTAATGAATATAAATGCTTGAGAATTTATTTAGTTCCTTCTTTAGTTTTCAAATAATTACGTTTTTACCAAGTTTAGCTTTCATTTTATATTTTATCCGCACATACTTGATATGTTAGATATATATACTTGATATGTTATATGAGGAGGGTTCAAATGCCTCCATTTTTCATGCCTCCACCATGCCTCCATTTTTAAAAACTTTAATAACTCAAAATTTAAAACTTAAAAATCAAAATATAACCGTTGGATATGATCTAAATCATTTTATCTATGCACGTGTAAAAAATTATGACATTTCAATTTTGTTTTGGTTGTCATCAAGAGCTTGTAAAAAAACGTACTAATGTGGATAATTTCCAGACGTTGATTTTTCAACTTATTGATTCATATAAAAACAAAATCAAAATGTGATAATTTTTTATGAGCACATAGATAAAATGATGTAGATCATATCCAACGGTTTTATTTTGACTTTTAAGTTTTAAATTTTGAGTTATTAAAGTTTGTAAAATTGGAGGCATGGTGGAGGCATTTGAACCCTCCTCATGTTATATATCAACACTTGCACACATATGTATTAATACTTAAATTATAAATAGAAATTTATTTTCTCTCTCATCACCCATTTCATCTTTCACATGTTTTAAGAGAAGATTTTTTTTTCCTCTATTCAATTTCGACTATATTATATTTCCGACAATCTATAATAAATTTTGTGAATCTAATACTATAAAAGTCTTGTAGGGACTTGTAATAACTATGTGAATTGTATAGTTATCATGGAACTATTACAACGGTTGAGGGAGCAGAGTCGGCTCTTATATATTTTCAATCGCACGTAGTTTGTCTCAACAAAAGAATTTGAATTTTTGCTGTACAACATACCAAAACTTCAACTCGCCGAAACGCGATTGAATTATTACTTGTAAGGATTCCTTATTATGAGGGGAGCAGCTTGGGTCCGATGGGTTTCGGAACCGTCCGATCTGCTTTAAAATTTGTGCGTACGAATCTTAAAGCAGACGCGAAAGATGCAGGCACAAATTTTGAAACAGATCAGACGGTCATCGAACTCACTTTGAGTCCGATGGACATCGGACCCAAGCTGCTCCCTATTATGAGACCAATGACAAAGTTACATAGAAGGATTGGAGTCAATTAACTTTCATATAATTTCAAATTTTCTATATTAATTTGTATCTTATTTTCAATATAGCTTAGAATGAAATGTTTTGAGCGGTGAAAAATTGTTCATCATTTGTAGCATGAAAATTTATATTATTGACATCATTTCATGTTTAACCTTCATCGATTAAAAGTTTAGCTCCGTACTTGCATGTGATATATTATGAAATTCTAAATAACAAGGCAAGATGACCATATAATCAATCCAAATTTACAATGTTTAGATTAATCCCGATATTTTTATTAATACCCAAAAAAA
The DNA here is from genome assembly GCA_011114355.1 of Carex littledalei. Taxonomy (NCBI): domain Eukaryota; kingdom Viridiplantae; phylum Streptophyta; class Magnoliopsida; order Poales; family Cyperaceae; genus Carex; species Carex littledalei. Next base: position 8,450,290 of record CM022096.1, on the reverse strand, counting down.
AAACAAATTATCAAATCTGCTCCCACTCCAAACTTATTTTTAAATCTACCCCAACCGCCCGTCTGCTGGGCGGTCCAGTTTTCTAGCTGACCGCCCAGCAGCTGGGCGGTCCACTGGTGTTTTTTTTTTTTTTTTAAGAGACAATATGAATATCAAGATGCTGAATTCTTAACGCTAAAAATTCAGATTTTTTTTAAATATTAGTTATATTACTTCTTTTAAGCATATTTATACTAAAATACGCTAAATTACTTGGAATTATGTTAAATTACGTTGAGTTACACTAATTACACTAAATAACAATAACTTCGCTAATTATGCTGAAATACGGTAAATTATGCTAAACTACACAAAATTATGCTAAAGTAGACCGATTCTGTGCCATCTTTCATGAATCATAAAATAGTAAAAAAATTCCAAAAATATTAAAAAATTGGTATTCTACAAGTTCATTATGTAACTAATTTACTGAGCTACTTGGATTGAATAATAGAAATGAAAATCTTAATCGGAAACTTCAACTCAAGTTTTGAGGCTCTTCCCTTTGTTTTTTGGCGATTTTGAATTTCAGAAAACAGCAAAGCTGTCACTAACGCATGCACATTTTCACAAGCTTTCCGAAAAGTGGTAATTTGCTGAAATCGGACACTCGAGCGCCGTTTTATGACCGTTTGAAGTTTCGTCGTCGTTTTTCGCCTTTTTAGTGAAAATATCGTCCCTATTCATATGTAATTTATTGTAATTTACCGTATTTTAGCGTAATGTATTGTAATTTAGTGTAATTTAACTTAATATAGTGTAACTCAACGTAATTTAACATAATTTCAAGTAATTTAGCGTATTTTAGTATAAATATGCTTAAAAAAGTAATCTAACTAATATTTTAAAAAAAAAATTCGAATTTTTAGCGTTAAGAATTCAGCATCTTGATATTCATATTGTCTCTATAAAAAAAAAAAAATTCACTAGCGAACCGCCCAGCTGCTGGGCGGTCAGCTATGCATAGTGGACCGCCCAGCCAGCGGACGGTCAGCTCTGGAAACTGGACCGCCCAGCCAGCGGGCGGTCAGATCTGGGTAGTGAACCGCCCAGCCGCTGGGCGGTCAGGTGGAGAAAGTGGACCGCCCAGTGAACGGGCGGTTGGGGTAGATTTAAAAATAAGTTTGGAGTGGGGGCAGATTTGATAATTTGTTTTTTTTTTGGGGTATTAATAAAAATATCGGAGATTAATCTGAGTCACGGGCGAATCTCACACACCCCCCCAAAAAAAAACAATAAAGAAACCTTAAAAGACGTCCTTATTTCACTAAATATATGAACAACACGTAAGACAAGCATTTAGGAATATATCTGGGATAAAATAATAAGAAAACCTGAATGTTGTCAAATTAATTATTAGCTAAATAACAAAATATTAACTTTTGTGTGACCATATTACGCGTGATTTCATTATATAAGATAACTAGGGGTGTCAATGGGTACGGTACGGGTCGAGTGGAGGCATTTTCATACCCATACTTATTAAAATTGACTTTATCCATACCCTACCTATACACATTAAAAGTTAATCTTACCCTACCCTATCCTTACATGCTAATATTATCGGGTAACAAAATAGTAGTGGATGAATAACGGATTATACTAATATAATAATTAGTTTTATTATATTTTACAAATTAAATATAAAAAACTCATTCATTTCACACATATGTAATTACATTCTTAATTAAAAAAATAAAAATAAATGTGCAATTAATTCCAACTAAATTGTGTTTTATAAAGAAAGAAAATTCAAAAACACGAATACATATTTAGGTGAGTTGCAAATTTGAATTGAATATATATTTAAATTTTATAATTACCCTATAGGATGACGGGTACGAAATAGTCATTACCCATACCCTTACCCATTTGACTAACGAAAAAAAATCTTATCATACCCATACCCAACAAGTTAACAAAAAAAAACCTTATCCATACCCGCCTTATCGAATACGATACGGGTCGGGTAAACGGCTAAAAAGGTACCATTGACACCTCTAAAGATAACTTCGGTTTCCAACTTCCAAGCATGAACAAAATGGGGTATTCTTGATCCAATTAGGATTTGACAAAAAAAGTTCGTAATTCGTCAATTGTTCGTGACTCGTTTCTGACTCGATCACTAATAGTCTGCTCGATAATGGACCGAACTGTTAACGGGCTAGTTCGCCAGTAGTTTGCTTTGGAATTAACAAGTTAAGCTAGGGCCTAGCTCAAACTAGGCTAACTCAGTCCATTAACGTGCTAATATATAGGCCGTTGGATATATGTAATTTAATCAGATCCGTTCATTCATATTTAGGTTTTAACTCCCATAAGTTCCGGACTCTCTATCTCTCTCTCTCTCTCGTCACTCTCGTGCGACGCCTCACCAGACCTCTCGAATCCTCAATCCGACAATCCCCCATCCACTCCTCTTCCTACCCTACTTGACTCCATTCGACCATCGGCTGTTGCTCCATCTAAACCCTAAACCCGTCGTCTTCTCCTCGCGTCAGAGGTGGAATCAATGTCAGAGACACCTCACCAGTCATTAACTCTGACGACGACGAGCATGGACCCCGCCTGACACTAACTCAGGGGGGTCAGCTCAAGGTGGTTTCGTAGGTTGCCTAAATCTATTGTTCTCTCCCTGAGGAGCCATCTGTTTCTACTCAAGCAAGCAAGGTACAACTCGTGAGCTAGCTCAGTCGAGCTCGGTTTGGCTTGTCACGATTTGAAGCTGAGGTTTTAGCTCGGATGCCCAAAGTGCAGCTCGTTCGGTAGTACTCCATACGAAATTAACAAGTTGAGCTAGCTAGGACCTAGCTCGGACCGAGCCAGCTCGTTGCCACCCCTAGATCCAATATCCAATTGACAATTTTTACACGACCAATCTTCCATTACTATTCAAAAAATAATGAAATTCAGAAACCGTTATTTAAAATTGAATGTACGTTAGATCAATAATTCTTTAAATTACATCAAATTTAATACTCGATTCACATTTATAAAATACGTCCATAATTTTTATTTTTATTACTGTCACGTTTGCCAGATAAATTACTCTTAAATGTAATTTCTCTAAATTAAATAAAATAAGTGATAAGTAATTGCTGTTGAAACTATACTTCCAAGCCAATTGCTTCTGAAATTTCATCTCTAAATTTTGCTTGTTAGTTGTTAGTTTGTTACTTCGTGTAAAATACAACCCGTTACACAAATTGACACACTACGACGAAGGATAAGGAATGAGATCAGAGCAGTCTATGTCGGAATCTTCCGTTTGCTAGAGTTGTACTCTGTTTCAAAATTTTAAAAAGATTCCGATCCGATTCCTCAGCGGGAAATTCAAATTGCGGTTTACACGTAATTTCACGTAAATCTGGGGTTTCTTTGTCAAGGCCGTCTGTTTTTTTATCTCGTCAAAAAGTTAAAAACTAACCTCCAAGAAAGAAGTCTGCGCGGCTATGGGTCCTTCACATCACGTGACGCATCAAAATTGACGAATATAACCCTAGTGTGAAAAAAAAGCGAATCAACCCTGTAATTATGTTTAATTAAATTACAATAGTGTATTGGAAAACATGGTACACGCTCCTATTTCGGAAATTTGCGCAAATCGTGGGATTACCTTTTAAAACTCGTTTGGGTTTTTGCCCGAAATACGGCCGGGTTTATTGTTGTTGCATTAAATGGTGCTTACATCAGTTGTAACATCGAAATTACAAAACCATCCCCCGCAATATTGAAAACTTGTCTCTGGTCCTTATTTAAATTTAATTTGTTTTTTTTTCTTATTGAAAGTCCTTGGGCATAAATTTAATTTGTTTGGTATGAATTTAATTTCAGTACGGTCTATCAAGACATTAATTGAATAAGTTTCAATTAAAACACTGTTTAAAACTTAATTTATTGGATTTGGATTTAATGTCATTGTTAAAAAAAATTGAATAATTTCAAGTGATATTGCTGCTTGTGCTTACCAGCAACAGGCCACCATTGAAATACGGTTTAAAGCTATGCGTTATGAGCAATTTACGGTAAATCTAGCGAAGTTTGTGGAGCTTTGATTTTTATTTTTTTATGACGTGAAATTAATTTTTTTCATCATAATAAAAATATTATACCATTTTCAGTCTTCATCTACTTCTTTTCCCATTTTGAACAAACGATATGTATTATATTCTAATATAATCCAACGATTTGAAACGAAGGGACCAAATTATAGGAGGCATTCAATTTGAACTAAAAATTAACTAGTATGTTAGATCAAAATATAATCTTCCAATAAAAATTCTGATGGACCATCGTATCTGTTCTGGTACCTCCATCCTCCACTTTTGCAAAAAAAAGTAGTACAAATATTGATCAATAAAAATTTCATTGAAGTAATATGTAGAACATTTCTAGCGCCGATGAGGAAAAGTATATAGAAAATTAGAATCAATCAACATAAAGTGGTAAAAAAGAAAATATTGTTTTTTTGTCTAAAATCAACCACTGCTTCCTAAGTCAACTAAAATAAATAAATAATAAAAATAAGAACACATCTAATATAGCTAGTTGAATTTTAAGTTTCGGTATCGCAAGCACAAGTTCGAAATTAAATTTCAACTTAAATTTATATAATATAAGCATAGGCCCTCTTGTGGTTTACACACTTATCTCTGTTTTCAAATTTCAAATAGTTTATTCGAACCGCTCATCTCGATCTCCATATTAAATTGCGCTTGGAGACCAAATTTTACATTTTTTTAACTTATTACTATTTTATTTAAACTTTTGAAATTCAATTTTTTAGAATATTCTGGACCATAGTAAAACTTTTGAAATTTTTGAAATTCAATTTTATTTAACTTGTTACTAAGAATTTTTGAAACATCAATTTTTAAAATTATAAAAAAAATTGTAAATTTGACAGCACGTTATAATACAGAGATCACGTAGAGCGGTTCATATCGTCTCTGGGAGAAAGAGAGAGAGTTGGAATACATTGCTTTGGGAGGTAGAGAGACTGTTTAACTTTCTGATTATATCATTTCAAAATCAAACAGTGGATTTGTACCTTTTAACATGACCTTCATTATAATGTCTTGTGAGACCATTTTTTTTTTTGCAAATTATTTACTATTTTCAGAAAAAATTTAAAATGACTGATTTTCATTAAATAAAAAATATATATTTTTAAAATAGTAATTTTCAAAAATTCTATAGAAGTAGTAAAAAAAAATCGTAAAATGTCAAATTTGGTTTCCAAGTACATTAAAATACGGAGGTAATGTAAAAAGGTTGAGATACACTGTTTGATTTTGAAAATGATAATATAATTGGAGAGTTAAACAGTGTTTGTACTGCTCAAAATGATGATTGAGTTTCTCCTAACTTGAAAATACCGGTTGAAATTGTATAGTAAGCGACACGTGGATGCCAGGTCTGCGAGGGAACAAACCCTGCCATGAAATGCCAGGTTAAACTATTGGCAAAAGGAGATTAGATCAGGATTCAAGTGGATATTTTTCTAATCCGACACGACACATGACGCACAAAATTGGAGCCTAAAATACAGTAAGACAAATATGTCGAGCTAGTTTTAAGCTGTTTTTCCTGATCCAGATTTGACCATCGGGCATACAATGCTACAGTATTCATCTCCAGTAAATTAACCCACAAGTTTGTCTCCACCTGTCCTCCAATGAAATTAAACGTTCTATGGCTAATGGACGTAAGTTACCACAAAAAGTATATATCATTAATAAAAAAAAAGGTATATATCATTGTCCCTAGGCCTTCTTTCTTATAATTTTGTTCTTTTCGCAGACTAAAAAACATGTATTGTTTGATTCTTTCCGAATTTTGTTCAACTACGAGATCATATTTATATTAATTTTGTCCTCATATACCTAGTAATAATTTTTTTTTTGCAACATTTATATGCATTTGTAGCCAATGAATTTTTTAAATATGGTTGACGAAGTTATCTTTTAATCAAAATTGAAGAATTCTTATTGCATTATTTATCAATAAATTTTTTTTTTCTTTTATAACGTTATCCGTATAATTTTAATCGGACGACTTAGGACTAAATATGACATATCACTGTCATCAAATCTATGGACATCAATTAATCATCAAAGAAAATTTTTGCAGTACAACAGCGCTCCAGATTGAAGCTCCTTCCATAAATGAACGAGTTTGTTTCGACATTTTGTGTTTGAGTACACTCAAATTATTCGATTTTGTATTGCAATAAAATTTGACACGATGACAGAAATTCCAGGTGTTAGTCTCTGAAACATGAAATTTTCATTGTTTGAGAAAGTAATAAGATAAATTGTTTCCTTTTTGGTTTGAAAATGATCCATTTCCACGGCATGTATAAGTATAACGTGTTTTGTAAACTCAGTATCTTTGTCTTACTGCGCATCATTTCAATTAACTCTGCTTTGTATTGAAATTAGGGGTGGAAACGGAGCGGATATGGTAAAATCATATCTATATATTTTTTTTTCTTTTTCGGATTCAGATCCGAATCGGATATTATACGGATTAGATACAGATACAATCGGATCAGATATTTATTAAAATATAAATTATTAAAAATAGTAAAGTTCGTAATATTTCTAATTATAATGGTGAATAACATAATGTGTTCATAATATATATAAAACTATATGGTATAAATTTATTATTCGGATACATATTATTAAAACGTAAAATCATATATATATATTCATATCTATATAAATATTCAGATATCGGATATTCACATTTAATTTTTCGAATACGAATCGGATATTATCCGCACCGTTTTCACCCTCAATTGAAATTCATTTGCATACTAATGTGTCCGGAGGGGAAATAAATATGTTGTTAAAACCTGTTATTTCGATTCTAATTGTTGACTTTTGTTGAGATTCATGCAAGAAAAACTTATTTCGTTGAGATTTGCCCATGAAAAAGTTTGAACAATTTGAATCAAAATAACATGTTATTGTTAGAGCATCTACACCCCTGGTATTATTAGAGTTTCTAATATGATGTGGCAGTTTCTAATTCAGTTTCAGAATTGTGGGAGAGTTTCTTATTTAGAAACTATAGAATAAAGTTTCTTATTTAGAAACTATAGAATAAAGTTTATTATTTAGAAACTATAGAATAAAATTTCTTATTAATAAACTATTTATAAACTCCATGTTGGTCAAATAATTGGCTCAAATTATTTCTCCTTTTTAATTTGTTGCTGATGTGGTTTAATAGAAACTCTAAAATTAATTTCAGGATTGTGAGAGTTAGAAACTTTAGAGGCCTTAAAATCTAAAAGTGATTTACAGTTATTTAGAAACTAATTTGAGTTGCTAAATGAGTTGCTGGAATGTAGTTGCACTTATTCTCAAGAAATAACAACATATTTATTTCCATCTGGAGGGCGGGAGTTGCCGCTTTTGTCGTCTCGAATAGTAAATTCTTTTGCGTGCATATGATGCAAGAAAGCGTAGCAGATGCAAATCTTACCATTTCACTTTATTTATTAAAAAGGTCCGATATATTTAATATTTTAAAATATTATTTTCGAAAATTAACCTTATATATATATGTAAAGAGACAAGGATTCATGTTGTGAATCCGTATGCTCTGCAGTAACTCAGACTTATTACATTTCGGTCATTCGATCAGAATTCGAATTATCCAGTCCGAGAACAATCTGGATTCATTTTGCATTAACTCAAATTCCTCATGTTGCTGCATTAGAGCCCATAATTTTTGAAATTTTCATTTTTTTTTTTTTTTACGAAAACCTTAAAGTACAATGAAAATTGATTCAAATGGGGAGGAGAGCAATAAAGAACATGTATTCTATGTATTAACACACAATTTGAGTTAATGCATCTCAGCCATTTGATCAAAATTTTGATTCAATTTGGTTCGAGGTGGAATGTATGGTGCCCGTTTATTAATTATGTCAACACAGATTAAACGGTCCGGATTCGTTCTGCACTGACTAAGAATTTAAATTCTGCGTTAAATGCAGACTTTACGAATTCGATCCAACCGGGCGATTCAACATTGATCGTTCGATTAGTTCGAAGCACTAAAATAGTATCCATAGAAAAGACCAACTCATATATCCTTTATCGCCTCGTATCACTCTAAAGTAGATCATATTAAATTATATCATATATATTTCCAAAGATGGACGGTATCTTGCAGTATATTGGAAAGTAGTATAAATACACAATGCTATTGTTGGCAAAAATAGGGAAAAATTAAATACACCGTACAACTGTTTAAAGCTCGTTGACCGTTCCAGAAAATTAAATACGTATCATAAAAGCTACCGTATATCTCGGGCGCTCAGATCTCAAGGCAGATCCGACGGCCTTGACGCACGCTTGCTTCTAACGACTACTTTTTTACGTATAAAAATATGCCCTTTTTACCCTCTCAACTCCACCAAAAATTTGATTTATTTCATTCTCGGATTTTTTTTTTCTTAGCAAGGAAGCGACCCTTACGCTTTTTCCTCTTCAGGTTTGATCCATTCGCCCTTTTCAAATTCAATTCTAACTATTTAAAATTTTCGAAAAGTTGTCACCTGGTCAGAGGAGAGAGAAAGAGGAAGCAGTGCGCTCCATTCCTCTGTTTATTTGGTGACGCCTATCTAAGATCTTTACAGTGTAAAGAGAAAAAAAAGAAAGGAAATAACAAAAGCTGAGAGAAAAGATAGAGAGAGAGAATCTAAAAGTGCGCAATAAAAACAAAACTTATGGGTGGATTCACGAGTGTGTCAGCTCTATCACTATAAGAGCGAATCAAGCGAATATATACTCTTCTCTGTTCTCTGTACTAGTCTTCCTTTCTTTCAAAAGTTACGAAAGAAAAAAACGAAGAAAGAAGGAGATTAGTTTGAGGTTGGTTTCCCCTCGTTTCTTCTCCTTGCACATAAAAGATTCATTCTTTACTCTCTTTTGATCAATGGGAAAACATGTTCGCTCTGTTTTCCACTTCTAAGTTCTAAGTTTCTGATAGTTCCGGAATTTTTAGGTTTTTGAGCGCTCTCTATCTTGTCTGTTGTCTCTCCCTTTCTCTCTCTAGATTTTGAATTTTGAGACCAGATTAGATGGACCCAGTAAAGAATTATATCTCTAGCACTAAATCTCTCTCTCCATCTCTCTCCCCCCTTTAGTGAAACTAAACACCAAGAAACAATACAATAGTTTACATTTTCTTTTGTTTCTTTTTTATCTCTGTGTCATTGCGGGACATGCTTTTGTCTTCTACTGCACCTCTTCACGAGGCCTCAGAGGATTTTCTTTTTAACTACCCATTTTTTTAAATTACAGAACTCTAAAAACAGAGCCCCCTTCTCACCTTCTCTCTCTCTCTGCCTCCAGGTTTTTACACAGGCCATTTTTTCATTCTCTCCATCTACCTTTAGAGAAAGAAACAATGGGAAAAGCAACAAGGTGGTTCAGGAACCTCTTAGGAGGAGGCAAGAAAGAGGCCAAAGAAAACCCTAGCCCGAACTATACAACAGATAAGAAGAGATGGAGCTTTGCGAAGTCTACAAGAGACTCGGATTCAACCTCCTCAACGCCGGTGGCACCCGCGAAGCCTTCGCCAATTGACAACAAAGCTTGGTTGAGGTCTTTGTATAACGAGACAGAGAGGGAACAGAACAAGCACGCCATTGCCGTGGCTGCTGCCACGGCAGCTGCGGCCGATGCTGCTGTGGCGGCAGCCCAAGCAGCAGTTGCTGTGGTGAGGCTCACTAGCCAAGGTCATGGGGCCCGCGTGTTTGGTCCTGGAGGAGGCGGTCAAATCCCCGGTGGGTCCTGGGAAAGAATTGCTGCAGTCAAGATTCAAACGGCCTTTAGAGGCTACTTGGTATGTGATTATTGTATAATTCTTTTCCTAATTAACTTTTATCTTGTTTTTTGAATGGAATGTTAATCTTTATTTTTTTGGTAGCTAAAGTACATTAATAGACTATGTTCTATTCTGTACTACGATATAATATAATTTTTCCTAACTGCTCAGGCGGTTTTGTGTTGTATTTACAAAAATGGAAACTACAGGTCTGCTTTTCTGAATTATTTTCTCTTACTATTGGTTTGATATTTTATTTATTTAGTGGCATTTATTACGGTGTTGTCTATTGTTTTCAATTTTCTCTTTTTATGTTCTGGTACTGGCAAGAACAATTATAAGCAGGTTAGAAGGGAAATGGGTAGAAGTATAAACGTACAGAGTTTTGATTGATAAAATACTGTACTCTGTTTCAATATTCGTTTTAATCATCGCCTCCTTAAATGTGAGATAGAAAATTGTTTATAGAGTTTGGTTATAGAGCATTCTTTATTGTAAAATAAATTTAATTTGACCTTGATTTGATTGGATGACATCTTCTATATTTCCAGGGTGCATTCAATGCTGTTAGTTCGGTTGAGAAACCTTAGCAAAAATAAAAAGGCAAAATGGATTTGAATTTCTAACCCTTTTTGTAACCTTCAAATTTATGTTTTTACAAACCTTACAGGCAAAAAAAGCTCTCAGGGCTCTTAAAGCATTGGTGAAGCTACAAGCACTGGTAAGAGGCTATCTGGTGCGTAAACAGGCAGCTGCGACATTGCAGAGTATGCAAGCCATGGTTCGAGCTCAGGCTACCGTTCGAGCCCAAAAATCGCGCAACTTGATTCGAAATGATCGAAACCTACTCAACCAACAATACCGTCATAGGCGGTCCCTGGTATGTCGTCTCTCTTATTTGCAATTGTACTGGCGAAAATAAGGCATTAATTTTAGTTTCTTAACGGATAAAATCAAATCTATGAGATTCTAAAATTTTCAAGGATATTTTGAAGAAAAAGAAAAACTATCCTAAAAATGTACACAGTACAACTAACTGCTAAGTAACCATGTATTTATTTTCTCATATGCCAGCAAGAGAGGTACGATGACACGAGAAGCGAACAAGCGGCATCCTACTACAGTCGTCGTTTGTCTGCCAGTGTGGAGTCTGGCTTTGATCATAGCCCCAAAATTGTTGAAATAGATACCGTTCGTCCCAAATCACGCTCATCACGGCGTACCAGCCCTTCGGTTTACGATCTAAGTGAAGACCTGCCTCCAATTTCCATCCCCAGTTCGCGCAACCTCAACGACTATGACTGGGGTTTCTTAAGCACTGAAAAGTGTCGTTATTCCCACACTGCACAAAGTACACCACGGTACATGAATTCATGTAACATCATGCCGGGGACACCGGCCAAGAGTGTTGCTAATTTGTCAAATTGTCCCAATTACATGATTAACACACAGTCATTCGAGGCCAAGGTGAGGTCCCAGAGTGCACCTAGGCAGAGGCCCGAGCCAGTCACGTCTAACCGGAAGCGGGTACCTCTCAGTGAGGTTATGCTCGAATCAAGGATGAGTCTAAGTGGCGTCGGAATGCAGCGGTCGTGCAATAAGGCACAACAAGAGGTGTTTAATTTTAAGAGTGCTGTGGTGGATCGGCTCGACCGGTTAACCGATCCTGGACAGGAAACTGAGAGGGAGTTCTACATGCAGAGGAAATGGTGATGTTTAATTTGGATTCCATGGAAATGGGAAAGGTGCTGTAATAAGATGTTTGATTATAAGGAGGCTATTAATCTCCTTAGTTTTTTTTTAACTTTTCTTGCATTTATGCTTTTTGTTGTTGTAGCAAGGTTGGAAGGGAGATGTAAATTATTGTGCCCTTCTTATTTCTGTTTATTTACTTTTTTTTTTTTTTTTCCAATTGGGTTCACTAGCTAAGTAACTAACTCAGTATATAACTCCTATTGTTGGGTCTTGCTGTTTTTTTTTTTTAGGAAAGGGTCTTGCTGTTGTTGTCTTATATAGATGGCCTTATTTTTGGATTTGGAATAATTTTTCAATTAATTGAAAAGGTGGTGATGGTGGCATTTCTGATTGGAGGAGTGGGAATGAAGATGGTGCATGTGAGGGATGTGGTTAGGAGACCCAAAAAACACTGTAGCATCATGATCGTGGAGCCATTTGTGGGGCATGTGCAAATCAGGATTTGGTTGTGTGGCTAATGGTTTCCCTCGTTTCTCTCTTCATCTAACTGGATCCCTAATGCCTACTGGTTTCAACAGATTTGCGAGCAACAATATGTAACAAACAAACAATCCGTAAAAAAAAAAACGACAATCAGAAACAATGAGTGCCGTTCTTTCCGCCCACCTTATTTTCTCCTATTTCCAGCTTTCTATAATTCCACTTGGTCACAAAAACAACATACCACTGCATGCATAAAGCTATATTTACTTGTGTGTTGCGTGATTGTGTCCCATCTGAAGACAACAGTACTTTCCTCTTGCCTCTTGGTATTATAGCACTTGAAGAATAAAGACATGCAAAATAGCTGATGTTGTTAGAGTGGAAGAATGGCACGGCGGAGCCGGTTCTGTTATGGAATGGTACGGCATGCGTGGCGGTTATGTGCCACGACTCTTGTGTTTCGTGCCATAATTATTCGTGTGTCGTGACTATTTTTAGAAAATTTGGCACGGCACGTCACGCGAAAGATCTAGTCATAGCACGGCACGTGGTCATGCGGATCACGTTGATTAGGACCGTTAGATCTTTGATCAAATGGTGAATTTTGAATAAACTAACCTAAATTATGATCATATGGTCACACGAGTCACGTTTAGACACGGCGTGACCACCCCATGACAGTTTAGTCACGGTACGTAAAAAATTAACTTAATCACGGTACGGCACGGTACGTTTTTTCCCTTGACATCAGTAATATTATTATAGTTGCAAATAAACTATATCGGAGTTAATTAATAGCGGTAAGTGCAACCATTCAAAATTTTAATAGCGGTAAGTGCAACCTTCTCTTAATTTTGAAATTTTGTTGTTATTCAAAATGAGTACCTTGAAACCTGGTGGTCTGGCCAATGTTGAATATATGCCGTGTCAAAATGATTTTAATATGTTGACAAAAAAAATCAAATTTATGAAGATGTTGGGGGGAATATGTCACTCAAAATATTATAAAAAGAAAATCTAAAATTGAAAAATAGAACAAGCTCATGATGAATATTCTCGTACAATTATTCTGAGCAACCAGAGATAGATTATGTGGACGGTGAAGTGACAAGGTTAGAGCCTAGAGTGGCCTGGTTATTATTCTGCCATATCAACTAGCACCTATGCACCTATGCAGCTATGCTATGCTCTCTCTATAGCTGTACTAAGCTTTTGGAAACAACACGGTTGATTGACTGATCAGCTGCTTATCTGATTTGCATTTGGACATTATTGCCTTATTGGCTTCACCCGATTAGCCCCTTCTCATGTTTCTCATATTTGCTTTTAAATTTCTTTTCAGTAATCATTAGTTGCTGACTTGATTGATGAGAAGCATTGGGTTCTTTTGTTCTTCTGTGAAGATTTTGTTCACTCTTTTCTGTACCAGTCAATACTCAATAGCCGCAGTAGTATTGCATTCTTATAATTTGGCTTTACTTCTAGTTAAGTGTAGATTGTTTTTATTTTAGAGAGACGCATCTACTTTAGTACTTTAGTTGGTAGAATTTATTATTATGCAGTGTGCTGCAACGCTATGGATATTATGTTATTTGATTTGTTTTTAAAATTTTGATTATAGCTCCTTTTTGTTCAAAACAGATACAAAATATATTTTAGACATTAAACAACTATTATTTTTTCATAACCACAGATAATTTTTTTATCCGGATTTTGAATTTATGACTTTCCACAAGAAGATACTTCATATATCGTCTCATATCTGTCTCATATCTGTATTCGATACGTATCGTTATTGCCCATATCGATACCAGTATCGTGTTGACAATTACAACATAGTCACTAGACTAAAGGATGATTTTCTAATTGTAAATATGAATAATATACTAAAATTGAAACTTATGAGTCAGCGCATTTGCACAGTTGCCGTTTTGTAGGGGTGTTCATTGGGTCCGGTTTAGTCGGTTTTGAACCGAACCGAATTAGTTTGGACCAAACGGTTCGGTTTTTTTAGTTTAATGGTTCGGTTCGGTTTGAAAATTTTCAAAATCGAAATAACCGAACTGACCGAAAGTTTATATATTATGAATTTGATCCGGACCGCCCCTGTTTATTTCTTAATACCCGGTTTATTTATTAATCAATTGCTTTAAATACTTCGGTTTATTTCTTAATATCCCGATTTATTTCTTAATATCCCGGTTTATTTCTTAATATCTCGGTTTATTTCTTAATATACTTCGGTTTATTTTAAATCAATTGCTTTAAATAAAAAAATTAATGTATTTCGGTTTGAACCGAAAAACCGAAAAACCGAAAAACCGAAATAAAACTTTGGTTCGGTTCGGTTGCAATGCTAAATCGGTTTAGTTTGGTTTATTTTTGAAATCAAATTATAACTTTGGTTTGCCTAGTTCAGTTCGGTTTCAACCGATGAACACCCCTACCGTTTTGGATGATGTATCTAACAACTGTTGAGTTCCTGGTTTCTAAAAAAAAAAAATGTTAAGTTCCGTAGCCACACAATTTGACACAAACAAATGCCACACAGAAAATCGTAGACGGGGAGGAGATAAGTTACTTTTCACTGCTCCCGAATCAAAAAGAAGAACACACAGCCAAGGTGCTCGCATCATCCCTGACGGATCTCTATAACCGAAAAATGAAATATCTAATTTCTCGCGATTCAAGATAAAAAAAACAAAAGTAATATACAGGGAAACGAGCTGGACCCGAGACCGACCTAATAGAGTCTACAAATTTTGAACCCTTGCCATTGTCTTTTTACGCTCCGGCCATCATTCCCTCTCTACCCGATCCTCATATCACCCGGACATATATGCTGATGCGACCAAGATCTGTGGTCAAGAAAAAACGAGGATAATTGGAGAGCAATGCACATAAAGCTACGGATAATTTGGAAATTTTGTTTGTATTTATTTTTTGATTTAAGTACTTGTGCATAATATTATGTGAAGAGTAGAACTAAGGTGTTTTTAAGCTCAGTAAGTCCCTTTATGAGCTTAACTCCAAAATCTATTGGATTGACTTCAAACAACGCATCTAAACTGTTGAAACTGATGTACTTCATGAGTGATGCGTTTACATGTCAAATTTTTAAATTTTTGAACTAATTTAGTATGAAGTCAAGCGGTAAAAAAAAAAAAATGATTTATAAGTTCATTTTAATGAGTTCATTTTTTTTATCATTTTTAGACTGCTTGACTTTATACAAACTAGTTCTAAAATTTATAAATTTGACATGTAAATGCATAACTCGTGAAATAGATCGGTTTCAACAATTTGGATGCGTCATTTGAAATTAATCCGATAGGTTTTTGAGTTAAGCTCACAAAGGGGCTTGGTGAGCTCAAGAACACCTTAGTTCTACCCTTATGTGAATATATGTATTATTCAAATATCAAAGCTTAAATCGTACTCAGATTACGGTGCATAATATTAATGAAAAATACAATCACAGTTTTTTGGGAGATAAAGCAGAAATCACACCTTTTGTGACCGAGAAAACCGAGGTCCTAGGTGGTTAGAATTTTCCTAGAATATTTCGAACTTGATGACTCGCTCGTCTTAATTATTACAGAGCGAAAATTATTGATCTACTTATTGAAGAGAGCAGGTTGGGTCCGATAGGTTTTGGGACCGTAAGATCTGCTTTAAGATCCGTGCGCACTAATTTTAAAGCATACACGAAAATTGCGGACGCGGATCGTAAAGCAGATCGGACGATCATCGAACCCATCGAACTCACTTTGAGTCCGATGGACATCGGACCCAAATTGACCTCCTTATTGAAACATTCTAAATTGTTTATTTTTCTATTTTAAACTAAGATAACGGATGTCATAATAATTAAAAACTTCTAGATATTCAATTTCACCGTCAAAATTTTAAAATTGTTTATTTTTTCATAAAAACAAATAACCTTTCAAATTTTTAGTTTCTAACAAGTTTAGTTATTGGATGTGTATTGATGTAAAAACTTGGTTATTTAACTACAATAATTTGTGAGTATGTGCGAGGGTAAAAAATGACTATTGCAGAGGGTAAGCCGAAAAAAATTATTATTCCCGAGAGTAATATTTTTACCAACGAGACTATCCGCGAGAATACCAACGCTGTTAAGCACTTTTATTCTCTCGAATACCCAAATATTCTTGTAGAATTTGTTTCGCATTTAAAATTAAACAAAAGTGTAAAAGCTGGATTATTTTAATCAATCAAATTAAGGTTTCAAATTGGATTAAAGAAAGAAAAACTGAGAACAGGCTTTTACTTTTAGTGGAAAAATAAGAAAATTTTAAATTTTGAGGGTAAATTAAATATTTAGAAGTTTTTTATGGTTACATCAACGGTTATCTCTATTACTTAAATATATATAATTTATAAATTAGAAATTAAAGAGGGGTAATGTGTAATATGATACAAGTATACTGAGAGATGTGCGTGCTCCCATGCTAAAGAGGTGCAGCATCTAATTTATTGCTAAACTTAAAAATAGAGAAACTAAATATTTGTTGATATTTTATGATTTTTGTGAATATTTTCTAATCATGTCTTGATATCATATCATTTTCCTGTGATCCTACTGTATATTGTTTTAAAGATCGTTGTTATTTTTTCTTGGCTGCTAGGTCTTCTGTTGCATGAATTGGTTGTCGCACCAAAATCGTAATCTACTCTGGATACGGGCTTGACCCTCACATTCTTTAATGAAACGGAATAACTATAATTTTTAAAAAAAAAAAGACAAAAGCCCATTTCATTATCATGAAAACATGAGTTTGACAAAATAGAAAAGAAGGTACTAGAGTATGCTAAATAGGGCTGTCAAAAAAGCTCGGAGCTCGTGGATCGCTCGTGACTCGCCTTTGGCTCGATCGGTAACAGCTCGTTCGATAGTGGACCGAGCTGTTAACGAGCCAGCTCGCTACCAGCTCGGGCCAGAATTAACAAGCTGAGCTAAGGGGCAGCTCAGACCGAGCCAGCTCGGCCCATAACGAGCTATACTGTAGATGTTGAATTACAAATTTTAATGGCCCAAACGCCCAATAGTGATCGTTCAGCCTTTTAGGGTTTAGGCAGCGCCTCATCTCCACTACTCAAGTCTCTCATCTCCCTCTCTTCCTTCTTCTAGCGAAAAAGCTCTCTCTCTCTCTCTCTCTCTCTCTCTCTCTCTCTTTGATTTTCGCTGAGCACATCTCTACTCTCTCTCTCTTTGATTTCCTCGCTGAACACCCCCCCTTCTCTTTGGTTTCTCTGCCGTCGCTGCTCTCTCTAACCCGCGGACAGAGGAGACCCGAACCCGATAACCCCGCCCCTTTTCACTCTCTTCTTTCTCCGATCACCCCTCTCTCGGCCTACTTCACTTGGGTGCTGCGATTTTACCATAACCCGAAGGTAGTGCTGCGATTTTACTGTGCTGTTGTGCTATTGCTTGTGGTGCTTGGTGCTGTTGCTATTGTGCTGCGATTTATGCTGTTGCTGTTGTGCTTGTGTTGCTGGTGCTGTTGGTGCCGACTCTCTTACCGGGTAAGGGTAACCCTTTCCTTTTTGTTCTTTGGCATTTGCCGTGTGGCTTGTGATCTGTGGCCTTCGTGCCGTCTAAAGCTTCAGTTTTTCTCTTCACCTTCAGTTTTTTTTTTTCCCCTTTTTTGATCAAGAGTCAAGGGTTCCAGACTTAAGCTACTAAAGCTGCCGAGTGCATTTATTTTTAGGTCTATTATTGTTTTGATTGCTTACATGCGTGATAAGTTGGCTGTGCTGAATCAGGGCTTGCTTGCTTAAAAAATCACTCTTTGAAACTCTTGAATTTCTGCTTGAAAGTTTGGACAATTATACCTTATCTGGTTCAAACCCGATTACCACTTGTACCTCTCATTTACCCTTTTGCATTGTTTAAAATTGTACAGTTGTACTATGCTCACATAATTATATTTTGATAGGTTCCGATATTTCAGCTGCATCAGCTGTTGCTGCTAGCGGTAATGAGCATAATGATATGTGGCGTTTTGTACAATCAACATGGAATGAAAGTCAATCTAATTCAGATCTGAAAAATTATCTAAAAGAGGCTATTTTTCAACATAGACTTAGTTCACCCTTCGATATATTGAAATGGTGGCAGGTGAATGCAGGGAGATACCCCATTTTAAGCAAACTAGCAAGATATATTCTTTGCATTCCAATCTCAACAGTCGCATCGGAGTCGGCCTTTAGTGCTGGTGGTCGTGTTTTAGATGATTATAGAAGTTCTCTTACGAAGGATACGGTTGAGATGTTAGTTTGTGGGGGTGATTGGATTAGAACATGCACAAAGGCCGAATTGCAGACTTTACAAGTGAGTTCTAAATTTTTTAATTTCAGTTTCTGTTTTAGCTTGTATTAATATATTCAATGTATAACATATTGAATTTTTAAATTTCAGGAAGCTGCAATTGTGGAGGAGAGTTTGGAAATTCAGTTTCCAACATCAATGAGTAATCTTAATATTAATTGATCTTTTTCTATTATGAATTTTAAGGATACATGCATTGAATCTGTCACAGGGGCATGGCTGTTGGGACTTGGGATTATTTTGGCATGACTTAGTTGTTGGCATGGCTGGTGGGACTTGGGGTATGCATGAATTTGTATGCATTTGTATGAATTTTGGCATAACTTCTAAATGGGGTATGCATGGCTGTTGGGACTTGTTATCGGTTACAGTTTATGTCATTTGATGTATGAATTTAGTTGTTGGCATGGCTGTTGGGATTTTGGCATGGCTGGTGGGACTTGGGGTATGCATGAATTTGTATGAATTTTGGCATAACTTCTAAATGGGGTATGCATGGCTGTTGGGACTTGTTATCGGTTTACAGTTTATGGCATTTGATGTATGAATTTAGTTGTTGGCAACTTGGCATGGCTGTTGGGATTTTGGCATGGCTGGTGGGACTTGGGGTATGCATGAATTTGTATGCATTTGTATGAATTTTGGCATAACTTCTAAATGGGGTATGCATGGCTGTTGGGACTTGTTATCGGTTACAGTTTATGGCATTTGATGTATGAATTTAGTTGTTGGCATGGCTGTTGGGACTTGGGGTATGCATGAATTTGTATGAATTTTGGCATAACTTCTAAATGGGGTATGCATGGCTGTTGGGACTTGTTATCGGTTACAATTTTGGCATAACTATGCATGAATTTAGTTGTATGAAGTTGTATGTGGGTTCTGCCTTGGACTTGTTATCGGTTACAGTTTATGGCATTTGATGTTTTTTTGGGTTTTAGGAATGGATGTACTTGAGTTTGCCTTCGGTCTATGATGAGTTTTCATAAGCGACTGAAATCTTGGTACTGCTCTATTGGAGTTCAGTACCTGATTTAGGAAGTCGGGTGTGTAGCTGAGACCAATAAAGGCGTGGGTTTTTCAGGGTAGTCTGTCATTTTTATTTTCAAACATTGTATTGTTCTCTTTTTTATAATGGAAGGGCATTATGCCTCTTTATCAAAAAAAGTTGTATGAAGTTGTGTGAATTTCTATTATTTTGTGTGAATTTGTATGGATTTGTATGAATTTCTGTTATTTTGGTGCTGATACTTGTGTGGATTTGTATGGCTTGAATTTATGTTATTTTGTGTTGATACTTGTGAATTTATATGGATAAATGATTAATGGGCTTTGAAAATTTAATATTTTGAATTTGTATAGTAGCAGCCCAATAAAGCCCAACGAGTCAGCTCATCAGCTCGCGAGCTAGCTCGGGCTGGCTTGTCACAAGCTGAGCCAAGCCTTTTGGCTCGGGACCCCTAGGTCTGGCTCGCTCGGCTCAGGCTCGGGCCAGAATTAACGAGCTGAGCCAAGGCCCAGCTCGGCCCGAGCCAGCTCGTTTACAGCCCTAATGCTAAAGGTAAACCAAGCATAAAAGACGAGCACACAGGCTCATATCCATACTTAAAACAATATGCGATAATTATGAAGGGGGATTTCATTCCACTATTTAATTACCAATTGAACAAATTCTTAATTTTGAAGCCATGCTTAGAAATTTGGCCAGCATTAAGTAAGAGGGGGAATGGTCTGAACCATAGGAGTGTTAGTGTAATAATCTAGAAGTCAATTATAGGATAATTATATATATATATATATATATATATTTTTTTTTTTGGTTCAAGAAATGAATGATTAATAAAGATATCATTTCGTTCCTTGAGTTTTATCGTTATGGTTTATTTTGGTTAAGAACTTGAAATTGTAGAACTCCATAATATAGATGATAAATACTCTTAATAGTCTCTAACCTTGGTAATTAGTAGGAACACTAATTGACTATTCAAATGTTAGTATGTGGATTAAATGATGGTTAAGTTTTACAAACCATAGATAAAGAGTTGTTATTTTAATCACATAGATATATGTTAGAGAACATGTTATTTGACAGACCCTAAATGAAACGTTAAATGGATTGTGTTCGTGTCATTAATGTTTCATTCAGTGTTAGGTTCTAAAGTATGAGGTATTCGTCTTTTCTATATGAGAAGGTGTATTCGTGAGTGTTGTTCAACGCTATCCGTAAAAAGTAGCTATACAGATGACATTTCAGTATGCATAACTTGTGAAAAAAGGAGATGTTCACCAATACTACTATTGTCCCTCGTATTTAATACGAGTGATGGTATCACTAGGCCTCTTGATAAAGTAAAATTATCAGCGCGTGATATGATTAAAGAGTTAATCATTGATAATCTACTTAAGATCGAGAAAAGATTAAGTTTGCAAGGATGACACAAACCTACCTTGGAATTATTCTGATACCATGTGACAAAAGAATAAACACGAGTAAATTATTTACTGGATCGGTACTGTACAAGATCATCTCTGTCAATTGGGTAGTCATAATGCATTTTGCCAGTGCCGCTCATGATTTGTAAAATTAAAAGGAGTTTATTCTATTACCAACATAACACAGATCCTATCGGGTCACAATAGAAACGTAATCAGATAATATTAGGTTTAATTATAAAAAAGTAAATGTCATAGAGATGACAAGCTTAAACCAGATTAAATTTATAACGTGTATGACACGTCGTATAAATTTATCGCAACAACATACGCAAGAAATATAATTATTTAGAATAATTATATGGATAATTAATGGATTAAATATTAATTATGAATTAATATTTTTTGGGCCTAAAGCCCATTTTAATTTGGGCCAAAATTAAATTTAGAATTTAATTCAAAAGCCCAAATTCAATCAAATGCAAATTGGGCTTATGGCTCGAGGGGCATTTTTGTAAATACCCCTAGAACCGACTTTCCAAGGGCATTTTGGTAATTATCCAAACTGACTTTGTGGCCTATATAAAGGCATGAAGGGTGAGAGAAAAATTCAATCCAATCGATTCCAACACCATTTTCTCTCTCTCGGGGTTTCTTCTCAAATAGTGATTTGCGTGGAAAAAAAAAGAATATGTAATCCACGTATATTTTTGCGAGAAAAGTTGTGAATAGTTTTTTTACAAAATACCGCTGGTACAGTATTTCTGGCAAAAGAAATACCAGCTCTCTGGTTATTCCTGGTGGATACTGACAGAGGCATCAGACATCTGGTGCTCCGTATCAGAGTTAGACTGCACTTCCAATTCGAATTTGGAATAAGGTACAAATGTTGTTTTAATTTATTTAAATATTAAATAAATGTAATTTTAGAATCAATCTGGGAGTTGGTAGAAATAAAATTTTAATTTTACGTTCTTTCCGCACCATAAGTCTGAACAAAATTTAGCGGTAAATTCCCGAACAGAATTTAGCTGCCAAATTCCCCAACGAGGAGCTCAAGTGTTGTACCACAATGTGAGGGTATTGATTAATCCAATCAACACTAACTAGATATCTATCTAACAGAGCTTTGTTACAACCACTAATCCAAGTAATTTTTTATGAGCTAGTTGGAGTTCTATCAAGTGATGATCATCTATAAAATCATTAATTTACCACTAAGCTTAACATCAAAGTTAGAGCCAGATTTTTCATATCTGGCTCTAATGGCATTAAAATCTCCACATATGATTCCAAGTTCATATCTACCTACTATACTTTGTCTCAGTTCTTGCCAAAAAGCTGCCTTAAGGTTCCTGTCAACTGGAGCATACACAATGGTAAACATCTAGTGACAGTTTTCTTTTCTATCAGATAGAAATACATCAACATAGTAGGTATGAGAAACAAATCTATCTACCTAACAAGTATCACTATCACAACCAAAAATAATCCCCCTCAGATCTACCATGAGAGGGGAAGCTGAACCAATTATCAAACTTAGAAGAAATAGATTTCAAAATTCTATGAGTAAACTGCTTTTTTTTTTGTTTCTTGTATATCAATTATATCTACTTTATTATCAGTAATAATATCTTTAAGAATCCTTCTCTTACTTGGGGCATTCAAGCCTCTAACATTCCAATTGAGAACTTTCATTGGACAACTAATAACTCCTTGTCATTTTGGACCAAAGATAATTTATGATCTGATCCAAACTCTGTAAGCACACTAAAAGCCTGCAAAATCAATTTATCAAAAGATTCTTTATCTAATACTTTCAAAGCCTGAACTATATGAGAAGATTCCAAAGGGCCACAACTTAGAGTAATGTTGTAGGCACTAAACAGGTTAGAGACCGTCATTCTAGAGTAAGGAAAGCTAGTTAGGAGGGAGTTACCTTTATTAGCACTCCTCATATTGTATCTTGCTTGAGCTTTGTCAGCCACTTTACTCAAAACATCCTGAGTGTCACCATCCAGAGCCTTGATTCTAACACCCCTCCTAGTAGGGAGTTGAATGCCAGACTTCCTTCCAGATGGTCTCCCTCTTTTTCTGGTACTAGCTGGAGCTTCCTGAACCTTAGGATTCTCCAAGGTTTGTTTAGAAGATGCATTTGTATTCTCCTGTTGGTCCTGGAGGATCATTGATGTGACTAGCAGAGAGACCAATTGAGTGAGAGCAGCAATGGCAGAGAGGGTCACATCAGGGGATTCAGGAACTGCCCCATGTGTTTTGAGAGCTGAGATGATATCTTTCGGAGCACATGTGAATGTGGAGGTGGGGGTATGGACCAAAAGTTGTCTGTCACATTGGGGATTTCACCTAGCCTTTCCAGGGTGTCAGGCTTAGATCCACTGGGTAATTGAACATGGGAAATATTGGTAACAAGGGCCTCAACGGTAGATTGCCAGTGCTCAGCCTGGGGGTAGCAGCTGTAAGGGTTGTAGAAGAGGGTGGTATTAGCGTCGTTTGAGGAGGAGGTGGGTGACTAGTGATAGCAGCCGGGCTAGGGTTATATGTCTAGTCTACTATCTCAATTTCTTCAAAGGGACCAATGTTTTTACCCAAAATAAAGGGCATAGGAGGAGGGACATCTCCCAGATCCAACCCTATATTCAGGGGTCACCTATAGCAACCAGTTAGAGGGACCACCTTGGGGAACAGGGGAAATGGGGGCTTTACCATCAATAATGCCATCTGTTAGCAGATCATCATCAGAGTCAGAAGTAATGTCAAAAAGGGTGTCAAGAGCTTTACTTTTGCCTTTGTCCATCAGATCGGCAGCTTCAGCAAATTTATTACCGGTACCATTCCCTACCGAGTTATTAGAAATCACAATCCCTTTGGTACCCGACCCGGATTTGGATCCTTTCTCTCCCGGATTACCTTTTGAACCGGTACCACAGGAATCGCCCTTAGATCCCTGGTTCTGATCACAAGACAGTTATTTTTTTACCCAAGCCCAGGCCCAAGTTACGAGGATGTTCCAGTTCGAAGATGAGGTCATGGCGAGAGAGGTAACCACCATCATTCCGATGAGTGACCCAATATGTAGCAGGTAAGAGCATCGGATCGCACATCCCCAGTCTGACCCGAGAAATGCATCGATCCCTCTTGAAGCGAGTCGCAGGGTCAAGTTCCAGAACTGTGGCACCGAAATCAGTCGATCCACTAGATCGATATGTTATTTCTTTTTTCGCGAAATAACTATAACTATTTATATTGTACATTAATATGCAATTGCAATAAATATAAACTTTAAATAACATAAATTTTACATTTATGTCAATAGCCAATTTTTGATAGCTAGAATTTAAATACTAGTAACATGGATGATAGTATTTATCCATTCTGAAAAGAGAGAAATTTGAGTAATTGCAATATTTAAATCTAAGAAAGAAAATAAATTATATGTCTCACTATTGACACCAGCATTGTCATTTATAAAATTCATATAGCAGTTCAGGGCCAGTTGCTACATAATCCTGAAAAAAAATTATAACATATTCCGGTAATAATTGCGGAAGTTATAATACATAGCATTTAAATATATATATATATATATATATATATATATATATCTTTTTAAGATGATCTAATATATAATTGAACATGAATATTAGAATAAGCTTCGAGTATAACGTAACATAAACCTGCATTGAAGAACTATATATGGTTTATTTCTCTATGTTATTGATCAAACGAGGTAGTTACTATAACAAAGCAACAAAAATAAATGCAAATTGAATATTATTAGACAAAAAATTTAAGCATTTTACATATCAAATTACTTGTTATTAACTAGGATCTAAACGTGAAATTGGAAATTATTATTTAATATTTGCATGCGCCGGTCTCTGTTGATGTCACAATGAAAATATTATTTTACAATTTTTCGAACCAATTACTTTAATAAACTCAATATATAACAGAGGTGTCATAGGAATAAATAATAGAAAAATAGGTACATCGATTGAGTGCAGTTGTCCATTAATTTTAATATTTTCAGATTGTGTGGCGTTTAGAGTCTGAAACAGATATAGCGAACTTTTAAAAACCTCACTGCTACCATATCGGCATATCCACATGCGTATATGAAACCAAGAACAATATAAATAGGAGTATGAATTTAATAGATAACTTTTCAAAGATGAATTCAAGTCATATATTTGAATTTTCTTGACAAGTTCAGCATTTATGTTTCAAACATTTAATCTCTCTCAAGTCTGATAACTGGTTAAAATTGAACATCAAAGTGGTTTAATTAGCAAACATCTTGATTATTCATGTAGACCAAGAGTGAAATTTAAAAAAAAAATTCATTGCCTGAGGCTTATTAGCCAATTTTTATTTTGAAATATAAGCTTATGAACATTTTAACAAACTTGACCTCAGTGTAGGTTTTCTCTTATAATATATTTTTCAAAACAAGTAAACCAACCCCATGGTGTCATTCATAATAAAAAATATTCGAATTTCTATACGATACAGGGAATCAGAGATCTCAGTCAGACGGCGTTTTAATTTTATTTAGGACAAGAGAAAGTACCAAACATATACGTATGAATGAGGTCATGCAAAAGGACATAGATTAAATTTTTTTTAACATAGTAGCACCATGTTTTCTTTAGAGAAGGAAAAATAAAAACACCAAACCTTCCGTTTCGAGCCCATTTTCAAAATTGGTTTTTGATGATCCAAAGTTCCAAACTGACACGTTTGACTGAAACTAGAAACTGATTTGCTCCGATGCCTGTGCTCCTTTTTTTTCGCTCTCTTGAACACTTCGTCATAGCTAATAGCTAGTGTACTATGTTTCATGAATACAAATACGGGTATATACGAATATGACAACATAGTAATTTTAAATTATCAAAGATATGATACACCTATTATATGTATGAGTGAGGCTATGGTGCTATGCATAGCACGGATGGCTAGTGTACTACGGCTCAATATGGTACTTTTGAAAATCCTAACGGTCGATCCGAACCGTTCAATGTGATAACCATATGAATATGTACTTGTAAACTAAATTTTATATTTTTTCGAATTTTTTTACTATTTTTTTAGATAGGTAGAATTTTGATGGTCCAGAATTTTCAGAAAACACTGATTTTTCTACCTATCTAAAAAAATAGTAAAAAAATTCAAAAAAATATAAAATTTAGTTTGCAAGTACATATTCATATGGATATCACATTGAACGGTTCGGATCGACCGTTAGGATTTTAAAAAGTACCATATTGAGCCGTAGTACACTAGCCATTGGTGCTATGCATAGCACCATAGCCTCACTCTATATGTATTATTCTAATATATTTTTAATTCAACATTTATATTATATAAATTAAATATACAAAATTATGGATACATTTTGATACAAGAGCTCAAATGTACAACAAATATAATAGCTACTAAGTTTTAACAACAAATGTGAAGCGGTCTAGTGGTAGAGAGGTGTGTTGTTTGGGTCTGAGGACATAGGCATGGTTGGAAAATTGGCGGATTCCGAGTCAACTCGATATCGGCCATGTCCGATCCGATTTTCACCCGAGTCTCGCGCCCAAGCTAGTTTTTCAGCAAAACTCGGTTGAACAGTGTTTGGGCCTAGTTAGCTGATTTTTAGGCCGAGTCAGACTGAGTTTGACCGAGTTTTGGCTGAGCCTGCCATTAAAACTGTGATTAAAATTATTTTATGTAAAAAGATGTTTGTAAAATGGCCGAGTTATACAACTAGAGAGTTGCATACAAGCTGGAGTCATACAAATCTAAGTTAATTACTAATTTTGTTAGAATAGTACATATTTTTTGTTAGTTAAATATTAGTATACAAATCTAAATTAATTACTAATTTTGTTCTCCATTATTTTATTCGACATTATAATTAATTTATAATATCTTGTTACTTAATTTGAAATAGACACAACAATATCCCATTCGTATTTTAATACAGAGGACGATGAGATGATCCAGCCAGCTCGGCATAGCTTCTGGCAATAAAAAGTGTGTTCTATTTGTAATGCTTGTATTATATTATATAATTAGTGGATTATTTGAGTGTAATATTTTGTGTTAACATAGTTTTTCTACAAATTATTTTTTTACTAATTTTTTCCTACCTTTTGGATACAAAACAAGTTTCAGCCAAAAAAATCCGAATTTCCGAGTCAACTCGGCCTATTCTGGCCGATTCATCCAATTCCGATTCCGAGTTTCAGAACCATGGACATAGGTTCGATTTGGCTTGGCGTTAGAAAAATAATTTTTAGCATATGGTCCATGCGCGGTGTTTAAGCTTGTTGCACACAAAACATAGAACTAGATTTCGGCAATCAATGACAGTATGGCCTTTATCAGCGCATTCGAAGCAAACTGGAGTGGTTGGGGAAGACGAAGCACGCAACTTCTCAATTTTATCCCTCACCAACGCGCCTCTCGTGATCGTACTCATCATGGCAGGATCCCGAGGCTTCCAATGCGATTTGATCATTTAGCGCGTAGTTCTGTTCTGCAAAGCAGCCTGGATGAGTTTTTGCCGAAATGTGATGCGTGGATCAGCTTTCTGTGGCCCAGCTAAAGGCCCATTCGCCATTGTTGTATTAGAAGTTGGTAGCGGAGGGAATTCGATCTCGAAAGTACGATCTAGACAGAGAGAGGAGAAAAGGGATTGTGATTCGCCATTGTCGACCCACTAGATCGATATGTTATTTCTTTTTTCGTTTTTGTCTTTATGTTTTTCACTTTTGTTTTTTGTTTTTTTTGTTGTTTTTTCAGAACTCAAAATCGCCTGGAAAATCGCGAAATAACTATTATTTATATTGTACATTAATATGCAATTGCAATAAATATAAACTTTAAATAACATAAATTTTACATTTTTGTCAATAGCCAATTTTTTATAGCTAGAATTTAAATACTAGTAACATGATGATAGTATTTATCCATTCTAAAAAGAGAGAAATTTGAGTAATTCCAATATTTAAATCTAAGAAAGAAAATAAATTATATGTCTAACTATTGACACCAGCAAATTTATAAAATTCATATAGCAGTTCAGGGCCAGTTGCTACATAACCTTGAAAAAAAACTATAACATATTCCGGTAATAATTGCAGAAGTTATAATACATAGTATTTTTTAAAAATATATATATATATATATATATAGAGAATGGCTAACGTACAAACATTTGTTCCTGGGCTCAGGAACAAACGATTTGGTTCTCCGATTTTCAAAGTCCAAACAACAAATCTAAACCGTTAGATGTTCAATCTATATTAAAATCTACTTGGAGACCAAATTTTACATTTTTTGGAATTTTTTTAGTATTTATTAAGCTGGTTTGAAAACCGCTGTTTTTATTAAATTTCTGCAGCATTGAAAAACAGCGGTTTTCAAACCAGCTTAATAAATAGTAAAAAAATTCCTTAAAATGTAAAATTTGGTCTCCAAGTAGATTTTAATATAGATTGAACATCTAACGGTTTAGATTTGTTGTTTGGACTTTGAAAATCGGAGAACCAAATCGTTTGTTCCCGAGCCCAGGAACAAACGTTTGTATGTTAGCCATTCTCTATATATATATATATATATCTTTTTTCAGATGATCTAATATATAATTGAACATGAATATTAGATTAAGCTTCGAGTAACGTAACATAAACCTGCATTGAAGAACTATATATGGTTTATTTCTCTATGTTATTGATCAAACGAGGTAGTTACTATAACAAAGCAACAACAATATAATGCGAATTGAATATTATTAGACAAAAAATTTAAGCATTTTACATATCAAATTACTTGTTATTAACTAGGATCTAAACGTGAAATTGGAAATTATTATTTAACATTTGCATGCGCCGGTCTCTGTTGATGACTTGATGTCACAAAGAAAAAATTATTTTACAATTTTTCGAACCAATTGCTTTAATAAACTCAATATATAACAGAGGTGTCACAGGAATAAATAATAGAAAAATCGGTACATCGATTGAGTGCAGTTGTCCATTTTAATATTTTTAAATTGTGTGGCGTTTAGAGTCTGAAACAGATATAGCGAACTTCTAAGAACCTCACTGCTACCATATCGGCATATCCACATGCGTATATGAAACCTAGAACAATATAAATAGGAGTATGAATTTAATAGATAACTTTTCAAAGATGAATTCAAGTCATATATTTGAATTTTCTTGACAAGTTCAGCATTTATGTTTCAAACATTTAATCTCTCTCAAGTCTGATAACTGGTTAAAATTGAACATCAAAGTGGTTTAATTAGCAAACATCTTGATTATTCATGTAGACCAAGATTGAAATTTAAATTCATTGCCTGAGGCTTATTAGCCAATTTTTATTTTGAAATATAAGCTTATGAATATTTTAACAAACTTGACCTCAGTGTAGGTTTTCTCTTATAATATATTTTTCAAAACAAGTAAACCAACCCCATGGTGTCATTCATAATAAAAAAATATTCGAATTTCTATACGAGACAGGGAATCAGAGATCTCAGTCAGACGGCGTTTTAATTTTATTTAGGACAAGAGAAACTACCAAAATATACGTATGCATGAGGTCAAGCAAAAGGACATACATTGATTTTTTTAACATAGTAACCATGTTTTCTTTAGAGAAAGAAAAAAATAAAAACACCAAACCTTCCGTTTCGAGCCCATTTTCAAAATTGGTTTTTGATGATCCAAAGTTCCAAACTGACACGTTTGACCGAAAGTAGAAACTGATTTGCTCCGATGCCTGTGCGGCTGTGCTCCTTTTTTTTCGCTCTCTTGAACACTTCGTCATAGCTAATAGCTAGTGTACTATGTTTCATGAATACAAATACGGGTATATACGAATATGACAACATAGTAATTTTAAATTATCAAAGATATGATACACCTATTATATGTATTATTCTAATATATTTTTAATTCAACATTTATATTATATAAATTAAATATACAAAATTATGGATACAGTTTGATACAAGAGCTCAAATGTACAACAAATATAATAGCTACTAAATTTTAACAACAAATGTGAAGCGGTCTAGTGGTAGAGAGGTGTGTTGTTTGGGTCTGAGGACATAGGCATGGTTGGAAAATTGGCGGATTCCGAGTCAACTCGGAATCGGCCATGTCTGATTCGATTTTCACCCGAGTCTCGCGCCCAAGCGAGTTTTTCAGCAAAACTCGGTTGAACAGTGTTTGGGCCGAGTTAGCCGATTTTTAGGCCGAGTCAGGTCGAGTCAGACCGAGTTTGACCGAGTTTTGGCTGATCCTGCCATTAAAACTGTTATTAAAATCATTTTATGTAAAAAGATGTTTGTAAAATGGCCGAGTTATACAACTGGAGAGTTGCATACAATCTGGAGTCATACAAATCTAAGTTAATTACTAATTTTGTTAGAATAGTACATATTTTTTGTTAGTTAAATATTAGTATACAAATCTAAATTAATTACTAATTTTGTTCTCCATTATTTTATTCGACATTATAATTAATTTATAATATCTTGTTAATTAATTTGAAATAGACACAACAATATCCCTATTCGTATTTTAATACAGAGGACGATGAGATGATCCAGCCAGCTCGGCATAGCTTCTGGCAATAAAAAGTGTGTTCTATTTGTAATGCTTGAATTACATTATATAATTAGTAGATTATTTGAGTGTAATATTTTGTGTTAACATAGTTTTTCTACAAATTATTTTTTTACCAATTTTTTCCTACCTTTTGGCTACAAAACAAGCTTCAGCCAAAAAAATCCGAGTTTCCGAGTCAACTCGGCCGATTCTGACCGATTCATCCGATTCCGATTCCATGGTCAAGAACCCGATTCCGATTTCGAGTTTCAGAACCATGGACATAGGTTCGATTTGGCTTGGCGTTAGAAAAATAATTTTTAGCATATGGTCCATGCGCGGTGTTTAAGCTTGTTGCACACAAAACATAGAACTAGATTTCGGCAATCAATGACAGTATGGCCTTTATCAGCGCATTCGAAGCAAACTGGAGTGGTTGGGGAAGACGAAGCACGCAACTTCTCAATTTTATCCCTCACCAACGCGCCTCTCGTGATCGTACTCATCATGGCAGGATCCCGAGGCTTCCAATGCGATTTGATCATTTAGCGCGTAGTTCTGTTCTGCAAAGCAGCCTGGATGAGTTTTTGCCGAAATGTGATGCGTGGATCAGCTTTCTGTGGCCCAGCTAAAGGCCCATTCGCCATTGTTGTATTAGAAGTTGGTAGTGGAGGGAATTCGATCTCGAAAGTACGATCCAGCCAGAGAGAAGAGAAAAGGGATTGTGATTCGCCATTGTCGACCCACTAGATCGATATGTTATTTCTTTTTTCGTTTTTGTCTTTATGTTTTTCACTTTTGTTTTTTTGTTGTTTTTTCAGAACTCAAAATCACCTGGAAAATCGCGAAATAACTATAATTATTTATATTGTACATTAATATGCAATTGCAATAAATATAAACTTTAAATAACATAAATTTTACATTTTTGTCAATAGCCAATTTTTGATAGCTATAATTTAAATACTAGTAACATGGATGATAGTATTTGTCCATTCTGAAAAGAGAGAAATTTGAGTAATTCCAATATTTAAATCTACGAAAGAAAATAAATTATTGTCATTTGTAATATTCATATAGCAGTTTAGGGCCAGTTGCTACATAATTCTGAAAAAAATCTATAACATATTCCAATAATAATTGCGGAAGTTATAATACATAGCATTTTTTTAAAATATATATCTCTTTGTAAGATGATCAAATATATAATTGAACATGAATATTAGATTAAGCTTCGAGTAACGTAACATAAACCTGCATTGAAGAACTATATATGGTTTATTTCTCTATGTTATTGATCAAACGAAGTAGTTACTATAACAAAGCAACAAAAATATAATGCGAATTGA
Organism: Carex littledalei; assembly: GCA_011114355.1. Lineage (NCBI taxonomy): Eukaryota > Viridiplantae > Streptophyta > Magnoliopsida > Poales > Cyperaceae > Carex > Carex littledalei. The sequence continues at coordinate 8,418,446 of CM022096.1, read as the reverse complement.
ATATTATTAGACAAAAAATTTAAGCATTTTACATATCAAATTACTTGTTATTCACTAGGATCTAAACGTGAAATTGGAAATTATTATTTTATATTCGCATGCGCCGGTCTCTGTTGATGACTTGATGTCACAAAGAAAAAATTATTTTACAATTTTTTCGAACCAATTGCTTTAATAAACTCAATATATAACAGAGGTGTCACAGGAATAAATAATAGAAAAATCGGTACATCGATTGAGTGCAGTTGTCCGTTTTAATATTTTTAAATTGTGTGGCGTTTAGAGTCTGAAACAGATATAGCGAACTTTTAAAAACCTCACTGCTACCATATCGGCATATCCTCATGCGTATATGAAAACCAAGAACAATATAAATAGGAGTATGAATTTAATAGATAACTTTTCAAAGATGAATTCAAGTCATATATTTTAATTTTCTTGACAAGTTCAGCATTTATGTTTCAAACATTTAATCTCTCAAGTCTGATAACTGGTTAAAATTGAACATCAAAGTGGTTTAATTGGCAAACATCTTGATTATTCATGTAGACCAAGATTGAAATTTAAATTCATTGCCTGAGGCTTATTAGCCAATTTTTATTTTGAAATATAAGATTATGAATATTTTAACAAACTTGACCTCAGTGTAGGTTTTCTCTTATAATATATTTTTCAAAACAAGTAAACCAACCCCATGGTGTCATTCATAATAAAAAATATTCGAATTTCTATACGAGACAGGGAATCAGCCGATATTTTTATTAATACTCAAAAAAAAAAACAAATTATCAAATCTGCTCCCACCCCAAACTTATTTTTATTTCTACCCCAACCGCCCGTGGGCTGGGCGGTTCAATTTCCCCACCCACTGGCGGTCCACTACCCTGATCTGACCGCCCAGCAGCTGGGCGGTCCGCTATAAAACCCCTATAAAAGAGGGTTTTCTCTCTCCTGAGCAGCACAGTATTCATTCCCCAATCCAACAAATTTCCAGAACCGAATGAGAGAGCTGTCAGGCGATTTTGAGGCGATGGTGAACAGTAATCCAAGCACAGTAATTCCAGCACAGTAATTCCAACACAGTAATTCCAGCACAGTAATTCCAAAACAGTAATTTCAGAACTCTCATATGTTGGTTGCACTATATGTGGGCGAGAAGTTTACCCGGGGTGCGGAGGGAGAACAGTACACTAAGGAAGCAGCCTACGGTTTTGAGGTAAATGAAAATACCTCATTTGTTGAACTGAAGGGAATAGTGTATGAAAAGATCGGTGTGAACCCCAACCGGTGTGATATAGATTTAGTGGTGGTAGACCTTACTATACCAGGTATCCAATAACAGATGAGTCGTTATGGAGGAGTGTTTACAACACTTTTCAGTCACAGGGGGTAATGGTAATGGACTTATATTCCAGGAGAGTTCAGCGTGAACCCGGGGTTGGAACATCTAGGGAAAATAGAGGTTATGATCACTCGGGTTATGACAACCCGCGTCACTCGAGTTATGACAGCTCGAGTTATGAGCACTCGGGTTATGACAACTCGGGTCATGAGCACTCGAGGTATGACAACCCCCGCCACTATAGTTATGACAACCCCGGCCCCTCGAGGTATGACAACCCCCGCCACTCGAGTTATGAACCGCCCGTATCACCCGTTTATGAGAATTATGTACCTGATTTTACCACCGATCTACCACCACCACCACCTCCTCCTGAAACCCCAATCCAACCCATATTTCCATCTGTACCACCATCAATACCTATAGTGTCACCCGTTGCTACCCGGAGAGACCTTGACCTTGATGCTGAGCTCGATGCCGTACCACAAAGAAATTTGGAAACATGTGACGAATAGGAAGGGGATTGGAATTCTGATCACCTGTCAGAAGTGATGGAGATTATTTACCTAAGGAAGACAGATTTCCGATTAGAGGTCGGACAGATAGGCATCCGTGCCCCACATTCAACGATACCACTGCTTTTGAAGAGGCAGACATCTCATTTTTTGGGCCGCGTGTCAGGTACAGTCAAGAGCTTGCTCCGCAGCAGGTTTACACCAACATAGATGAACTTGTGAAGAAAATACATGAGGTCCATGTTCACGGCAACTGGGAGTGCATAACTGAAAAAAGGGACCGAAGAAGGTTAGTAATTGTTTGTGCCGACGAAGCGCATTGCCACTTCCGTCTCTATGCAACCCCTGTGGGTAAGGGCGAGGCATGAATTATTAAGAAGTGTGAACCACCTCACACATGTAAGGCTGCGTCATAAAGGAAAGACCATGCAAATCTTACGGCTTCACTTATTGCCGATGTAATTGAGAATGACGTTAAGGAGGACCCATCGATGAGCCTTAAGGAGGTCGCTAGACATGTCAGACGCGTTTACAAGCATGTTGTCCCAAAAAACAACAGGTTGTGGAGAGGGCGTGAACTTGCGATTTGCCGAATGTTCGGTAGCTGGCATGGTTCATACAACTTGCTTGCACCATTGCTGCAGGCCATAGCAAGTACAAATCCCGGCACTGTCTTTGAATGTTGGAATATAAGCGTACCGACTGTCGACAATGCATTGCAATTCAAGGCCATAGCATGGGCGTTCGGTCCATGTATTCAAGCTGTGCCATACATTAGACCGGTCATCAGTGTGGATGCATGCTTCCTGTCTGACCGTTACGATGGGAGACTGCTGATCGCATGTGCATATGATGCTGAAAACCAGTTGTTGCCTTTGGCCTTTGCAATTATTGAGAAGGAGGACGGGGAAAACTAGGGATTTTTCATGAGGTTCGTAAGAAGACAAGTGGTTGGCGACCGGTTCTTTTGTGTCACATCAGACCAGCACAAAGGAATCAAATATGTTTTTGATCGCCCAGATTTTGGGTGGTCGACAGCGAACGGTGATTGTGTGCACAGGCTGTGTATGCAACATGTTACAGACAACATACACAAGAACTGCGGATCTGAAAAATGGGTTGCATTCAGAATTGGTTGCAAGAGGAAGAAGCCGAGAAGGGTGGAAGAGATGTTCAAAGATTTTGCCAAGATATGTATATTTTTATTTGTTGACTTATATTTTCTGAATTATTTAATCAAACGTTTTATCATCTGAATGTTTTTTTTTTTGCAGTACTGTCCAAAGGCAAATTTGTACTTACTCAAGGTAGGAAAAAATAATCCCGCCGATCTGGCTGAGCCACCCGCATATGAGAAGATATTGCAAGCCCGTGATGGAGGTTTCCGATGGGGAATTATGACCACAAATGGGTCTGAGTCCTTGAATGCTGTTTTCAAGCAGAGCCGGCAGTTGCCCGTGGCAGCAATTGTGGAGGACACCTTCTACAAGTTAAATGCATGGTTTGTTGCACGGCGTGTTAAAGCCCTCGAATTACTGTCAAGGTATGTATATTTTTATCCACAGATTTTGCCAAGGTATGTATATTTTTATTTGTTGACTTATATTTTCTGAATTACTGTCCAGGAATCAAACGTTTTCAACAAGGGTGGAGGGGAAACTAAGGAAACATAGGGAGAAAGGTGCAGTTATGAGAGTTGTCCCGTACGGGGATAACCAATTGGAATTCAAAGTGCACTGTCCAGATGAGTTTGCTCCAACCGGCCGTAGACCGGATGGGATTATGGAGTTTGTGAAAAGGATGTTCAAGTATGTTGTTATTTTTGCACCTGACAATACTGTAATATGCACTTGCCAAGGAATCCAGTTGGCCCACCTACCTTGTTCCTATGTTATGGCGGTGTGCCGAGATAGAAACTTCTCTGAGGATGATTATGTCGCAGACATGTACCGTACCAATTACTTTGCGAGTACTTGGGGTGCATCTTTCCATCCTTATCCCAACCAGTATCAGTGGCCGCCCTATGTTGGTGATAGAGTCTGTCCCGCAAGCGGGTGGATCAGAAAAGGAAGAAGACCCCACAAGCGTCAAGTAATGACCATGGACGAGATGGAAGGTAGGTGAATGGGACATCAGGCCCGCCGTTCAACAACTGACAGGCAGCGAGCAGGTACGGTTGATTTTTTTTATTTACTTATATTTTATTTGTTTACTTATATTTTATTTTGATTTTATTTCAACTGGAATGCAATGCAGATGCCATTAACGAAGCCAACGAAAGAAAAAATGCTAGAGTTGTTGCTGAGGCTACCGGTAGTAGCCACCGCAGGGGTGAAAGCCCAGGAACCGGTAGTAGCCACCGCACTCATGAAAGTCCAGGAACTGGTAGTAGCCATAGAGAGACATCCGGTAGTGTCGCACAACCAGCTGAACCCAGACCTAGACGTCATATTTTGAGTTTGTTCGGCCGTCGTCGCTGATTACCAAGTTTTGTTAAATTATGTTATGAACTATTTTAGATGTATATTGTGAACTATTCTAATTGGTAGTTTGTGAACTATGCAATTTTTTATTTGCCTCGATTATTTTATATGCTTCATTTTTGTTATTTTTATTACTTAATTACGTATACAAAAACTAACAACATAAAATATAAACAAACACAAAACTAATGAAATAAAGTCTGCGACATAAATTTCTAAAAATTCTACAACATAAATTCCTAAAAAATCTACTTCTTACAACGAGCCTTGAAAGTGCATGGAACAAAGTCATCATCAGAGTTTGCCTGATCTGGATCAGTCACAGCAGACGAAGTGGTAGCCTTACCAGTACACGGAACAAACTTATCGTCCGATGCTGGAGGCTCTGGATCAACTTTCTTCTTTTTCAAACCAAAGCCGTAGGGGTTTTCCACAAAGTCATCGTCTGAAATTTCGTACTGAACATGTCGTCTCTTCCATTCCTCCAGCTTACATGTCTCACAATTAAAAAAATCACGACATATTTGACACTTGTACTTTTTTTCCTCATTTTTACCTCGTTCACTAATTGACCCTCCTCTCGCTACGCCACGATCTCGGTTGCTCGCTTTCTTATCTCGTTTGTTACTGTCCATACCTCAACTCGCCTCAAAATCGTCTCTCTTTCTCTCTTTCGGTTCTGAAAATTTGTTGAATTGGGGAATGAATACTGTGCTGCTCAGGAGAGAGAAAATCCTCTTTTATAGGGATTTTATAGCGGACCGCCCAGCCCACGGACGGTTGGGGTAGAAATAAAAATAAGTTTGGGGTGGGAGCAGATTTGATAATTTTTTTTTTTTTTGGGTATTAATAAAAATATCGGGGGAATCAGAGATCTCAGTCAGACTTTCCCTCAAAACAAACAAGAGATCTCAGTCAGACGGCGTTTTAATTTTATTTAGGACAAGAGAAAGTATAAAAATATACGTATGCATGAGGTCAAACAAAAGGACATACATTGATTTTTTTAACATAGTAAATGTTCTCTTTTTCTGAGGTCAATTTGAGTCTGATGGCTTCGATAACCGTCCGATCTGTTTTAAGATTCGTACACGCTACTTTTGCGTCTGATTTAAAATTTGTGTGCACGAATGTTAAAGTAGATCGGACGGTCTCGAAATTCATCGGAGTCAAATTTGAATCCGATGAATATCGGACCCAAGCTGTTCTCTTTCTCCAGAGAAGGAAAAAATAAAAACACCAAACCTTCCGTTTAGAGCCCATTTTCAAAATTGGTTTTTGATGATCCAAAGTTCCAAACTGACACGTTTGACTGAATCTAGAAACTGATTTGCTCCGATGCCTGTGCTCTTTTTTTTCGCTCTCTTGAACACTTCGTCATAGCTAATAGCTAGTGTACTATGTTGATATCGTATCGGATACAATATTAATATAATATGACAATATGGTAATTTTAAAAAATTAAAGATACGATACACCTTGTTATATATATTATTCTAATTATATTTTTAATTTAATATTTATATTATATAAATTAAATATAAAAAACTATAGATACAGTTTGATACAAGAGTTCAAAATGTATAATAAATATAATAGCTACTAAGTTTTAATAACAAATGTGAAGTGGTCTAGTGGTAGAGAGGCGTGTTGTTTGGGTCTGAGGACATAGGTTTGATTTGGCTTGGCGTTAGAAAAACATTTTTTAGCAGATGGTTCATGCGCGGTGTATGGGCTGGAGCACTACCCCTGGTGTATGCGCGGTGCATGCCTGCAAAACGCGTCAGAGCCGTATCATATCCGTATCCAAAAGTGTTTGAGACGTATCTCTGCGAGTCAATCCGTATCGTATGTATGAGATACGCCACGTAAGCGGATACTCCAGCTGGCGTATCGAATACGTATCGGGCGCGTATCTGTATCCGATACGAGTATGGGTCCCAATATGAAGTATCCTAGCTAACATAGCTAGTGTGGTATTGTTGTGGAGAGCAGCTTGGGTTCGATGCCCATCGGACTCAAATTTGGATCCGATGGGTTTAGGAACCGTCCGATCTACTTTAAAAGTCGTGCGCACGAATTTTAAAGCGCACGTGAAAATTACGGACGCAAATCTTAAAGCAGATCAGACGGTCATCGAATCCATCGAACTCACTTTGAGTCCGATAGACATGGGACCCAACCTCATTGTTGTGATCTCTCTCGGCAGTAAATTTGAATCTTTAGTCTTTTGGGCTGATATCTGATATGATGTTTTGTTCTATGTTTCGTAAATTGAACTTGATTCCATTGTAAGGTGAGCACACCGGAAAGGAATCCAATGTCTGGGTCCGAATCATGAATCATGATTGTAAATTGATCACAGAGCAAGAGTTTGCAATTATGTACATATATACCTTGTACGATTGCATAAACGCAACTCAGCGTGTCTCATCAACTACGTATGGTAATGATTAGTATGAAAATGTAAATTATTCCTGCTACATGTACATTTTGTTCAGTTATTATCACCAGAGAGTAAAATAAGAATTTTTAAAATATTGTATTTTAATAAAAGGAATTTGATTATTTTTTGTCTTGCAAAAATAGTAAGAATTTGGTTGCGCTGAAAATTTGTCTCGGTGCACTCAGTCGTAAGCACAAGACAAATTTTCAGCACACCCAAATTCTTACTATTTTTGTAAGACAAAAAATACACTATGTCCAGGGGTGCTAAGTCACCTTATGATTTTGAAATTTTTAATCACGAATGTTAGAATTTAATTGATTTTCTATTTCTTTGAAGTTTTTGTATAGTTTAGCCTCCTCATAAAATGTTAAATATATACTTATAGTCTAGTGGTTAAAACTCTATTTTGTTCTTGAGAGGTCTTGTGTTCAAGTCTTACTAACCACAAATTAATGTTGTGCATTTTAAGTTTCAGCCTCTTTTAACTAAATTTTCTAGTTCCACCCTGATCGTAAGTCGTAATAAAAAGATGTACTGAGACAAATTTTGGGCATATTCTGGAGGTTACTGAAAATTTATTTCGGTACACTCATATACTGAAAAGTATTTCGATCCTCACCCCAAACTGTTAGGATTTGTGTCTATAAACTCCTTTCATCTTCTTCCTCCCTACTAGCCTCCATTTTGGACTTTTGATAAAAAAAATTCCAGAAGTTTTCTCTCTCGCTTCTCTTCGTATCACGTTGGAGAAAATAACATATCTACATATTGTCTCTGCCTTAAGATTCATAATTTTTGTCTGAAAATTGTTGTAAGTTTTTTTTGTTAGTTCTTTACTCTTACTGTTTCTTTTGGATTAGTTGCTCTGATTTTGTTGTTCTATTATTTATTTTGATATAATCTAAAGTAGTAATTGTTTTATGATTTTTTATTTAAGGAAATAATTGATGGGTTGTTACCGAACTAACTTTACAAAAAGAATACGGTTATATACTTTATTATTTTCTTGTTCAAATCATGCATCACATTATTACTTAGGTTCAAACAGTCAATTCAAACATTTTTCAGAAATATTTTTATATTTTTTTGAAAATAAATGTAATACTATATAATTGAATTTATTATAAAGACTGCGACAAATAATTCGGATCAGCATTTTTCATATCGGAATTTTTACGGCTGTAAGAAAAATTAAAATATCTCATTGTATGTTATTGTAAAATAATAAAAATATTTTGAATCTGAGTTATTGATTCCGGTTCAAAAGTCACTCTAGAGGAGCAAGTGTCTCACTTTGCCTTAATGTGGCCCCGTCACATATAGAGAGGCGGATCATAGTTATGGCTGAGGTTTGTGAAGCCACTTCAAGTTTTGAAATTTTTATTACTAAGTATATAGAAACTATACTAATTTGTTTCTTTTACATGTATCCTCCCGTAATAATATAACAATTAAAGAGCTTGAATGTAAATTAAAAAAACCAAAATCAGATTCATTTCTGTTTGGCAATTGAACTTAATTTCCGTGTGCGCGCAGTAGAAAAGAAGAAAAAACTCCTTCAAATTAAAAAGATAATACATAGAAAGAAACATTAAAAAAAAAAAAAGTAAAATTAATGATACTATTTAGCCCCTTCTTAGCCCCCTATATTCGAATTTTGGTTCCTTCTCTGCACATATAACTTGACAATCTTAATTATTAATAATTTAATTCATTTCACTTCATTTTTCCTTAAAAGTCTGTTCCCATGAAGATGTATATGAAATATTACAAAAATAAATCTTTACACTATCTGTTATGTATTTGCACCTGTTTAAATGAAAAATTATATTCTTCTTATTATTAAATTTCCTTAATCTTTAATTGGAGATCAGGGTTTTCAACCCAGCAAGGATTAGTTATATAAAATAGTTGAACCTTTTCTCAATTGTTCTGGGTTTTTCCAGTATAAATTAGTTATTCAACATGCTAAGAATAACCCTATCTTTTCCTCTATGGCCTTTACTAAGTGTCTAACTACAAATTTAAATGTTATCTTTTAATCCTTAAATATCTCTAAAAACGAGGTTTACATTTTTTTCTTTTGACTCTATCGTTATCCAATGTATCATTATGGTTAGCGTTTGCAAATAGAGTTTAACTAATAATATTTTCAAATTATTTAATAATATTAATGTTCAGATGCTGTCCTATGGTTTGAATTTCCGGTTCTCTTTGATGGTCAAGCTGGCACCTAGCATTTTATTTTTTTAATACATTAGTTTATCCTTTTATTAATTTCTGTGTCAGAGAACTATGCAACCTCCTGTGTTCCCTTATAACTGACACCTCGATTATATGTGGGTAACAAGTACGGGTAATATAACTTATGCTGGTACGTCAATGGAGAAAAGCTTTGGGCCACAAATTAACAGAGTTGTTACCACAAACAAATTCAATTCATTTATCTTATTTAGCATTTCCTTTTCCTTTGTTATCATTTCTTTCGTATGAATAATTTAAATTTTATTTTTCGGCCAACCCGCCGTTTGTTGGAGTGTCCATTAAAGTTATTAGAGATTGTCAGCAGATACTATACGAAAGTCGTTCACAGTACATGCGTTGAACTCCACCAGCAGATACTATATTAAAGTTATAAGATGAGAATAAACCACCAAACCAGTTCCGTTCACAGTACTGTACCAGCATAGGCGTTGAACTCCACCAAAAGTCGTCTGAAGTTTCAGAAATGCAAGGACGTTCAAACCAAGTACATGCGTTGAACGCTCCACAAAAAAAAAAAAGTAAGCGTAAAAGCGTTGAATATTATGTTAGGAGGTTGCTGGTAGCAGCAAGATAGTGTCGTAGTGGTGTACTGGCATTCCAAAGAGGTCCAAGAGGAGGCACTAGCGTGGTATGTGTGATGGGTTTACAGTACAAAAGTACTTTAGATAACCTCTAATTAATTCTCTATATTTCGAAATGGGATTCCAAGGCTTTTGTAAGCATACTGTACTCCAAAGAAGTGCCACAGAGACCAGCAAATAGGAGATGTAGGAAGTTTAATTGACCTGGACAAACCTCTTACATGAACTGAATAGAGATAGAACCAATGCAAAATAATTTGAAGAATATCCAACCCCCTCTAATTGCTCATCTTTGTTTATATTTCTCCAATCAATCTGGATTAACGAATAATTTTTAAATTAGTTTTCTTACTGGAATCTCTTATTGTCAGTACTGAGAGCAATCATTTAAGTTATCTCATGATCACACTTGAACATTAATCAATTCGGCCAATAACATGAATTCTCTAGAAAATTGAAATGATGAATAATTATATTAAATTGTTCTGATCTTTACATAAGCATTACATGGGTATATATAAACCCAACCTTCTTGTAGCCGTTGGAGACTTTCCTAAATATTTGGATTCTATATTTGCCTAATTGGAGAAATTAAGCTAGGTACCTAATTTAGCCTAACAGCTAGATTTTGATTGCTAGTTTATTTCCTTCCTAAATAGCCTATGATGATTTTCTGAGGCAATTCTCTTATTTCTCAACACTCCCCCTCAAGTTAGGATTGTAAATGTCGATCAATCCTAACTTGCTTGTAATTTTATAAAATGGTCCTGGTTCTAGCCCTTTTGTGAAGATATCAGCAAGTTGATCTTGACTCTTCACATATGGTGTTTCGATTTCTTTTGCTTGAATTTTTTCTCGCACAAAATGACAATCGACTTCAATGTGCTTAGTTCTTTCGTGAAAAACTGGATTGGACGCAATATGTCTAGCCGCTTGATTATCACAAAACATTTTTATAGGTTCATGGTTTGTAATATTCAAATCGGTTAACACTTGTCTAATCCAAGTTAGTTCACTAGCGGTTGATGCCATAGCTCGATATTCTGCTTCAGCACTTGATCTTGCTACAACATTTTGCTTCTTGCTCTTCCATGTGACTAGATTCCCACCTACAAATGTGCATAAGCCAGTAGTTGATTTTCTATCGAAGCTTCCTGCCCAATCTGCATCGGAATAGCCACACACTTCATTAGAATTATTATTTTTCATCCATATTCCCTTTCCAGGTGATCCTTTTAAATATCTTAAAATTCTATTAATTGCTTCTAAATGAGGTGTCCTAGGTGCATGCATAAATTTACTAATTTGACTAACAGCAAATGAGATATCAGGTCTTGTTACTGTTAAATATATCAATTTTCCTACAAGTCTTTGAAATTGATTTATATCTTTTAATGGTTCTCCATCCTCGGTATTTAATTTGCATTTATATTCAATGGGTGTTGAGGCAGGTTTTGATCCTATTTTACCTGTTTCTTTAAGAAGGTCTAGTGTATATTTCCTTTGAGAGTTAAATAAACCTTTGATTGAATGGGCTACTTCAATGCCTAGAAAATATTTCAATATTCCTAAATCTTTTATATCAAAAATTTTCTTCAACTGACATTTAATCATGTTAATTTCTGTTTGATTATTTCCTGTAACAATTATGTCATCTACATAAACTAATACAATAACAATATTGTCATTACTTTGTTTGGTGAAAAGAGAATTATCAGCACTACTAATTGTAAAGCCACATGATTTAAGAAAAAAAACTAAGTTTTCCATACCATGCTCTTGGAGATTGCTTCAGACCATATATGGATTTTTGTAACCTACAAACAGGATTAGAATCTTTCTCTCTCTCATGACCAGGTGGTAGGTTCATAAACTTCTTCTTCAAGTGTTCCTTGAAGAAAAGCATTTTTCACGTCCATTTGGTAAAGGTTCCAACCATTATTTGTTGCTACTGAGAATAAAATCCTAACAGTGTTCATTTTTGCAACTGGAGCAAACGTTTCATGATAATCAATACCATAGGTTTGTGTATATCCTTTAGCCACCAATCTAGCTTTATATCTTTCTATGGTACCGTCACTGTTATATTTTGTTTTGTACACCCATTTGCATCCAACTGGTTTTTTGTCTTTTGGTAGAGGCATAATAACCCAAGTATTATTTTTTTCTAATGCCCTAAGTTTTTCTTTCATGGCTTCACACCATACAGGTTGACTTAAGGCTTCTTGGAAGTTTTTTGGTTCTTCTTGTTTAGAGAGAGAAGTCAAGAAGGCTTTGTAATTTGTTGAAATTTTGTCATAAGAAATAAAATCTTGAATAGGATATGTTACCTTGTAAGTCACAAAGTCTCGAAGTCTGGAGGATGGTTGAGTTGTCCTTGAAGACCTTCTTACATTATTTTCTTCATTATTCTCATGATTGTCATTAGTAGGATTGTTATTTTCCTCAATTTCATTTTCTGGTTCACTTATATTATTTTCATCTCTATTTTCATTTTCGGTCAAGGTTATCACATCATGAGAATGGTTGGTTGGTAACAATACTCCATTTTGACTATTGGTAATAGGCTCACTAATCTCCTCCTTCAAAAAATAAGTTTTATTTTCATTAAAAATAACATCCCTTGAGATGAACATTTTTTTATTAAGTGGATCATAGCACTTATATCCCTTTTTGTGTGTGGAATATCCTAAGAAAATAGCCTTTGTTGATGCTGAGTCAAATTTATCTTTTCTTTTTTTATGAACAAAGCACACACAACCAAAAATCCTTAAATGGTCAATATTAATTTTTCTTTGGTAAAGTATTTCTAAAGGACTTTTATTTTTTAATTTAACACTAGGGAGTCTATTAATTAAATATGTGGCCGTGAGTACTGCATCTGACCAATATTGCCTTGGGACATTCATTTGAAATAAAAGTGCTCTTGTCATTTCTAACAAATGCCTATTTTTTCTTTCTGAGACTCCATTTTGTTCGGGTGTATTTATACAAGTCGTTTGATGTAAAATTCCTTTACTTTTAAAATATTGAGAAAAATTGTTATTAACAAATTATGTGCCATTATCAGACCTAAATGTTTTAATTTTTGTATTAAATTGATTTTCTACCAAAGTTGCAAATTCTTGAAAGCATAAAAAAACTTCACTTTTTGATTTAAGCAAATATAGACAAGTAGCACGAGAAAAATCATCAATAAATAACACAAAAAACCTAAATTGATTATATGAAGTAGTAGGAGCGGGTCCCCATACGTCAGAATGTATTAATTCAAATGGTGCTTTACTCTTGCTAATTGATAATGAAAACGGAAGCCTAGTTTGTTTAGCTAATTTGCAAGTATCGCAATTAACACAATTATTTAAAGGAAAATTTAAAAAGGAATTTAAAATTCTATCAGAAGGATGTCCAAGCCTCTTGTGCCACAATTCATTTTCACTAGGTTGCTTGGTTGCGCATAAATTAAATTTCTGATAATTCAACATATAGAGTCCCTTGTCATAGAATCCCTCACCAATCATCATCCCTGTTATTTGGTCCTGAAATTTAACATTTGTTTTTGAAAATAGTACATCACAATTAAGCTCTTGCGTAATTTTACTTACAGAAATTAGATTTGTTGTAAATGAATTTATGTATAGAACATTTTTAATTTCTTTGGAGAAGAGATTAATGGTGCCTATACCAGTAATGGGTACCTTGGTTCCATTGGCCACTAAAATATATTGGTCATTTTTGCACATTTCTAGGGACTTAAATAACTCTTTATTGCATATCATATGGTCTGTAGCACCAGTGTCTATTATTAATTGGCTGTTAGGCAAAAAATTAATTGAATTTAAAGCGATACCGCATGAGTTATTGTTCTGTCTAGCAAGCATCACGGACAGCTGCGCCATTAGTTGCCGCATAGGATCCTCTCCAGCTTCACTTGGTTCACCTGGACCGGGTCTATCTGTTGCGCCAGCAAAAGAGAAGGGTTTCTCTGTTGCGCCAGAAGAGAGGAGAGATCCCTGGGCTGCTGCTGCGTAACCCCTCTTTTCGTTCTCCCCCTTTCGGTTTTCTCCATCCCGATCGCCTCCATCCCGATCGCCGCCTCCCCCTTTCCACTTCTTCGGCCTGAGATGCGGGTGGAGAAACCAACATCGGTCCTTTGTGTGGCCGGTCTTTTTGCAGCACTCACACCTCTCCGAACTGCTGGATGCTTTATTCTTTTGGGAGGTAGGGTTATGAGATCTGTTGTATGAGAGAAAGGCTTGATTTTCGAAATTATCGGTGGTCTGAGTGTGGGTATTCATGGCATCTCGCCGTGATTCCTCCTGTTCTAGAAGAGCGACGATGGAATCGAGGGAGGGAAGGTTGGCCCCGAAGAGGATTTGCTGCCGAACTTGTTCATAACTCTGGTCCAGGTTTGCTAAGAACTGAAAAATTCGATCTTGATTTTTGCGTTCTGTGATTTTTTCTGGATCTGTGGTATCGGGTTGGTGGATGTCTAAATCATCCCATTTAGCTTTCATTGCCCCGAAATATTGTGTGATGGATTTCTGGTTTTGTTTGATTTGGGCAATGTCGTGCTTGATTTGGAAGATGTGGGCAAAGTTGTTTTGTTTACCGAACATTTTGTTGATTGCTGTCCACATCTTGGCAGAGGTTTCGGTACCATGTATAAAAAGCTCGCTGATTTCTGGTTGCATGGAGTTTAGAAGCCATGACATGATCAGATTGTCATGGATGTCCCATTCGTCTTTGTTTTCATCAGCCTTTTTCTTGTCGCCTGTGATGTACCCGTACTTGCCTTTGCCTTTGAGTGAGATTATTGCTGATTTGGACCATGACTGGTAGTTTTTGCCATTGAGTAACATGGGAGTTAATTTCAGTGAGGTATTGGCATCGATCTGAATTTTGTCTGCCATTGTTGTTCTGGTAAATTACTAGGTTGTGTGTTTGTGGTGTTGTGGGTTGTTGCGCTGTACCTATTGTTGGTACAGAAAGAGCTCTGATACCATCTAGAAAATTGAAATGATGAATAATTATATTAAATTGTTCTGATCTTTACATAAGCATTACATGGGTATATATAAACCCAACCTTCTTGTAGCCGTTGGAGACTTTCCTAAATATTTGGATTCTGTATTTGCCTAATTGGAGAAATTAAGCTAGGTACCTAATTTAGCCTAACAGCTAGATTTTGATTGCTAGTTTATTTTCTTCCTAAATAGCCTATGATGATTTTCTGAGGCAATTCTCTTATTTCTCAACAAATTCACCTCAAAAATAAATATGTTCAGAAGGTTGAATATCAACATGCGTTCGTTGTCTGCTATGCACTAAAAAAAACAATACACGGCCATCAAATATGCGAATTTTTAACAAGCTAGGATATATACAAGTTCATTTCACATGGATATACTTGCTACCAAGGTATCCAACGAAGACGTATGCAAAATTTAAAATAGTATATATTTTTATAAAGAGGAGGATTAAAATGGCTCATCTCTTTCATGTTTCACTGTCTCACATTATTTATTTTTGTTTTTAAAATTCAAACAGCCATTCAAAACAGCTCAACATAATCTCCATATTAAAATATGCTTGGAGATCAGATTTTATATTTTTTTGAAACTTTTTTACTATTTTGTAAATTGGTACAAAATCACTATTTCATGATTATCCAAAAACAATGATTTCATGACCATCTAAAAAAAATAGTAAATTTTTTTCTAAAAAATATAACATTTGATCTACAAACATATTTTAATATCGAGATAATGTTCAACAGTTCGAATCGACTGTTTGAACTTTAAAAATGAAATAAAGAATATGAGATACATTGAACCATAAAAGACACGAGACATTTAAATCATCCTCTGTTCTAAAAGACACGAGACATGGCAATTCCTTATCCCACAATCGTGCATAAAATCACGGTTACAATTCGCTTATAAAAGATCTGGCAACCGATGCATAAAACAACAGCTGCTCGAGGTATTTGTATGATACAAATTTCTATGATATGCTGTACAATGGTATCTTGCATGTACGGTATATTGTCTTGGTTTCTGTCACTTTCTAGATATCATGATAATATAATAATAAAATCATGCTATTGGTTGTCGAAGTTTTGTAATGTCTTGTAAATTTGCACAAAGACAAAAAAAAAATTTCGTAGTCGTTAATTCAAGCATAGTATTTCGTTAGTAGTTTCCAATTTTTCCTCCTGGTTTTACTGACCAAGTGATATTTGTGAATATTTTATGAATTCAAGAGAGTGGATTAGTTAGAGGTCTCTGCAAGATTAGTCAATAGTCAATACTGTGGGTCTGTGGCTCTGAAAAGCTTACTCGAGTTTATAATTTTTGAATTTGTAAGAATCACAGCTCAATATTGGGATTTAATAGCCTTTTCTTTTTTCTGCTTCACAGTACACTAATCAAGTGGTTCTGTGTGGATCTCCTGTAGCATATAAATTGTAGCATTTTGTGGGGCAGTATGTCGATGACTTTTATATTCCAATCCATTGGTAAAGGGTAAGCTTATGGTTATGTTTTATTTATCAACATATGCATCATTTTGTTCTTGCTTATTAAGAATCGAAACTTATTTGTAAATGGTTGCATGAAAAAACCATTAGGCCACAGTTACTCGTTTGGAAGGCACAAGACAGTTCCACAATACATAGTTAAAATTTATTTAAAAAAAAAAAAGAACGTTACGATGCAATTTCATGAGCTATGACTAATTTAATAACCTCTAGGCAGTTTGAATTTGATCCCGTTTATCTTTACATATATTGGGTTAGAATATAACAGCTCACACGGTTGACTACATGATAATACCTTTAAGGGGTGCAATAAATGGCATAGACTCTGGACCTCAAAATACCTAGCCTCCAACGCAACACGGCCCATTCTGTGGGGCCCAATGTGTGTAGTGTGGGCCCGTTTGTGGGCTATTGATCTAATTAAGAAGGCTACCCCACTCCAAGGTTTTGATTATCTATGCGTCCGTACAAACATCATTAATATATCTGTTATAGAAACTTAAATGATATCCATGTTTTGTTGTCATCAACAACTGCTTGTCTGCTGCAGTGGTTGTGGAATTCACCAAAAAAATGTTTCATTATTTAATAAGTGCTTAAAATCTATTTAAAATATAATGTCATTTGTTTTGAATTGTTTGCATAACAGTTCTCGGTGCAGAGTCTATGCCGGGTTGGTATATCGTCGAATGTTTATGATATCGGCTTCCTCATTGTGCTACAATGCAAATTGCTAAAGCACCACACTCGCAACAGTTATATTAGTTTAAATTTAATTAAGAACAGGAAGGGCCCCTAAAATGGTCTCATGGGAACAGGATATATATGACACGCATTAAAAGGAGAAAGAGGAATCATGTGAATCTTGTTTGAGGGAAGACACTTCATTAAAATAAATTAAATAAATTATCTCTCCAGACAGGGCATGTTTTCTGAATTTATGAGGAATGCTACAGTGTATCGAAATTTGAATGTGAAATCCGTGTACCACAGTACCTCTGCTTGAATTCAGGCTTTCAGAAAATGAAGTGGAAATGAAATGCCGTTAATTAAATGCACAAGTGATGTAGACTGACCAAGAAAGGGAGGTGTAATTGCTCTGTTGAATGGTGAATATTGATTGTGAATTAGACTTATTTGTGTATGTCTCTCTGGAAAGAAACACATGCACATGTCTCTGACTACATAGATGGCGCATATTTGCGAAATTTTCTCTCTTAAGGAAAGATAAACTCTTCACAAAGGCATGGCGTGTCTAGCAGCCATTTATATTCGGTCCCACAGGATCCATTTGGTGTAAATCCTGACAAATTTCAAAAAGCAAAATTTACAGTGCCGAAGATAGGATTTATCCGCGCTCTAGTAGTCTGGTGCATATTAAATGTTAGTTGTCATGGATTTCAGACCAACTGACCAAGGCGACAAGATCTAAACAATAGGAGAAATAACCAAGGCCCAAGATAGCAAGGATCTATTGTGCAAGCCTGTCTGCTGCTATATTACGATGTTGTTATTCCAATAGCATTGTTGTGTCATTATTCAATTTGAACAGTTTGATATAATTTGATTTGACGTGTTGTATAATTTCACAATTAGTGATGTATATTGGCTTAATCCAAACCATCAAATTACAATCAGACGGCTAAGATAAAATAATGGCTCAACTGTGCCATTGCTATGATCGCAGCAACGTGAATCTTGCCCTAGAGAGACTTTCCAAACAATTTAGATATTTCCCATTTAACATTTTGAAACATGCAACCAAGGAACTTTTTAATATAAAAGACAGGTATGCATACTTAATTAGCATTGGCCAATTTGAAAATATCATGGTATAACACTTCTATGCACCGACTAAATTTCAAAAGAAAGACAGTAAGAAAAGTACATCAAATCTCTAAGACAAGTGCTCTGAGAAAAATCGAAACAAATCTATCATTCCTCGCATAAACTATTAGAAGAGTTAAACCTTCAATATATTCCACTTTATCGGTCAAGTCTGTAAGCTCGACCACGAAAGGCACCAGTGCCGGTACTTGTGTTGTCTCTGACAGTAGGACCCGCACCAGCAGTCCTTTGGGCCCCTAACCTCCATTGCACAACCAATCTTTGTCTGTAGCAACAAAATGTTAAGGGTACACATGGCATTTCAAAATTCTCACAAACTCAGGACGGCCTTCAAATTTCAGGCCAGATATGGCCCAAAAATCTCTCATTAGCATGAGTACCAGGGGGTACATACAATTACAAGACTGGTGCATTCAAGACAGACGTGATTCAGGTAAATAATCCTCCAAACATAAAATAAGCAAACAGAAAATCAAAGGTAAACTTGGTTTGATAGACCATGAACACCTCAAACAATCATGCATTACCCTCTAAAACATGTTAAATCTTTCTTCGAAAGGTGTGTATGCAACATTTCACAATTTTGCAAGGGCACAAAAAAAAGTTACCCTTAAGTCTGTAAAATTAAATTAACAAAAGTAATAATGTTGAAGTAAGAAAAGGATACAGCCAGAAAGGGGTCTTGAGTGGGTTTCTCCCAGTTTTGAGAGGGTACAAAACCGAGAAGAAATAATAGAGATGGCCGACTACTATGCCAAGAAGGTTTGGCAAGAGAGGTGAGCCGAATATCATATCCAGTGCTAGCATCACCCACGGGAAGTAAAAAGCCTATTAAAAAAGAAAATAAAACCAAATGCTTATTATTATAAACCCAATTAGATGGTAGTTCCTGACAGCCTTCTCTTTTATATGTTTATTTGTATAAGTCAGCACCTTTTATTTGATATATAATTGGGTTGGGTCTTACTGTGACCTGAATCCAACTACCAGTAATGAAAATAACAAACGCGGAACTTTACTCGTTGGTCAATCAGGTCAGGTGGGATGGATCAACATTGCTGTATTGCAGAATTTTGTTTGCTCTTGAAATTTCGTTTGTTAAATTAATCTTTACTTTCTTGAGGTAACAAATGGGATTACTTCCATTGGGAAAGTGAGTTACTACAACTAAGTGCTAAATGGGTAAGATGCCAGGAGATCCAGAAATCCTGAACCAACAAGAAACATCTACCAATCTGGTCAGTCTTAACTGCGCCAGGCATGTTGTTTGGTTGACCTGACTCTTGACCAGTTAAGTAAGGTCAACAATGGCAATAACTATGTTTGTTTGAGTGTGGAGCTGGAAGCTAGATGTCATCTAAAAGTCAATTCATCCATAAACGTCAGGTAAGCACAACATAAAAGCACCACAGATTGCAAACTACAGCTAATTATTTATTAGAATTGGAAAGAGCATCTGGCATTTCTTACATTTGAAATAAATAGCCAACATTTTTTGGTACTTTTGCAAATGCATTGTACTCCTCAAAGTTATGTCAAGCAATAAAGACTATCATATTTATATCCCTTAAATATATTCCACATAAATTCATACCAACTAAAAATCCAGAACAGGAATAGCTCAACCTGGATTCAGTTCAATTTTAATTTTTTCACCCAAAGGAGGCAGGCTCGGGTATCAGTTATATTGTCAACATTCAGCAAAATAAATACTTGATCCTCACCCTAACTTCTCAGTTTTTTTTTTCCAAATAATCCAAAAAAATATTCTGTGCTCCTTGAATTATAATCGATACAATTTTTCCCCCAAAAGAGAAGCAAAAATTTACCTTCATGTTGACTAGGCCATAAATGTTAATTTGGGCATTAGGAAATTCTCTACTCCAAAGATATACAAGCATTGACACCATTGATGTTCCCAAAAAAGGAGACCACAAATAAGGAATGGCTGATAATCCCTAAAAACAAAAGGTAACAAATTCTCAGATAACAAGCCTATTGATCTAGGATTAATTCCTACCAAACCAAAGAATCCAAAATTTCAGCGGGCATTCCAAAATCATAGTCAACAATTAAAGCTTTGCCAGGTCTTCAGGATATAGTTCTTTAATCTGGTAATTGCCTGGAATTAGCCTGAATTTTACAGTTTAGAGTCGGTGAAAGACAAACTTCATACAAAGTTGTGTCAGTCATATTACAAATTTTATGGTTTTATACCCTATTAGCTTCAACTAACCCTCAGGGGGTTGTGTCTCTGATTAATTTGAAGTAACTTTCTCTCAAAAGTACCCCTTGGGAAAATTTTAGCTCAGCCCTGAACAAACAGGTAGCCAAACTACCCACATAACAACCAAGGTTTACAAACTTTGGGAGAAAAATTAAGCTGCAAAGGAAATTAACAGCTAACCAGTAAAGAAACGGCTCCAAGAATCATCATCCACAAGAAATCTGCAGTGCGTTTATCAAAAGGACCCTTCTCCAGCTGTACACCATACCGAGCTCTACATTTCAAGTTCAATAAATGTCAATATATTTATTTGAACTTGTTGGCCACCCATGGGTAATATATTTATTTGAACTACCCATACAACTACCCATATGATTATAGAATAGCATTATTTCATAATGTCAGTGGGTACAAACAGATCTTATCTAAACTAAGGGCTTAATAGCACAACAACAGGTTGATTGAAAAAATTGGGATAAATTTTTGGCTCCGTTGCAAAATGCAACTGCTATTTCGACTATTACCTGTTAACTGAGGCACATTTAATTTTTTTTTAAATAAAGAATAATAGCTAATTCGGGCTCTCAGCAAGTTGAAGTAATTAAGGAAGGACCAAAAAACAGGTATGGAAGGGCCCACTTCATACACAAAATTATAGCTTATCTGCTCGAATAATTAACGCAAAAACAACAAATGTTTATGAGCATCTCTTACATCATTAACAAGCGGATACCAAAGTTGATTGAAAACTTGCCAAGGAAAAAGAAAGGTGCTATCAACCTCCATATCTGCAAACAATTAAATGAAAGCATGTAATTGTATTGGGTATCTTAATGCAAAAGTAAGAAATTTCCAAAAATAATAAAAGGTATTAGTACAAGTTCAACTCATATTCTGATCAGTTTGTCACTGTTCCCTTGGGTCTTTTGAAAACCAATTTAATTTATGCAACCGGAAGTAAATTGATTATTAAAGGCTTAATTAAGATTGGTGAAATTGCACAACCAACAATCATTTAGGGAAAAGAGAAATCAATATTAGATTGAACTGCATAATTAATGGTCTATTGATGCTTAAACTTAAGATGAATTTCCTAATAAGATACCTGCAAATTTTTTAATATGAGAGGGTATAGCAGAGCTATATGGTAGGGGGTCAAAATGCCTAGCTGGAGAACCGCAGTTGTCAGAAAACAAATTGTACCGTAAGCCTTAGTAATTGGCGGAAGCGAATTGTAAAATCTGAAAAGTCAAATAAAAGTACAAATTAAAAGGTTTCATAATAAGAAATGAGAGAAAAGTGGACATAATAGCTATAGGATCATTGTCTATCATAGTTATAAATCTTTTAGGGTACGCAACCCCATGTAAGTTTTGGAGCTAATTACTTTCACACCTAGTTTTGCCAAAGCAGTTGCCTCTGATAGGAATCTCAAATTTGACAATTATTTAGGGAAGGTAGATAAAG
Source organism: Carex littledalei (assembly GCA_011114355.1). NCBI lineage: Eukaryota > Viridiplantae > Streptophyta > Magnoliopsida > Poales > Cyperaceae > Carex > Carex littledalei. The sequence goes on along the minus strand of CM022096.1, from coordinate 8,396,728 downwards.
ACTTTGAATTTGCAATAAATTGACTCAATTTTGCTCTAATTTTGTTAACTGGAGGTTCTAGTTCTGCTCTGTTCGATCAATACTTTAATCCAAAAACAAAATTGCAATAATGGATACTGTAGGCAGATAATCTCCTTTTTGTACTGGATAAATAAGGTAGAAATTCATGAAAATCACACTTAAATCTACAAACTACACTGGCAAATTAACTAGAACAAAATCAATGTAACTAGTGAAAATTACAGAATGCGACTTACTCTGCAGGGGATGACATCTCAAAGTTCAAATCAGAAGTTCCCTCTTCAATCCAATGGGGAGTTTGCGCGAAAACTGAGAAGGAAGACGAACCAATTTTTAATACTTAAAGAGGGAAGAAGCTCTTAGAACCTTCGAAGGAAATTGCGACGCGATGATCTATTACTTGCGTAACTTGAAAGAACATTCACCTTCCGATCGAGATCGCACAGTTGAAGATCTAGACTACAACGCGATGGTAACCAATCAGATTCAAGTGACGTGGAGACTTCGGATACCCCGTTGGATTTATATTTTACGATGTTGATCATTATGCGCCTCAAAGAGATGGATGCAGTTCACGCAGGCTGGGCTTGAAAAGATCCACGAAGGGAAAGAATTCTAGAAGTCCGGCCCTTCTGTGGCCTGTGGGCTTAATTCGGAGAGCCAGTTTCAGTTAATCCGACAAGTATATCTCCATTCCATTATTAAGCACGTTGATGTCCTGATCCGCCAACGGCTACGATTGAAAGATGAAATTTCGGATTTAATATCAGCCCTCCAATCACATAATCTGTCATCTTTTGATTAAATGCATCTCTTTTATGTGTAGAAGTCTCAAATTAGTTAGAGATGTACTCGCCACACATATTGTCACAAGTAATGCCAAGAATTGAGAAAATGGAATTAGCATTAAATTTTTGTTACCATATCTCTCTCCAGATTTGATTGGCGCATACAAAGATTAATTTCCGATTTTTATAGCATATCTCATTTCCGAATTGCCTACCTCTTATTCATTTTTGGAAGAGAACAAAAAAGGCATATTATTGTTTATTCCCTAGCAGCTTTCCACATTTAATTTAATTGAATTACAACACAAAAATTGTGTATGCACTGACATGCAAAGAATGTTGTTGTATTAAAACAGTCATTTGTTGTTGTTTTTTTTATTATTATTTATTATTTGCATCTCTATTCAATCTAATGTTAAATCTTATAATATATGTTCCGTTGCAACGCACGGGTACGATACTAGTAGTATATGAATTATGTTAAAACACGTCATACAATGCTCGGTTTTCTGCACAAACTTTTTTTTTTTTTAAAGACTTGGGCACTTGGCAGTACCTTTTTCTGCACAAAACTACAATTAGGATTTGAAGCGTGTCAGGCGATATGAACTGTCTATTTTAGATGGAATTAACAAGTTTGAGTTCTATCGAAGAAGTTTTTTTTGTTATTCTTGAACATGTGTATTAATTCAGTTCTTAAATTTCCTAAAAAGAATCAAAATAGTCCTTTATTATTTAAAAAAGCCTAATTTAGTCCTATTTAATAGATTTTCCTGCTGACGTGAATTATTTTATTCAACACATGGATACACTAAATCTTAATGATATTTAACTTTATCAATTTATTTAAAAAGATCATTAGACATATATGTACTAAACCAGGTAGAATAAGATTAGAAAAAAATTATTATGGCAAGGATCAGATTATACTAGAAAAAAATATTCACTAGTTTTTTTTAAGTTTAGTGGAAAAAATCCACTAAAAAAATATATTGATAGAAAAAGTATTTACAAAGGTCTGACTGTTACTCGTAGTTTTGTGTTTATTTATTACAATAGCTCCTCATTTGTCATAAATTCCCTGTAACAATATTAAAAAAACTAAGGTTATCAGTAGGCCATCTCGGCCTGCTTGTGTCCTAAATGAAAAGCATCCAATTATGAACATCAATCGACGCTGCATTGATGAGGATGATCTCTGGTTTGTTTAGCTGTGACAAGATACAGCGATTCCGCTCCTCCACAGTAAATGATATGTGTTTTGAAAGTTATTTCTTTTAATGATAATTTATATGTTGTTTATGATTTTATTACGAATGTTATAATTCATACTCCCTGAGATTTATATATTATATCTTTGGAAGTATTCAAGAAGATGCTCTTGGTCTTGAACCATAGAACTCCTAAGATGAGAAACATTTAATCACTAAATAAGTTCACAATCGTGGTAATTAAGGAGAAACATTAATTACTAAGGAAGATTGTCATGTCTAAGTTCATTGAAGTTTTATAAATGTTGATAAAGGATTATCATTTAATGACATGAATATATAAATGTGTGTATTTTATATATTGAACATGACCTAAATGATTAGAACATTATATGGATTGTGTTTTGTGTCATTAGTGTTTTCATTGTGTCTTTAGAATCTTAGATATGAGATGTGTAGGTTTTTCACATGAGAAGTATATAATGTGATTGCTATTTAAATACTATCTTTTGATAGGAATTAGATAGTAATTCGTTGTGTACAACTTGTGTGGGAGAAATCTATATGTTAATATTATCATTGCCCCTTAATTTTTGAGTTATGATATTACTGGGCCCTTTGGTAAAGTGGAATTATATTGCATGCAATATGACTGATGTAGTTATAATTATAATTCACTTGAGAGACCAAGAAAACGAATATAATGCAAGAATGACATGATCCTATTTTGCATATTCTTCATAATATCATGTGACAAGGATAGACACTAAATTAGTGGTGATAAGTCCATATACCAATAGACCTTAAAAAGCCCAGGCCTGGCCCGATAGAGCACCCCCAGATTTAAAATACACAAAAGGCCGGCCCAAAATAAAATAAAACAGAACCGGCCCCCTCCCCCTGCAAAAACAGGCCATGACCCAGAAGCAGCCCGGGATTCGGACCCCCTCCCGGGGCCAGTCCGAGGTCAAGAACAGCCCGGGATTCGGACCCCCTCCCGGGGCCAGCCCGAGGTCAAGGACAGCCCGGGATTCGGATCCCCTCCCGGGGCCAGCCCGAGGTCAAGAACTGCCTGGGATTCGGACCCCCTCCCGGGGCCAGCCCGAGGCTAAAAACCTGGGACTCGGACCCCTCACAGGGGCCAGCTCAGAGTCAAATAAAACGAGGCTCAAAGCCCAAACATGCCGAACAGCCAGAGAAGGCCGACATACGGCCTCGCTGACCCGGCTTGTGACAGATCATGCGGATATTATCGCCTACTATGCGGACGCCTCCAAAACAGTTATGCGGGCCCCCGTCATTAATGATGACAAGACCCCGATACAGTAAAGGCGACCCTATTTAAGGCAGAGAAATCCCCAGAGAGAGGGACCGCATTTTTCATTACAACCAGAGGAGGTATTAAAAAGGGTTAGAGCGTTAATACCCCTCCGACACCCCGCGTGTCCACCCTCTCGGCCCGATTCGCTCGAACCGGGACGAGTTACACTTTCGGTAGCCAACCTCCGCGCGGCCTGTTTCCTTGGAACAGGACGTGCATGCACCTTATTGGACCCAGTCCAAGTACGGCCCGGCCCTCTTGGGAAGGGACGTATCAACCACCGTGGGGCCCCCAGCCTCAACTGAGCAAGATGACTTCCGCAACCAAACAAACCGACATGGGCAAGACCGCCCCCGAGGAGGAAGCCCGCCGGGCGGAACAATCTAACCGACGAACTGAGAACGTGAAGCCCCCGACCGACCTAACCTCGGGCGTTCAACCCAAAGCGTCCTCGAAGAAAACTCCCCGACATGACCCGACTGTGGGGGCGACGAGCAAAAACCCCCTCGACAAACTGGGTCAGAAGACTTCCAACCCGATCATCCCGCCGAACCCCTCCCTGGGCATGCCACCCGACGGGGTACTGGTTAACCCATCCGAGATGAACTTGGAATCCCTCGGAGTTTCCACACCAATTGTAAGGCCGATCGACTCGACTATAGTAACCGCCCAGGCCACCGGGCCGATCGGGTCCACCCCTCAAAATACACAAAACCAGATGATCTATGCCCAATACCATTCTCCGTACGTCCCCCAGTACGTGTACCCACCTCCCTACAACTATCCCCCGTACCAGCAGTACGCTCCTCCACGCTCACCGTATCCAGCCTCCCCCCGCTCCCCGCCGCTCTTATAACCCACGACAGGTCCTCTCTCCTGCAGAGAGATGGGCCCTCCGCCAACGATTCTCCGAGGAGGATTTGGAATGGATGCTTCATAACGAGGACCTCCAAATCTGCGACTTCCTCGACCTCCTCCTCGCCGGTGTACCCTCATTCACTAAGGAGGACGAGAACAACATCTACGATGATGTCGACTTTGAGCCCAAGCTGCGTTGGTGTGTCATATGCCACGACCAGGGGCCCAAGCACGAGATGGCGAAGTGCCGGATGTGCTATGAGTGGAGCTGCTTCGAACACTACGAAATCCGAGGCCGCGCGGACCCCCGACGCCGGTTCTGGAAATGCCCTGGATGCTTATCCCGCAATTCTGGAGGCCCGAGCCTGCATACCGCCACTCCAGAAGAAATCCACGCGGATAACCTTTTTGAGGACACCGATAACGAGCGCGTGGTCTGATTTCCATATTTCCTTATCTATAGGCATTGTTTGATCTCGATTTCATGTCGTACCTAGGCTTCTTGATATTTAAGAATATTTTAATGTCAATAACTGCTTATGATTTTCGCCATACCCTCCGCTACTCGCAAAAAAAAAAAAATATATATATATATAACAACAACAACACACTCGGCCATCCAAAGCCATTTAACACGCCAACACAATTAGTCGGATACTTACCCGCGATAGGGCATACCAAAGGTTTGCAAACTTTGTCATAACAAAATTACGACCTTACAAAAAAAAAACTATAACACAGGTTATAACTACCTCGAAAACGCAAAAACCCCGAGACCAACTCGGGGGCCGCCATCAACAAAAAATTACGAAACATAGCGACGAAGCAAAATTGGCACGTAATACGCGTAACCAATAAGCGGTGCGACGCGAGATCATATAAGCAAGAACTTCAAAATAACCAATATACGAACAGAAAAACCCCGACGGATAACTCGGTGGCTGACAACAAACGAATACGTCACAAAAATTCCCAAGATCAGCTCGAGGGCTAACACTCGCAAACATTAAAATAAGTTTAGAAGCCGAGATAAGCCAAGAAAACTCCAACGGTAGGACCGAAGCCGCCTAGTCAAGAACCCGAAAGCATCATACTGATACATTTCGGCTTCGGGGGCTAATGATAGGTCCATATACCAATAGACCTTAAAAAGCCCAGGCCTGGCCCGATAGAGCACCCCCAGATTTAAAATACACAAAAGGCCGGCCCAAAATAAAATAAAACAGAACCGGCCCCCTCCCCCTGCAAAAACAGGCCATGACCCAGAAGCAGCCCGGGATTCGGACCCCCTCCCGGGGCCAGCCCGAGGTCAAGAACAGCCCGGGATTCGGACCCCCTCCCGGGGCCAGCCCGAGGTCAAGGACAGCCCGGGATTCGGACCCCCTCCCGGGGCCAGCCCGAGGTCAAGAACTGCCCGGGATTCGGACCCCCTCCCGGGGCCAGCCCGAGGCTAAAAACCTGGGACTCGGACCCCTCACAGGGGCCAGCTCAGAGTCAAATAAAACGAGGCTCAAAGCCCAAACATGCCGAACAGCCAGAGAAGGCCGACATACGGCCTCGCTGACCCGGCTTGTGACAGATCATGCGGATATTATCGCCTACTATGCGGACGCCTCCAAAACAGTTATGCGGGCCCCCGTCATTAATGATGACAAGACCCCGATACAGTAAAGGCGACCCTATTTAAGGCAGAGAAATCCCCAGAGAGAGGGACCGCATTTTTCATTACAACCAGAGGAGGTATTAAAAAGGGTTAGAGCGTTAATACCCCTCCGACACCCCGCGTGTCCACCCTCTCGGCCCGATTCGCTCGAACCGGGACGAGTTACACTTTCGGTAGCCAACCTCTGCGCGGCCTGTTTCCTTGGAACAGGACGTGCATGCACCTTATTGGACCCAGTCCAAGTACGGCCCGGCCCTCTTGGGAAGGGACGTATCAAGTGGATCTAGTAAATGATTACTATGTCGTTTGGATAACTTAATGTAATGATAGAACCTTTTATAGTCAATAATATAAAATTTTATATTATTGCCAAGATGACATGGATCTTCTATACGGTCACACCAACTAAAGAGAAACAACGAGTATTTTACATTTCATAATAATGTATAAGAAAGAATACATAAGATGAAATGCTAAAATAAAATATCATAATATGACATGCTTAGACCATAAATAAATTTGTGAAGTTATGCAAATATTATTTAGTATAATGTTTGAATGCATTATAAGAATAAAAGAGACATTGCATAATAGAATAATATGACTAATATTATTTGTTCATAAATTAATCACAAGATAAGATTAAAGAGAGCATGAGATGGCTAAAAAAGACTAGTGACATTTGTATAATTGATTCAAACTTACACAAAGAGTTGCCTTAACCCTTGCCTATTTAAAGGGGCATATTTGGAGAAAATTAGATCTAATTTTCTGCCCTCTCTCCTTGGCCAAAATTACCTTGAGCAGCCCCCTTTGCTCAAGGCCGAAACCTAGGTGGTTCAACCCTAGGCCGAAAGTTGACCCTCTTCTCTCATCTCTTCTTGTTAGGTTTAGCCACCAAGAAATCAAATAGCTTGTTGATTTGAAGATCAAGAGGTGGTTGGATCTAAGCCTTGAACTTCACACCCATCTATCTAAGACATGTGGTAGTTCGTTGTTTAGGTTCAAGGTGAACCAAGAGGTGCTTTCAAGAAGAAGGTTGTATTCCAAGAGATCTAGAAGGAAAATCGACTTCCCTCTATCAAGAGGTTTGACAATCTCTTTAGGTAAAAGATCTCTATCCTCTCTAGCAATAAAATAAATGAGATTTGTTTATTCTATTTAGTGCACATTAGGTGTTTGTTGAAATGCTTAAGAGAAAATCTTGCTTGCTATTGTCATACAAATGAGGTCCTTTGTGTATTGAGCCAAGTGGTGATAGAAAAATTTTAATTTTTCACCATATAGGCATACACATGAAATCCCAACACAATGCCCACGAGCCTGTCACCCAGGCCTTGTCCCAACGCCTTCTTTGCTCTCCTCCTAGATGTTTTCGTCCCTACCATTATAAAAATATTCACTAGTTAGTTTGCATAGAGCTTGTTTAGCTAAGGACTATGGTGGTGGAAGTTTAAGGATCCTACTTACACACACTTATGGAAATATATAATCATATACAAATATTATTCTAAGAACCCAATACAATCTGGAAGGAAATAATTAAACTATAATCCTTAGGGGCTAGTAGTGTTACTTACCAACCAAGAGAGCAGACCCAACTTAAATTTTGGACAGATGTGTGGGACCAACAGTGTACATTAACAACACAACATCCACAACTATTCAATATATGCAGGAACCCCAATATTTTACTTAAAGAGGTAATTCAATCACAAGGGGGCAACAACCTTCAAGAGACAGTTATATGTCATTATGATAGCTGAATGGTCTCAGATTCTTCATAAAATCAGTACAATCTCATTTACTCATGTGTCTGATAAGATATCATAGAAATGAGAATCCTTTGGAATTTTCTCAGTTAAATCCTTATACATATTCCTTAATTTTGGTGGTGTTCAAATTACCAGACCTCTATTATGGTGGCAATTACCATTACCACATAAGATTAGAGTTTTCATGTGGCTACTCCACACATTATGGTGGCAATTACCATTACCACATAAGACTCAGGAGTAAAGGTTGGTCAGGGTGTACTAGATGCCAATTTTGTCATGAAAATGAAACCATCAATCACTTGTTTTTGCAATGCTCACTAGCTCAACAAATTTGGTTTTGGATGAGGATGAGTCAACACCACTTTAAACAATGGAATAGCATAGCTGATATAATAGAATTCTCTTATACCTTAGAAAAGGGTTCTCAAATTGCCTTCTTAGTGGTTTTCAGTACAATATGCTTGTTCATTTGGAAATTGAGAAATGAACTATGTTTCAAAATACTAGGAAAAAATATTTTCGCACAAATATTGTACTAATTATGGCAGAAAAGCCCAATTGGCCCTGCGGCTCGGTCTTACCCGCCCGGTCCGTTCTTTACCCGGTCGGCCTAACGCTGTGATGGGACAGGTAAGGGCGGGCCTAGAGACGGGCCAGGCCAGGCCTGGGCTTATGCCGAAGCCCATGGGCCTTTATGTTAAAAAAAACAAGCAGAACAGCATCCTTTATTTGCTATTAAAATATGAATTATTTTGTGCTCTAGTAGCAAAATCACACTGTTGTTTGTTGATAAACTATGAATTATTTTTTCTTTCATTAGAAAAATCATATTATGAATTATTTTGTTGTCTTGTATGGTCTATTTGATATGGTTGAATATGAATGGGCCAACGGGTATGGGCAGGCCCATGGGCAATGGCAGGCAAGAAAATGCAGGCATGGGCTTGGGGAAAGGCCCATGGGAGGGCTGGGCAAAGATTTTTAAGCCCATCAGATTGGGCCAGGCAGGCCAAGCATGGGCTCAGCCTATTACCATCCCTAGTCAGGAATGATCAAGAGGCAAGCACGAGAGCTAATTTCATTTTGGATGCCAGAAGATATTGACAAAATTCTGCTACATAAATGGTGGTTTACCAGCCCAGAGGAGGATGATGTCACTTCTAGCAATACTGATTAAGATGTTGACACTTATATTAATTAGCTTTTTAGATGTTATGATTGTAATAATTCAGTATCTTGTTTGCTTATGTGTAAGAAAGTGACGATGAACATCTCTAGCTTTTAGCTTTTGGTATTAGTTGTGATATTATAACACAACTAATTTTTTATTTGTAATGTGTACAACCTTCTCAAAAGTCTTCTTAAAAAAAATCATTAAAAATATAGAGGGCCCATGGGTAAAACTACCCAAACATTATCCCTTCTCTTCACGCTAGCGTGCCCTCAAGTGGAGCGTTCCCTCCCTCCGTTCGTAGCCGACATCCCTCTTATCTCTCCAACAAAAAGCACCATCCAAAGAACCAGAAGACGAAAATAATAGAGAAAAACAAAATGGCTCCTCTTACGCCTTCTCCTCCTCCTTCTCAACTGGAAACGCCACAAAACAGCTTCCCTTTCAGCTTCCTTCTCTCCTCTTCCTTTTCCTTACCCTCCCCTAACCCCACTGCATCCAGACCTTCCATCCCTGATCGAACGGTTCAAAATGCGCATCAGCTTCTCAGCAATGTCGCCACTGCCTTCTCCAACCACCCCTTCATCAGACCGCTACTCTCTTGTCACGCTCAATTCAGAAGCTTTTGCCAAGTAAAACACTTCTTTTATTTTTTTCTTTTTCTTTTTTTGCTTCATTTTCATGCATATTTTATAAGAAATTATCCTTCCGTCTAGTTCCATTATTTATTTTAAAAAATCTTGCCCTTCGAATTGAACTCTGTATGAAATTATTATCGAGTCTAAAATAGCAGCATGATATAACTTTACTATAAATTTCTGTAATTAATTCCAGCTAAATTTTGTAATGATTAACAATGTGTAATGCAAATTGGGGTTATGTACGTGCAGATGCACTATAAGAGACTGAACAAGCCAAGTAACATAAGCTTATCTGCCGTGGGATTTGCAGCTATGTTACCAGGAGATTCTGTGGCAGGTCTTGTTGTGGCCAATGGTGTAGCAAATTTCTTGAACATATACAATGCACTTCTTGTGGCAAGGCTTGTTCTCACCTGGTTTCCCAATGCTCCTCCTGTTATTGTTAGTCCGCTCAGGTGCAAAATTCAAACCCTGTTTAATAATTATGTACAATATATTCTTATATTGTACCAATAAGGTCCACTACCACTCTGGTACTAATACAGTCCAGTTAGGCACCGTAATTATATCCATTATCGTCAGGAGCGGAGCCAGACTTTCAAGCTATAGCGGTCAAATGTGAATGGGTTTAATCATATAAAATTTCCATGCTGAGTATGAAGGTCAATTTTACAGTACCTGTAGCATTTTACTCTAAACTATATAGAAAATCATTTATAAGTACAAAAAAATTGAAAATTAATGGGGGTCAATTGACCCCCATTGTTTCTTACTAAGTTCTGATTATAGTTATTTAGTTCTTGGACTCAGCTGTCTCAACATATATTTTCTTTTGTTATCTGTTAGCACTTTAAACTGTTTAGGGGAACTATACTTATATATCCCAACAATATATCCACAAAAAGAAACTTTTTGTCCATTCCTATTTTCTTGTAAGACAATGCTGGATTAACCCTTCTTTAATATTAATCTATATATATTGATGATGAAGAAAAGAAGGAACCCAAGTATTTTTTATTTTAGATTTCTATTTATCAATCAATGTTTAATTGAGACGTAATACTTGTGTTTTTTCTTCTTATTTTTGTATCAATGACAACGTTCTTTGACGAAACAAGATTGCAATCTCCCGCTCATGTTTTTAGTATCGTATCAATCATGTCCTGAACTGTTTCAACACCCAGGGTATTTTTATCAGTCAATTAAAAGAGGCTCTTGACTTCTTTTACAGAAAAAAAAGACCAAAAGGGTATAAAAAAGGATAAACTAAAATAAGGTTCAGTACATTGAGTGAGGCTATGGCCTATGGTACTATGCATAGCGGATTGGTCCATACTATGGATCAATATCTCCAATTTCAATGTTGAAACAGTCGATCTGAACCGTTCAACATAATCTCCATATGAAAATGTACTTGTAGATCAAATTTTACATTTTCTTACAATTTTTTTACAATCTTTTTACTATTTTTTTAGATAGGTAGAAAATCACTTGATGTAAAAATTTTAGATCATTTGAAAGTAGTGATTTTCTACCTATCTAAAAAAAGAGTAAAAAAATTATAAAAAATGTAAAATTTGGTCTACAAGTACATTTTCATATGGAGATCATGTTGAACGGTTCAGATCAACTATTTGAACTTTGAAAATGAAGATATTGATCCATAGTACAGACCACCCCGTGCTATGCATAGTACCAACGCCGCACTCCAGTACATAAAAGGTTATGGTTCTCTTGGGAGCAAAATTGTTGTTAAAGCTTTTAAGTGTACCGAAAAAATCCGCGAGGAACAATATAATAATAACAGTTGAATTAAATCTTTTATTCACATTAGTAAACTTTATTCTTGTAGTATGTGTGTAGTGATAGGATGAGAAAGGGTGATAACACATTTTCAATATTCACATAAAATGTTCAAATCATCAGGGGGTTGTATGTTTACAAAAAGTGATGCTTAAAAACAGTTTCAGTTTGACTTTATTTTTGTGTTTTTGTGCAGTACTTTGTGCGATCCTTATCTCAACATTTTCAGAGGAATCATTCCACCTCTAGGCGGGCTAGATTTGTCACCTATACTCGCCTTTCTTGTTCTTGATGCATTTACAAGCACTGCAGCTGCACTTCCTGCCGAACTTCCTACAGCATCTCAGGAAACAACATCTGCTGATTCCATGCGTTTCAACCTCACTACAACTCAGAGAATGTGGATGAGAAGGTTATGCTCCAAGAAATCACAGAAAATGGAAAATTCTAAATAATTTTGGCCTCGTTGTTTTCGGTATAGAATTTTTTTAATTTGTAAACTTCCTCTGAAGATGCTCAGTCGCATTGCATAGGATGTGTTGATCTTGCACTTTATTTTTTTTTTTATTCGAGATCTTGCACTTTATTGTTGCGGAGTAACAAGCACAAAAAAACATATTCAATGAGAGAATCACTGTTTCTCGTTTTCTCTTTTCACATGCATTAATTGTGTAATTTTTGGAGTAGAAATATTAACTGTTTTCAGATAAAACATTGCATCTGATGTAAGTGCAAAATGTTATGTGTCGGGGCTTTTAGTATTGTTCAAGTTTGCCGTGTCGATCATATACATTTTTCTGATGCAGCTCTGTATGAAAAAGAAGCTATCGAAACAGTTATCCTATACAGTGAAAAATATTTTTTTACTGTTACATGAGATATTATAGCAATAGCAAAAATCAAGTAAACCAGAAACAGACTCCAACTGATTTCCTTCTCTGTAAAATTGGCAAATGGTCTCCTGCATTCGACATAATTTGAAAGAAAGATTGACGATTGATTCCACTACCAAAGACATAATTTAGAATATAAATTGACAACTATATTAGAATTAAAAATAACTTATAATCGACTAAAAGATTATGAATAATTGTAACTTGAAAGTATTCCTGAGATCGAATAGCTAAATTGAAAAGGATTAGAAAAGTAACAGATGAATGCTGAAGTCCAACAGCAGCAAAAAAAAAAGGATTAGAGAAATAACTCTTAAAAAAGGAGAAGGCACGGATGTTGACAAGTTTTAGTTTATAACCAAATTTTAGACCCAAAATTTTATTCATAGTAAATAGAAAAAAGAAAAAAGAAAAAATGAGAAATAGCAGGGGTAAAATTTAAAATACCATATGGTGTCCTACTGGACGCCATACCGCACCACAGCCCGCGAAAAAATTATATTGGGGATGCCATATGAAACCCATAATTGGGAGAAAACGAAAAAAGGGGGGGGACGCCCTATTGAGGGATTATTTGATCTCATTTGGAGAGAATAGTTCAATCAACGACTCTAAAATTATTGTCCAGTGAACTCCAGTGAACAACTCTAAAATTTTCATTTTATCTGTTTAGTCCTTTGATTACCAATGATTCATTATATTATTGTCTTTTATTTTCATTTATGAAGAAAATTTATTTATTAAACTTAAATGAAGAAATTGAACTGTGTAATAATCCTATATAATTTTAACAAGTATACACTTCATATATAATTTACACTTATAAAAACGTGACATGGCTCAATGAACATGACGGATGAAGCCGAACAATGGTTTAGTACTCATCACGAAAAAACCATCTAGCATCTCAGACTGGACCGAGTCTCCTCCATTCCTACTCATCTAGAGCGTGCTCGGGGAAATTTATTTATAAAACGAAAATAAAAAAAAGTTGATCCCTCTCCAAATTACAAAAACTATCAAAACCGAAAATAAAAATTCGGTCACCTCATAGGCTCATACCCCAACTGAAAAACAAATTCAGTTATCCCCTTGCCACACCATTGTACAAACGGTCACACTAAATTACAAAAAATATGAGTAACTGAATAAAAGTTCCGGTTATGAAATAATTTTGGTAGGGTTTACACGGTGAGAGCCAGAGAGGATTAATTTATAAGTGAGGCTACGGTGCTATGCATAGCACGGATGGGGTCTGTGCTACGGCTCAAAATTTGACTTTTCAAAATTCTAACGGTCGATCCGAACCGTTCAACATGATTATAAAATGAATATGTACTTGCAAACCAAATTTTACATTTTTTCGAATTTTTTTACTATTTTTTCGAAAATCACTTGATCTGAACATTCTGGACCATCCAAAAACAGCCTATCTAAAAAAATAGTAAAAAAATTCGAAAAAATGTAAAATTTGGTTTGCAAGTACATATTCATTTTATAATCATGTTGAACGGTTCGGATCGACCGTTAGAATTTTAAAAAGTCAAATTTTGAGCCGTAGCACGGATCCCATCCGTGCTATGCATAGCACCGTAGCCTCACTCTTAATTTATAGGCGCTCTTTTTTCTTCTTACGTCACAAAAGATGCTCTATCACTTTCTCAAAGGAGAAAAGAAAAGATGCTCTGTCACCATAAAATATCCAATGTCATATATCATACTTTTTAGTAGGATTTTTTTTAAAAACCGTAAATAAAATAATTAAATCTACGAAACCAACATGATAACCGCAAGATTTACAAAAACCATCAGAATCGAGATGCCAATTCGGTCCCAACGATTTTTTTTTCTCCGGACCGAATTGGCATCTCGGTCCCCATCTTTTTTTTAATGTTGCGCAGCTCACGCCACAGAAAATCCACAAATATTTCCGGACCGAATTGGCATTTCGGTCCGACCAAAATTTTCCTCCGGACCGAGATGCCAACACGGTCCCATTGTTTTCTTTACTCGGCGCTGTCTCCCTTCTTCTTTCTTCCATTTTCCTTACACCCAAGCCCGAGGTTCTTCCTCTTCTTCTACCCGAAACCAAACCAAACAAAAATAATTTTAACCCCCTCAAATCTTCGTCATTTTTTATTCTAATTACATATTTGAATATAGTTTTGAGAGAAGAACAAGAAAAGCTTCAGATCTACAAGTTTCATTGGGTACGTGATTAAATTTTTTATTTGAAAAAAATATCCGAATTTTATAATTATTTAGTTTAGTTATAGAATAAATTAGTTTTTTGTAGTGTATTGTAGTGTAATTTCATGTATTATAGTGTGAATTTTTAATTTAGGAAAAAAATCCGAATTTTAATTTTATTTGTAAAATTATTTAGTTTAGTTTGTATGTAGTGTAAATTAGTTTATTTTAGTGTATTGTAGTGTAAATTAGTTTATTTTAGTGTTATTTATTTAGTGATTGTAGTGTATTTTAATGTATTGTAGTATAAATAAATTGTATAAATAGTTAAAGTAATTAGAGTAATTTAGAGTAATTTAGTGTAAATAAATTGTAAATAAATTTAGTGTAAATAAATTTAAGTGTGAATAAATTGTATATAAATTGTATAATTTTTTAGTGCAAATAAATTTAGTGTGAATAAATATTTAGTGTAAGTAAGTTGTATAAAAATTGTATAAATATTTAGTGTAAATAAATTTTATAAATATTTAGAGTAATTTAGTGTATAAATTTATTGTATATAGTGTTTAGTAATTGTATAATGATTTGGTTTGCATGTAGAGTAATCTTGGTCATAGTTTTTTTTAAAAATAAATGTAGAATAATTTAGGCTTTTTTTAGTGTAATTTAGGCTTTTTTTAGTATAATTTAACTAATTGTAGGTTTTTTTAATTTTGTATGTAGAGTAAATTAGCTAAAGGAATTTTTGATTTGTTAACTAACTGGAGTTTTTTTATGTTGTAATTTTATTTATATTGTAGTGCAAAATGGCTGCTGAACAACGCTTGTTGCAATTGCCTCCTGAGCAACACAAGATATCGTTGGTGAATACAACGGTATTTGTTTAATATCGTGTTGGATTTAAATTTCAAAATAAACTTGGAAGTTTAAATTAATTTTTGTTCTTTACATTATTTTGCATGAAATTATCGTTCCAGCCGATTCGTTCACTGCGTCCTGGTCCTCGGCAAATGGGCATTCATTACTAGCCTCGGATGAAAGAAGGTTTGGTGTACTTAGGCCTGTACCAGATGAAGGATGTGACGCATTGTCAGATTGATAAAGCGTTGATCACTGCGCTCGTCGAGAGGTGGAGGCCCGAGACGAATAGTTTTCATCTTCCGGTGGGGGAGTGCACAGTGACACTGGAAGATGTCAGCTGTCTGTGGGGCTTACCTGTTCAAGGTAAAATATTTTTTCTTACTAATTTATACTTTTGTGAGTAATTTATATTTAGTGCAGGTAATTTAGTGTAAATAAATGTAGTGTAAATAAATTTAGGAATAAATTAATTTAGTGTAAATAAATTTAGGAATAAATTAATTTAGTGTAAATAAATTTAGGAATAAATTAATTTATGAATAAATTAATTTAGGAATAAATTAATTTATGAATAAATTAATTTAGGAATAAATTAATTTAGTGTAAATAAATCCTATTAATATTTAGAGTAATTTAGTGTAAATATTTAGAGTAATTTAGTGTAAATAAATCATATTAATATTTAGTGTAAATAAATTGTATAAATATTTAGAGTAATTTATCTTTTTTTTAGCGTATTGTAGTGTATTAAATTGTATTGTAAATATCGAGTATATCTTTATCTCTAACATCTATGTTTACAGGAAAGGCAATTGCTGGACATACAGATGATAATTGGTCACTACTGATCGAAGATTGCCTAGGGCATGAGGTCTATGACGGCAATGAAGACAGTGATGATGAATTTTTTTATTCAAAGGTGGCCGACAATGGCGAAGTTAAGAGATCCAAATACCATATGCGACTAAAATGGTTAAAGGACCGCTTTAACGGAAACTTGGCACATGACACTCCCCAGGAGATCGTCGACCGACACACACGGGCATACTGCACGGACTTGTTTGGATCGATGATGTTTCCCGATGCGAACTCAAGTTCTGTCCCGATCATGTACTTGTAGTTCTTAGAGAATTTGGGACCCCTGGAAGAGGACTACAATTGGGGAGGTGCTGTACTTGCCTGCCTGTATCGTGAGTTGTCTCGGGCTTGCAGAAAGAAAACAGTTTCGATTAATGGTCCATTACTACTGCTGCAGATGTGGTGTTGGACTCGGTTTCCTATAGGCCGGCCCAGAGGCAGGCACAATTTACCATTTGGCGGTGAAAACCAATTGGAGAGGCTGGCTTTTGGCGCAAGATGGACTATTCCGCATCAATGGGATGGCAACCCTATTAGAGGTACATTTATTTAAACATGTATTTAACTTATATTTCTCAATATAATTTATTGTTAATTCAATATTTATTTGTAATGTGTTCACAACTTAGGTGTATTGCAATATCGAGGCCAGTTTGAGCGTCTGAATGTAAATGTTGTCAACTGGATGCCGTATACGACTTACCGTTCCCCTTCTGGAAATCTAACTTCGTACTTCATGTCTCCCTTCACCCCCTACAATCAATAAATCATGTTATTTAAATATTACAAATTGAGAAAGTTATACTAAATTTAATAAAATAGCGGACATACCGTTCTTTGGGTTCCATCATGATCGACAACCTCGTAGACGGGAAATTCACCACCCATTGGTATCACTCGGTGCTCCTTTGCTTTGGCAATCCGACGTTCTAACGCTGTCATGACTTTTCCTGATAACCTCATTCCATTTCGATGCCAATTTCGAGCAACCGCACCTCTTCTGACATACCAATCCACAACTTTATAGAATGTGCGTTCAACTATTGCCGTTACAGGCAGTTGGCGAGCCACTCGGAAAACATTATTCAATGATTCAGAACCGTTGGTAGTCATAATACCCCACCTATTTGGGCCTCCGTCATGACATTGTGCCCATTTATGGAGTTGCAGAGGCTCTTCTTCGAGATTTTGCAATCTTTTACCACACCACATGATGTACTGGTGAGTAGTAATGCTCCTACCTTCTATCATTTCCATACCCTCATCAAACCTCCAAGGTTTCATCTTACCCACAAACACAGTGAAAATTTGTTCAATTACTTTGTCCTTGCACAACTTGTACACATTCGCCGCAATATGGTGAGCACACAATCGATGAACTGCTTCACCCCTCTCCTCACACCACCCTAAATCAGTACGATCAAACACTGAACGGATTGCAGCATGCTGGTCTGATATAACACATATCCGACCGGGGCCGACAACTTCTTCGCGTACAAATTGCATAAACCAGCCCCAATTATCTGAAGTCTCCTCTTCCGCAATTCCGAATGCTATTGGCAGTAATTGTTGTTCTGCATCATAAGCGCATGCCATGAATAGTTTTCCTTTGTACCTGCCGGATAGGTGTCCTGCATCTACACTTATAACTGGTCGGAGATATGGCCAGGATTGAATGCATGGACCGAAAGCCCATGCCACAAGGATGAAAATATGTTCGCCCAACGTGCTAGATGGTTTGTGATCAATTATGTATCTTGTACCTGGATTAGACCTCTGGATTGCACCGAGCATAGAAGGTAGCAGTTCGTAAGCTTTCTCCCAAGAACCAAATAAATCGGCAATAGCCAGCTCCCTCCCTCTCCAAATCTTGCTGTATGAAGGCTCAACCGTTTTGTACTCCTGTCTAACTGCAATTCGACATGCTTTTATTGACATCTCCAGGTCCTCCTTGAGACCCGGTTTGATTATATCTGCAATCATCCTGGCAGTCATCTGACGACTGTCTGCTGTACATGCAGTACTGTAACAATTGTGCTCGTATGGGTTTGTTGCAATTGTCCAATTGCCCGTCGCAGTGGTTTTTGCGTATACCCTCCACGGACACCCCTCCACTGTACATACAACCACATATCTGTTACGACTTGTCTGGGTTTGTTGTATTTCTAAGTTATTATCCATGGCATATCCATTCAACTTCGATTTAAGATCAGCTTTGGATTCAAATATCTGTCCCACCGAAAATGGACCGTCGATTCTGGGTGGATGACCAAAAATGCTTCATCCTTGTACGGCATCGGCACATCGTCATGAAATGCCGAACAAGGATGCTGCAATCCCCGATTAATAAAAGGAATAGACGATTGCCACTCATTCCTTACTTCTTCCATCCTAATCTGATCCTCAATTTCGGCCATTTCCTCTTCCCCGACAACCGTGTCATCAGGGTCAGAGCTTGTTTCTGAGTCAGTATCATTATTCAGGTGGTCAAAATAATTCTGCAAATCAACCGGGGGTATTTCGGGGGTTTCATCACAATGTACCGGTAAATCATTCACCTGTATGTCTCTGCTAGTTCCGGGTACACTACCCGGGTATGGGTCATAATTGGTCTGACTAACAACTGGTACTGACTCAACCACTAATTCAAGAAGTTTAAAATTCAATACCGGAGTGGCATTCGCAAGCACCATATACTAAGTCGCTTCGTGGTCTATGTTGAACAACTGGTATTTTTCTGCTGAGCCAGGTGGTGCCGTGTTCAAACGTGCGCTGATTGTCAGATCGAACCGGCTAGGGAGCAAACGAATGCCAACATATATCTGTCTTCTTAGCTCATCAAGACTAGTTGAGTTAGTAACAGGAAATGTACAGGTCGGTGCGTCTGTAATTTCGCGTCTGTGATACACATTTATTAATACTTGAGACATTTCCTGAACAAAAAATTTCACGATTAACCTTTGATAATTTTCAATTTTACAGCAAAAAATATGATCATAATTGAAAAAAAAAACTTACTACAGTATTCAGACGAACGCTAGAGGCACAATGCAGGAGCCGATCTGTAATTTGGAAAACTGAAACTATGCACAATAGAGAGGCATGAAGGTCTCGGAAAGAATGTCTCAGAAAGAAAGAAAGAAGAAGCTCTCTGTCTGTCTCTGTCTCGCAAAAAAATAATGCAGGAAGGAGAGAGCAGAATACATTTATTGGACAGAATATGTTCTGAACCGAGATGGCTACTCGGTCAGGCCGAAAAATTCTCTGGACCGAAATGCCATTTCGGTCCAGAGGCATCCATACAAAAAATAATGCCAAAAAATTCTCAAAAATTCTCTGGACCGAGATGGCTACTCGGTCCGGCCAAAAAATTCTCTGGACCGAAATGCCATTTCGGTCCAGAGGCAGCCACACGATCGGCCACATAGTCTCCTCTGTTTTGTTGTGAAAAAGATGGGGACCGAGATGCCAATTCGGTCCGGAGAAAAAAAAATCGTTGGGACCGAATTGGCATCTCGGTTCTGATGGTTTTTGTAAATCTTGCAGCCATCATGTTGATTTCGTAGATTTAATTATTTTATTTACGGTTTTTAAAAAAAAATCCTTTTTAGTAAGCATGTGATGTCATTCATTTTATTTCATTCATTTCATTTTATAGTATCATTCAGAATGAAAGCTGCTATTCATGTAAGCATGCGACTCTATAGTATTTCGCACTAGTATATGAGATGGATTTTATGTAGGAAACAAAGCATTGGACTGAAGCATTGTCAAATAAAAGTTTGAGTTAAGAAAAGTTTTAAATGACAATATATTCTATCACCTTTCTCTCTTAATTTCGAAACATTCATACAAAGTACATAAAACAAAAGTCTGAGTTTAAAAAAGTTTAAAGTGGCAATATTATTAAATCACATTTCTTTCTGAATTTCAAAACATGCATACAGAGTACATAAAACAAAAGTTTGAGTTAAGAAAAATTTTGTTGATCTATGGGACTTGTGGTGAGGCCGTTTGTACAAGGGGTAACCGAATTTTTTTTCCGGTTGGAGTATGTGGTAATTGATTTTTTTTTTTTTTGATGGCTTTTGTAATTTGGGGAGTAATCAAACTGTTTTTTATTTACATTTTATATAAAAAATTTCGTGTTCGGTGACTTATTTTTTATGAAAATTTGTGAAATTATATGGTAGAGTGAGTTTTATATTCCGAAACGTGTTCAGAGGTCTTTCGATAATGAAAATTTTAACTTACAAAAAAATATAAAAATCAAATTTGTACACAAATGTATAGAAACAAAAATACGACGTTGGACAAAATACATTTCCCGCATGCCATCTCTTGCTCACTCACTCTTTGCATCTTATCAATTTTTTTTATTCGATTTCTTTATTTATTTATTGTATGATAACTTTTACTCTTGATAATTTTATTTTTTATTTTTTCCTAAATATTATCATATTTTATTTATTAGACTTTAGGTTATTAGAATTGATCAATAACTTTATCAATAATTATATTAAAAAATTATTATTGACAACAAAATTTTAAAATAAATATATAATTTTTCGTGAATATCTTTTTAATTTTATTTTCACAAAATAATATGTATTTCCGCACATGCTTGTAATCATTTATAAACATTCTCAAATATACAAGTTTTTTAGTTCAATACAAAATAATATTTATATACATTCTCAAAAACATTCTTACAAAATTTCAGCTTCGCACATTAGGAGCTTATGCTTGAAATCCAGATAGACTATGTTTTTTTTCAAATATTCAAGCATATTCATCCTTTAATCATTACCCTGAAGATTTGTAGTTTCATGTTCTCCAGTGTGGCACTATATGTTCTTGATTGCTTTTATAACAGAAAATAGTAGTTAGGATTGAATAAGTCGGTGATCATAATTTTTGTTGCATATCCAAACTCAAACTATGCAAAACTAATCGAAAACATTTTTCTATGTATATTTTTACACAGGATCTGCGCATGCAAAATGTTTGAGGAAATGTTTCGGATAAACATTGAACTATGAACAAAACCATGGATAGGATAAGTAGCTTGCCCTTTGATGGTTTGACGCGCATCTTTTCCTTCTGGCACACTCGCACAAAAGCAATTCCTTTGAGTAAAGAGGCCATGCAGACGTACATTTTGGCTAAAAGATGGAGAAACACGTGGGCTTCTCTGCCATTTTTAGATTTTGAATTAGATGAATTCAGTTTTGGATTTTGATCTAGATAAATTCTGGAATGAGGATGACGGCTATATATGAAGATAATGAACAATTGGGAAGTGAGGAATTGTTTGAGCGTTAATTTCATGAATGGTGTGTTGGAAAATCGAGGGCCATCACTTGTTTGAGCGTTAATTTCCCTGATTCGGTTTTCTCTTGTGCATGCCTAGAAAATCTTGAGTTGTCTCTCTGCATTAATGGGATGACTCCTATATATTCCATCGAAATCAATAAATCTACCATCTCTGAAACTTTTAAAGCTTCGCTGTTTAAAGCTCGACGATAATTTTGAACAATTGAATGCGTGAAATTAGAAAGTTGTCAGTTGCTTATATCTGACAATCATGGGCGGATCCATGTAGTGATTAGGGGTGGCTTAGCCACCCCCATTGATTAAAAATTTACACTTTTGTATATTTTAGTTTTCCATATAAAATAAAATTACACTACAATATCTTATTTAGCAGTCCCAGTCTCAATTTTCTAGTTCCGGCCACGCTTACATTTCCTCTTAAGGTAATGAAAAAGTTGGCTTTTTCTAACTTCTGGCAAAATATGCCATGACTTTCTTGCCCTTCTCATGTTTCTTTGCCGATTGATACTTATTTGTCGGAGTATGGATCTCTGGTAAATGCAGACATCCAACTTATGGGGTCTGATTGTTTATGATGATCGATGATGATCTGCTGAATATGAACCTTATACGTGGTCTTTCAAATGTTACAAGTTTAAATCTTCATCTGTCTTAAGTTGAAGGTATAATTTTTTCTCAGTTCTTAACAACCTGGTCAAGTTGTTAGGTAAATATATAAAGACCATAGGTGATATAATTATCATCCTTGTTATTTGGTTATTATCTCCAAATTATGTCAAAGTTTCATTTTGTCAGTGGACGAATTTTGTTGGATGTGTAGAAATGAATGGGTAATCTGACTTTTAGTTTTCTCTTTGCCTTTTATGTTCAAGTTAGGTAAGTGAAAGTATTTTGAGACCTTAAGGGTTTGTTTCTAGTCTATTCCAACTTGTTTGGGACTAAAGGCTTGGTTGTTATTGTTGTTGAGGGTGTGTTTGTAAATGTAACCGTCTTGCTTGCTGCCTGTAGGGATATTATATTATATAATGCCACTTTCATGTTCTGTAACATATTTTGCTAAATTGCACGCAGCATGCTTTTGTGCATCTTTTGTCTTCCTACATATATATAAACTTGTGTTAATATATGATTAGGTGGGCACTTGTGTCTGCAAAGAAGCACTTCATTTTTGTCATCAAGATCTAATTTACTCTAAAATGTAAACTGTCTGGGATGGGAATGATGTGAACAGCTTATGTTACCTTCGAATATGAGCAAAAATTTTGAAATCGGAATATGAGCAAAATTATGTGCCGTGCAGTTAAATTCCGTGCCTTCTCCATTTTTGTACAAAAATAATTAAAGACGTACACGTAATTTACATAAGTTTTGCACAACTTTAATACCCAGGAAATGCGCTAAATCATAGTTTCTCAGATAATATATCTGCATAGCAATCATAACTAGTAGTTAGTCAACTGTCTTCAACGTCCAACAAAAAGATGACATTCCTTAAAACTATGTTTTCAGATATCAACTACTGCAAATTCCTTTTTCCCTGTTTGGTTTTTGATTAAATTTTCCCTGTTGGTTTTGATAACGACTTTAGGGAATTAATGATATCCACGCATATACTCGATCTAAAAGAATAATTCGTATACACTTTAAACAGTACTGTGGTCCTTATGCTTCTTGTTGGGGTTATATTCGTCTTTTCATAATGACCATATATTGTTTTTCCATGCTTATTCGCACCAGCAAGATTGTGTCCAATATTTAGCTGGGTCTAGAATTTTCTATTGCCAAAGCATCTAATTCCCCACAAGTCGTACATCACCAACCATTTTATTCCCCAATATCTAAAACTCATGATCAGATTCTTCTCTTTATCATGCGTCATACACCCTCTTAGTCAAAAATTTATCAAAAGCTTACCCATCAATCTAGATCTCCTCTCTCTCTCTCTCTCTTAACAATTTCAAAAGAAACAAAGTGCTAGTAGAGCATACATAGAGTAAAATGGGTAGAACTAATTCTACCGAAAAATTAGCCGCGGTGGTTTTGGGTCTCCTAGCTGTGCTTTCGCCTTTGTACATCGACAGAAAGCCGGAAATTGAAGAAGATGAAGATGAGGGAAGTGGTGTTCTCGCATTGTGGCTTCCACTGTTGCTGATTTTTCTAATTGTGGCAATTAATTTCTCGTGTCTCTCGGACAGGGGATATTTGCGGTTTGATCCCTACTGGATACATCGGGTTGGAGGTTCATCTTGCGGGATTATTATTTGTCTTTTGGTTATTGGTTTTGTTTTGAAATGTAAGGCTTCTCTGTGAAATTATCTTGTAGCTGGTAATTCAGGGCTGCTTTTGCTGGTATGTGGGATTGTGAGATTGCATGACCAGTTTGTCTCTTATCCCTCTCGTGTTGTACTAGCATGTATAGACTATAAATTCTAAAAGCTGTTTATATCTCTTTACCATATATATTATTGTCCTTTTCTTTTTCCCTTTTTTTGTAAATAGGGATTACATAATCATAGAAGAAAAGTTGCAGTTCCATAGTGATTTTTATCCATGAGGGGAGGATTTGTAATTCATTTTCTTGTTCCTGTGATGTGGTATATCCATGGTTGACCTGTACAACCATTGTTGTACATTTATAACAGATTTTGTTACAGGATGTTGCATTCATTACCTGGCTATCTGTAACCTATTTAACTGTCATGATCAACAAAATAGTACAGTCTGAAACATGCTTTGTTCATACTTTCGGGGTATAAACAAAATAGTACTATCTGAAGGTTGTATGGTTGCTTTGTTAAGATTAGAGCCAGAAGTTATTGTTCAATACCCAGATGTTAAACTTTGTAAGTCCATCTTTTAGAACTAAATTATGAACATCTCGATTCCGAAAGAATATCTCAGTGTATGAATCTGAATGGAATTTTACATATTACAGACACACTAACACTGCAAATCAAATACAAATGTACTCTCAGTCTCAGTACAAAAACTTAGGTTTACACAGTAACAGAATTTACAGGATTAATTAAGTCATTCACTAGAAGCAGACTGAAAGATAAAGAAAGCTGCACCTGCTCCAACCAATGCTGTCAAAACCAGTGCTATTGTTGGTAAAGGGGCTGTCAATCCAAAATTCTGCAAGTAAATCAATTTAACTAATAATTAAATAAATTAAAATAAGATAGTCCACTAGTAGATAACAAATCTAAGGAAGAAACCATAATCAATCAAGTAAACCCGCTTTTAGCTGCCAAAATATTTTCTTAATTTATTTCAGCTCAAGTTGTACTTAACAGTATTGAGTTGTATTCTTATCTGGTGTATGGTCTATTACCCAAAATTGAATATACTTGTAGCCAATTTGAACTGATAAAAAAACTTTTTCCTAAATAATTCTATAAGAAAAGGCACCTCAAGGACGCCTTTTCCGGTAGCAAGCTCAAAAGTAATTGCAGCCGTAAAACCAAGCATGGCACCACGGCTTAGCCATACATCCAATCCATCTGGGCTCTTTGTTCCCTGTTCACACCTTATGGAGCTAACCATAGCTCTTGATTTTAAGCTCAATTTCTTGCTTGATCTACACTGAGTGAGTGCTGTAAACCATAAAAAGATTTCCGAAAGGAAGACCATAACACGGGTCAATTTGTCAATTCTGTTATTTTGAAGCCAGGTTGGTATGTATTTACTAATTGGCAATTAGATATTACGCCCCAAACTGCCTGGTCCTGGTTTCATATTGGTTTCAATAGTTTTATTTTTCTTTTGCTCAGCGTGTTTTTTGTTCAATTGCTGTTTTCTGCATGCGCTGACATTTAGTTGTATTTGTGGAACTTAACATCTTAGTTTCAGAATTAAAGCCCTCAAAAACCAAATTTGGCACCAGGATAATGCTCGATTTTACTGGTGTGATATACCAGCAGTCCGGTACATACCATGCAGTCATTCTACAAATGTAGTTTTCCAGAAAAAAGAGAATATGTCTGTTACCTCACCTGTTAGTTTGTAATTTTTTATATTCACCCTTTTTCAGCCAGATAAGTTACAAATATTATCCCATTGCCTTCTTTCAAAAAAAAAACAAATTATTAATAATTAGAAATCTAATCCTATTTATGCCAAATTTATCTTCTTTGTCATCGAATATTACTGCAAAACAGAAAAATAAATATTTGCCAGTCGACTATTACTCAGGTTGAAATAAGATAAGTTCACCCTATTTAGACAAGCTCTAGAGTTCGAATCAATTCGTAAAGAACTTGTAGCTACTAAACCACTGCAAGACAAAAGAAAGGGAGGGGAACTTACCATGGGAGGATTCACACATGAAGGAAGAAGCGGGGAGGCATGTGCCGACGGAAGGGAGAAGCCTACGCGTGCCATTTTCTACAACACAAAAAGGAAAAGAAATAAACAAATGGAAACACAGAGAGAGAGAGAGAGAGAGAGAGAGAGAGAGAGAGAGAGACAGCTTAGCTAGTGTAATGGAGAAAAAGAGGGGGAGAGTTGGAGAGAGAGATTACGGATAGAGAAGCAGGAAGGAGAAACGGCGAGGAGCTGGGATTGGGCCATGGATGGAATGGAATTACAACTTATGAGTGGCCGATAGCTCGAAGCAATCACCCAAGCGCCGTCCTGCGTTTAGTCAGCTTACAAATTAAAAAATGTTATCCCAACTTTTTTAAATAATCGGAACACCCAACTGCTACACAGAAAAGTACTTTAGTACAAGTGGCGGAAAAGAGGGTTACTTGCATCCAAGTATCCAACGCACCGAAATTTTTATTTTTAACATTTTAATAAAATAAATTAATAAAATAACCATCGTTTTTGGTCAATTCTAATTCTAGCACGGCCGCACCGGCATTCTGCGGACCCATTTGAGCAGGGCCGCAGAATACCGGAGCGGACCCCCATATGGGGCCGCAGAATGATTCTGCGGACCCCTTTTTTTCTTTTTTCTTTTCTGCTGCTTTACCGAGGCACCCAGGAGTCAAAAGCTGCGGACCCCCATTTTTGCTTTACCGAGGCACCCAGAATGATTTTTAGGGATGCTTTACCGAGGCACCCATTGAATATTGAAACTGAATTAAAAAAAAAAGAAAAAATGGGGGTCCGCAGAACCATTCTGCGGCCCCATATAGATTTATCAATTTTAATTAGTAATCAAAAGAATTTGAAATTGTATATGTTTGATACACGTTATCTTTAAATAATTAAAAAAAAACATAAGATATATCAGTTTCAGATTTGGTGGATTTTAATATTGGTCATCACAATTGTCAAAATAAATTGGTTAATCATGTATATCCCTTCTTGTTTTACATGCTACATGAAACTATAATTCTTATTATAGAATAGGATCAATGTCTATCTTGAAAAAAAAACATATATATTTCTCATGCAATATTAAAGAGTACATCTTGATTCTAAAGTTGAGCGTCATCATTAAATTTGTGGATGATATTTTAAAAGATGCTTTAACCATTTTGACTAGAGACAAAATATGTTACTGGACAAAGTTAAATAATGATATTAAACATAATTTTTTGACATATTTAACTAGCATTATTATATAAAGTTAGGTCAGAAATGGATACAGTTCGTTGGGTTTAATTTATGTATAACTTTGTAGTTTTGTCATGAAATTTATGATATGAAATAAAAAAAACATTTTCATTTTATTGGTTTTCTACTTTTCTTTCACTCTCCCTCTACTTTCACTCTTTTCTTTCACTAATATAATATCCTTTAACACCAAATAGATCTACCTATAAAAACATGTCATAAATAAATACAAATATATAACAACATAAAATCTTTTTAATAAAAAAAAAATAACAACATAAAATAACTACATTAACTCAGTTAATTAAATACCGAAATATATACATATATCAAAATATTAGTATATTCATGCCCTGAAATAATTAGCAGAGTTTTAAAAAAAAATCAGATAGTTGAGTTGCTAACACAAATCAGTTAACATCTACCTAACTCAACTCCTTGATTCATAATCTGGTGCAGATCATATGTACGCGTAGCACAGGCAGAAATAATTTGAAGCTCGCAAAATATTGGCGAGAAAAAGAAAAACAATGGTAGATTGGCTGAGAATTATACACGCATTGGCTCTCTTTTTATTTTGGCATTTACACAGTGGCTCACTCGGCACTGCTGTGACCCAGTCATGACGACACCGCTCCCCGCCCGAGGTACGTTCCTCCGCAGCGTGAATCACCTCCTAACCGAAACACCTATAACCACCACCTCGCACTCTCACCGCCGGCGAGTCACCGTCACCTGTTCGGTCACCCCACCCTCTCAATGCGGTCGAACCACCAGGCGCACCGCCTCCATTTCAACTTTCCTTTTCTTGATCGCCTCCGCTTCTCATCCCAACCGTACACTCTCTTTCTTTTTCCTCCGGTTCATTTTTTGAAATTATTTATAAATACCTGCTGATATATATTACACTGTGAAAATTGAATTTTGCTAAGATAACTATATACATAGATGCCAAATTTTCCTATTGAGCTGTGCTTAGCCACTTTGGTTGTGCGTCTCTGGTCTGTATATCACCACCTGGGTATTCTCAAGTCTGTATGATGTAAGTGAATGGCATGAATGATCTCCTCATCTGGTATCCAGCTTTGTGCTTCCTCTCCAATGCCACCTCTTGCCCTCTTGTTCCCTGTCCAGTATACAACAAGAGAAATTATCAGTAATATAATGTTTTTAGTGGTTTTAGGAAATGAATTCTGAAAACACAGTTCATTTCTGTGTTTCCATATAATCCAGCACACAGAACTAAAAACTAATAAAAAGGCTGTTCTCTTTTTGGTAGATAGGGTACAAGCAAATTAAAAGTATCATTGATTAACTGCCATTCATGAGAATAGTTCTGACTTTGACCCATCCAAAACCAAATTTGTCTTGTAAAAGATCAATTTAAAAAGAGATGATCTACTGTCTCTTCATTTGGACAAAATTGGCATTTTGTATTTCCTTTCCACCTTTTTTGGCTAACTTATCCTTAGTGGGAATCCTATTTTTATAAGTAAGCACATGAAATTTTTTATTTTTGGTGGTAGAGGTAACTCCCACCATATCATTTGGTTTATAAGGTAAAATGCCTCTAAATTTCAACATTTTATAGGTGGACTGTACTGTATATCTTCTAGATGTCTCCCACTCCATGATAGTTTATCATTTACATGAGTAAAAGAAATCAATTGTAAAAAGTAAATTGGTCCAGTCCTCAAGCCAACATCCTGTAATAGTTCTTCTAAAGGTAATAACTTGCCCTTGTGTATGTATTACTTATGTGAGAGAAACATCCTTGTTATTGTGAAAATTGAATGAATCCCTTTGGCTGCTGCATCTCTAAGCACCTCTAATTCAGATAATGTAGTCGGATTACACCTAATAAAGCATATCTAAGCTATACCAATTCATTCATGCTCATGTTTTTAATTAACAATTGTACAGGTGCCGATGCTGCTAACCCTTTGGACAAATACGTTAAAAGGTCTCTCCCTTCCCCCAAAACCTTCCTTTGACCTCTATTGTTTTCTTCTTTGGTTGGTTTAGTTTTGCTCACTGAAATCTTAATTAGTTGCAAATGAAACAACTATTAGGAAAAAGCTGGAACCACTGGAAGCTTATGTTCCTGCTGTACTCTTATCTCAAGACCAGTTCAAGGATTTAGGTGATTATCTCCGCTCAATCAAATTTCAAACCATGTCAGATTTTCATATATTTCAGATTTTCATGACACATGAGATTTAATGTTAAATTTTGTCAGAGAAATCACTGGAGCTAGAGCAGCCAAGATATGATGAGAGCAGAAGTTTACTTCGCTCCGGTCCAGTAGCATCTCTGCGTGTAAATATTCGAGCTGTAAGTTGAAGCTTACTTTTATATTTCTATTTTTATTGTTTGTTTGTTTTATCGTTCCCCGGTTGAAGTTGGGGGCATATTATTATGCCTGAAATCGTTTGCAATTTTAGGTAGCGCAATATGCGAATGATTGTGGTAAAGGGAAGGTTGCTACCGATGCCGTCGATCAATGTCTAAGGTAACTTTTTCTGTGCCCTTATGATTAGAGATTGTCACAACCTGAGCTTGCTCTTTATAGATTACAGCTAATTCTGAAATTGTATTACTCGTAGAGCGTTGGAGGATCTTGACTCACTATTGCTACGTGCATCGAGGAAAGATCGAGGAGCATCAGTCGAGTCCATGAAGGGCAAAATTACTGTAGCAATTGGAGCATTAGACAGGTATAGCAGATAAATTACTCATAGGGCCTCTTTGTGGCTTCTCTGCCAACAGTGCTCAGTGCACTGTGATCTCATCGGCACTGAAGTGTTAAAATTAGAAATATAGCTATAACTGTTCCTCTCCGTTTAATAATCTTCTTCTAATATTTTTTATGACATTTAACTATCTCCTGTCAAGTGATCCTTCAAATTTCAAGCAATTGAAACTTCAACGAGTGACCTTATTTATTCTCTTGCAGCCTTCTAGAAACAGTACCATCAGCAGCCATGGATAAAGGCAAGGCAATTGCTGAAGCCTATAGGACCCCAAGTAATGAAGAAGAAACTAGTATGCTTGAACAGACTGATCCAGAGATAAGAAGATTGGAGGCCATTCTTTGACAGCATAGGATTGTTGATGTATTTTTTAGTATTATTTTTTTTTTAAGAAAGTAAGCCGCAGCCTACTTTAAAGTTCCATTAAACAAATTTATGAACAAACGTTATAATTGAGCTGTTCAGTGAATATAGTTTTACTACTAATACATCAGCAAAGTTGTATATTTATTAATGTTGTTTTCTTTTCTTTTTAAATTCTGGATGGCGTCCAAATAATAGAGTTGGATGTAATACTGATGTCTTTGAGTTGGATGTAATGCAAATTATGGATTCGTTGGGTATTATATTGGCCCGTTATGTAGAGAAATTCTTCAGACATAATCAGGCCTGTTTGATTCCCCTTCGCACCCTTCCAATAATAGAAAGGGAAAAAAAAGAGTTAATTTTTTGTATATCCTTACAAACTTCTCTAATTTTTTATTTACCCCTAAACACTTAAATATATCTAATTTTTCTCTTAACTCTTCTTCCTTTTTACCCACTACATAATAATTCTAAAATTAACTATAATTATATTTCTTTTTAAAATAATAAAAGACAAAAATATCCTTTATCGAAGTTGACTGGTCTCAATTATTTTTTCTGTTCGCCTCTTGTTCTTCTCCTTCTACACCCTTGCGAGTTTGTTTTCTGGTAAATTTGTTTTATAATTCTCTACAGTACGGTGTAAAGTGAATCAGACCGGATAGGTGAACGAAGAAGCTTTTTCGTTTTCACTGAGATTGACCTTCTTTTCGCTGAAGGATTAATTTCTAGCACGCCAGGTAGGCCAATGAACTAATTCCATATGCTTGTTCTGCTTGTCTGAAAGAGATTTAACTGGAACGAACTTATTTCCTATATTTACGAAACAAGATTGGATGTAATTCCTTAATATAATTTTAGAGTTTCGCCAATTTTTCATTAAACAATAGATAACCGAACTTAGTCAAGACTTCGTTACTATATCAAATTTGTTTCACTCAAAATGCTGAGCAGAATTTATTTGGTGCAGTATACTCTAGATTCCCTTTTAATTTTTTAGTCTCAGTTCATTAAGAGAAGCGTGGTTTTTCCCGAACCAGGTGGACTCAGCAAGAGGGTTAATCTAACAATTAAGCATGTATAACAATAAAGTAGATAAAGGTTAGTTTATTAGTAATTTAGCTATTTTAGTGCTCAGACGATATTTGCTCAAAAACAAGAAATATTTTAACTGCAGCTTCTTGACTAAATTAAGGTTTATCGTTTATTTATGCACATATATTCCAAGACCATTATTCTCATGTTTAGTTTTTGTTCTTGCTGTTTTGAAATCTCTTCTGTAGAAACAATAGGGTCTTATCAAATTGAATCCAAATTTTTAGTTGATTCATAGAAGCTGTGAATCAGGCCTCAGATCTTCGTTGAGAAAGAGAGATAAGAGATAAGTACAATCTAAACAAAGGTTGAGAAAGAAGAAGGGTACAATGGGAAAAGAAAAATTATGACAATAGGTAATTAAGTCTATGAGTAAATAAAAAAGTATAAACAAAGTTGAGAGATCTATTAGATATAATAAAGACTTCAAGAGTAAATAGAAAACTGAGACAGTTTTCAGAGGTAAATAAGAAATTAACCCAAAAACAGATGTCTATATATATAAATATATGATGTATATTTTTTTTTTTTTGCTGATGAGAGTTTCTTATCTGATGTGGTAGTTTCAAAGATGTAGGAGTGTTTCTTATTTAGAAATTATGCAGGATTTTTTTCTTATTAAGAAACTGTTTATAAACTCCACGCTGACCAAATAATTGACTTAAATTATTTCTCATTTTTAATTTATTGCTAACGTGGCTTAATAGAAACTTTAAAATTAATTTCAGAGATGTGAGAGTTAAAAACTTTAGAAACCTTAATTTCTAAAAAGTAATTATTATTTTATTAAGTTGTGAGCAGTAGAAAACAGCGTAAAGATTTCAGCTAAACACATCTGAGAAATATTTACGTTGTTTTCTACCGCTCACAACTATTAAAATTTAAAATTGTTTGTTGCCGCTAGTGCAGCAGATTTTCTTGTATAGACTTAATAGTATGGCAAAGTAAAAAACTTCCATCTACCTAAGAATTCTATGGTGCGGCATTGAAAAACTGTAGCACAGCAATGACGAAATTTGTTATTTATTTCCAAAGGTATGCTAACAGGAGAGAACGAGTACTGCACGAAAGAATGGGTCCAGATCCCCTAAAGTAACCCAATTTTGGGTTTCAGATCAGGATCGTCCGATTCAAATCCGTCGCTCAGAATCACCTCAGGATTCGAATCTATTGCTCGAAATGTGTGCACTCCTCTTCGGAATGGATTGTCATAGATTCGAATCGGATGGTCCCAATCTAAAACTCAAAATTTGGGTTACTTCACTGGATCTGAATTCCAAAAGAATACCATCACCTTAAACAAGAAATATGTCATACGCCATTTTCCCCAATAAGTGAATTCATGCATATATTAAGAGAACTAACATACAAACCACACTATATGGCTCAAATAAAATTAATATCAGTCCGCAATTCTCACAGAGTACGCATTAAGCTCTACTACAAATGTAGCTAACACACTACAACAGTGCAGATTCTACGAGCACAATCCCACCATGGACTCTGTGATTTATTATGTACAAACAAGAGCCACCGACGGGTCTTTTTTTACTTCAAGCTTTAATACATAAATACTACAAGAAAAAATACATTGCCATGAAACACTACACACAACAACCACCCAGTTGCATTAGGTCCCTCCAAGGCTTCCACTCTGGATGCGTTTAAGGCTTGGACATGCAGCACGCAACCTTTCAAAATCTTCCGAGTTCATCTGCCAGAAGGTCCAAAATGACAAACAGTGAGTTTGTATAGGAGCGATGTCAATAAAAATAATAGCAAATGTGTGGTTCAACAAAAGTTGCAAAGAGAAAGGTTTATTTTATTTAACATAAACAAACGAACATGAATGCGAAGCAATCCAACCTTGTTGCAGGAGTGGATATTAAGGCTTTCCAACATGCTACAATGTAATATCGCACCCTCTAATTCATCTTCTGCCAACATTGTGCAGGCCTAAATTTAATATACAAAGAACAAACAGTTACAACTTGCTCCCATTACAGTGGAGAATGGTATGGATGTGTTTACCCAATAAATAAAGAAGTACAATTTCAAAGATATCAGGAAATACCGGCAGCTGAAGATTCGTCAGTCTTGGGCAATCGAGCTTCAAAAACTCCAGAGAAGTGCAATTGCTATGGAAAAACGGAAGGAAAAAATAAGAGAGGAGAAACCAGAACAAAATTAGTATAATACTACATGCACACACAATCAAATAGCAGAAAAAATAGACTAGCAAAAGAAATCACCTCAAGTTTAGAATAGAAAGATTGGAGCAGGTGAGACTGACTTCCTTGAGATTTGTCGATAAATTAAGATTGATCTTTGACAAGTGCAAACAATTTGCTCCAGAGGGGATGACAACCTTCCTAATGTTGGGACAACCAGTGCAGTTGAGCACCTCCAGTAGACGTTCAGACTTCCAACTCACCATGTCTGCCTCTACAATTGCAGAATCAGAGGGGCAACTATCATCAAGCGATGTTGCATCAGGCAAAAAACAAACCAACTCGTGCAGGTTAGTGCAGCCGTTGAGGTTCACATTCACCAGGTTTGTGCAGCTGGCAAGGAGCTCGGTAATTGCACTTTGGCCGATGGATGAATAGGAGAGATCTAGCTCTAGAAGGGACGGTAAAGCACCTAGTTTATAAAGTGCATCCAGAGAGGAGTCGGTCAGGTACTTGCATGCAGAGAGCTTCAGCACCTGATCAACAAGGAATACAAAAAAAAAATAATGTACAAATTTAAAGAAATTGTTGAAATGAGATTTATAATTTTAAATTGTATCCTGAACCTATAAATCATAGACGTGGATAAAGAAAGATGATGAGGAAAACAGTTGTAAGCAGCAAGTAGCAACGTACCTTCAGCTGGGAACAGCTATCAAAAACAGGTTGGAGATTGATCAAAAAAGTGTAGGAAAGATCAAGTAGAGTGAGACGACCAAGGCAACTAAGGGAATACAGTCCATCATCCCCTATGGCAAGGCACGACGAAAGGGTAAGCTGCTCGATCAGAGGGCAGAGAACAACTGTACCAGACAATGACTCATCCACAAATTGCCTGTTTGAACAAAGAATTTATAAAACCAAATTAACAAGTAACATAAAAAATGATAATTAAAAAACTACATCAAAGTTCAGTTTGTCAAGAGAGAGAGACCTGCAGAAGGAGGCATCTAAGGAAACTAGGCAGGGGCAATTGATTAAAGCCTCAGAAAGCACACCACATCCCTTCAGCTCAAGTGACGTCATTATAGGGGCCAAGATATGCACAATGCTCAACTTTGGACAGATTCCGAGATTAAGAGACTCAAGACCAACCTACATAAAACAAACCTATATCAGAACCATCCACACAAATATGATTGAAAAGCAATAGTGTACAAATATTAACAAATATAACTCACTGGTGAGAAGTTTGCCACTTCAAGATGATCACAGCCATCTAGATTCACCTTTTTAAGACTGGGGCATGACAATTTGAGTGAAGTCATCGTTCTGCAACCAGCAAGTGACAGATTAACCAAAGAGCAGCTCCTTATTTCCACCATACTCAAACTCTGAAAATCATATTAAAATATCATGTTAAGCTTATACATTAGAAAGAAATCTTAGATAAAGAACAAATATATAGCTTATACTAATCTAAGAGAAACTGTATACCTCACAATTGTCAAGAACCAATGATCGCAGCATAGGGCAACCACCACCTTCACTGAAAACGTCACAGATTGAGTTTGTCAAAGACTCACAGTCGCTGAGATCTACATCAACCAAACTGTAGCATTGTAATGATAAATTAACCAAGCTCTCTTGCTTTTGAAGCACCAATTTCTGTAGAAGAGAATTTTACACGTTATATTTCAACACAATCCTTTATTAAGAAAAATAATATTTGTCACAATATAAAAGAACTATGTAGCTGACCTGAAGAGAATTGGATATTATGTTGATGCGCTGGAGCGCAGAACATCTCGAGACCTTTATGTACTGAAGTACAGGACTTCGCAGATTCAACTCAACGAACCTAACAAATTCAGGAGAAGTACAAAATGAATTGATAACCTCTACACACTATTGTTTGTTTTCCTAATTTAAAAAAAAAAAAAAAAAAATGAGAAGCCGTACCTGCGAAGGTGCACAAGGCTTATTTTGCGAAGATGGGGAAGGTCCAATGACACAGATGTTAGCAAGCTGCAGTTGTCAAGCTGCAATGCCTAAAATGAGCACAGAAACAGTGTTAGAATGCAGAGGAATAAGGACTATAGGAGAGAGGAGAGAGGAGAGAGGAGAGTGATGCCTACCTCTAGCAAACGGCTTTGAGCTATTGCAGCCATTGAAGCGGAAGTGATACCTTCGCAACTGTGAAGCTTCAAATCCACCAACATTGAGAGCTTGACAGACTTCAAAATTAATAATGCAAATGTCAGTTCAAATTCCACTGCTTGAAGAGAAGGAACAGCAAGAAACAGGCAAATCTTGGAGTTCAATGTTGTTGAATCATAATTTGAATTGTAAAACGTTGTTATTGCATCGTATCATGAATCGTCTGTCGATCAAGTCGTTAAAATATGCTAAAAAAAGTCTTGAAATGAGCTTAGAACAACCAGTTACGACATATAGAAAAACATTTATCATGTATTTTAGTACATTGCGTTCTACTTGACCATAAGATAAGTTCAACATCTATCAAAGAACATTCACCATGCAAAATGATACAAAATATTTATTACTTAAACTACCAACAACTTAAAATATTATTCATAACATAGAAATAATATGCTTAAATCATAATTCCTAAGTTCATAAATTATTACACTAATGATTGCGTATAGATTGATTGACAGATGTCCGAAGGAATTTTAGAGTAATTACAGAATTTGACCTGTTATAACCATATTGTCCGAATTGTACAATTTGTATTGTGCATCAGTGTTGTAAATAACGGTATGCGCTCGTCGGACGAACAGGGTACCACCAAGCGATTAATCGGGAATAATCGGGAAAAATCAGCCGATTAGTCAGGAAAATCTGTGACGGTTTGGTCACCGCCAACGACTAATCAGCCTAAACGGCCATTTTTTACAACACTGTTGTGCATTGTATCATTTGGAAGAATAGGAACGATACACATGATTTACTTCTCCCCCGATACAGATGGCTGATTCATATCTATGAGGTTCAGTATAATATCGTACGATTCATATCATAAATCAGAAATAGTATGATACTAACTTCAGAACTGGATTCTTCTACCAGCGTGGCCGTCCTGTTTCTTCTATTTACCAGTCATTTTGTCACCTAATTTTGTGTTTCTATCTTTATGTTTGCTGAAAAATGAAGTTATAATCTATTGAAATTATCAGGGACTAATCAAAATGTAGTGTTGGAATGGTATGAAAGGGGAACCATACCTCAAAGGAAATGTTGGGGCAGTTGGAGGCATCAAGCGAGGAAAGGGAGGTGCAGGCTTGAGAGATTTCACGCAGGGTCTCGTCAGTCACACAGGAGCAGAATGAAGTATCAAGAGACAACAATTTAGGGCACGCCACAGCAGCAGCTCTTATTGCAGCATCTGATAACTTGTGGCATGAAGATAGGTCCAGCTCCCTTAGCTGTGGACTGTGCAGTGTAACATGAGTCATGCTCGACCTTTTCATTGACAGCTTGAGCAGCTGCGGGCACCTGTCAAGAAATTCAAGCTTGTTAGCAGTTATATTCTCTATTTATCTGATTACTTTTGTTGATAACAACTAAAATTGGGATGTCTCTCAAAAAGGTTGGTTCAGACTAGGAAGCATAATCATAATAAAGCAACAAATTTAAGCAAAAACGGTGGACAGTTATCTTAAGTTTATTTTCTAATTTACCAACATACAGACAAGTACAACAACATCCAATCAAAAATAAGAGCATAATATGACCAACATGGAGAAGTTTCACCGTTTGGCGCCAAACTCATCACTGAAGAATTTAGCCATTTAGTTCCACCAACACTACCTTTCCAACATACAGATTCAAACAAAGCTCCAAACACAGAGTCCCGCCTTAACACCATTTTTTTCTTAATCACTGACACAAACAATGAAAAAGAGAACTTAAAAGCCAACCTCACAGCTATGCGATGAGAACGGCACTTGACTATGTGAAGGTTGCGTAGCCGATCATGTTGTATGGTTGCCTCATTGATACCGCCACCCAAAGCAGAGTCGCATATGCTCAAGTTCATCAGAGCAGGCAACTCCGACAGGTCCTGGAAAAATGCATCACTTAGATGTCCCTTTCCCAGTGTCAACGTCTCCAGTCGACTGAAATATAAGTTTCAAAAAAAAAATTCATGATATTTTTATTTTTTTTCCTGAAGGAATAACCAGCCAAACAGTGACATTTAAAAAGGAGATGAGAGACTAGAATTAAGAAAAACACTAAAAGAGAAACCTCAAATATCGAGCTGCTTCCATAAAAAGTACATCTGCTCGTGGGACACCAGACAAATTTAGTTCCTTCACATTCTGGTATCGGTTGCATAGGGAGACGACTGCAATTAAAGAAAGCCTTTAGTCAGCTAATTAAGACAAAAAAAATAGCATATCCAAATTGATTCCACAGAAATAGGTGCATACAGTTCTCCAGAGAAATTGGGATGTTATCAAACTTGAGAGACCTCCAGAAATCCTCATGTGAACTAGCCATGTGCCATTGTTTGCATGCTGCACCTGCTCGACATAAATCCTTCTGCCCCAGGAAAGAAAATATCTGCAAAACAATCAATATACCATTGTGAGATCCTTGAGCATGTAAACTAATCCATAATTAAAAGTGCCACACATTGGCATCAAATACTTATAAACAAAACTTGAGGGCAGGGCATACCAAGTACAAAAGATCATCAGTGAGGTCCATCCTCAGCTCAGGTAGGGGTTGTTCAGCATTTCCCGCATTAGGGTTCTCAGCTTGAGCAACCTTCTCGCCAGTTAGATCTTGAGAGTTCGTGTCAATACCACCCTCCCCAACTTCATCTTGCCTTTCAACAATATCATCACAGAAACCGATCATGTAGTCCATCTCAGTGTCCGACGAGAACTGGAAGTTGCTAGATGGAGTACCAGCATATTGACTTGACCTAGATACAAACAAAGAAATCATTAGCACAAAAAAGCTAAAATTATCGATTTCACTATGGACTATGTTGGAACAATAGAACTTTTATGTATTCTTTTAGAAAACTTATTCCCAGAAAACCTCACATCTCCTTATTCGGCACTGCAATTAATGAGTTAAGTATTTAAAGTTCTATGATTTAATGATTTAGGTACTTGACTAGTCCGGCTTAAATGCAACCTTCACTACGTTCTTCAACATATCATTTTTTCCCACAACAGTAGACAAGCAATAAACGAACGAACCAAAAATGAAAAGGCCAAGCGAAATGTTCCTCGATAATTAAATATTGGAATGGACATATGGGCACCCGACTCATAAGTTGTCAAATATTTGAATAGACCTGTGCCCGTAGAAAAATTCCGCAAAAAAAAAGGTTCACAAATGGAATATATAGTAACCAAGAATTCAGTCTCTCGGACAAAAACCCTTATTCAACAATCCAAAAATTTAGAGACATGCAACTTACTCCCCAGAATCAAAAACCCTGGCTCGCTTATGCTGTGATTCCCTTGATGTCTCCGCCGGCTCTTCCGTCTCGTCCCAATCCCTCACGCATATGACTGACACGTGGGGCCTCTCAGGAGGCTCCCGTTGCCATTCTCCCACCCAAAGCGACAGGTCTGGTTCATCGCTCTCCGCCTCTTCTTCTTCCGCCTCCATATCTTCTTCGTCCTCCAAATCCTGCGCCAAAGCCTTCATCCTTCCATCCGCCATCAGATCCGCTGAAAGTAGTAAAATAACCGGAAGCTGAACCCGGATCCGCTTAGATCTGGTAAGAGGATCTACAAAACCCTAATCAGAAGACCTCCTAGTTATATTGGAGTGAGAAATTAGGGTTTCAAAAGGGTGGTGAGGAGAAATTGAATCGGAAATCAAGAGGAATCGACGGGGATTACATAGATCTGAACGGAGAGAGGAGATATTTCGGCGGCTCCTCTTCTTCTTTGGCGTTCCTTTTCTCTCGCGCTTTGGTCGGAGGGGGAGAGGAGACAGGAATTGGGGTCACGAGGAGGAGTGACTGTATAATGGACGGGCTCTGTTCGGACAGGAATGATTCCAGATTTTCTGTGGCGAATGACAAGGAAAACATTGAGAGACGATTTCACTGAAATGGTCCCCCCAAAATTAGTACGCAACTTGCGCGAGTTTGATAATTAAATTCTGTGGGTGAATTCGAATCTTCGAATAAGATCGAAAGATCTGATAATAATTATTTTTTTGCATTTTCTTGTAATTTATATCACTCGATCTTATAAAAAACCTAAAAAGTATATTTAGTTCGGGAAGAAGATCGAGTATGTAATTTATATTTGTAACTGAAGCCGATTTTAAAAAAATTATATTGAACTCACAAATATTGTCAGTAACTTGCTACACGAGATGTAATTATTTATCAGCTACAGAGGATTTTAATATCTGTGTATATTTGGTTGAGACGGGAATATCTCATTTAAGATGTCAAAATGGGGAATAGTTAGGCGGACTTAAAATAGCGTAAGTCTATTTTAGACCCGCATTACTGAAGTCACATCTCTAAGTAGCTTAATTTTATTTTGCTTATGAGGCCCGCTTGACTATCTTTTTTTTTGTTCTTTCTTTCTCTCTTGTTTAATAGTTATATATACTGTACTTTTTAGTTCACCTCAAATTTGATAGTTATTCTATTGTAACCATGTTTTCAATTGTTTATGCAAGATAAAAGTTTACGATACAAAAATATCAGAATAACAGACCTAACTAATTTATTATCGGGTGCTAATTTAGGCCGAAATTTTATTAATATCCAACATTAAATAAAAATTAATAGAAATGTTCACGACTTTTGAAGAATTATAAAAAAACTCAGGCCGCCAAAAATCTCAACGGTCCACTTCTTTTCTGAACCGCTAGGATTCTCAGCGGTTGAATTGAATATTCGATACTGGATTGAGCTTCTACAAATTAGGGCTGCAAACGAACCGAACCGAATCGAACTTACCTCCAGTTTGAGTTTGGTTTGAATTAATTTCGAACGAACTCAATTTCGAATCGAATTTTTTACGAACTCAATTTCGAACTTTTACGAACTTTGTTACGACTTACGAGTTATGACTTATGGCTGGGCCATAGTTCGAAATTACAGCGCTTCAATAAAAACTCAGGCATTCTGAATTCTAATTACACGGTACACCAAAGTTTATATCAAAGTTCATTACAAATACCAAAATTTATATCAAACACCAAAGTTTAGTACAATCAATCAAAGTTCAGTACAATAACAAAATCCAAAGTTTTCCAAATAGCCAACAGGAGCAACATCACCAAAGTTTTCAAATATCCAAAGTACAATTTAAATATCAATAGAAGTACAGAACAATCACCAAAGTCTTATAATTATTACAAACCCAAATATTATCCTAAATAAAACATTAAAGTTCATTATCAACGGAAATCAACGGTTCACGTTTAAGTTAATTTCAAACTAAGTTTGGTTTGCGAACCTATTTCGAACGAACTAGGTCCAGTTTGAGTTTGGTTTGAATTAATTTCGAACGAACTCAATTTCGAATCGAACATTTTACGAACTTTTTCGAATCAAACTCAAATCGAATTACGAACTACGAATTTTTTGTGCAGCCCTACTACAA
This sequence comes from Carex littledalei, assembly GCA_011114355.1. Taxonomy (NCBI): domain Eukaryota; kingdom Viridiplantae; phylum Streptophyta; class Magnoliopsida; order Poales; family Cyperaceae; genus Carex; species Carex littledalei. The sequence continues at coordinate 8,355,753 of CM022096.1, read as the reverse complement.
ATCAAACAACAACAAAAAAACAAAACAACTGGGAAACAGCTGCCTTTCGATTTTCATTTTAAAATCTGGAGCTAAAAATGAAATACTAAAGTACTTCCGATTTTTAATTATAGCTTAATTAGAATTAATAATCATGGTTGTACACTTGTGGTAGTAATTAATAAATCATAATATATTTAATTATGGCTAAATTTGTTTATGACCAAATTCATATATCAATTTTTATTTGCAGTTCTTTTGGATGTACATGAATTATTTTTTGTATGTTTTCATTTATGGACACATTGTTTATATTTTTAATATCTACAGGGAGTTGTTGGCACGGGTAAAAAATGTTATAACTTATAACATAGCTACCCTAATTATGATGTTCTAGACTAATCTAATTATGGTGTTCTGCAATAATCAAATTATATTTTAACAGTGTTTTTGCACCTAATTATGATGTATATTATTTTATTGTTTGTTTGTTTGTGTGTTTTCTAATTATGTAGCGCTATTATTAATTAGGTTGTTCTATTTAAAAAGTATTCTAATTCGGTATGTATGCAAAGGAGGCCAGAAAAAATTAAGTCAACTTACCATGAATTAACCTTAGATCTCAACCAAACAAAAAAAAAGCTCAAGTTATTAATTAACTTCAGACCTCAAACAAATATAAATAATTTAAAATGACCTAAGTTGGAATAACTAATTTTAGATCTCGTTCGGAAAAAAATGCCAATATATATTAAATTTTTAACTATTATCGAGAAAGTATGTAGAATTTACACGGCATGCAAAAAATAGAAAGATGATTAGATGAGCCATGTTCAAAGGCAGAGCCAGAATTTTAAATAGGATGGGGCAAAATTTTAGTCTGAGGCTGAGGCATGATCATACAATTAGTTTAAATATTAATTTTTTTTTATTATTTTTCTAAAAAAAGCATAGAACTAGAAGGACAATTTGGGAAAAACAAATAGGATGAGGCATAATTTTTTTTTTAGTAAAGCATGTAAATAGAAGCATATTTTTGAAAAACAAACTTGAGCCTGGAGGTTGTCCCGTTCTGTCTCTACATGGTTACGTTCACGTATAAAGGATAGAATTTTATGTTTTTTTTTTGTATTGAGATTTTGTTATGCGGCTTGAATGGATTGTTCGGACAAAAAAAATAACGCTATGGATTTTATATAGGAAGCTGATATGAGTACCCGCAGTTGAGTACCCTCTCTGTACCCGCACCTAAAACTGCCATAACTGCTTGTGGGGACCAAACCGTTTACAAAACTGCAATTTTGTTTTACAAGTATTAATACTACCGTTGTAAAGTATTTATATCTAACAAGGACAAGTATTTATATCTATACAATGAACAACATATTGTGATATATGATTTCCTAAAATAACCGTACCCGCACCTTTTCTTCAAAATTCATCTCTTCGTACCCGCATTTTGGGGACCATCAAACGGCATGTGGGGACCACTAAAATTGTCAAAAAAAAACGTTGACTGAGCTTACGTGTGTGTAATAAACGACGTGGGGACCACTAAAATTGTCTACAAAAAAATGTTGACCAACAATCAAGTATTTATATCTACAAATCAAGTATTTATATATGAACACATTAAGTATTTAATCTGAACGCATCAAGTATTTATATCTAACTTATCAAGTATAAAATCTGAACGTATCAAGTATTTATATCTATATTACGTTGGATGAATAAGAATCTGAATAGAGTATATTTATATCTACAGAGTTATAACAAACAACAAACTTCACATATAAATTTTCTAAGAAAAATTCAAATCAATTACCAAAAAGCATATCAATTAGCAACATATCAAAATATCAGTTACTACACAAAACATATCAGTTATTCACAAACATATCAGTTATCACAGTTCCTAAACCAAATTAAGACAAACAGTTTCATTCACAAATTAAGACAAACAGTTTCATTCACAAACTAAGACAATTCATTTCTGTTATGCACCAAATTTGCAATCATTCTTATCATGGATAAGAAGATTATAAGCTAAGCTATGACGCTCCTTGCTGATAAGATCCTACAATACAAAAAAATAACATTAGTTCATAAAATAAATCAAACTTAAATGAAATAAAATACAGTAAGTCCATAGGAGCATTACTGAAAGAAAATTTACCTGATCAAAGTCCATTTGAACATTCCTTATTAAGCAATCAATGTTACGAATAACAAATATTGCGCAATCAACTGATGCCTTTTGCTTTGGACATTCCTTCCAGGTAATTTCAACATCTTGCCATTGTTCATCACCTAAAAAAAGAATTATATCTGAACACATCAACAAAGTATTTATATCTGAACACAGCAAGTATTTATATCTGAACACATCAAGTATTTATATCTGAACACATCAAGTATTTATATCTGCACACATCAAGTATTTATATCTGCACACATGAAGTATTTATATATGAACACAGCAAGTATATATATCTGAACACATCAAGTATTTATATCTGAACACAGCAAGTATTTATATCTGCACACATCAAGTATTTATATCTGAACACATGAAGTATTAATATCTGCACCAGCAAGTATATATATCTGAACACATCAAGTATTTATCTGTAATACTATTGCATCTGATGAAATGGAGCTACAAAAACATCATACAATTCATCTGAACACAGCAAGTATTCATATCTGCACACATAAAGTATTTATATCTGCACACTTCAAGTATTTATATCTGCACACTTCAAGTATTTATGACTGATGATTCCAGAAATGTTTTCATCCATCTAAGTATTTACAAAAATGTAATAAGAAAAATAAATAAGATTAAACTCACCAAGTCTCCAAGCCAGAAATGTTTTCATCCATCTAACTGTTTCCTTGTGCGGGTCAAAATAGTAGTCATTCGATTTATTCAGACAAGAGTTGTACATGTGAATTTCTCGGTTATGCAAATCAGCCGCAGCAAGTATCCAATGATCATTACCACACAGGGGAATAAAAAGCCATCTTGCAGTTGAAAATTGAGGGCTGAACAACTGTGGTGCATCTCTCAAAAGCTGTAAATATTGTCTTTTCGGTGCTAGATTCTACAGAATAACAAATTAAAAAAAAAATTCAAGAATCATTAACAAATAAAAGAAAAAAGTGGTATACAATTTCAGTTGATTATTAACAAATAAAAGAGTAAAACTTACTGAAACATAAGATGTCAAAAAGAACCATTCCTCAACAACTGGTACTTCAATTTGCATTAGTTGGCATGCAATTTCAACCATCTGCAAAGAATCAACATATCAACAAGTATTTATATCTGAACACATCAGTATTTATATCTGAACAAATCAAGTATTTATATCTGAACACATCAAGTATTTATATCTGAACACATCAAGTATTTATATGTGAACACACCAAGTATTTATATGTGAACACACCAAGTATTTATATTTGAACATATCAAATATTTATATCTGATGTACCAAGTATTTATATCTGAACACAGCAAAACACATCAATTTATTAACAAAGTAAATTTTAAATTGTTTACCTCTGAACCAATGAAGCGCTCACTGAACAGCAAATCATAAAATTGTGCAACAGTGGCAAAAATGTTCAACTCTGAGTTCTTGAATGCATAATCTGTTTGATTCAGCTCAAGTTGAAAATACTTAATAGCCCAATCGTCAAGAAGTCTGCATTGTTGCTCACTGATGATATTTCTAAATCCATAATCCCATTTTTTATCGGGCATTTCCATCGGTTCAGTTAATGGCAAGCTACCATTGTCAGCAAACAGGCTATCTCTACCATAACTCCAGTCTTTATAAAATTCGGCAGATTTGATAGGCACTGTTTCAATTTTTACCTCTGTTTCAATAACAGCAGACTCAAGCCAATCATCAAAGGGAATGTCTAATGGAGGTAAATCGGCAATATAAGGCAAATCTTCTATTTCGTCCTCTGCTGCCACTATCTCCATCTCAGGAGTACTTTCTACCTTTCTTATTTGTTTCTTGGCTTTCCTAGCTTTGTAACCCCTACGTTTAACTGGTTCACGTGTTTTTGCCTTCAGTTTTCTCTGATATGTAATATCCTTGGGGTTTGGTTCTTTCCCTTTTACTTCTTGCCCGACAGCTGGTTCTTTCACAACTTCTTCCACCCCAGATTCTTTCAGAACTTCTGTTTGCACTTTTGGGCCGGGCGGGGTAAATCCAAGGCTGAAAGTTGGATGATCCATTTGAGAAAGATCAATCGCCGATTCTTTTGAAACTTCCAATACAGCCTCTTGCCCACCTTCTTGCCCGACCACTTGTTCTTTCACTACTTCTTCCAATAGAGCATCTTTCACTACAGCATCTTGCCCAGCTTCTTGCCCGACCACTTCTTGCCCAACCACTTCTTGCCCAGCTTCTTGCCCGACCACTTCTTGCCCAGCTTCTTGCCCGACCACTTGTTCTTTCACAACTGCTTCCAATACAGCATCTTTCACTACAACTTCTTGCCCAACCACTTCTTGCCCAACCACTTGTTGCCCACCTTCTTGCCCAACAACTTCTTCCACCCCAGCTTCTTTCACAACTTCTTTCACCACAGCTTCTTGCACTACAATGGGGATTGCAATTTCTTTTTGTTGCATCCCCACTTCAGAATTCACATTGTTTCCTCCCTCTTCATTTGGTTTATCCACTGAAGCAACTATAGTTTCTACAAGTTGGTTCAGATCACAGAATTCACTACTTGCCACCTCCTCCCCTCCACTGCTCTTGTCCTCCTCCCCTGCTGTTCCATAATCAACATCTTCTACTACAACATCCTCTTCTCTTCTCTTCTCTTCTTTTGTTTTTGTTTCTTTCTCTTCTCTTCTCTTCTTTCTCATCTCTTTATGTTCACCAATGTCATCCCTTCTTTGCGTTTCTTTCTCACCTCCTTGCATTACCCTTTTCTTTTGTTCTTCAGCTTCTAGTATTCTAGGACTCCTCCTCCTTTTCTGGTTTCTTATTTCTTCAGCTTTCATTAGATCTACTTCTCTTTTTGAAGGCTTCTTTGGTGCATCTTTCCCAACTGGAGGTGTAGGGGTTACATTGTAGTCCAATTTCCTCTTGGGTTTCCCGCTAGGAGGTGTTTTCCTCACTTGAGATGGATTTGTTCCTTCTTTATCAGATTTACCACTGCTGTTCTTCACTTCAGAAAGCTTACGTTTACCATGTGCAGGAGCTGTTAGAAAAAACAAATCAATGCTGATGAGAAATATCAGGTACTATTATGAAACTACCAAGTATTTATATCTGAACACATCAAATATTAATACCTGAACAAGTCAAGTATTAATACCTGAACAAATCAAGTATTTATATCTGAACACATCAAGTATTTATATCTGAACCAATCAAGTATTTATATCTGAATACATCAAGTATTAATACCTCAACTAATCAAGTATTTATATCAGAACATCAAGTATTAATACCTAAACTAATCAAGTATTTATATCAGAACACATCAAGTATTTATATCTAACCTAAAAAGTATTTATATCTGAACACAACAAATATTAATATCTGAACAAGTCAAGTATTAATACCTGAACAAATCAAGTATTTATATCTGAACTTATCAAGTATTTATTGCTGAACACATCAAGTATTTATACCTCATCAAGTCAAGTATTAATACCTGAACACATCAAGTATTTATATCTCATCAAGTCAAGTATTTATATCTGAACAAGTCAAGTATTAATACCTGAACACAACAAGTATTAATACCTGAACACAACAAGTATTTATATCTGAACGAACCAAGTGTTTATATCTGAACAGATCAAGTATTTATATCTGAACACATCAAGTATTTATACTGAAAAAAACTTACTTGATTTCTTAGAAGAGATATCAATCTCTTTCTTCTTCTCCTCTTGCTTGATCTCCTCTTGCTTGACCTCTTTACGAGCTACAAAGAAACATAAAACATTTAATTAAAAATGTGCATAATGACACTTTCAAATATTAATACTTAAATATTAAAGCTTAAACAATGGTGCATCCAAATATTTACTCTTATAAAATTAATAAAAAAAACTTACGTGATTCCATCAACCTCTTGCTTATGTGGTTGCGCCATTCAATAGCAGTAACAAATTCAACCAATTTGCTTGCAGATTTCGGTGACATTTCTGGAAGTTGTGGGTGTTCACCTTCTTCAAATGACAGATCGTCAAACCTCTCTTTTTCATTTAGATCAATAAGTTCTTGGCAAGGTTCCATGGCAAAAAGCCAAAAAATTGGAGTCATTTCTTTCAACAAGTGAAGAAGCTTCTGGTTCGACACACTCTGAAGAGGTGCATACCTTCTAATAAGATGCAAGAATTTATGTGCAGTAAACCCTTGAAAAATCAGTTTCTCGCCTCTGCCCCTTTTCAGTGGATTGCTGTTCACATCTGAAACTTTCACATCCCTCAAGTGAGGTTCTAAAGTTGCCCTCTTCCATGTAATATTCAACTTCCAATTGAGGTATCTCGGGATGCGGCCAGCACAATTGTAAACACCTCTGATCTTTACATGCTCATAGAACCATGCCTGCATATAAGATAAAACAAAGAAGGTTTAGTGGTTAATCTCAATTAAACAAGTATTTATATCTGAACACATCAAGTATTTATATCTGAACCCATCAAGTATTTATATCAACACATCAAGTATTCATATCTGAACCCATCAAGTATTTATAGCTGAACATATCAAGTATTTATATCTAAACATACAAGTATTTAGAACAAACATGACAAGTATTTACCCATATATTTCATTTGATGATTAACAGATAAAATAATTATTAGGTTAGAATAAAAGTTCCTATGACTTACAATCAGAGCCAAAGCACACCCTGGCATTGTACCTGAAGCCTTTTTCGGCTTCTTCTTTTTCTTAGAAACTTCTTCTTGAGAACTTTCTACAACAACTTCCTCTCCATCTTTTTTCAACTTACACCATGCAGCATTATGAGGAATGTTGTCCATCAACATTTGGTGCACTGACTCAGACCAGTTCAGAAACTTGAGTTTTTTCAGATTTTCAGCGACGTCGAACATGTGAATTGGTACATTCCCAGTAGATTGCGGGAACAATATAGTTGTAAACAAATACAGCACCAGCAACCGTACAACATCAGCAACTTTATCGTTAATTTCTGAACACAATGACGTATCATCAACTGCTTTCACAATTGCGTCTTCAAGCTCTCTGCGAGTGATCTCACCAGTACCTCTCCCGAAATGTCTCGTCCGGAGACCGTATACAGTAACACATTCCCTCTTGTACTGTACCGGTTTCCCTTCTGTGGAAAGACCCATCACTAAAGCCACTTCATCTGCAGTAAATTTCAGGGAGTGGGCAGTAGTGCTTGCACCACTTCCAGTCTTGAAAATGAAAGATCCTTTACCATCCCACATCAACAGAATTTGATGTAATATGGCATTGTTCACTTCAGTTCCTTTAGGAAATCCAAAAAAGTGTAGGAAAGGAGTTTTTGCTAATAACCTTATGTGATGCTCATTTAGTTTCTTTAAAACTCTCAAATGAAAGAACCTCATAGCTGTGTCAACACAGCATTTGTTCTTTATACAAGAATCTGAAACCCGTCGTGGTTTTATTGGTGCATCACCTATGAAGAATAAACAACATAACAAATATTTAATATAAGGTAATTATTAAATACTAATTTTAAATTAACAGATTGTACCTGCATATAAAACATCAAGTATTTATATCTGACTGCTTCAAGTATTTATATCTGACAACATCAAGTATTTATATCTGAACACATCAAGTATTTATATCTCAACACATCAAGTATTTATATCTGAAGACATCAAGTATTTATATTTGAACACATCAAGTATTTATATCTCAACATATGAAGTATTTATATCTGAACACATCAAATATTTATATCTTAATATATCAGGTATTATTAAACAAACCAAGCATTTAAATATAAACATATCAATTAATATATGAACACATCAAGTATTCATCTGAACATATGAAGTATTTATAGCTGAACATACCAAGTATTTATATCTAAACATATCAGGTATTAATGTCAAACAATTAAAATACATATTTTAGCTGAACATAGCTGAACATACCAAGTATTTATAGCTGAACATACCAAGTATTTATATCTGAACATAGCTGAACATACCAAGTATGTATAATTACTAATATTTAATATAGTAATTATACACATGTAAAAATGTACAGATAGCAACACTATAAGGTATTAATGTCCAACAATTAAAATAGGTATTTAACAATTACCTTTCCTATAACCTCGTGGGCGTCCACGACCACGTTTAGCAACTTGTACTAATTCCGCAACATGTAGTTTTCCTGATTGAAAAGTCATAAATAAGTAACAAGTATTCATATATAAAGAGTCCAATATTTATATTAAATATTTGAGTGTGCATCCTGGATCATATCAGATAGTATTATGAATCTAACAAGCATTTATATCTGAACACATCAAGTATTAATACCTAAACTAATCAAGTATTTATATCTCAACACATCAAGTATTAATACCTGAACTAATCAAGTATTTATATCTCAACACATCAATTATTTATATCTGACAATATGAGGTATTACTCCTAAACCCTACACACTAAACACATCAAGTATTTATATCAGAACAAGTCAAGTATTTATATCTGCACATATCAAGTATTTATAGCTGACAAGTATTTATGCACAGCTATTAACTAAACACCTTAAAATTATACCTAAATATGAGGAATAAATTAGTCAAAAATTATACCTAAATTTACATAGATTGTACCTTCTTCGGGATTCATCGAGGCAATTGTAACTTGTGGTGATTTCTCAGAACCAGAAATTACTCTCTCTGTTCCTAATTGAAAAGTCAGACATCAATTACAAATAAAACCTAAGGTATTTATACCTAAAATTACATATATGTATATTAAATATTTGAGTGTGCATGCTGGATCATATCATGTATTATTATGAATCTAACAAGGGTTTATATCTGAAACATCAAGCATTTATATCTCAACACATAAAGTATTTATATCAGAACACATCAAGTATTTATATCTATTACAAATCAAGTATTTATATCTGAACAAGTCACATCAAGTATTTATATCTGACAATATAAGGTATTACTCCTAAACCCTAAACCCTAAACCCTAAACACATCAACTATTTATATCTCAACACATCAAGTATTATATCAGAACAGGTCAAGTATTTATATCTGACAATATAAGGTATTACTCCTAAACACTACACACTAAACACATCAAGTATTATATATCTCAACACATCAAGTATTTATATCAGAACAAGTCAAGTTTTTATATATGAACATATCAAGTATTTATAGCTGACAAGTATTTATGCACAGCTATTAACTAATGATTAAGGTAGTTATAACTAAAATTTCATGTACTCCTAAAATATGAGGAATAAATTACTCAAAAATTATACCTAAATTTACATCTATTACTCCAAAATTGTTCAAAATTTCAAAAAATTAACAGATTGTACCTTCTTCGGGATTCATCGAGGCGATTGTAACTTGTGGTGATTTCTCAGAACCAGAAATTACTCTCTCTGTTCCTAATTGAAAAATCAGACATCATTTACAACTAAAACCTAAGGTATTTATACCTAAAATTACATTTAATACTCGAAAATTGTTGAAAATTTCTCAGAAATAACAGATTGTACCTTCATCAGCCTTTTCTGTGGGTTTCACACTTTGAAATGGCACGATCTGCTTGTTAGCGTTGCTCACTTGCTCGGAAGTAAGACTGACAGTTTCGTCATTGCTCACTTGCTCGGAAGGATTTCCTTCGCTTCTATCGGTGCTTATCTGGTGTAGAATCACCATTGCGACGGTGTAGATAGCAAATGTGCTTAGACGGTGTGGATAGACAATGTCTTCTGAACAATGTGCTTTGCTTGGTGCTTCGATCGGTGCTTTGATCGGAGCTTTGATCGATGCTTTGATCGGAGAAACCCTAGATAGAGAGAAAGAGCGAAAGAGCGAAAGAGCGAAAGAGCGAAAGACGGAGAGATTGCTTAGTCGGTTATGTGATCGAAGGACAGCAGGTTGCTTGCTCACTTAGTGGTACAGTGGTCTGTTCGGTGATGTGATCGAAGGACAAAAGTTGATGACATTAGTTGAACACGGTTCAAAAGGCGCACCGTTTCGAGGTAGATACGAAGTGGTACAAATATAAATACTTTATCATATGAAATGGCGCATATGAGAAGGTTCAATCATACGAAATGGCGCAACCAATATGAATATAATTTCAAATATGAATGTGTGGGGACCATTTAATGCGAGGACCGTCTCCATTTCGTAAATTATAACAATCATCTCCAAACATTTCTTTAAACAGTAGGTCCGATGCCCATCGGACCTAATTTTAGGTTCAACTAGTAAGATGACCGTCAGATCTAGTTTAAGATATTTTGCGCACGACAAGTGAAACAAACTCGCACGAAGTTTAAAGCATTCCACACGATCTTAAAGCAAATCGACGGTGGTTAAACCCATCGGACCTACGGTCAATTCTTCTTTAATAAAATATGATTGCTGATGATACCAAGTATTGATTAGCTAAAATAGTAAGTATTCATACCCAAAGGATCCAATATTTATATCTGAAACAACAAGTATTTATATCTCAACCACCAAGTATTTATCTGGACACATCAGGTATTTATGTCTGAACACATCTAGTATTTCTACATTTATAAAAATGAACTTTAAATTTCATTTAATATATATTATTTTTCTTATACAATGAAGTATTTATAATAACATAAATGTCTTATAATTTTTTTTGAATGTGGAAAGTACTTAATAACTGTAGTATTTATATCTGCACAAATCAAGTATTTATTACTATGAAACAAATAAAAAAGAAAACATAATGAATTAGTACACTATATCAACTATGGATGAAAAAAAAATTTGTACAATATATTGCTTCTCGTAGTTCCTCTGCCTCTATTAATGTAAAAAAAATCAACAAAAATATACTATATGAAATGTATTTCTATGAACATCTATATTATCATTTTTTTCTATCTATATCTATACAATTAAATTGAAGTATTAATATTTTCTCCTTTTCCTTCTTTTATTCCTTTATCTTTTTTTCCCTTCCCCTTTTTTTCCTTCTCCTTTTTTTCCTTTGTAATCATTTTGCCAATGGCAATATCAAGTTTACTCTTAATTGTACTTTTTGGGGGCCGTCCTCTTTTTTTAGATTTAGCAGGTGGTAGTAAACTTGTAGATGGTTGATAATTCACTACAGTACTAGTCTGTTGATCAGATGATGCAGATCGTGTTCCACTAAGCACAGTCTCAACATTTTCTTCTTGCATTGTATCACCTCAAAATATAAAAAAGTATTAATACCAATTATAAGAACTATATGTAACTATACTATGAGTTATGTTGAAAAATATAAATAGTTTCTTCCCCAATACCTGTTCCTGAACCAGTAACTACCGCCTGAACGTTCACTTCATCATTAATTACTTCACCTATAAAAAATTGAACACATCAAGTATTTATATCTAGAAGCAGAAAGTATTTATACGTGAATACAATAAGTATTTATACCTGAATACATCAAGTATTGATATCAAAATCATAAAGTATTGATATCAGAAACAGTACGTATTTATACCTGTTCTTGTAACTGCTGAAATATTTTTATTGTTTCTACCTCTAGCTGGTCTCCCCACAACTTGAGAAGTTACTTTTGCACCACTTTGTTCACCATTGACATTTGCTAGTTTCATACAAATTTGAATTCCAAATATCAATAAAAAAATTATTTCAAATATAAACATAATTAAAGAAATTATATGAAACAAAATAACAAACCTAATATTATGTTTCTCAATTCCTGAAAACCATTGAAAACTGCACTATGCAAATTTTCGTTAAGACTGCCAAGATGAAGCAACTCTTGAATTATTGGATTTGTAGCCATTGTCAATTGATAGAGCCTAAAGAAAAATGTAAGAACAATAATATCAAGTGTTTAATTATATCAGCTTATGTATATATACCTGTGACAAATATTTAATATCTGAACATATCAAGTATTTATAGCTGAACACCTCAAGTATTTATATCTCAACACAACAAGTATTTATATCTGAACAAATCAAGTATTTATATCTGAACACATCAAGTATTAATATCTGAACACAACAAGTATTTATACCTGAACACCTCAAGTATTTATACCTGAACACCTCAAGTATTTATATCTCAACACAACAAGTATTTATACCTGAACACCTCAAGTATTTATACCTGAACACCTCAAGTATTTATACCTGAACACCTCAAGTATTTATACCTGAACACATCAAGTATTTATACCTGAAGACATCAAGTATTTATATCTAAACACATCATAGTTGATGTGGGATGGTAAAGGAAAATATTAATCAGTTATTTTACCTGCTTTGTTCAGGTATAGTTGGCAAATGTGGGTCAACTATGGACAAATTGTAACGACAGACATCCTTCCTCCACCGCTCCACAATATATTTATCTTCAACAGCAAATATCTTCTCTTGCTTTAAAACTTGGATGGAATGTGCACATAGAATACCCATTGTCTCAAACTTTCTACATATACAATGCACTTCCCTTAATGCTCTCCTATAAATAACAACAAACATTTTGCTCCAACAATCACTAACTTCATAAACTGCTTCTTCGTCTTTTTCTTCGATTAATTTGCATGACAAATTAACACATTTTCTGAATTGTTGTTGACATTTGTAAAAAATATCATTTGTATAACTACGCTGAAACTGAGCCTCCATCGGCAATCCATAATGCAGCATAGGAATTCTATATTTCGATTTGTGATCAGCATCATTCTCATTTTGCCAAATACTTTTCAGAGCAGCTTCAAAATTCTCAACAAAATCTTTAAGACTCTCTCTCTTTGTCAGATAAGAATTCAAGAAATGGTTCATACTTTCTACCCTTTGGGTACTAGTCATTCCAGCCCAAAATTGCCCATCTAAAAATACTGGTACCCATTTCTCTCTTAATTCAAATATCCCTCTAAACCAGGAATCATTTTCCTTTCCGAGTTCATCCATTAATTTCAACCACTTTTCTTCAAAATCTTCTTTCGTTTTCGACTTGTATACAACCTCCTTGACCTTATCGGACTTTGCAGTTTTTTTCTCCTGAACTTTATTGGACTTAACATTATCAGACACAAATCCCCATTTGCTAGGGAGCTTGTGCAAAATATGCCAAGAACAATATCTATGTACTGTTTGAGGTCCCAATACATGTCGTATACCAGATTCAATGCTTGCGCACTGATCAGTAAGAATACCTCCCGGTTTCACACCATCCATGCATTCCAAAAACCTAGACAATGAAAAAGTATTAACAGCCAACTAAAAAACTACCAAGTATTTATATATAAACATCAAAATATTTATACCAAACAGCTCAAGTATTTATACCTAACACCTCAAGTATTTTTATCTAAAGTAGTTTAGTATTTATACCTAACACCTCAAGTATTTATATCTAAACCATTAGAGTATTTATATCTAAATCATTAGAGTATTTATATCTAAACCATTAAAGTATTTATATCTACAGAATCTAAAGTATTTATATCTAAATATCTAAGTATTTACCCTAAACACATCAAGTATTTTTACCTGGCAATGCACCATTTGTAGTCTTCCACACTTTCCCTACCGAGCAAAGCACAACCGAAGATAATAGTCTGACCATGGTGGTTAACACCAACAAATAACACAAGAGGCATATCGTACCTGAGACACATCAAAAAAGACAAATTACTAAATATACATATATATTGTTGTATTAATTTCAACTGATACATGTATTCACTCTTAAAATAGAAAGTATTTATATCTGAACACACCAAGTGTTTATATCTGAAACAACAAGTATTTATATCTGAATACACTAAGTATTTATATCTACACATGTCTTTATATATCTTACTATTTTTACATATTCTGACATATTCTACTAAAAAAAATACTGACATTTAATCTGAAAAAAAAAATGAATTATTACCTATTGGTCAAGTATGTTTCATCCATAACAATAACATCGTGGAAATACTTGTAAGATGCTCGACTACGGCCATCAGCCCAAAATACGCTCCATAAACGCCCATCAGTTGTATATTCGTATCTATAAAAAAAATCTCTATCGATCTTTTCCTTCACTCCAAAGTAATCAAAGAGTAGTTGAGCATCATTCCCACCAATAGACTGTAATTTCAACCTCTTGTATTTGTCAATATGATTCCGCGCATCTCTACGAGTAAAAGGACACCGCATATAACCTCCAGTAGTTTTTATTACAAGATTGATATTAACTGATACCACAAGACCTTGGTCTTCATTAAACTCCAATAATCTCTGGTATTGGTTTGGGATATATCGGAATCCTGCAATAAGGAATGCTGTTTCAGGTACCAAATCATGATTGTGCCCTAAAATCACTTTCTTTACTACCCAATTCCCACTCAAATCAGAATCTCCCAATTTAACACATGCCTTACAACCTGTCCCTATATAACCCTTATTCCTCTGTGGGACAGGTCCATCCTCAAGACGTATTGGCTCTTTGCATTTGCCACAGGCAAATGTTACATGGTTGACGAAGGCAGTACCCCTCTTCTTATGGATTGACCTTTTGACAACAGCAAATCCAATTTTTTTCGCATATAGCTCATAATATTGGCGTGCTTCATCAATCGAATCAAATACATCACCAACAGCTGGTGGCAATAATTCATGATCTTCATCTTCCATATCATCTAATTCATCTTCTACAACTGCTTCAACTTCTTCTACAAATCTTTCACCTTGAACCTCAACTTCTTCATCCAACTCATTGTTGACAGATTCCATGTTTAGATTCAAGTCAAAATCTCTGATGCCAACAACATCAACCTCCACTCTTGCATTTCCATTTACATTAGATTTTTCACCTTGAAAATTGTCTGTTTCAGGTTGTGAAACATCCAATATGGTGTTCAGATCCCAGTCAAACTCTCTAATGCCCACATCATCACTTATTACATCATTTTCACGATGCAAATCTTCATAGAAACGATACAGATTCACCTCATCCACTTCATCACCATTATATTGTATGCATAATTCATCTCCAAAAAACTCATTGAGATCAATATCCATCCTAATATTCAACAATAAAATGCAAAGTATTAATAACTGTAAAATCAAACTGTATATGGCTACATGTAAAGTATTAATACTAAGCATGAGAAGTATTGACATCAAGGTATCCAAGTATTAATAACTATAATAGCAAAATGTATATGGCTAATATGTCAAGTATTAATACTAAACATGAGAAGTATTGACGACAAGGTATCCAAGTATTAATAACTGTAATAGCAAAATGTATATGACTACACTCTCAAGTATTAATACTAAGCATGAGAAGTATTGACATCAAGGTATCCAAGTATTAATAACTATAATAGCAAAATGTATATGGCTAATATGTCAAGTATTAATACTTAACATGAGAAGTATTGACGACAAGGTATCCAAGTATTAATAACTGTAATAGCAAAATGTATATGACTACACTCTCAAGTATTTATATTCATAATGAGAAGTATTGACATCTTGGTATCCAAGTATTAATACATGTAATAGCAAAATGTAGATTCTACTCTATATGTTATAAGGCCTGCCAACTGAAGTATTCATAGAGATGTAATAAAGTATTAACATCTATAAACACAATATTATAAGTTTACACATAACAAACATATTTATTCCCATACTTATTATACACATACAGAACTCATAACAAGAAATATCAACCGATTTCTATCAAGAGATTTCTTAATAAAATGATGAAATTAACACAAAATAGAACAGAAACACCGAAATCGCCAGAACATCTTCGCAAATCAAATTGTCAAAAACATCTGAAAATTCAAAATCCAGATTGTGTATATGAAATAGAAACGAAATCACCGAAATCGCCAGAACAAAAACAAAATCACCGAAATAGAACAGAAACAATATTAACCTAGCTGATCACCTTTGAAAAATCACCGAAATCGCTTCCAGTTTCGAAAGCCAGACGATCGCCTCCAAATCGCCTCCAAATCGCCTCCAAATCGCCTCCAAATCGCATACAAATCGACTCCAAATCGCCTTGAAATCGCCTCGAAACCGACCTAAAATCGCCTCAAAATCGCCGAAGCTTCGAAAAAGGAATAAACGGAGAGAAAGGAAAGTTTGAAATTCAAACTGGAAGTTAATCGGTAGTTTCTGTACCCGCTTACGGTTATGGAAGTTATTCGGGACGGAGTAAGTGCGGGTACGATGCGGGTACGATACTGTGGGTACCAAAATAATTATTCATTTATATATTGTTAAGCTCACGAGAGAACTCAACTCAGAACCTATGAGATTCGCTTTGAAGAACATATTCAAATAGTTGAAATCGATCTATTTCACGAGTTATAAGTTTGTATTTCAAATTTATATGTTTTCGATTTAATTTAGTATAAAGTGAAGAGGTAAGAAAAAAAAGATTTATGAGTTAATTTTCAAACAGTTATTTTTAATCTTTTTTGAAACTTAATTTTAGACTAAATTAATTCATAAATTTATATAAAGTGAAGGTGTCAGAAAAATAAAGTTTATGAGTTAATTTTAATGCACTTATTTTTCATTTTTTTAATACTTAATTTTAGACTAAATTAATTCATAAATTTATAAATACTATATGTAAATACATTCTTACAAAATAGATCAATTTCGTCAGTTTGAATTCACCTCACCGTACAAAGTCTCTTGATAAGCTTAAGAACACATTGGTTCTACTCTACACTACTAATATCAATACATTAGTATATACATTAGAGTGAGGCTATGGTACTTTGCATAGCGTATATTGGTCCGCGCTATGGACTCAAATCTTTGACTTGAAAGTTCTAACGATCGATCTGAATCATTCGATATGGTATCCATATGAATATATACTTGTAAACTAAATTATACATTTATTAGAAGCTTTTTACTAATTTTTTAGATAGGTAGAAAATGACTTGATCTGAAAATTCTGAACCATCCAAAAACAATGATTTTACCCATTAAAAAATAGTAAAAAAATGTAAATTTTAGTTTATAATTACATATTCATATAGAGACCATGTTGAACAATTCAGATCAACCGTTAGAATTTTAAAAACAATAATATTGATCTGTAGTCATGACCAATATGCGCTATATGCATAGTACCATAGCCTCACTCTGTACATTATTATGACTCTTATTATTTCAGTCTTTGTTGATGGGTGTTTTTCTCGTGTACTTTTCGGTCTAAATTACGTGTGTTGTGAAGGTAATGTGTTAAGTAAAAAAATTGTTATAAAATAAGAAAGTAGTATGATATTGTTTGTCGATATCATTCAATTATACTTGATAATTTCGGTACTGTGAGTTTCTTACATATGTTTGTGCAATGTAAAATTTTGTAATGACGCCCTGATAGTTGGTTGCACGTAGTAAATTAGCTACTTGATATAGCGCCCAAAAAAAAGGTACACATAACGATACAAGTTACAGATTATATGTCAGCTTCGATAATATTTGTATCACAAAACCGAATTGATTAAACACATAAATATACGCACACAAACGCACTATCTATGATTTTTGAAGGATTCAATGCATTGCTTTTTTTATGTGAGGAGGGTTCAAATGCCTCCATTTTTTGTGCCTCCACTATGCCTCTATTTTTTAAAACTTTAATAACTCAAATTTTAAAACTTAAAAGTCAAAATAAAACCGTTGGATATGATCTACATCATTTTATCTACGTGCTCATAAAAAAATAGGACATTTTGATTTTGTTTTTATGTGAATCAATAAGTTGAAAAATCAACGTCTAGAAATAATCCACATTAGTACGTTTTTTACAAGCTCTTGATGACAACTAAAACAAAATTGAAATGTCATAATTTTTTACACGTGTATAGATAAAATGATGTAGATCATATCCAATGGTTTTATTTTGATTTTTAAGTTTTAAATTTTGAGTTATTAAAGTTTTTAAAAATGGAGGCATGATGGAGGCATGAAAAATGGAGGCATTTGAACCCTTCTCTTTTTATGTATATGTATAATGAGGAGGAATCAAATACTTATATTTTATGTGTTTCTATCATGATTATATTTTTTAATTTTCTAATAACAAAAATTATAATATATATATGTTAAAATAAAATTGTTAGATTTGATCTATCTTTTTTTTCTCTACACGTACATGAAAGTTTAATCATTTTTTGGATTTTTTATAAGAATTAATAAAAAAAAACAATGTTCACAAATTATTCTCGGTGTATTTTTGCAAGCTCTTGATACCAATTAGAATAAAGTTAAAATGTCATCATATTTTAAACATATATTGAAAATGATATGGATCATATTTAACAATTTATTTTAACATTTTAAGTTATTAAAGTTTTAAAAATGAAAGCATTGGGACCCTCATATTTAAAAGGAATAGTTGTAGATAATCTATCATAATAATTTTATAATTTTGGGTAGGACTAAATTGATTAAAGTCACGGACAAATACACACGCCGCACTGTAAATGCATTCTATTATAATTTTATGCATAAATGAGTATTGGTTGATAATACACCGAGGATTAGAGTAGGGTTAAAAAAAATCATTGTTTTTGTATTTTAATCATACCTTAAATTTTTATATTTTTATTTTCAAAGTCTAAACAGTCAATCTGAACTGCTTAACATGATCTCCGTATTAAAATGTACTTAAAAACCAAATTTTATATATATTTTAAAAAAATATTATTTTAGATAGAAACAAAATCACTGTTTTTAGAAGATTCTTGACCATCCAAAACAATAATTTTGTACATATATGAAAAACGAAAAACAGTAAAAAGTTTCTAAAAAATATATAATTTGATCTCCATGCACATTTTCCTACGGAGACCATACATGTTGAGCGGTTCGAATCGAATATTTCAACTTTAAAAATAGAGATAAAAATACAAGGCATAATTGGAACACGAAAATAATAGTGCATTTTAACCATACTAATTTCAGACTTTTTTTTTTTGGTTTTTTTAGAAAGGTTGGAGGTCAAGCTACCAAACTATTTAGTATCTACAAGAGATTTCTCAATTTGGATTTCAAACATGCAACCTCCTGCACGAAAAGTATTGCATTTGCCACTAGACTAAAGCTAGTTCTCATTAATTTCAGACAATTACAAGTAAAAATTATAGAGGTGCAATAAGATTTCGAAGAAGTCCCGAATGACCGCGCAAGAGATGCTTGAACAACAGCTTTGGTCTAGTGGCAAATAAACATTCAAGGCTTCTCCGAAATCCTTTGTAACTTCAATCATGATATAATATATGATTGCCAATATGATTTTTAACAACAGCTTTGATCTAGTAGTTCAAGAAAAATCATATTGGTCTAGTGGCAAATGGCTTTTCTATAATTTGTAACTAAATTGTCTGAAATTTGCCACTAAACCAAAGTTGTTGTTCAAAAAAATGCACAGCAGATGCTTGAACAAAGCTGGTTCTCATTTGATTATATTATGAATTTGTGATTGAAGTTACCAATAGAGATTTTGCATGATGAATTCCTTCCTTCTAAAGGGATACATGACAAGTTTTCTTTTTTTTAGTTTTTTTTTTTTTTACTCTTAATGTTTTCAGCTTAGACCAATAGCTCAACTGTTTTGGGCATTTTCTTTGTGTTTTTCAACTTAGTTACAAATCCTTTGTTTTTTTTTTTTGGTATCATTCATGACCCTTAGGTCTTACAACTGTTCTATCATCACACAGCTACCGAAATCTGCAAAACATAAATCCAAACCCTGTTCTGTCCTATCCCAACCCACTGTTCTTCCCAAATTAGCTAATAGGTGAGCCATTTGAAGTTTTGGGTCATTCCTGTCACAGTGAATCGCACAGAGATGATTACAAATCCTTTGTAACTTCAATCATAATATAATCAAATGAAGATTTGACCTTAATTTTTTCTCAAACAAAAAATTATTAATTGTACCGCCAGTACCGGACTTCGAACTTAAAACCCGAAGACCGTCAAAACTGTAAAAGTCAAATCAATTCTCAAATTATCCTTCACAATTTATATAATTTAGTCAGTTTAGTATTAGTAGAGATATTTCAAGATATAAAATTCTATGCGCGTAAAAGCCATTAAAATAAACACAAACCGCACTATAAATACATTATAATTTTCCGCATAAATGTAGAAAGGAGACACAACTCTCTGATCTTTTGTAACATATTAATCTACAGTATTAGACTTCAAATTTAAAATACATTTTCACTCTGAAATTAATAATATTTTCACTTGCAACAGAAATTGATAATTTTGACTATTCGAGAGAGCATGCTGTATAAAATAAATATTTGAAAACAATTTTGTAATAGAATATGCATTACAAAGTGACAAAGACATGCAATGCTATGCCAAAAATTAATTGAGAAGCCTCGGCGTGTTTAAGCGTGAAAAAGCGGTTTCAAAAAAAAAAAAAAGGAAAGCATCAATGGTTGGACATAGGGGTGTCAATGACACATAATTAGTTTAACACTGACAACCGAAGATAATTTTTAATATTGTGTTTGGGGGACAATTGCCGTCAAATTTTATTTAAATTACTCGCCTTATACAAGACTGATTGGTAAATTTTGACATATTGATTGTATAGGAGATAGTAGCAAAACTTGATTGAGAATTTAGAAAGAGGGTGTTGAAAGCACTAATATACTATTTTTCAAATTAGTTCTTTAAATGCCGAATTAGTGTTTAGGAGGACTAATTAGTAAATTTCAACATATTAGTTTTATAACTGTACTATGAGAAGGGTTCAAATGCCTCTATTTTTTTTGCCTCTGCCATGCCTTCATTTTTAAAACGATAATAACTCAAAATTAAATCATAAATATCAAAATAAAACCGTTAGATGTGATTTATATTATTTTCTCTATGTACTCATAAAAATTATCACATTTTGATTTTGTTTTTATGTGAATTAATAAGTTGAAAAATCAACATTTAGAAATTATTCACATTAGTACGTTTTTATAAGCTCCTGATGACAACTAAAACAATGTTGAAATGTCATAATTTCTTACACGTGCATAAATAAGATGATGTAAATCATATTCAACGGTTTATTTTACTTTGAAGTTTTAAATTTTAAGTTATTAAAGTAATAAAAAATAAAAATATGATAAAGACACAATAAATAAAAACATTTGAACCCTTCTCCTGTACTATTCATTTTAGCACACAGTACATTGCCATTAACTTTGGAAAGGAGCAGCCTCCCTAGTCCCTTTTACAATACACTCCTAGACTAAAATGATTAGAATCAATTAATAACGCATTAAGTTGAATTTCAAACTATCAGAAATAACTTCCAATTTTGAATTTCCATTTGGAATATGATTTTTCCTATATGTTTACCATACACACAAAAATATAATAAAATTTGAGGTAAATTTTCATCAATTAAATAACTTAAAATTTATAATAATCCATAATTTAACTTGTTTTGATGGAATATAACGACAACTAAAATTATATAAAGTTTGATTCACAACCAATCCATAAAACAAAGAATGTAGGATAATTTTTTACATTCTAAATTATTATTTAAATTTATATCAAGACTATCAAATAATCCACTAATTGATACACGGTAATTTTTTTTGTCTAAAAAAATGCATTGAACTCTTAAATATCACACTACAATGGTAATGGATGGAGAACGTAATTCAGAAAAAATCCTAGTCGTCATCCCATCCAATCTCTGCCCTGCTCCGCCCCTTTGAGCCTCCCCCTCCTTCTCTGCCTCCGCTTCACCATTCTCACTGTCCTCCGCCCCTTTAGACGGCAGAGGACGAAGACTGGCAACAAACCACCTCCTCACCGCCCCTGCTAGCAGGTCACCGCCTCCTCCCCACCCCACGGCCCCACCACAACTTATTCGTCTCCTTGTTGTCTTTCACACCCTTCAGGAGAACAGATAGTCAGCGGCGATAGCTCTAGTCGCTAGCTCTCTCGTCCCCTGACACGTCCCCGTCCTCCTCCACTCTTGTCGGGAATTTTAGAAAGAGTTGGCGACAATAGCTCTAGCCACCAGCCCTCCCATCTTCTAGCGCCCCCAACTCTCCCTCCAACATCTCCGCTACACAAA
The DNA here is from genome assembly GCA_011114355.1 of Carex littledalei. NCBI lineage: Eukaryota > Viridiplantae > Streptophyta > Magnoliopsida > Poales > Cyperaceae > Carex > Carex littledalei. The sequence goes on along the minus strand of CM022096.1, from coordinate 8,333,394 downwards.
ACTCTTGATAGGGAAGAGGACACTGAGGCCGAGGCCGCGCCGGCCTCCCCCTCCTGCAAACCTAGCGGAAAAAGAAAAAAAAAGATGATGCACCATTTCCTCTGGTCGCTGGCCAGACGTGAAGGTTGTCAGTGTCTACTAGCAATGGAGAGGGTTTGCTTTATTTTGTTATTTTAGTTATTAGATCTTGAGATTTAGATGTTAATGTTCGGATGCTGAAGTTGATATAATTTGATGTGAATGATGTTCTAGATGTAGAACGATTGATGTAATTTATATTTAATCATTAAAAATTATACTTGACACCTAATGTTAAAGTTTAAAAAAAAATTGTGACAGATAATCTAGACGAATCTTCTTCACTATCTATCTAGGAGTGAAAACGGATTGGATATTATCTGACCGAATTCGGATCCGCATTTAAAAATTATATCTAGATATCTGATATCCGAAAATCCATGCGGATAGTGATATGGGTATAATTTTAAACTTTAATTATTCGTATATGAATAGTAGATATATACCAAATAATTTAATATATATTATGAAAAAAAATTATATTATTAATCATTATAATTAGATAAATATTATGAACTTTCATATTTTTTAGTAATATATATATGTTTCTTTAATAAATAATAGTATTAAAAAAATAATATCCAATCCGTATCCAGTTTAATATCCGATCCGTATCCGTGTTCAAAAAAAAAAAAAATTCAAATACGGTTATGGTTTTACCACTGTCCGATCCGTTTTCACCCCCAACATCCATCTCCTATTCTCATTTTACATATACAACTTTGATAAAATATACCTAGCGGGCTTCACCGGCCCAAACCTAAAATAAAGTTCGGCTCTCTCGGCATTAAATGCTGGTTAGGCCTCAGATTTCATAACCGTACAGGTGTTGCAGTATTATATTATTAGGTTTAATTGGAGAGTTGCATAATAAGGACAGAAAAGCAGAGGTAAATAAAATGGCTTGTAAAAAGAGTTAGAGAGCGAGAAAAGAAAGGCAAGGAATGAGAATGCACAAAAAGAGCACCCGAAAGTGAAAAAGTGGCAGCGCAAGTGCAGTGCACTCCAAGAACCCTTTATTACTCTTTTATGTTCAAACTCACAAAAACTTTTCTTTTTACATCTTCCTTCCACTACAAAATTTTCACTTTTAAGTTGTTTGAAAACGACTACAGTATCTCGACTCAAAAAAAAAAAAAAAAAGACTACAGTATTTAATGTCATCTTATTATGGAGACAACAAATAGAGACACAAGTTGTGAATCTTCGTTTTAACTTTTAAGGCTAGAGAGTTGGGGGCATCAAAACTCAAAAGCAACAGTGAGAATATTTTTTAAAGAAGGGTCAACGCACAGTTTAGATGTGTTGCAAAAAACTGTAGCTTTGTTTTATTAATGCTGAAGTAATTAACAAATATTTGAGGGTGTAGTGCGTAAGATTACATATATCCAAATCCAAAAGTGACTGAGAGCATCTGCATTCCTGAAATTATTAGAGTTTTTAATCTGACGTGGCAGTTGATAAACCAGTTTCAAAGATGTAGATGGATTTCTTATTTAGCAACTTTGCTCAATAATTTCTTATTAAGAAATCGTTTATAAACTCTGACGTGGCAAAACGATTAGCCTGTATTCGCTAAAATTAGTTTAATTTACTGCTGATGTGGCTTATCAATTTTAATTTATTGATGATGTGGCTTATTAGAAACTCTAAAATTAGTTTCAGGGATGTGAACATTTAAAAACTCCAGATCTATAATTTCTTAAAAGCAGTTAACAGTTATTTAAAAACTCTAAGAGTTTCAGGATGTAGATGCTCTGAATCACTCAACACAGAATGGGCAAAAGAAAAAAAAAAATCCCCACCGTGCCCCATTTTTTGTAAAGAAAGAAGACATAAATATTGGAATTGAAAAATAATCCGAGTATGACTATAATTTTCTTACCACAATTGTTACATAAAAAAAAATTGAAAGAGAAATAATGAAGAGAACAACGTCTTGACCAAACTATCAGATTTTAGACCGTGTTCAATGCTTGATACGCAATCAAATTTATGGAGCTAATTTTGACATAACATTAAATAAAAAATTTAAGTGCAAATCACCTTTTCTATGCTATACAAGTTCTCTGTCAAGAATAAGAATAAATAAATTCGAAAAAAAAAATCTCGCACAAGCCAACGGTATCCTAGCCTCCTAGGCTCCAAGCTGGTGCTAAAAAATATAATATCGTGTATTTCTGATTTTTTTTTTTTATGAAATACCGTGTATTTCTGATGGCTGTTATGTAAAAGTAGCAGACAAGATGCAGAAAAATGGTTTCAGAGAGGGCAGGAGATGCAGGTTACAATGTCAGTGCTTAAGAGAGGAACTGACACACCGCACCTGCTCTTTGTTCAGGTCTCATAAATAAACTAATTCAAAAGACCGCACTACTGTGGCAGTGTGGCAGCATCATCTGGTCCTCCTGACACCAAGTTCTTAACTATCATTTGGTTATTTTGCATCTCTACCTCTCTTTTTATCTATTTTTTTCTTTTCCATCCGGTCCCGTTTATAAGAAAAATTGCAAGTCACGGAAGCGCTTGCTTCTTAAATTTTTTTCTTCCATACCACTGTATTTATTTACAATTTTGTTAATCTGTAAAGCTTAAAAAATTCATATCTAATTATACAACCAAGCGTATAGGGTAATAATGTTGTATTTTGGAAAGGAAATGTAGAAATAGCAAATAGGCCTTTTGAAAGTTTCAAAATTTTCAAGGGAAATTTATAGCATAAAAGATCATAGTACTAGCAAGAGGATAATAATAAAAGCAGGAGCACTGCAAAATACAATTAAAGCTTACACGAGCACTGTTACCTTCTCCTTCAGTCCTCCCTCTCTCTCTCTCTCCCCCCTCTTCTGATATCCGCTTATTCTATTGTGTAACATATTAATATAATATTATACATCTCCATTCTGAGTAGGCTCTGCATCCCTGCAGTCTTTACTCTGTCCCCCTTGACTGAATGACACTTCCTCTTAAGACAAACCAACCACACCTTAATTGCCCCCCATTCAACACTCCACTAACTTACAATAAAACAAATGTGAAGAAACCTGCAATTCTGTTCAATTACAGGAGTATGCAATTGTAACATACAAGGCAGCAAGAAAAATTCACTTGTATGTTATTACAAAATCTTTTTAGGGTGTATGCTGTACTTTCTTCTAAGACTAATAACACATTTTTTTAACAGTTAAAAAGGTTTTATGTATTTTTTCAATTAATTTTTAAAATCAGTTGTACTTGTCATAATATACACACACTATGATAAAGTAAAATTGATAAATTATAACGGACACTTGAAAATATTATAGTCGACTTTTATATGAATAATCATAGTTGTATACTTGTATATTTTTTTTTGGATGTATATTGATTTTATAAGCTGTGTCTACAATATTTTATTTTGGACGAAAATACCTCTCAAAATTATAAAATGATGTATTATTATTTTTTTCGTTTTGGACGAAAGACTAAAACATTTACAATCTCGATACTTTTGTTGGCCAAGAGCAAAAATTGCACATTTGTGCACTTAGGAGCAAAAAACAGGGGATATGCAAAGATGCCGATTTAAGAGCTGCTCTGTTCTTCTCTCCAGATTCTCTCATTTGCACATTTCCTCTCCTCTTTTTTGAAATACCAACACTGTTTTTAGAGAAGGCAGAGATGTACCCCTTCACCTCATCCCAATGGAAAGAGCTGGAGCAACAAGCGCTGATTTTCAAGTATTTGGCTTCTGGCCTTCCTATCCCCTCTGATCTGATCATGCCAATCAAGAAGAGCTTTCTAATGGACCTCTCCATTGGTCCCAGTGCTGCTTCTCCTGGGTTTGGCTTTCTTCCTCTGCACACTCCGAATGGTTATGGTTCACCAGGTATGAATATTTGCACTATAAAATCAAGGGAAGAACCTTAACTCTTATTTAGCAAGTCCAACTAAAATATATTTGTCATTATCAATCTTTTTGAAGCCCCATGCACGATAGATTAAAGGTTTATGGCGTATTAAGACTGGTGACTCTTAAAGACAAATATCCAATACATTCTTTTTTTATTTGGAATGAAGAAAAATATATGACATTTATTTATTATTTATATCTGATATACGTTAATCTAAGAAGTTCGAAGAATTGAACAAGTAGGGAATCAATCTCCCTTCAATCTTTCTTGTGCTAAATCCGTGATGAAAATACATAGCATGATTTGTTGTTGTTTTTCAACTGATTTAGTTTTAGCTGGCATACATCAAAAGGTTGAAACATATGATCATGGTCAACAAAATGTTAAGGATTTAGCATTTGCATCCGAATAAATTAATGTGTTATTGTGAAAATTAATTCTGGGGATCCTGGTGTGTAAGGTTTTATTTGAGACATGTTCATAACAAATAAACTCAAATTCCTACCTGTAAAGGTCCTCATTAGTTTCTTAATCACCCTTTGAAAGTAATCAGTTAACAAGAAACATCTATGCTCTTCATTCACTCGTTCATTATTAGATTATTCAATTTAATTCTAATGTGAAATGATGCAGAAGGATGGGGGTGTTTCCAAACGGGTTTCGGACGGAGAGTTGAGGACCCAGAACCCGGTAGGTGCAGAAGAACAGATGGAAAAAAGTGGAGATGCTCAAGAGAGTCGTATGGCGACTCCAAGTACTGCGAGAGGCACATGCACCGAGGGAAGAACCGTTCAAGAAAGCTTGTGGAATTGTCCCTCGCCACCACAACTACCAACAGTTCTTATTCCTCCTCAAGTGGGGCCCACAGCCTCCATTCAAGCCCGTATTCCCCATATTCCTCTTTTAGAGCTCAGAGTAACGGTACGGGTATCGGGTTGTCTTTGGGCGATGATAACCATAGGTATACCTTTTGGCAAATTCTCTAACTGGTATAATGAATAGAATCCTTGTCCTCCCAGGTACCTGACTGAGTACAATTAGGTCCCAGGCAGTCCCAGCCGAGTGATTGGAACTCGGGACCTATTTAAATATAGGGGGCTGTTTTGAGATTCGTCCCAAGTTAAAACTGACGACTCAGATCTAATTGTTTTCGGTCGGGTATTGCACTGGATGTGAATTCATAATGAATAAGCATGAAGCATCTGTATTTCTGGAGCTGAATTTGTTTAGTAAGAAGATAAATGTATTGATAAAGAAAATGTTGAGGCAAAATGCTAAAGGCAGTCGCACAAGTACCAGTACTGGTACTGATCATTTTATTAGCATGTAGCAAACCAGAATGATGGAAATGAAATGAGCCTTATTTTAAATTTTCTTTCTCTTTTCTGTAACAGATATTCTAGGTTTACTGTAGATAAATAAAATTGTCGACAGAAACAATCATGTAACTAGACACCAGATAAGCCGAAAAAACCCAAAAACAGGAGAACAGAAACAAATATTGAGCTGGTGCCAATAAACAGTAGCTCAGTACAAGAGTGGTCTGTAATATGCTTTGGTTTTACCTCTTATTTATTGAATGGATGTTTTGTCTTTCTGACTCAAATATACCAATTCTATTAATTGAATTGATTTCAACTTTTTAATAATTTGACAAACCATTGCAGGGTGGATAATGCAGCGAAGAAGGAACCAGGCGAAGGAAAGTGGTGCATAGATCAATTTGGAACAAAAGGATATGGAAATGGCTTAACAATAGATTTGACAACGGAGGCAAGATCAAACCCATTGGCACTAGGTTCTGATCTCAGCAAAATGGAGAATGCTCAGAAGCCAAGCTCTTTCCATAGCTTCTTCAATTAGTCGCCTGAGTAGTAATTATTATCAGCTATTTGCTTTCTTTCTTTTTTTCCTTTATTCTTTATATAGATGTATGGGGGTTTGCTCTTATATGAGACTCCTACTAAGGGGTATGAATGGGTTCCTTGTTTTTTTTTTTTTCTTTGGAGCTGTATCATAAATTTGACCTCAATTTGCTATGACTTTTGCTTCTAAAAATATATTTTTTGGAACCAGCTTGTAGGTTTGGTTGATCAGTTTCATGTATCTGAGCTGCAGTACATATTAATAAATTTATACAGGTACGGATTGGGGTATATTAACAACCAAATTTACTTGCAATCGTGCCGTACCCCGTGTTAAACTGTAATAAAAGTGGAAATTATAATTGTATAATTCATCACTGAAACAGATTGCGCATTAAATTGTTTAAAAGTGATTTGATCAGCAATCAAATATCAATAAAAATGAACAATTAATTTTTGAAAAATTGCTTGATGAGTGATCATCAATTTTCAAATTATACCATATATAATAGAAAGCACGTATAAATTATGGAAGTATTTCTATTTTTTTTTATTTTTTTTAGATAAGTGGGTGTTACCCCGGCCACCGATTTCTTATGAAAAACTGTTAGAAATGTAATAATAGATCATAATATTTTGGGTATAAATTAATAGTTAATTTAAAGAATTAAATATGGATTAAGTCTTATTGGGTTGCATCGAAATATGAGCCCGAAATTTCTGTTCTCTCTAATATCTGATCTGATCATATAAGACTTATCTGATTAGGCACGAACGAATGGCTGCAAACGAACTGGTGTATTAGTCTATATATATCTTTTAGTATTTCGTTTTTAGTTAGTTCATATATTTTCGAAATCACACAAAACAGAAAAAGAAAGACAAAAAATAGATGAGCAATATTTTCGATTAGACCGAAAATCTGGTCCATTTGTTTGCACCAGTTTAGAAACCGAGAGAGAAAGAAAAAGACGGAAAAGGGGAATGTCAATCGGCGCTAGTACTTTAACTCGCGGTTATTTTCGAATTTGTTCATGTGAATACTGGTAGAGACGCAACTGCTACCGCTGGTACGTTCATCTGACACGAAGAAGGAGATTAGAGACGTGACTAATTCGCTGTTGCATTGATCTGAAATGAGATCAAATTAGAAAGAAGGTTACTGCTAGTACTCGAATTATCCGTTGTGGGAGCGCTATGTAAATTTTGACATTCCGAATCGCCATGTAAGTTTTACTGTTCAGACTTCGGAGGGAAGCTTCGTTGGTCGTCACCTTCCTCCACTTCCTTTTCCCTTCCTCTACGCATCAAGTTCTGAAGCACGCCCTTATTGTCACAATACAACATCAAAGTTATCGTTTTATTTCGGGACCGCCCAATCGAATCAGGAGTCAATTTGACAGATTGAATCGGGTTGGATTGGCAAAGTAAAGCCCAGAAACATTTAGCGACAAACATTGCAAAGCTAAAGACACAAGGTACAGGCCTAGATGAAAGAAAATGGGCCTTAGATCTTATACGAATACACTTGATTCTATACCCTCGCCAATCGTCAATCGCCAATGGACCGCAGTGCAACATGAAAAATTATAAAATCTCATAGACATCTGAATATTATTATGTTCGTGAAAAGAATATGTTTGTTGTGGTAATGGCCCACATAAAAGTAAAATGAAAATATTATTTTAGTTGTCATGTTTTTTTTTAGTTATTCTAAATTACTTTGGATCCGACTCCGCTGCTCTCCAAATAGGAGAGCAGGACCCTGTTATTCTAAATCAGACCGTTGAACTTTTTTCATGCACGGATCTCGACACAGATGAACGGTCTGATTTAGAATAACAAGGTCCTGCTCTCCTATTTGGAGAGCAGCGGAGTCGGATCCAATTACTTCACCTCTACAAAGCCTTTGCGTAATGTGACTAAAGTCGTTCTAACTATTGCAAAAATCATGCCTTTAGTGTAATTGCAATGATGCCCCATATTTCAAACTTAAGTTCGGCTAGTATGACATCAGCGTCATATGAAACCAACTTCAAAACATATTGAATAGACTCCAAACGACTAATTCAAACTGTTCAAACCGATTTACTTTATGAGTGATGTATTTACATGCAAAAAAATTAAAAACCAATCAATGGCCCGTTGAACGAATAGAGAATAACTGTCTTCAATACTAGACTTCAACAAATGGTTTTGGGCTTTCTAGAGGGGGCAACATAAAATTCAGGGGGTAAATTGAACTGGGTTTATAATTTACTACAGAATTTTAAAATTCAGGGGAGACAGTTGCCCCTTGGGCTTTATTGGGTCCGCTCCTGTACACAAGGTTATACAGTATGTGTAGTTGTAAATTATTAGAGCAGGTTGGGTTTGATGTATTTCGGGACCAGCCGATATGATTTAAGATTCGTGCGCACGAAATTTAAAGCAGTAGAGAAAGTTGCGGGCACGAATCTTAAAACAGATCGGATGGTCATCGAACCCAAATTGACCTCGTAAATTATGGGGAATTGGCGAAACAAATCTCAGTGCAGCATCAAAAGCGAATCGTTAGGCAGAATAAACGGAGCAGATATCCTCGCAATGTAGACTGCTTTCCTGCGCGCTCTGGCTTTTTCCCTGCCCCTGTTCTCAGATTCCCATGTTTCTTTTTTTTTAAATTGCTTGGTAGCAGATTCCCATGTTTCAATGTATAAGAAATATTCCTAAAAAATAAACACTAACAAAAAGGAAAAAGAAAAACTCTTCTACTCTGAAATAGATAAAAAGGATATACAAGATATATTGAAAATTTGATGAGTAAACAAAGTATGGGAATAGTTGGAATAATATATATGCACTTAAAAACCCTTTTGTTATTATATTTGTTTTTGTTCCCATAAAAATTGACGAGATAGTTTAATTCAATACCATATTCGAATTTGGATTTCCCAAATAGATGTCCTGGTCAGATGCACGACTTTCAGAAAAATAATTATCAGAGATTTTGTTGTCAAGTTCATACGTTTAGCAATTAGCACCAATGACCGTATATTTTTATAAGTACTCTGTCTGGGCGTTTAAAATAATTTTTAGAATCAATTTCAGGCATTTTGTTCGAGTACACCTGGCCTTTAATGGTTTTTGTTGATTCAGTTATTTATTTAAAGCCGATTTAGATCTGTTTTAATATTCTGTGTATTATTTCAAAATTTACAATTGTCTGAATATTTCGTAATGTGACATGGTTTGTATTTTTTTATTAAAAGGCTACTAGACCCGTTTCCATTCATAGAAACAGGTGCTGCAAATAAAAAGTACAAAGGCGAGAAGAGTGGCGGCGTATATCCAACATAAGAAAATTGCGCAGTGCGAGCCTAATTTGCAAGTGAGTGGGTCTGGAATTCACATCCCCTCAGGTTACTGGACTGAGTACAATTAAATTGGACGGCTCAACATTATTCTTTTTAACTTGGCACGAATCTCAAAGCACAAATAATAATGCCCTTGCGCCATCCCGAGCAAGAACCGGCTGAGAGTAAATCTAGGCTGTCTGTTTCAATTGTGTTGAGTCAAGTACCTGGGAGGATACGGATCCGTGGGTCTGGGTACACATTTGTAATGAATTCAGATCCAGTGAAGTAATTCAAAAATTGGGTTTTGGATCGGAACCGTCCGATTCGAATCCGTGACCATTCATCTAAAGTGGAGCGCACGCATTCCGAGAGACAGATTCGAATTCTGAGGCGATCTCGAGCGACGAATTCGATTCGGACGATCCCGATCCAAAACCCAAAAATTGGGTCACTTTAGGGGATCCGGACCCATTTGTAACGGGGGTTACCAGCAATCACCTGAGAGATGTGTAGCAAGTCTGACCAGGGATGCCAGTTGACACAATTCATTGTGGAGTGTTTGGCAAATAACACTTTCAGGTGGTGTTTGATTGTGGACTAGCAAAGGAGGTCTAAATTGATTATTCTAACTTAGGCTAGTCTAAATTATTCATATTTGGTTGAGGTCTAAAGTTAGATCATGGCTTAAGGTATTCCTTGTTTAGTTAGAGTTGGCGGAGGACTAAAGTTTTGGAAGCCTAAGGTAGTTAATTATATAATATTAATATATTAATAATAACTATAATATATTATAATATTACTCTAATAATTATTTAATATATTAACAATATAAGATATTAATTATATAATTATATATTATTAATAATTATTAATAAGAGATGAGCTATGGTGAGACGTGGAGTAAAACAAGTTTGTACTCCACGCCATATTTTCATTTTGAGAATCCAAACAACCGATCCGAACTGTTCAACGTGTTCTCTATATTGAAATGTGCTTGGAAACCAACTTTTACATTTTTTGGAATTTTTTTACTATTTATTAAGCCACTTTGAAAATCGCTGATCCACTGTAAACAGTAAAAAACAGTAAAATTTTCTGGACCATCGGATCAGCGATTTTCAAAGTGGCTTAATAAATAGTAAAAAAATTCCAAAAAATGTAAAATTTGGTCTCCAAGCACATTTCAATATAGACAACATGTTGAACGGTTCGGATTGGTTGTTTGAATTTTCAAAATGAAAATATAGTGTCATGGAGTACAAACTTGTTTTACTCCACGTCTCACCATAGCTCAATTCTTATTAATAATTAGATACTAATTATATAATATTAATAATAACTATAATATATTATAATATTACTATAATAATTATTTAATATATTAAAAATATAACATATTAATTATATAATTATATATTGATAATATAATTATTAATAAAAGGATACTAATTATATAATAATACATTAATAATAAGATCCTTTTGTTTTGCTCTCCATGGTAGGGCTCCATACGTCATACGTGCTCCAAAGCTTAATAAGTCGATAAAAACTGTCGAATACGAATAACTACTTAACTGCATAACAGGATGGCTGGAGCGAATCCGGCCGTTGGATCTCCTCATATACCAGCTTTATGTTTCAATGATCTTCTTACCGCGGAAAGTGAAAAGCCAACCATGATGCAACCGTAGTCGGAAATAAATATGTTGTTTTTTTTATCCAAACCGTTGATCTTCATTGAGATTCCGTATGTAATTTTTTTTTATTAAAATTCACGTATGAAAATATTTGAACAGTTAAGCTCGGAATAACAACATATTTATTTATCGTTTACAGTGTGAAAAAAAAAATTTAGCCTAACACATTCTATGCGCCACAACCTATCACAAAAAAATTCACATTTTTTATTGCACGTCTACACTACTTTAACCTAAAAGCCACACGAGATCGGATACATTTCATCACAGGTATAACACTTATGACTGTTATGATACTGTCAAAGTGAATGAGTAGAACTAGGGGTGCTGTTTGGCTGAACTGGATTAAGCCTCCTCCTTAAGGCTTAATCTACTTTTTTTAGCTTCCTTAGCCGCTTAATTTTGCCGAACACCGGTTCCTTAGTGCGGATTAAGAACACCTCCTTTAGACTCCTTTTGCCCGGATCTTAATCCTCTGCCCGGACCTTAAGACACCTCTACCCCTTCCTTTAACTTCCTTAGTTTTCACCCACGGATTAAGACAACCGAACATCGGTTTTTTAGCGCTCCTTAAGCTCTTAATCATTTCCTCTTAATCCTTTGTTGCCGAACGGCCCCAGGGTGTTCTTAAGCTCACCAAGCCTCTTTGTGAGCTTAACTCAAACATTTATCGGATTAGCTTCAAACAACATATCCAAACTGTTGAAACTGATCTACTTCACGAATGATGCATTTACATGTCAAACTTATAATTTTTCGAACTAGTTTAGTATAAAATCAAGCGGTCAAAAAATGATAAAAACTAAACTCATTAAATTAACTTATAAATTATCTTTTTTTTAACGCTTGACTTCATACTAAATTAGTTCAAAATTTTTAAAATTTGACATATAAACGCATCACTCATAAATTACATTAATTTCAACTGTTTAGATGCGTCGTTTGAAGTCAATTCAATAGGTTTTTAAATTAAACTCACAAACGGACTTGATGAACTTAATAATACCTTAGTTCTACTCAATTGCGCCTTTCCTTGAAAAAGAAAACAAAAAAAATTGTGCCTTACAGAGTACAGCTGTACAGACTCGCCCAATTTAATTCGACTAGTGACCACATTTCTTTTGAGCGTACAACTTGGTACGAGAGTTATCGCTCAAAAAAAAAAAAAAAAATTGGTACGAGAGGATTACGGACATCATTATGCTCTTGCAGTTTTACATTGGACCCCTTTACTTTTTCTAAATCATAGAAAATTTAAATTATATGTTATTTTTGACGAAAACTTAAAAAGCAAATTTTTCTATGGGCATAAGGACCTATTTGTAAAATGAGCATATTTCAATTTCAAAGTTCAAACAGTCGATCCGACCGTTCAACATTTTCTCCATATTACAATGTACTTGGAGGTCAAATTTTACATTTTTTTGAATTTTTTTACTATTTATTAAGATGGGTACAAAATTCAATGGTCTGAATTTGACTAGTTTTGTAAAATACTTAATAAATAGTAAAAAAATTCAGAAAAATGTAAAATTTGACCTCCAAGTACATTCTAATATGGAGATAATGTTGAACGGTCGGATCGACTGTTTGAACTTTGAAAATAAAAATATGCTCATTTTACAAATAGGTCCTTATGCCCATAGAAGCATCCCTCAACTTAAAATATATGTTTGTTTTAAATATTTGCATGTATAGCGTGTGAAAATATATTATTAGCCTATTTTGCAGAGCATAGCAATGTGAAACTGGTTGAAACTGGTTTAGGACCGCTAGACCATAGCAATGTGATTGGCAAGTGGCAAAAACAAGAAAGAGAAAAAAAAGTAAAGTAATTATCCCTTTGTCTCTCTCTCATCAGCTTGACAGCTGCAGTCTGCTGAACACATTTTACACTTTCCAATGCAGAAATATATCTCTCTGACATCCTGCCGATTTGAGAGAATCCTGCTAGAACGAAACAAAGGATTCACTGTTTCACACTGCTGATTTGAGAGAGAAAGAGTGGGAGGCGTGGCCAGGTGTAGCGTGTAGGACTTGGGCTTGCGATAGACTCCACTGGCCCATTTACTCTTTGCTGGTAAAAATAATAACAAACAACAAAGATTTATTATCACTAGGACTGGGCCTCGCTTTGCTTCGGCAGAGGCAGTTCAGGCATGTTTTATGAGTTACTGTTAATATGCAAAATGAAAACAGTACATATCATGCGGGTATTAGCTTACACATGATAAAATAGTACAGAAACAAATTAAAAACTTATTGTAAATTGCAAATCCAATAATAATTGCTAGTATATGAATAATTGTATATATGTTTTTCTTCGATTTCTCAACGTTGATCAATCTAATTATTGAAAATATAAATATAAATATAAATGTCATCGCATCTACTTTGAGTCTTTGATAACCCAGTAACAGTATAAGTATCATACAGTTGTAATGCTTTCAAGAAGAGTGTCTGGACATATTCATCCTTTACCAGTAATTTCTAAAACCCTAAATCCTAAATCCTAAACTCTAAACTCTAAAAAAAATGTGTCATGCATGTAAATGTTGGACCAAACATATTTAGACATCACTTCCAACTGATTTAAAATAAAACATGTAAATGTTGGACTAAACATGTAAATGTTTAATTTTATTTTAAACATTGTAGGCATAATTTATATTATTCACATAACCTACTTATAAAAATTAGTGATAATCAAAATAAAAAATTACCGTACATTAAATGATTTAAAATTTTAATGATATTTATAATTTTCACATAACATGTTTATAAAAATTAGTGAGATTTTTAAAAATAAAATACCGTACATTAAAGGATTTAAAATTATAATGATATGAAATTAATGGCCTTTGAAAATTGTTTTAAAAATTCAAATAATTGCTTTATTCTAAGAAACTATTTTAAAAATTCAAATAATTGTCAATTGATCTTTTCTCAATTCAAATAACATATTTTTACAATATATCATAATTAATAAGAATTATTATTGCAAATTAAATTAAAAATAATAATTTCGGTATATGCTAAACAATTCGATTGCGACGGGATATTAACAACCCGCACACGATATTTAACAATTCAATTTCTACGACTCGGTATGACGTAACCAAACCAATAACCCTAAACCCTAACCTTAAGCTCTAATTTTGGACCCTAAACCCTAATTTTGTAAACTCTAATAAAAGGGTGTAACAGTACCATGAATCGCGTCGGGAAAATCAACAACCCGCACACGATATTCAACAACCCGCAAGGCAATTCGTTAACAATTTCTAACAATTTCAATCGCAACACTTATGAAATCTAAAAAATCCGAGCAATTCAACCGCGTCGGGAAAATTAACAACCCGCACACGATAATTAACAATTTAATTTCTAGCAATCGCTCCAATGCCATCACAAGGCACAAAACATAAATAAAATAAGTTATGTCAGGTTACCCGAAAATAATAATCGGATTGTGCTTCGTGATTCGTGCTCCGGCCTCATCTAACCTCAAGCTTTGTGGGTGGGAGCGGCCTTGCAAGAGAGAGAGAGGGGGGTGAGGGCGGCCTTACGAGAGAGAGAAGGGGGTGGGGGTGGCCTTGAGAGAGAGAGAGAGAGAGGGGGGGTGAAGGCGGCCTAGCGAGAGAGAGAGGGTGGGGGCGGCCTAGCGAGAGAGAGGGAGAGAGAGAGGGGTGGGGGCCGGGTCCTTTCTGTGGGGTGAGACCGGAGGAGGGGTGGATCGGCCTTTCTGTGGGGTTTGGGCGGAGCAAGAGATGGGATAGAGAGGGGTAGAGGGGGGTCGTGGTTTTTAAAAAAAAATTAAACACCAAACCGCCCAAACATGAGGTGGTCTGGTGTGAAGAGGTGACCGCCCCACTGTGCGGCGGTTTGGTATTGAGAGTGGACCGCTCAAACATAGAGCGGTCAGGAATCTCCATTATGTGAAAATGAGTATAACTTAGACGTTCTACGTACTTTTTCTTTCTATGATATTTTGTAATTTGATTTTTTATTGAGGAAAAATAAGCTTTAAATGAAATCTCGGTTTATGATATTTTGAAACATCATTAACAAAATTTCCAAATACGAAAAAAAAAACTTAAAATGAAATCTCGGTTTTAAAAGTTCAAAACAGATTTCGTTAAGCAAATCTAAATAGTTAGCGTTTATATATATATTTTTTAATGTTTAGATATTGCAGGATCCGAATCAGATAACAAAATATTTGAAAATTTAATACATCAATTTAACTATTTAAATGCCATTAGACAGTCTAAATCGAATGTGATGTAATTTTATCATGTAATGACGAAGGCATATGTCGACTCACAATTGACATCATGTTGATCAAAATAATGATCCGGATCAACTCATATGCAACGAGGATATATTGTGAAATGGTGTTCCTAAATTCTCGGGAAAGAATTAGGGAAATGCGAAACAAAATTTTGCAACGTCAATAGCACTCTGGGAGGCACAGTAATATATTGTAGTCTAGTGATAACTCCGACTACGCCAAGACACTGCTGTTGCTAATCTGTTATCAAATGAAATTGTGAAGTTAGAATGGCAGCTTCCTACCGGATTGTTTGTGGTTGAAATTGTGAAGCCTAATATGTTAAAAGTTGATTGTTCGATAATTTCACATTCGCAACACGTCAATCCACGCAGTTTTTGTTGCAACGTTTCCCTCAAAGTCCAGAGGTTGCAACGCGTCATTTCACGCGTAAGGCCATACGACTAAACGAATTACCGAATTTTACAATAGCAATAGAGCTATGGTGTACTTAATCTCGTCAAGTTTCTTAAGCTGGCCGGTTATAATATTAATCGTATGATTTGGAAAAAATATACCATTAATTGATGTTAATTCATTTTTGAGATTGATTATCGCACAATTTTTTTTATATTAAGCTTGTAAAATAAAATTCTCTATTCGGTGCGATGTACTTCTGTATATTTACAAGAAATGAACATAATTTATCTAATATGGCTTATTTGATATAATTGGACAATCTAAAAAAAATAATGAGTTTTTATTTGTACTGTTTGTAAATTTTCATCTCAAAATAAAATATTTTGTCAGATCTACAATACAAAATGGATAAGTAGCTATTTAGTTTTCTTTTAGTAATTTATAATTTTTATTCAAGAAATATACATTTATAGTTATTAATATTAAAGATAAATTTCGCTGGAGGTCGCTACACTTTGTCTTTTGTTACAAATTGGCCACTCGAGTTTGATTTGTCTCTTTGTAGCCACTGAACTTTTCGTTTGTTCCAATCAAGTCACTCTATAACTTTTCCGTCCAAAATATAATTAACGAAATATGCTAATTTCGTCCAAAATAATAACGAAATATACTCATTCTGTCCAAAATACTAACCTAATATGTTCATTCCGTCCAAAATGCTAACGGAAAAATTACATTTTATTAATTTTTTGGATGAAAAAGTTATAGGATGACTTGATTGGAATAAATTAAAAGTTCAGTAGCTATAAAGAGACAAATCAAACTTGAGTGATTAATTCGTGACAAAAAATAAAATTTAGTGACCTCCGGCGAAATTTACCCTAATAGTAACTTATCCATTTCAAAAAAGACTTACAATTTTTTTATATTAACTTAAACAAATTGGCTTATTTGATATTAACTTATTCATTTCAAATGTATAAATATTTTTTGTTTTAACTGATAATATCTTTAATCAGTAACATTTTATACTCATTTCTTAAATTTTTATTTTTCTTTCTAATTTTAGTTAATAAATAGCATATATCACGATGATTCTGTTATTTATTTATTTATAATATTATCAAATATGTAGTTCTATAGTTATACAAAGCGTATATAATCATCAAATTATTGAGTCAAAATAACGCGAAATTTGCTTCTATTAAATAAAAAAAGAGCAAGGCAATGGTACTTTGCAAAATATGGATCAATCTGTGCTATAAATTTATATTTTTATTTTTTGAAGTGTGAACCATTGATTCAAACTATTTAACATGATATTCATATGAAAATATATTTGAAATCAAATTTTATATCTTTTTAGAATTTTCTTGCTATTTTTAGATGGGTAGAAATTCACTACTTTTGGTTGGTTCAAAATTTTTAAACCGGATGATTTCTACCTATCTAAAAAGTAGTAAGCAAATTTTCAAAATTATAAAAAAAAATTCAAGTATATTTTTATATGGAGATCATGTTAAATGGTTTGTATCAATTATTTAAACCTTTTTTGAATAAGAAAAATTGAATATCTAACTTACTAACTTTTATTTAATGTCCATAAAAAACTTTATTTAGATTTCAAACTCACAACTCCTATTTAAAATTTAAAAACAAAAATATTAGCTTTACAAAATATATGATAACCTTACTTAATAAAAAAATATAAATTATTGGATAATGCTGCCAGAATTCAGAAAGAAACTATCTCACCTCTCACCAGAAGGCAGAAGTATTGTATATAAATTATCTACCTTGAGCTTGAGACGATTCATTTATAGTCGCGCAGCACCTAGCTTTCTTGGAATTTGCACCTTGTAGAACTTCGAGCGCACACAATATCCCACTCATTCCAACAAAGAGATCTCATTTCTTCTTGGTTTGTGGGTTCTAACTTAAACTTCTTAAGCAAGCCCGGTAAGATATGGCAAGCTGGCTAGGCTTTCCTCCTCCCTTCGACAAAACTGATCCGACGAGCAGTAAATCCACCAGCGGTGTTGGTTTTCATTCTCTTTCTTTGCCCTCTTATGGCTCTGTTGACAGCATGCAACAGTATCTTAGAGCTTCACCATCAGGGAGCAACCCCTATTCACATGGTATATATGTATACCATTAGTATCATTTTCTCTCTTCCAAATTAAGAAATATCTAATATTAATATATCGTTTATTGTGTGAAAATGTTTTTTTTTTTTTTTTAATTTGGGGTGGAAGCGGGGACAAATTAAGAGAAGCAATCTCTCTATTCAATATGCCGAATTTTGACTCGTAGCACTTCGGATATACATCTTTTCCTTTGCATGTCTCTATTTTGATACGAAAGATCACCCTTGGCTGTTTTTAATTTTGTCCTTGTGCAGTCTATATGTAATTGCTTTATACATAATTTCTTGCTACAGGAAAATTAAATTCTGGGTTATTCTGATCCGTAGGACCGTAGGCAATACCCGTTCGAGAAAAAAGTTAACAGAGTACTTCGTCATGTTTTTGGTAGAATGCAGTGCAAGTGCACCTACAAGCAACTCGGTGATGGGGTGCACAGAGAACCCAAAGCTTGAAGACTTTCTGGGTTCCTACTATCAAGGCAATGCAAGTGGAGTGGATATAAATTGCAATTCGCGACCTAGCTTATCCCCTCCACAATCGCCAAGTAATTACATAGAAACCCAAAATTCATGTCATTATATGCAATCTCATATTGCTACAAATAGCAGAAAAACTAGTCTAATCCCTAGTTCTGATTCTGTGTACAATGTCGGTGTAGACGGTTGTACATCCATCTCAGAAATCAAGTCTTGGTTGAGACAAAGCACTGCATTTGGTCCTGATAAGCAAACAGGCCAGTCATCTCTGACCCTTTCCATGGGTCAGAAATTGCAATTTGATGAGGTGATACCTGCTGATGGATTCAAGGTTCATGCAGTTGAAGTATCTGATACATTAAATGAGAAATTGGTTGAAAAAGAGTCAGTTCCCAAAAAGCCGCATTTTGGTCAGAGGACCTCCCAATACAGGGGTGTCACAAGGTTAGTTCTTACTCTTTGTTTGTTTTATTATAAATTTTCTCTCCTCTATAATTTGCATGGCAAAAATATGTACATGTGATTAACTATATATGAAGAATGTCTATACTATCGCCTAAATTTACTGAAGGAAAAGCAATTAATTAACTGATCAGGTTATTCTTGAATTAAGTAAGAGGTCAACAAATTCAACAATCTTATAAATTGTTGCTCTTGTATGCAGAATAGTGAATAATTAAGATGATTTCTATTTTTGCTTTGGCCGGTTGTAGGCATAGGTGGACTGGAAGATATGAAGCTCACTTGTGGGATAATAGTAGCAGAAAGGAAGGCCAAACAAGGAAAGGAAGGCAAGGTATGGATAATTGTTTGCTTACTTAAGCACTTGGTCCTAGTAAGTCATCATATTTCCATCTGATTTTTAATTTTTTCTAATATGTGCAAATGGAACAACTAATAACTTCACCATTGTCTCTGTATTTGGCATTTTGCTTCACTTTGTCGGTACCAATTTCATGGAGCAGTTTATCTAGGTGAGTAGTTCCTTCAAATTCATCTTTCAATTGTTGACCCTAAAAGGATGCATCATATTTTTCTACATTTTCAGAAGGCTTGCTGTTTTCATTAGAAAGAACCATGTTATGACCTGTTATCTACAAATTAAAGCTGGGTATGGATGTACTAATAAATGTGTAAATATTCATGCAAGGTGGATATGATAAGGAGGAAAAGGCCGCAAGGGCTTATGATTTGGCTGCACTCAAGTACTGGGGCCCATCCACTCACATTAATTTTCTTGTATCTCTCTTGGACGCTACATTCTTTTTTCTTTTGTACCTGCATTTTATTTTTCTTAAACTTCCTGTCAAACAAATTGCCAACTCTTACCACATCATCTTACAGTATTTAAGAGGTTTTAAGTCGACCTTAACATTGTAAATACATTAGCCTAGCCATATTGCAAAATGCAAATAACCTCCCTAACGCGGGTTCACATGCAAGCCTAATATTTTATGATGACGTGCAGGGTTGTTCCATGCTTTTTTTGTTGTTATTATTTTACAACCTTCCTATTAATCGGACAATGGGAGTCTTATAAACAACTGCTCAGGCCATAGGCGCCGACCGCCTATTTATAATTTGACGTCCAGATAAAATAATGTCACAACATTACAATGTCAAAATGTAATTGCTCTTTCATAAAAAAAAAAATTGATTAGTTCACTTGTGGATTTAGTTCAACACCTATGAGAAAGAACTAGAGGAGATGAAGCACATGAGCAGGCAAGAGTACATAGCTCACTTGCGAAGGTTGGTTTTTAACCTCTCTACACTCTATCTTGTTGTCGTGTGTAGCTGATATATGTTTTTTGTTTCTTTTGTTTCAGAAATAGCAGTGGATTCTCAAGAGGTGCATCAATTTACCGAGGCGTAACAAGGTTCTGTCCTCATAATCCCTGCACGACATTTTATTTAATTTCTTCCGGGCAACCTTTCGTCCTTCCCAATTTGCTTAGTGTTTGCTTCTCTTTGATGTTGTTTCTTTTGATACTTGATAGGCATCACCAGCATGGGAGATGGCAAGCAAGAATTGGCAGAGTGGCTGGAAATAAGGATCTGTATCTTGGGACATTCGGTTAATAGCTCTTTTATCTCTGCTCATGTTGTTTGTTTTGTCGTTAACTAGTCCTTCATACTTGTTTCCTAGAGCATTTTCTTGCGAGCTTACACCACTGATATTAGCCATGCAATCAATTTGCCATCATCCTTCTAGATTGAAAGGTTCTTTCACCTAATTAACTTTGAGTGAGGCTACGGTGCTACGGCTCAAAATTTGACTTTTGAAAATCCTAACGGTCGATCCGAACCGTTCAACATGATTATAAAATGAATATGTACTTGCAAACCAAATTTTACATTTTTTCGATTTTTTTACTATTTTTTCGAAAATCACTTGATCTGAACATTCTGGACCATCCAAAAACAGCATATCTAAAAAAATAGTAAAAAAATTCGAAAAAATGTAAAATTTGGTTTGCAAGTACATATTCATTTTATAATCATGTTGAACGGTTCGGATCGACCGTTAGGATTTTGAAAAGTCAAATTTTGAGCCGTAGCACGGACCCAATCCGTGCTATGCATAGCACCGTAGCCTCACTCATTAACTTTTATGTTGCCTGATTGAGAGTCTACCTGCATTCTTTTTGTATCTAAAATTTTGTCATAGAGACCTATAGCAGGATAATGTTAGCTTGAGTGCTTTGAAGAATTAAGTCCAAAAGGAAAAGAAAACAAGCTAGTCTTTTTGGATTTTCCACAACTTACACCATTACTAATAGCATATTACGGATGCAATTGCAACAGTATATGCTAAAATTAATCGAATTAGATAACATGACACCTTTCATTTGCTACAATGTAGGTACTCAAGAGGAAGCAGCAGAGGCCTATGACATAGCGGCCATCAAATTTCGTGGCATGAATGCGGTCACCAATTTCGTCATTAGCAAATACGATGTGAAGCGCATCTGTGCAAGCACACATCTGATTAGCAGCGATCTAGCCAAGCTATCACCTACCACCTCTTCAGATGTTGCCATGTCATCAGAAGATCTTCTAAGTTTTTTCGAAAATACTGATGGCAAGCGAATTGATGATTATCCCAAGATGCCTTTCTCGGCCTCTCTCAGTGAGCCTAATAAGGTCAATGGCGGCAGCAAGGTCGAGATATGTAATGCTTCATATGACGGGGAGCAGCATCCCTACATATGCTACTATCCTGAAGCATCAAATTATAAGAGTGGTGAAAGTAATGCAAATACAAATCGGATGGTGCCGGCTTGGCCGTTTCAGATCTAATTATTCCGTGATGTTTGTTGTGTGGAATGATTTAGAAAACAGCTCCTAATATGAGCTGAAATTTTGGGGATCTTGTTTATGGGGTGGGAATGGGTGTTAGACTATGGCTGTTCTGTGTTTTTTGAGAAGAAATGTGGCTGTTCTGTGTTGTTATGGTATTGTGCTAATTAACGATTCATATGGATAGTTTAGATATATGTAATGTGTATATAGAAAAGCGCTTAGCTTAATTAAATGTAGCCGTCTGCCTGTTCTGTTTGTTCTGTTTTTATAGTGTTATGTTTATCTAATTCTCTTTGAATAATCTTGTGTCGTACGTTATCATGCCTAAAGATTTTGTGAATATCTCAACTATATAAAGTCCAAATGAGTTTGCTTATCATTTTATACCCAATTTCACAATTTGAGGAATTCCGTAATTTAAATACATTCCTTTCTCTCCGAAATAGAACTTGGGAAAATAAATCTGCTGCGATTCCGAGGTAGATCGCAGGACCCTGCGATCCCATCTCAACTGTTGGTCTTTATCGAGATGCGTGCGTGAAAATTTACTTTTTAAGAACGTTTCCGAGATCCGCGCTCAAGAAAATTTGAACCGTTGATCTCGGGATCGCAGGGTCCTGCGATCTGCCTCGGAATTGCAGCAGATTCGGACTCTAGAACTTGGTCAGTGGTTTTTTTATGAACTCATCATTTATAATAACAAAAATTATAATTCTTTCCACACTATTCAAATTGATATTTTTCCTTGTTATGTAATTTACACCTAATTCAAACAATGCTATTATTATACTTTGAAGATCCAAATTAGGGGTGTCAATGATACCCTTTTAACCGTTTACCCTATCTGTACCGTATTCGATAAGACGGGTATGGATAAATTTATTTTTGTTAGCTTATCGGGTATGGGTATGGGTAAGGGTACGGGTAAAGCATGTTTCATACTCGTTACTAGGGCTGCAAACGAACCGAATCGAATCGAACTTACCCTCAGTTTGAGTTTGGTTTGAATTAATTTCGAACTAAGTTTGGTTTGAATTAATTTCGAACGAACTCAATTTCGAATTGAATTTTTTACGAACTCAATTTCGAACTTTTACGAACTTTGTTACAACTTACGAGTTATGACTTATGGCTGGGCCATAGTTCGAAATTACAACACTTCAATAAAAACTCAGGCATTCTGAATTATAATTACACAGTACACTAAAGTTTATATCAAAGTTCATTACAAATACCAAAATTTATATCAAATACCAAAGTTTAGTACAATCAATCAAAGTTCAGTACAATCACAGAATCCAAAGTTTTCCAAATAGCCAACATGAGCAATATCACCAAAGTTTTCAAATATCCAAAGTATTCAAAGTACAATTTAAATATCAATAGAAGTACAGAACAATCACCAAAGTCTTAGAATTATTACAAACCCAAATATTATCCTAAATAAAACATTAAAGTTCATTATCAGCGGAAATTAACGGTTCACGTTTGAGTTAATTTCGAACTAAGTTTGGTTTGCGAACCTATTTCGAACGAACTAGGTCCAGTTTGAGTTTGGTTTGAATTAATTTCGAACGAACTCAATTTCGAATCGAATTTTTTATGAATTTTTTCGAATCAAACTCGAATCGAATTAAGAACTACGAATTTTTTGTGCAGCCCTACTCGTTACCCTATAGGGTAATTGTATAAAATAAAATTTTATAATAATGTTTGAGTAATAATTAGTGTGATGGTGAAATTTATTTGCGAAATATTTCATAGAATATAATTTGAACAATAATTAATGGTGAACTTTTGTTATTTAGTGTTTTACTATAAAAAATATTAAACATATTACTTTTATTTGAACGTTTTTGAATTCTCTTGCTTTATAAAAAAATATTAGTTGGAATTGATTGCAAACTTTTTTTTATAGTAATGTGATTGTTTAAGTGTAAAATCAATGATTTTTTATGTTCTATTTGTAAAATATAAATAAAATTAATTATTATATTAGTATTATTCGTTATTCACCCGCTACCGTTTCATTACCCGATAATTTTAACGGATAAAGATAGGATAGGATAAAGTCAATTCTTAATGAGTATGAGTAGGATATAGGTAAGATTAATTTTTAGTGGGTACGAGTATGAAAATACTTTCACCCTACCCGTATCCAGTATCGTACCCATTGACACCCCTAATCCAAATGCACCATTGGGCGAAGGTTAGCGTAAATGTTTCTCAAATAAAGTTTCCGTAACAGCCGAAACTATAATAAATTATTTATTAAAAAATTTATAAGAAAGACTAAATCGCTGCTTACCTGCTTTATATCCAAAGCAGATACCGCATTAAATAACACGAAGGTCTGTATACTCATTTCAATTTCCATGTTGAGGCCCTATAGAGGCACATTTCAATTTTCAAAGGCCTTATTTGATTCAAGTTCTGTATTGATACTTTCTCAAAGGCCTGCCCAATTGAACTTGTACAGCTCATTAATTTTATCTTGGCAATTTTAAGGCGTTAAGCCTATGGGTGAAAACGGTATCGACAATATCTAATTCGTATTCGATTCGTATTTAACAAATTAGATGTGGATATCCAATATCTGAATATCCGTGTGGATATAGATACTAATATGGTTTTATTTTAATTATATATATCCGAATAGCATATATAGAATATATATTATGAAAAAATTATGTTATTCACTATTATAATTAGATAAATATTATGAACTTTAGTATTTTTAATTTATTTTTATATTATTTTAATAAATATCCGATCTGATCTATTCGAATCCGTCTGATATTCGCTCCGTTTTCACTCTTGATACTTAAGCCTCATTTTAACAGCATATGAGAATTTATAAAAAAAAAGTACATTCGTCATTCTAAGAGCACTTGCATCTTAATTGAAAAGACATTACAAATTTTGATTCGGCTATTGCAACATTTGTTAGAGAGATGTAAATTCATTTTCTTAGCAAGTTTATTCATTTAAATATCTTATATAATAATCGTATTAACATAACATCTAGTTTGCAAGTCTTATTACAGTAATGTAAAAAAAAACAAAATAAATGTTAAATGTTTGACGAGTCTCATAAATTTAAAATCGGATATGAATTATTTTTTATAAGTTTAAGATATAATTTTTTAAACTGTTGATTTAACATGCTGACATTTACAGTTGCAAGATGTACATTCTCCAAGACTCCAACAAGGAACACCAGTAAGCCGCACGAAGGGTCTCACCGAAAGCGCCGCAGAAGAACAAGGGAGGAAGATCCGGTCTGAGCTGTTGTTGTTGTAGCGAGATTACTAGAAAAAGGTCCCTCCGTGACTGACGAATCTACCCCTCCCTACTCTCTTTTTTCAGTGTTTTTTTGTATTATATATCTACAGGAGAGTGTGTACCTTTCCTTCTTGATTCGATTTAATCCCGTCTACTCTCTTTTTTCAGTGTTTTTTTTTTGTGCTCTTTTTTGTATTATATATACACAGGAGAGTGTGTACCTTTCCTTCCTGATTCGATTTAATCCCGTCCTTTCTGCATCCCTCCTCTGTTCCCTCTCTGAGATTTCCTCTCTCTCTCTCTACTGGAGAATGTTCAAGATTTCCAAGTTTCTCAGGTATGTCCACAATTTACAAGAATCTCTCTCTTTCTCTCTCTAGAAATGTTCAATGTTCCCAAGGCTGTCTAGAATGGGCTTTCTGTTTTTTCTTCTATTTCAATTAATTAGCTTCTTTATTCAATAAACAAATCTACTTAACTTCTTTAATACTATTTGTTGAGACGCCGACCCTTCGATTTTATAAAACTATTCTAAACTTCGGAGGAGCGAGATTGTGAGTTTTGTGATATACCGGTTGTTTAAATTGGTCGCGAAGGAGAAAATCAACCGATCAGGAACCCCGGTACTAAAAGTATCACTTGAAAAAAAAAAAAATCTTTGGGATTTTTTTGTTTTAGAAATTTGATTTTTAGCAGACAAAACGGTGGTAATTTTTCCAATGCGAGCTTTATCTGATGCGGGTCAGCTTTTGTATTGTGCGTTATCACATTAGAAAGAGAAAGACTCCAGCTTTTTCCATCTGATTCCCATTTCTGAAAAGTATACAAGTGCAGAAAACCCCCTGTTTTTTTTATTTTTTACTTACCTTTTACTCCCCTTTTAACATTGCCTTTTGCCTCCCGTACCTTGTTTGCTTCTCCTTCCTTCTCCCAATATATTCTGCCCTCTATCAATCATCCTTGATTTTCTCCCTTCTTCCTTCTATTCTATATCGCTATTTAATGTAGTTCAACCAATTTGCAATTTGGTACCTACGTTTGGCATATTTTGTAAATTCCAGACAAGTCCCTTTTGTACTATAAATCTAACCCTTGCCTATTCGTAACAAATTTATGTTCTTGCAATTCCAGGTGTTGATGCAATCAAGCTGAGAAAGGAGATACAAATTAGCCAGAAGTAAAAAGAGAGAAGGAAAAACTTAACAAGGGACATGGAAGGAGATAGCAAGGTGATGCAAGCATTTCAAAAGAGTTTTGTGCAAGTGCAAAGCATACTTGAGCAGAACAGGCTTTTAATAAATGAGATAAATCAGAACCATGAGTCAAAACTACCTGACAATCTCGGTAGAAATGTCGGTCTAATTCGAGAACTCAACAACAACATAAGGAGGGTGGTTGACCTCTACGCAGAGCTCTCCACTTCCTTTGCCCGATCGGTCGACTCAGAGGACTCAGCCGGTGCGGTTCGATCTGACACACGAGCCGCTCAAAAGAGAAGCAGGCCTATCTAGGGTTGATATTTTTTTTCCTTGAATCAGTGCTCTAATTTTGTTTTGTGTAGAATCTATGTAGTCTTAACTTTTCAGTGGAGAAACTTTGTCCAAGTCTCTGTTTGTTATATGGTTTTATCTATGAGCTTCTTAATGGAAAGAGATTTGGTTTCCCTGGATTTGTGATTTTGTTTTATGTGTTGCCAATTATAGTTTGGATTATTGTGTTGGTATCATGAGAAATGGGTAATAAAAGGTACTGTGCTTTTAATGATTTTTATTTCTGGTTGCCAGTAAAGCCAAGGATCTATCATCTATGTTCCCAGTACTGGTATGAATTTCTAGGTACTGTTTCTGGGATGCTAGGTAGTCAGCCTTTTCTGAAAGATTTTGCTAATATATCCCTGAAATAATTTTCTTTATGGACACAATTCCAAGTAGAATCATTATATACACTAATACACGTAATATTGCAGAGCACTTGAGAGTAGGTCCGATGGGCATCAGACCTACTCTGGTTCGATGGGTTTAATCACTGCCGATTTGCTTATAGATTCGTGCATAACGCTTTAAACTTTGTACGTGTCTGTTTCAATTTCGTGCGCACAAATCTTAAATTAGATCGGACGGTCATCATGCTCGTTGAACCTAAAAGTAGGCTACTCCGTTCTCATTGCAGAGAGCTCTTTAACTCTTTTCCATTCAAGGCATCAAGGCGTTGTTGACATCTAACATAAATATTTTTGATATGTTCCGTTAATTAGCTTTAAAATGTATAGTGTGCACCGAGTTCAAGGTATGCTTAATTTATTTTGTTAATGATACACACCACATTACATAGACAACTGATATCTTTTTCTTTGAGAAAATGCCCCCTTGGCCTAAATTAATAGCTCAAATGTTGTCTAATTTGCCGGTTTCATGAGACTATAAGCTAATACAACGAAACTAAACAACAGGGTATTATGTATTAAAAGGAAAAAAAAAATGTACTGATGACTTAATAATTATGGAACAAGTGTACATTTTGAAGAAGATATATTATGTTATTGATGATTGTCCATTATATAACAGGAAACATCTTGTCAGCAGTTATGCTTAAATTAGGTATTTCTTTTTTATGTTTTTTCCCTTGCAACTTGTTAGTCTCAGATCCTACATGACCCATACATTGCATATAATGTGTTTTCAATTTTAAATTTAAGCATATTATGTAATTAGAGAACCAGGAAGGATTACAAGTGCAAAAGTCCAAGCTCACCTAGATATATCACAGATGGTTTTGCCTAATAAAGAAATGGGCCATTAATGAAGGCATCAAATTGCTTCAATGATTGATGTGGCAAATATTCTTAGAGGTGCATGTGTTCTCAATAAACCACTTCCCTAGCATACTAACTTGCTTAATTATACATTTATATCTTGCATCTATCTTTGGTAGTCACCGTCAATCATCCTTGTTCACAAAAAATTTCTGTACAAGTGGGCCCACCTTCTTTTGTCATCGAAAACTATTACTTTTCTTTGCATAACTACGGAAATGGACGGTTGATTACAATCAAGATGATTTTGTATCACATGTTTTAGCAGACCTGTCCATGTCCAGGGCCACTATGTTTTTAATTATTTCAAGTACACAGGAAATAGTTGTCAAATAGTAAGTTTCACCAAGCAGTTAATTCATATATGATTACTCTGGTAAAAAAATTGTGGTAAATTTCTGTTGTAAGAATTATTACTCAAAAAAAATTCCTGCTGTGAGAATTAAATTAGGGAAGATTTAATTTGAACCTTTGCACAAAGTTAAAAAAATCTGACCTTTAAAATTTGGGCTTGGTTAGATGCTTGTGACATATGAAGTTAAAACAGTTAGGCTTTATAATTTGGAAAAATAAGTTTCTTATAAACATTTTGACATTGAAATAAATTACAACGTGGTAAGTTCAAAGCAAAAGAAAAATTCACTGTATTTGAAGAAAACAAACTAAAGATAATGGCTATAATTAAGAGAACAATGTTTATTTGCCTAGGTAAATTTACTTTCTACATCAATTTCCGTGAGAGATACTTTGAAATGCTGTATGAAGGACAATAAAGCAAAATAAACCACTATTACACATTCCAAAATAAAGCAAACTAAAACCACTATTACACACTCCAATTGACAATGATAAAAACTTTTAAAAGCATCGTTCTTTCAATTAAACTTCTCAATTTCCTATGGAATCACAATGGCTAGCTGTATGTGCGTATATAATTTTATCATCATACCTTCATGCTGGAGGGAGGCATGCATGATGCACCTGATATGGTTTAGTGCTTGAAAAGCTTTTGATGATTTCTAAAAAGATGCATAGTGCATCAGCATGGAAAGCCCCACCGAATTGTATAAATTTTAGGTTTTGGGTCTTCCAATCATACATGCCAGAATCTCAGATAAGGTCATATAAGCTTTTTGACCACTGATTTGGCCAAATCCAATAACTTTCTAGTAATTTAGTCTGCTTTGCAACTAGGCGTATTAAAATTTATGTTAAAGGTCGTAATCGCCTACATTTGTCTTCTAACTGACTATTAAATAA
Organism: Carex littledalei; assembly: GCA_011114355.1. Classification (NCBI taxonomy): domain Eukaryota; kingdom Viridiplantae; phylum Streptophyta; class Magnoliopsida; order Poales; family Cyperaceae; genus Carex; species Carex littledalei. The sequence continues at coordinate 8,304,544 of CM022096.1, read as the reverse complement.
AAGGTTAAGAGACTTGTCAAGGAAGGGTGTGTGTGTTGAAAGTTGAAACCGGTACCGGCATTTTTTGACAAATTTGAGGGTTGTAATTTTTTAGTAAACTAAATCTTGCAAGTGGTTATTTGTTTCAATGAAACAAATGGGCGCCAGTCGCCTCTTTTTTTCTTTTTTTTTTTTAAACTGACTATTAAAAGATGTGAATTAATGTTATATTTGTTTGTTTGCAAAAGAAAGGTGAAAAAAGAAGTGCCAGGTGTTGGAAGAGGCAGTACAATTACTCAAGAGCAACAATTCAAGAAGAGAAAGTGGTTGTGCTTTCACTCGATTATTTTAGTTATTTGAACATGCAAGGAGTTACCTTTTAGAAACCCTTCGAAACATTAATTATTTGATATGCCATGCCAAACATTTATCGAACCCTTCGAAACAACAATAAGATTTTATATAATTATATCATCTTTTTATCTAGTAAAAAAGAGATAATACTTTTTGTGTGGTAGATTGAATGTTTGAAATCCATATAACAAATTTTTGTGAATAACTTTTTTTTATCAATATATCGATGGCCGGCTACTGGCCAACTGTTCTTCAAAAAAAAAAAAAAATTTGTGAATATTAAATAGTTACAAAATTTAATTCCAAACCTCTTTTCAAAAATATTATACCATACATTTTAAAAAATAAACTGAAGTGGCATATTATGGTGCTCGCACTTTATTATTTTCTATTTGCTTGTTGCAGAATGGTCCTTCCAAAATAATATAAGAGTTCATCGACTTCGAAGTCCTCCATTTTACACCAGTAAATGGAAATGCTTTTAAGTGAGAGAAAAAAAGTAAGCAGCAATAAAAATAATCCTTTCTAAATAATTTGTTAGTACCATATTTTTGAGAAGGCAAGTGTAAATTTTTGTGTCAGAGAGCTAATTAGTAACGATTAAAAGTTGAGAGCTATTGACCGGACATAATTCTTTAATTATAAAAGATTTTTTTTTTATTCTCCTGCTTTATAAAAAATCTTGAAACATATTGTCTTCCTCTTCAAAATTTTGTACTTAAAAGATGAAAATATTTTTTTAAGGTAAAAAAGGTGAATAATTATAAAGTAGAAATACAAGAATCATATATTGATTTAATGATAAAAAATAATATTTTTTGTGTGAGAGATCATGAATTCAAAACTCAGATAACGGTCTTTTATGAACAATAATGAAAGTGAGAAGGCTAGATATTTATTTTTCTATCTCAAAAGAAAATAATAAAACAGAAATACAACCAAAAAAAGGAGAGACTAAGAGACAAGGCAAAAGGTTTAAAATTTTGCTTTCGGTATTTTGGAGGCTAGCTAATAGGGAATACTTATCACCAACCTATGTCTTCTGATTCTTCTCTGGTTCCCTTGCTCATCAATTTGTTCTCTTCCCGTTAGAAACATTATCCAATAAATATTTAATTTGACAAGCTTGTACCATGACAACTTGTGTTTATAAAAGTCCTTTTTTTTTACTTCATGAATAAACCAATTTTGAGAATAAGTTTCTGTTTCATGTAATAGTCCGTCAGTGTTCAGTGTTCAGTGTTCACCCATCATTCTTCTTTTTCGAAACAGGGTGAAAAAGAAAGACTTTTAGGGGCTTTATGTCTGACTTGTGAACCGCAAGTTTAAATTTTTTTGAAGTTCGGAATTTGCCGGAGAAATAAATAAGTACTGATAATAAATTGTTGTTGTTGTTGTTGTTGTTATTTTGTGAAATTACTTAAAGATCAATTGATTCCGAAATTTTTATTTATATTCTTTCAAAAAAAAAAACCAAAACACTCCAAATTGTGGGCAATTTTAAAAATATCAGGCCTCTAAACCAATATGCGGCCTCTCAAGAATGGAGTCGCAGATTGGCTTGGCGGCTCGGTATTTTTGGAATTTCGCACAAAACATGATTTATTAGTTGGTTTAGAATATGATATAAATAAAAATTTCGCAATTAATTGCTTTACAAGTGTCATGTTACCTCAAATTAACACTACGTTTTGTTATAATAATTGTGTGAGAATTCCTGACGGTTTTCTCTAAATTCACATTGCAAATTTCAAACATAAAAATTGAGTCTACACGAAAGACAAAGAACATAGTGCATTTGGACAAAAAAAAGAATAACTAAAGAATATAACTAATTTAAAATTGAGAATCGTAGTTAATTCAATTTTTTGTTGGATTAATAAAATAGTAAGTTAATCCACAAAAGATAAACAAAGAATAGTTGGTAGCTCTTGATTTAAATATGAGTTAGCTGAAAAAATAGTGTTATTCTTAGATTAACACTGTTCTTTTAAGCTATATATGTTATTAGTTAATTAGAAATGATTGATGGACAATAATGGACCGAACACAAAATTCGATCCTATAAAAATATACAAAAATATTATATGAAATATATACAGATTCCGATCGAGTGATCGCATTCGAACTTTTGTATAGGCCGAAAAAAATTCAGATAAATGTTAAAACTTAATAATGCCTATGAAAATTGAAAATAAACAGCCTTCATTCATATCGAGAGAGGACATTAAATTGAAATCATGAACACAACGACAAAATAAAAATTGCCTACTTTTTCGAGTAAGACAAGGTTCACTCCAAAAGTCATTCAAGTATTGGAGTCCGGCTAATATGACATTGGTGTCATTTCAAATTCAATAACACCACATCGTATACCGTTAGATCTGCTTTAATATTCGTGCAAAACACTAGTGTCTTTAATATTCGTGCAAAACACGAATATTAAAGCAGATCTAACGGTATACGATGTGGTGTTATTGAATTTGGAATGACAACAATGTCATATTAGTCGGACTCTATTATAAATGTTAAACATTTTGAATGGTCGGTAAAAATTTGAGAATAAAGCTGACACAGTCTGACTACGAGTACTATCATCAATATTTATGTATGATAGGATATGTTCACTGTACTAGATAGCTGATGATTGATTCGAATCAGTAGAAACTAAGAAGGTATTCGGATTAGCTGAAATTCCAAAACTAATGAACAGTAATTCTGAAATCTCTGCAATCCGAATTCAGTTATCGAATTTTTCTCGAGAACGCATCTCAAAACAACTGGTTTTTTCTTGCACGCATCTCGAAACAGTTCGAGGGCTGGATTCGGATTGCAGGAATTTCAGGATTACTGTTACCGGTCTCGGATTTCAGCAGATGCATATGTACGGTACGGGACAACACGTCTAATTTTTCTATTTTAACAGATTATTTTTCAAATTTTTGTTTCATTTTTTATTACTAATAACTGTTTTTCCAAATTATATCAAAAGTTCAAAACACAAAAACATTACAAAATATTAAAAAAAAAAAAACTAATCTAATTTGTCTCCAATTTTCTGAATATTTTTCCATATTTTTTGAACATTTATACATTTTAAAGTAACAAATTATCAAAATCTAAAAAAAAAAAATAATTGGCACGGTACATCGTTCAAAACCGTGTCATGCTTTTAAACGTGTTGTGTTCATCTCCGACGCTGTGTAGCACGACACAGTACGTCTAGAAATTTTGACGTGTTGTCGCGGCACGGTCTTGTTCCGTGTACACCTAAGCACGATATGCCGGAACACGACACAGTATGGCCGCAATACACTAACCATGAGTTCCAAATTCATAAATTGAGTTGGAAATATAGATTAGAGGCAGAATCGAGCTTTCAAGCTGTAGGACTCAAATGTGAATGGAGATGATTACATAAAATTTTCATACCGTAAATAAAAATTAATTTTACAGTATCCATAATATTTTACTTTAAACTATATAAAAATAATATATAAGTTAGTAAATTTGAATATAAATATGGAATCAATTCTCATTCCTTAAATGTACTGTTGTCCCAGCACTATATCACGAACGAAATTTGAGAAAAATACATAGCGCAGTGGGAAATTTATGTAGGATAAGAGTCAGAATGAGATATATTTTTATTTTTTAAACATGTTTTTATATATTTCTCAATAAATACAATAACATAAGTATATTTTAAAAAAGAATCGATCGAGGCAATCAACTTATATATTCTTTCTTAGTTAAAGCTATAAGCAGACTGAAACAAACATACATAATTATTTATGATTTAGATGTTATAAAATCTACATAAATATGAGAAAATAAGTATTTTTTATAATAGACAATTGTTAACATTTATGTAATATAATAACAAATAAATAATTATTTTTAACAAAGAGAATCAGTCTTTGGTCTAGTGGCAAAGACAATTATTTTCCGTGTGAGAGATCGCAAGTTCGAAAATTAAATAGAAAAATATTTAGTGAATGTTAAATATTTTGTTAGCTTGATCTTCAACTTTTACTTAAAAAAAAAAGCTATTTTTAATAAGGATTAAATAATTGGGTGGAAAAAATGAGTAAATTTTTAGCTGTACCCTTTGCAATTTGCTAAATCAAAGTATGTTCAATACGAATGCATTAGCAATAAATGCGCATAGCCTCAGCAAATATTGATCTCGTCGAAGTTTATTTAATTAATTAAATTATTGGGACTCAAATTTTCACTTGGTTGTACATGTGGGAGTAGCCAGAAGAATCAATTATTGGCTAAGATACAAGATACTTCTAAGTAGATAAAAATAAAAATCACAAACGTGGTTAAGTAGTGATGTATACAACCCACACAAAACGGGACCACAGGATGTGTGGACTTGGACCAAATTCGTGACGCACTCAAATGTACTTAATATCTAATCGAATATAATTTAAAATTTAAAAGGCTTCATATTCACTCCCCTCTAGATATCGTTAGAGACAACATATATACCATATAGTTTAATATATATTATGAAAGAGTGAGCCTATGGTGCTATGCATAGCACGGATGACTAGTGTACTACGGCTCAATATGGTACTTTTTAAAATCCTAACGGTCGATCCAACCGTTTAATGTGATAACCATATGAATATGTACTTGCAAACTAAATTTTATATTTTTTCGAATTTTTTTACTATTTTTTTAGATAAATAGAATTTTGATGGTCCAGAATTTTCAGAAAACACTGATTTTTCTACCTATCTAAAAAAATAATAAAAAAATTTGAAAAAATATAAAATTTAGTTTGCAAGTACATATTCATATGATTATCACATTGAACGGTTGGATCGACCGTTAGGATTTTAAAAAGTACCATATTGAGCCGTAGTACACTAGCCATCCGTGCTATGCATAGCACCATAGGCTCACTCATTATGAAAAATTTATGTTACTCACTATTATAAAAAGTAAATATTCGTGTCCGCATCCGTTTAATATCCGATCTTTATATGTATCTGTCTAATATTCAATCCGTATACCTATTCAAAAAATAAAATAGATACATGGATGATTTTACTACTCTCCAATCCGTATTCGTTTGCACTCAGGACCAGACCTCAGCACAAGCGCGCTTTTAAAGGGAACATCTATGGACTGGCAATAGAAAAACCATGTCACAGTTGACTGTTTAAATTAATTTTAGTCTAACACAAATGCACTTCACGTTTGGATATACGGTAAGCTCAACTCAAATTTTGTGGAAGGTGAAAAAATAATTTCGCAGAACGCTGAATCAAGATTCTAAATAACAATTATTGCGTCATTGCGGAGAGGCCGAAAGGAAAGCTATTGCGAATAGCGTAACTATAATGGAAGCTATCGTACATAAAGCCTTTTTAAAAAAAAAAATTATATTCTATATTTTTACTAATTATCAACATTATCAATATTAGAGAATTGGAGTAACAACCAAATGACAATTAATTTAAGTCTATACTTTTTTCAATCATGCAAATAAAAAAAAGGATCTACAAGGTAATATTATTTAATAGTTCATACCTCGTAGTACATATTATAATAGAAGAAGAACAATTAATTTTACAAGTAAAATAAAGTCGTACCTATTTGATTATTTTACAGATTATAATAATCGAAATCAACTTTCAATTGAAACAAAGGGCAATAATTTTACAAGTGAATACTAGACGAAGAGCAAGCAAAATGAAAAATTAATATTTGAATATTTTCTGATATAAAAGGAGAGACTAAATCACAAATAAAAACATAAGCACAAAGTTTAGTTTAGCATACCTAACATAGCGGATCATGTAGCATCACAAATAGAAACAGAAGCCCATGTAAATTGCAAAAAAATAAATAATAAAAAAGTCCATGTAACATAGTGGACAACAATAACGCATAGCACATAGCGATAATAGCGGTAAGCGTATAGCAGCCGTAGATGAATTAGGAAACTTTTATCTATAGCGTCGCTTTTATGGTCTGAAAAAACTAGCTATTTAGAATACTGCGATGAACGGATCAAACGGTGCAGGTCTCTCTTGTTTTAACTTTTACAAAAGATGGATATTTTATAAAAAAAATTCAAACTGATATATTATTTTTGACAATATGTAGTACGTAATAAGGCGAATACAATATTTCAAATCATATAGTCCATTGTTCCTATTTCCTGGAGATTTGGACTGTATTTGAGAGACACACCTGATTCATTAATATCATAAGAATAATCAAATGGAACTTTTCCGACACACCAATATATGACTTCCTTTAATAAACTAAATTTTAAATTATAATTCAACTAGTTTCGTTGATCTGATTCTATGTCACATGGAATAGTTGCACATTGAAGAGGATGCAATTTAGAGTGACAGTACAAAGATTATGAAAACAAATAAATGCTGAGTCTTAATTACAGCCAACCCTTATTTTTTTAACCTTTTAATCTGCAATAAAATCTAAGTTTTTTAATTGCTCATGTTTGTCATTTGAAATTTAATTAGAATATAATTGTTTTACTAAACATGATGTAATGTGCTGTCCTATAAAAATTGTATTTAAAATTCGATAAGTATAGACACTGCTTTATTAGCTTGGAGGGATCCAATGCTTGCATATTAGATAAAGCTATCACTTTCCGCAAGTCTTATTCACTGAGCTTTGAAAACGAATTTTGGATATATATATATATATCGCCGCAATAATGTCGTCTTAATTGAGTTCGGTTCTATGCTGCTCTAAGGTGCGGTTCACTATGTGGTAAACTACACTCATGATGCAATTTGATTATTAATTTTCTGATGAATTCAATATAGTTCTGATATGTAAGTGAGAATATTATTAAAAAAAAAAATGGTTCTTGTATTTCAAAGAAAGAGAAAATTCGGTCTTACATATATACAGATAGCTACACGGTCATTGCCACAAAAGAACAGTGGATCGAGGAGCTTCTAGTTAGAGTGGTCTAAGAAATCAGATACGCCCACATTCGTGGGTGTGTGTGTTTAAGTGGGTGTGGGAGCCATTTTTTAGATTTGTTCATCTTACGTTCTAACTCGTCTCCAGTCTGTGCAACACCAGAGGCTCCGGTACAATGATTGAACTTGGATTAAATCACTACATATATCCGCGTAGGGGTGCAAACGGATCGGATACGGATCGGATAGTGGTAAAATCATATCCGTATCCGTTTTTATTTTTCGGATACGGATACGGATCGGATATTAGACGGATATGTACGGATACGGATCGGATATTGGATATCCGTGGATATATACATAAATATGTTCATAATATATATTAAACTATATAGTATATATCTACTATTCGGATATGGATAATTAATATTCAAAACCATATCCGTATCCGTATCCGCACGGATATCGGATATCCGTATCTAATTTTCGGATACGGATTCGGATACGGTCGGATTTTATCCGATCCGTTTGCACCCCTATATCCGCGCGTAATTATTTATACTTATATCCTTCATTTTGAAATGAACTATGCTGTTATTCTTTACCTCAAAAAACTATGCTATTATTCTAATAGAAAAGTAGGATTCTGTTTTTCCGATTCCAACTATTTAAAATTTTCTATTCATATATCTCGATAAAGAAATTTTTTTCATGCACGAATATCAATAAATTTGATAGTTGAAATCGGAGAAACATAACTCTATTTTTCCATTGGAACAGCAACAGAATCGTATCCCTTCATTTTAACGTAGAACCAAACTGATACTCCATCAATAGGTAGGCCTTCAAGTCTTTTATTCTTTTAAGTGAGCATTTCATCGAAAAGAGAGATTCTCTAAATGAGGTAAATAAATTAACAGTCGTGCGAATGGTGGGACTTTTTAAGGATTCCAACCTAATACCTGCTTCATTTGTTAATAATTTCAACAGTTCGCTTTTTTTTGGGTGCTTTCGGATGAGCTAGAACCTATCTAGATGCTTCAAATAGTAGCAACATTTATTTATGAATAATGATTTTTTACTTTTCGATGTTTTTTTACCTCGAGGATCACCCGTCAATAAAGTTTCGGTATCAGTGGAAAATATATATAAAATATTTAGATAATCCTGGCCCAACCCATGATTAGTTCGTCCCAGTTTATAACTAAGGATGTGAACTACCAATTTGAAAGTGGGTCTATTTTATGTTCTTGTCTTGTTTCGTTTCATATCTTTTCCAATTCAATCCGTATTTTTTGAGCGAATCTCGATTTTGATTTTTCACTTCTAGTCTTCAAATTTGACTTTATTAGCTATTATTGCGTCATCGCGATTATTGTGACCTTCTATTGGAACTTTTTCCTTTTTTTTTTGTATGTGTCGGTATTTGGTAATGTACTATTCCGCTATTCGCTTTTTAGGCATCAGTCTCATAGACTCACATTATTTATACACTACACGGATATGCTAGTTTAGGCGCCTTATTGGTATCGGACACGTATTGGGTACCGATACGCGTCCGATATGGCACCGATACGTATCTGATACGCCAGCTGGCGTATCTGCCTATGTAGCGTATTCTTACTTGGTCGATACGGTTACCGATACTCTGTTGAAACAGCTGGATACGGCTCGATACGTGTGGATACGGTGAACCGCGCATGCGAACCGTGCCCGCACCTGTGAGCCACGCCCGCGCCAGTGAGCAACGCCTACACCAGCGCAAATGGATTTTTTTTTTCTGCCCCGCACGTGAATCGAACTGGGGCTTTCATGTTGAGAGTCAAAACATTTAACCACTACACCAAATTTTGTTTGTGATATACTCTAATAACTATAGTATTTAATATATTCTTATGTTATGCCTTTAATTTTTTATTCAAATTTGATTTAAGTTATGATTATCTAAATATAATATATATAATAGACGTATCGTATCCTAGATTTTTGAAAATTGTCATATCACCGTATCCGTATCGTATCCAATACAATACCCATACCTGTATCCACCGATATTTTTATTAATATTCAAAGTTTAATACAAATTATTATTTATGCCCAGATTGTCAGCCAATTTTGAAAAATACCCAAGCCGACCAGAAAATGGCCGGCTTACTCGTTTTCTGGCCGCCCCCCTAAGCCGGTCATTTTCTGGCCGGCTTACTGTTTTTTTTTTAGAGACACTATGAAGAGCAAAATAATGAAATCTAACACTGAAAATTTGAATTTTGTGTTTAAATTATTTGTTAGATTACTTCTTTTGATTTATAATTAGCATATTTATACTAAAATACACTAGATTACTTGAAATTATGTTGAATTACACTATATTACAATAAATTATGTTGAATTACACTAAATTACGCTAAATTACAATAACTTCGCTAATTATGCTGAAATACGGTAAATTACGCTAAAATAGACCGATTCTGTGCCATCTTTCATGAATCATAAAAAATAGTAAAAAAATTCTAAAAATAGTAAAAATTGGTATTCTACAAGTTCATTATGTAACTAATTTACTGAGCTACTTAGATTGAATAATAGAAATGAAAATCTTAATCGGAAACTTCAACTCAAGTTTTGAGGCTCTTCCCTTTGTTTTTTGGCAATTCTGAATTTCAAAAAACAACATAGTGGTCACGGACGCATGTGTATTTTTGCAAGCTTTCCGAAAAGTGGTCATTTGCTGAAATCGGACACTCGAGCGCCGTTTTATGACCGTTTGAAGTTTCGTCGTCGTTTTTCGCCTTTTCAGTGAAGATATCGTCCCTATTCATTTGTAATTTAGCGTAATTTACCGTATTTTAGCGTAATTTAATGTAATTTAGCGTAATTTAACATAATTTAGTGTTATTCAACATAATTTCAATTAATCTAGCGTATTTTAGTATAAATATGCTAATTATATATCAAAAGAAGTAATATAACAAATAATTTAAACAAAAATTTCAAATTTTCAGTGTTAGATTTCAATATTTTGATTTTCATAGTCTCTCTAAAAAAAAAAAAAAAAGAGTAAGCCGGCCAGAAAATGGCCGGTTTACTGGGGTACCTAAGCTAGCCATTTTTTGACCGGCTTGAACATTTTTAGCAAAAGTTTGGAAATTTGGACATAATTAATAATTTCTATTAAACTTTGGATATTAATAAAAATGTCGGCTGTATCCATGCAACATAGTTTATACATGTTTCCCTGGATTTTTAATTTTTAATTTTTGACACCGAGTCGCTACAGTATGTTCTACTCGGTCACAACACAGCAAATCTGAGACACAGATCCCATGGCTTATCACATGCCACCAACTCACTGGCATGCATTTCTCCCCAAAACGTAATAACAATTTTTTAAATAATAGTTTAATATCTCATATTAGTTATAAAATTAATTATACTTTTATATTATAAATAATTAATATTTTATGAATTATATCTATGATATATTCTACTGACAAATTAAATCTTGTTAAATTATTTCCAAATCACAAATTGTTACCATGGGCGTGGTTCTTAGTGATCCACCACACCGTGTGGCCATTCCTGCTGCCGCAGAGGTTTGCACTGGCAAAATCGCATTTCCAGTTAATCTCATTCGCACCTACGGATTTTTCCTAAAAAAAAAAAGTTAATCTCATTCGCTTTATAAAATGACAAGAAAGGAGGCGACAGATCACTGTTTATAGATTCCTTCATTCTTTTCTCCATGTTGATTGTTTCTGTTAAGTGGTGGGTCCACCAACGCCGATTTTATCTTTGTGCAAAAAAAAAGAAGAGTGAGGCTATGGTGCTATGCATAGCACCAATGGCTAGTGTACTACGGCTCAATATGGTACTTTTTAAAATTCTAACGGTCGATCCGAACCGTTCAATGTGATATCCATATGAATATGTACTTGTAAACTAAATTTTATATTTTTTTGAATTTTTTTACTATTTTTTTAGATAGGTAGAAAAATCAGTGTTTTCTGAAAATTCTGGACCATCAAAATTCTACCTATGTAAAAAAATTCGAAAAAATATAAAATTTAGTTTGCAAGTACATATTCATATGGTTATCACATTGAACGGTTCGGATCGACCGTTAGGATTTTAAAAAGTACTATATTGATCCGTAGTACACTAGCCATCCGTGCTATGCATAGCACCATAGCCTCACTCAGAAAAGAATACCCGTAAAGATAGGTACATACATTGCATTTTTGGAACAAGAAACGCATGGTGGAAACCATTTGTTTTGATTGACATGACATGTTGAGGCTGCATTAAGTTAATTAATAATTTAATACTATCATGTGGACCCAACAACACACATGTCAGCTTTCTTCAAAGCAATTCATATCTTTATCATATGTGTGTTCGCATTGTTGAAGCAAAACCGAGTACTTAATAATTAATAAACAATTAATTATGTACTCTTTATGCATTCATTTATCAGAATTATCATCAGTGAAACATGTGATCTTGTGCAAGTATATGATATGCATTGAGATGAATATTTACCGATAAGCAAAACATGTCATGTCATGTCATTGAGAAGAGACTTTCGTCAAAAAATAGAAATAAAAAAGATCAGAAGAATCGTATATGATTGGAGCATGAAGCACTAGTTCTTGTATTCACATGGACATATTTTATATTTCCTAACCACCCTTTCGAGTATTTAATTAGAAGATCATGATAGTGACAACCCTCTAGTTGTAACTTTAGTATTACAAAATTATAATATTGGGATAGAAGGGGAACAAATCTAATTAAGCATGCTAATATGTGAACTGTCAGATAAGTAATGACTGATTAGTTGGAAGGTCGCTGCATGTGTAATCTGATTAACCTATTTTTGTTTTAAGGAAGACGAGATCAGATTTAATTTGATCATTTCATGGAGCTGATTGTGTGGCGACTTGTGAGTATATATTGTCCTATTAATTGCCTAATTACTCACATTTCATAGATACTACTGTTAGAAATAAATTTTGGAAGTAAGAAATTGCTAATAGAGTAGGGTTAAAATGCATCATTGGTTTTGTGCTCCAATCATGCTCCACGTATTTTTTTCCGTTTTCAAAGTTGAACAATCGATCTGAACTGCTCAGTTTGATCTTCATATTAAAATGTGCTTGGAGACAAAAATTAAATTTTTTTACTATATTTATAGATAGGTACAAAATCACTGTTTTGGATAGTCAAGAATCTTCTGAAAACAATGATTTTGTATCTATCTAAAAATTAGTGAAAAAATTCCAAAAAATATAAAATTTGGTTTTCAAGCACATTTTAATACATATATCATGGTGAACGGTTCGGATCGACTGTTCAGACTTGAAAATGAAAATAAAGATGTGTAGCATAATTGGAGCACAAAACCAATGATGTATTTTAACCCTACTCTTGCTAGAGGAGGGATCAAGTTACAACAAATTTGAGTTACAACAAAGTTACAACAACCATTTTTTTCATTTTCAAAGTCCAAATCATCGATCCAAACCGTTCAACATGATTATCTAAATAAAATGTGCTTGCAGATCAAATTTTACATTTTTTTTGAATTTTTTTACTATTTATTAAGATGGATACAAAATTCAATGGTCTGAATATGACTATTTTTTGTAAAATACTTAATAAATAGTAAAAAATTCAAAAAAAATGTAAAATTTGATCTGCAAGCACATTTTATTTAGATAATCATGTTGAACGGTTTGGATCGACGATTCGGACTTTGAAAATGAAAAAAAATAGTTGTTGTAACTTTGTTGTAACTTGATTCCTCCTCTTGCTAATATCCTTTGAAATGTAAATTCAATGCCAAAGAACATTTGGCGCTGGGGCCACCCTTTAAATTTCGTGTTTAAATATTGTTAGGTGTGTTTTATATTTTCAAATTACATACATGTAAAAAATATAGAAATTTGATCTCATTTTGATAACCCTCGAGAAAGAGAGACCACAATTTGGATTGTTGATTTTGTTAGCTCTTGATGCATATTGAAATCACAATTTTTATTTTTTTTAGATAGGTACAAAAAAAATACTGTTTTCGGATGGCTTAGAATCTTTTAAAAAATAATAATTTGTATTTATTTAAAAAAATGTAAAAAGTTCCAAAAAATTATAATATTTGATCTCCAAACACATTATAATAAGAATATCATATTAGCTATTCGGATCAACTAGTTGAACTTTCTAAACATAAATAATGATATGAGGCACGATTGAGGTATCTAAATCCTGCTCGAAATACAGACACAATAAAGATACGAGAAAATGTCCCATTGTTTTCATACATTAATCATGCCTCATATCTTTATCTCCATTTTCAAAGTTTAAACTAGCCATCTGAACTGCTCAACATGATCTCCATGATAAGATGTACTTGGAGATCAAACTTTATATTTTTTTGGAACTTTTTTACAATTCAATTTAGATATACAAATTTTGATTTCCAAAAATATTTTAATATGAAAATTAGTTTAAAAATATAAATAAGAATATGAGATAATTGGAGCACCGAAATAACGGAGCATTTTAACCCTACTCTAAAGATACATATATGGTAGTTGGCATAACAACTTATGTGGTAAGATGTAGTCCCTCGATTACAACTCCACTGATTAACCTATTAAAAAGTAAAATTATTACTTTGCACTGACTTCTAACTATACGCGCAAATATATATACAATGAGGAGGGTTCAAATGTACCATAATTTTGTACTCTAATATGCTCTACATTCTTTATCTCTATTTTTAAAGTCCTAATATACAACATGATCTTCATAATAAAATATATTTGGAGACCAAATTTTATATATTTTATATTTTTTTTAGATAGGTACAATATCACTTTATCGGATGGTCCAAAATATCCTTAAAATTTTTTTATGACATGAATATCCTTACAATAATTTTTTTTTAAAGTTCGAACAGTCGATCCGAACCGTTCAACATGATTTTTTTAGATAGGTACAACCATCCGATAATTTTTTTTTACTATTTTTATTATGAAGATCATGTTGAGCGGTTCAGATCAACTGTTCGGACTTTAAAAATAGATATAAAAGATGTGGACCATACTGGAGCACAAAAATAATGTTGCATTTGAACCCTCATCGTATACAATACAATGTAATTCACGGTCAATGCAACATGTCGTAGAAGAAAATTACTGTTCATGCAAGCTCCTTTGTTTCTGATTTTCATTTGGTCATTTAAATGCTTAAACTTTACTTTTGTGAACAGGAACAACTGCGGAAACATCTGAAACAGTGAAGGACTGACTGCCTGAGGATACTACATACATCCCACTTTAAATCGATGGAGCCAGAGCAAGTGCTGGTGGAATCCGCTAACACAGAAGACTCTGATTAGTGTAGCTTAATCTTAGCAGTAGTTCTGAGCTGAGAGCTTTTGTTATATGATACTTAATTGTCTCTTTTATAAACTGTTTGTTGTTTTATCCAGTGTTGTAAAAAACGTTCTTTTAGGCCGATTATTCGTTAGCGGTGATCAAACCGTCACGGATTTTTCCGACTAATCGGCCAATTATTTCTAATTATGACCAATTATTCTTGATTAATCGCTTAACAATACCTTGTCTATCCAACGAGCGCACACCATTATTTACAACAATGGCTTTATCTGTCTAAGGGACAAGGCTTGGAGTAGGAGAACGTTTTATTGGTCAGATAACATGCATTGATCTGAATTGTGGTTTGCAAGTTAAACAGTTTCAATCAATGAAACGGACTTATGGCCTTTTAATAACTAAAAAATTTCAATGCTTAAACTTGGCCTGTTATCATTTTGGGTGCTCATGTCAGCCAGCCCAGAGAAGGGTGATTCATGATGGTAAATTAGGTCCATCAAATGTACTGGGCCGAGAAAGCAGAGTTTCCCAACATTACACAGAAATGTATCCGTTGAGTTTTGATTTCATGTTAACACAGAAAGTTAAACCTGCTAGGTTAAAATCTTTGCCCCCTTCATACCACCAATTTGATTAAGGGAGAAGCACTCTTACAATATCCATCCAGATTAGATAACATATAAACCAACATCAACCTACTACATATAACAAATGGAACGCCTAATTGAATGAACAACTAGTCTCTAAGAACAACTGGAGTTCCTGATTTCATGTTCCAAGTTACATTATATGAAAGCTCTGGATGTTATGCAATATGTGTGCAATTTATTAACTATGACCCAGCAGACACAAGCCGAATAAAAGAAAAACAAAAAAATAGTCCACAAATTTCGAATACTATAATAAGTTACGCCTGATTGTATATATGCAGCTTATGCCTTTGTATGTTGTTACTGCGAAGCGAGCTGAATCAAGGCCGAAATTGATACTTTTAGTTCAATTAATGAACGTAACAATTGATACTTTTAGTTCAATTAATGAACGTAACAATTCTAATACGATATAAGTAAGAAAATGTACAAATGTGAGCTTAACTAAAAAACCCATTGAATTGGTTTCAAGCGACGCATCCAAACCATTGAAACCGATCTACTTCACGAGTGATGAGTTTCAAGTGAATTTTTAAATTTTTTGAATTTATTTAACAAAAATTCAAACGGTCAAAAAATAATGAAAAATAAACACATTGAAATTAACTTATAAACTATTATTTTTTGACCGTTTGACTTTATACTAAATTAGTTTGAAAATTTATAAATTTGACATGTAAATGCATCACTCGTGACAAATAGATCGGTTTCAATGATTTTGATGTATCGTAGGTGGTTACGAAAAGCCCTCCTTTTTGTTGATACTAGATTACCATGCTATCTTTAGCGGTACAAAGAAAAGAAAGGATGGCAATATGGCATGTAAGGTGGATTTGACATGTGAAAATATTTAAAGGGCCCACACAAATGAATTAGTTCTTGTGATTGGGCCAATCCGGCTCAATATAGTGACAACCCTGTTGCTAGACCGAACAACACTAATGAGTGCTGCCCCTGAGAAGACATGTACCAATGAGAGAGAGAGAGAGACTCAGGTCTCCCTTTGATTCATAGCACTTTTGGGCTTTTGGCTGCATCAAGTGCCAAATTTATATAGGTGTTATGATTGTCATTTCCTACTCAAATAAATTCAGATGGACGTCCATATTTGTTTGTGACAATTAACCTCCCAACGAACTCATCAAGCATAAGTATATTAACTTTTCAACGTAAAATGACCGTAGGATCTTTGATAAATCTATCCTTAGTCAATTATTTTAAAATTTGGATACTTAAATATTTTCAATATTAATTAATTAATTAATAGCGATTTTGTGCTTCATGTCGTGTATAAATAAAATAGCAAACATGTTGATAGCCGACATCATATTGTCTCGAGTTTGAGTCACTTTTCAATTTTCCGGTCATCGAGTAGGTGGAATTTGGTTTCGCGTAGGGATGTAAATTTGTGTTGTGATCAAATTAGATATTAACGTGTCATATTATGCTGTGATTTCTTTTAAGCTCATATGCAAAAACAAGTGATTAAATAAGAGATAGACCTAAACAGTTATTACCATTAGAAGATTATTTGGAGTTTATAAATAAAATAATAAAATTCTATTGCTCATTGAGACAATGATGCAATATCTAGATCCAATCATATGATTTTCTGATGATCTGTTTAAAATGTGACTAATTACGTTTTGATCATATTTAATTTTTTGTTTTTTGTAATTTAAGTTGGTTTATTCAAAATTCATTATTTAATCAAAATTTAACCGTCATGATTAGGTATGACTCGGGTGACCATGTACCTTGCGGTGTTGTACCATGATTAGATCAAGTCACATAAATAGTCATGACACAGAACACGCTAATCAGGTCACACATATCGTGAAGGAACCGTAATGTATCCGGTCACGACGTTACTTGTTTACACCCCAGTTACAAGTTGCCTTCTTTGTGGTTGTCTTGGGTTTCGAGGTATTGGATTCTTATTGACTCGGATTTTGAGTGAATTTTGGACTCTCTCGTTATGGGCTGTTCGAGTTGTTGGGTTTGAGGTGAGTCGGTCTCGTGTCTAGATCAGATCGGCCGATATTTTTAGTCTGGTATTATTTTGCCACCTCTATATATTATTATGGGGGAATTTCATGTATACCCCTCAAAAACTTCAAAATTACATATTTCCCCCTCTAAAATTCATAATATCATATTTACCCTTCTAAATTTCTAAAACTCACAAATTTACCCAACTTATTGACTTTTCTATTTCAACTCGATTTAAATTTATAAATTACCCATTTTACCCTTATTAAAAAATCCTCCCACGCTCTCTCCCTCTCTCTCTTGGAAATATTGGCAGCAATTGCCAAAAATTATATTAAAGAACGAAATTAAGTGTAAAACGAAACAATATCACAGTCTACTCTATACTAATAAACGCAAAACATAAACAACAGACTCATCTCCTAGCTCGTACCCACTTCACCGTACCAGAAGACCTGCACTGTCCATCTTCTATCCCGGTACCACTATTCACCGTACCAGTAGACCTGCACTGTTCATCATACCAGCATTGTATCAGCAGCACTGATCTGGACTGCTCTAAGAACCCAAACAAGGTCAATTACACAAAAAAAAATTATATACATATACATCCCTCATGATCTAGAATGAAACCCATTAAGCCTAATCTGGACCCACTAAGAGATTAGTGCCCATCAACAATCTTTTATCACCATTACAGTAATTTAACCACATCTTCCCCTTTTGTACCACCCTGTCAGCGAGCAGCCGTGCCGGAATTGTCCTTGCAGCGAAAATTTTCTCAGTTCTTAGCTTCCAAATATGCCAACATGCACACCAGAAAAGCGAGGTGAATTGTCTGTAACACCATTTTCCCTTAATCTTGCGTGCTCTCCAGATTGCAGGCAGATGTTCTCTACAGTGGTGTCCGGTAGCATCAGTATATAACCAATAGTTATAGAAATTTCACACCATACTGCAACAGAGTTCGGGCAGAGGAACATTAAGTGCGAAGCCGACTCTAAGGGGCAGTTTTGACACATTTGGTATCCCTCATCCCTTCCCATTATTTCTTCTCTTCATAACATCTTGCGTCAGAATTCTCCCCTTGAGAAGTAGATATCCAGTAGGAGTGCTCTTAACTGGTTAGATAAGACCTTGGAGATTAACTTCAGGATTATATTAATGACGCTAATTGGTCGTCTCTCTATCTCTCTCTGTATTTTTTCTTTAAATTATTACAGCAATTTCTGTGTTATTTCTTTCAAGTTACCCTTTTTTTTATGGGCAGCCAGTTTTTTTTTTCTCTCTTTTTGTGTTTTCCTTGGTTGATGTTGTTGGATACAGTAGAAGATATCTATGTGGTGCATTGAAAGTTAAATGCACAAAGTGTATTTGCATCAAGCTCATGTAATATAGTTTATTACTTTCCTTATTTTTATTTTGCCAGCCTTATTCATTTATTTTCCTCTCTCTCTATTTATTCTGTGTACTTCCATGAAGGACCAGAACATGCGGCTGAGTATATTGTGGAGACAATTGAGGCATTTGAGTTTGCTATCAAGGTCATGATCAGATTTTCGTTGTGAGACTTCTCCTTTTTCTTTATATTTCCACTTCCATTATCAACTGATAAAGTTATTTGAATATCATTCACGTTAATGGATATGATAGAGTGCAAATTGTTCACTCTTCTTTCAGATCTAAGTATCACATAAATTCACATACAAATCTAAAAGGCAATACAGAAGCGCTCGTCAAATCTCAACCACCTAATATTGGTGCATCCACAAATCCTGATTTGGGGGCACCAACGATACCAGTACTGAGATGGTGGATTGGCAAGGTTTCAGTTAGTAGTTTTGGGTCCGTAAGATTAGAAGGGGCTTGAAACAATCAAGAAAATATAGCACTTGAATCTTTATTTCGCATGATGTAAATTACTTTATAATTCAATATAGCACTTGACACTAAAAGTTTTTCAAAATAATAGAGAGAGAGAGAGGGAGACAGAGAGGGAGGAAGGATTTTTTAATAAGGGTAAAATGGGTAATTTATAAATTTAAAATTAGTTGAAATAGAAAAGTCAATAAATTGAGTACATTTGTGAGTTTATGAAATTTAGAAGGGTAAATATGATATTATGAATTTTAGACATTTTTCATTTGCCGTACGATCGATATAAATGTTTTCCTTCTCTAATTTACATGTGCCAAAACAAACTTTTTTACACTGAAGAATTTGTATGAATTGGAAAAGAAAACTGCACCCATTTTTTTTCCTGCCGCAAATTTAAGATGTTCAATCTTGTTATCAATAAATCGTATAAAACACAGTACATAAGTTATATTCTATATTGACAAACCAATCGAGATATAATAAATTTTTGAAGAACAAACAATTAAAAAATGTAAATAATACAAACTTTTCCAAGAAAAAAAAGGACCTCAGCTTATCAAGAGTGCGTTTGGATGATTCAAGAATAGAACTAATTTTGGATTACCTCCACTATTCTCAAACCTTGGTGATCCAAACACAAATTAGCAAATTGGATTAGCTGAAGAATAACTCTATTCTACTAACCTATAAGAAATGGTGGGTTAGCAAGAATAGAGCTAGTGGGGTTAGTGATATTAATAAAATATTTGATTTCTTTCAACTAGAGTTAGTTTAAATATTAAATTAGTATTAAATAAAATATTAGATTAGATTAGTATTAAATAAAATATTAGTTTAAATATTAAATGTAATATAATATTAATTTAAACTATAGTATTAAATAAATATAATATCAAATTAGATTAATATTAAATAAAATGTTAGATTAAATATCATATTGTAGTCATTAAATATTAAATGGAGTATAATATTAGTTTAAATATTATATTAGTATTAAATAAATATAATATCAAATTATATTAGCATTAAATAAAATATTAGATTAAATATAATATAATATTATTTTAAATATTAAATGTAATATAATATTAGTTTAAATGTTAATTGTAATATAATTATTAGTTTAAATATTATATTAGTATTAAATAAATATAATATTAGATTAAATTAGTATTAAATAAAATATTAGTTTAAATATAATATAATATTAGTTTATATATTAGATAATAGTATTAAATAAAATATTAGTTTAAATATTAAATATAATATAATATTAATTTAAATATTAGATTAGTATTAAATAAATATAATATCAAATTAGATTAATATTAAATAAAATGTTAGATGAAAGATAATATAATATTAATTTAAAAATTGAATGTAATATAATATTAGTGTAAATGCTAAGTGTTGAATGTAATATAATATTAGTTTAAATTTTAAATGTAATATAATATTACTTTAGATATTGTATTAGTATTAAATAAAATATTAGATTAATTATAATATAATATTAGTTTAAATATTAAATATAATACAATATTAATTTAAATATTAAATGTAATATAATATTAGTTTAAATATTAGATTAAATATAATATAATATTAGTTTAAATGTAATAAAATATTAGTGTAAATATTATTTTATTCATTCCTTCCATCGCTATTCCAATTATACCATCCAAACGATATTTTTACTAACTCGAATAGTCCAAAGTTAGCGCTATTCTCAAACCACTCGGGTTAGCACTATTCTCAACCACTAACTCAAAAATCACTATTCTTGCACTAATCCTTGCACGATCCAAACATACCCCAAGATAACAGATCCATATTTTTAATAAAACCTTCTAGCCTCAGTATATGATAGAGTTAGAAAATGACCATTGACAGAGCTACATACAATTAGGGGTAGGCTGTCGTCTAATTATGGATTCTAAAAAACGGTACCAAGTTTGTATGTAGTTGGCTTGGATCTAGATGTTGTGTATCCCTGGATTTGAGTTTTGCCTATCTCTGACTGAGTCAAAGCTATTGCTCAACGAAATCGGCCGAGTCACTGCAAATTTGGTAAAGTTTTTCATCAATCTATTTCGAAATATAACAAGACGAGAGTGAATAAGAATGGTCTGATAGTGAGACTACAATAATCTTGTTTTTTTTTAGAAATAGACTAAATTGTTTTACAAAGTAATATGCTGAAATTTAATGCAATGCATTGAATTATTTTATGAGATTTAACTGTTAAAAAATGGACTGAATTTTTAAAGAAGAGTCTTGTGATGAACTATACTTCAATGTAAAACTTAATACTTCAATTCTTTAGATTAATTTTTTGTCTTAATAATTTTTTGAAAAAATTGGAGTTTTCAATATTTTCGGCCGATTTCTACCGATTTTCACGATTTTGATTCGTGATCAATTACCAATCCCGCTTCCAAAGAAAATGGTTTAATTATATTTTAATAAATAATTTAATAATTGAAATAGAATATAATAAATTAACAATAATTTCTTCTGACAATGACAAAGCAAAAATAAAAAAGAAATATATTTTTTACTGAGAACTTGTTCACTGATTATTGACGAAGATATATGTTGACAGAAGTCACAGAACCGTCCCATGTTTGACAATAGTAAAATTTAAGCATTTAACAAGTATTAATACACAAAATCAGACGATGATTGGAGATACATGTGAATGAACGGACAACGCGTAAAGTAAAAAGACGAAAGAATAGAGAATTGCACGTGGGATTGTATGGAGCTGATAGACTTCACGCGTGGGAGGCAGTGTCAGTCTGTCTGTCAGACCTCTGTCTTTATATATTTAAGTTATTTTTCCTTTCTATTAGCAGAAATTATATAATATCTATCAATTTTATAAAGTATTAAAATAATATCCTGCTGTAGAAAACCTAAACTCTTTGTTTTGGTTTTTTAACATAAAAATGTTCTTCCAATTCTTTGTAAATTCAGGGACCAACAAAAGAAATATTCAAATGTGTCTCCCTGATACCGTAACAGTCCCACTGTCGGGGTCTCTGTCAATTCTTGCTGTTGTTGAGTTGTTTTTGTGGATCTGTTTCCCATTGCAACAGGCTTTAAAGATGATGCAGTCTCCTTGTAATTTTTCTGATAATTTTGAGTATGTTCTCTGTGCATTCATGAAGTATATAGTTTTTAGGTTAAGCAATGGATCATTCATCTCTCTATTATTGTGATTATTTAAGAGAAGTTTGCGTATTATAGGGATGATTTTAATGAAAATTTATTATTATTTTTTTTAGAAGAAGTTAGGTCTCAAGCCATCCATTCAGATTTTTAACCAACAAACTGTTCACATGAAGAACATTATCTTTTTTGTCAAGTATTATCTTTTACCAATAGATTAAATACTTATTTTTCATATTACAAGACTATTAATTGAAAACTTTAAATGGTTGCAAATGATAATTCTTGCATCATAAAATGGATTAGAAAAATCTTATTGTAAAATTAGGAACCCTCAGTAAACACAAAGTCATACGTACAGTCAAAGAAATTTTATGATCGGTATTATTCAATTTTTATCATGCTGCTCGATCTAAAATGTGAATGTAATAATGGTTTTTAGTTGAATGGAAATCGGTGGATTATAACCACTTCTTTCTAAAAAAAATGTGAATGTAATATATTGTAGTTATCTTTATCATTTTTTGCAGAAGTACATATATAGATCCAGCTTATCTCTATCATTTTTCTTTTAAGCCCACACGCAAAAGCAAATGATTAATTAAGAGATAGACCTAAACAGTTGTTATCATTAGAAGATCATTTGGAGAAAGATCAAAATTAATTGTTATATTTATTTTTATAACTTCGTCAGTCTAAATTAAATTTAAATAATTGATATCACCAAGTTTAAATTGAACTAAACAGACGGAGATGATATCACTAATTTATTGGACAATTTTGCATCATCCCTTATTTACATATGAAAAATTAATTCCATAAGTTGTATTTGTCTATAATAGAAAGCAATATTTATATTTCATCATACATAAAATAAAAGTAAATATAGAAATTTCATCATACATTAAAATTTTAGACGACCTAGCCAGTTTCAACAAATGACTAATCAACAGCGGTTGTTTATAAATTGCTAATCTGATGTGGAAGATTGCTAATATAATTGCTGGGTTGTACCATAATTGCTTAATTAGCCAATTTGCTTTAAAAGAAAACGTTTTGTTAATGACACCTGGCTAATTGATTGGTTAAAATAAATTCTTCCGTATCTGTACCGCTCCCTCTCTCTCAATTGCTAATTGCTGCGTTGGAGTGGTTTGCAAAATTTTACTGAACGGTTTGCAAATTAAAGTGACGTGGTTTGCTAAAGGTTTGATGAATTGTAGATGCTCCGAAGACTGTAATTTTCGCTGCATCATGCAACTCTGTAGAAGATCCGAATCCATATAAACTACCGTTTCCAACTGATTTGCCTAATCTTCCTTTTTTTTGTGTTTTCCAACACTGCTCTTCTTCTGTAGAACTATTTTGGAATTTTTCTTTTTTTTGATTTGTCAGGCCTACAAGGGACGGATCCCCATAACACATGAAAAGTAGAGAAATTGAGAGCGGGCCGAACGAAGATCTTCCGTTATCCGACAATGGACCACATGACAAAGATCCGCAACCCTTTATCCTTTATCGGATCCCGATAAACTCCCCACCCCAATCCTGGCCCAACACCTACACGATCGGACAAATTCAAAAGAGCTTCTCTCTTGCTTTGTCTCTCTCTTCTCCGGTTCCTCCTTCCATTGTTTTGTCTCACTTGCCTTGCTTACTGAGATTTGTAGGAGAAGAACTTGATATTTACAGTACGTTTGAACTGGAGAAGAGTGTGTCTTATTTCGAATTTGGTTAACTAATAAGTTCTCTCTGGTATGATCCCTCGGGATCAGCACTAGCTGTCCTGTTTCGAGTTCTAAGCTGTGCACCCCTCCTCTGTTCCTTCTCTCTCACACTCCCTCTCTGTCTCTGTTCTTCCCCCTCTCTCTTTTCTCTTTTGCTTTTCGTTTTCGTGCTTTAGCTCTTTCTCGGCTCCCGAAATCG
Source organism: Carex littledalei (assembly GCA_011114355.1). Classification (NCBI taxonomy): domain Eukaryota; kingdom Viridiplantae; phylum Streptophyta; class Magnoliopsida; order Poales; family Cyperaceae; genus Carex; species Carex littledalei. The sequence continues at coordinate 8,280,262 of CM022096.1, read as the reverse complement.
TGTGGTTCAGACTTTGGTTCTTTACTTGAGATTCCAATCATGGTCAATTAAGATTGGGTTGATTTCAAGAAAAGGATAACTGACTGATCGATCGAAAGAAGTAAGAAATCATCAAATACTTGTGTTCATCAATTAAGTAAGCCCAATAAATCCATAATAGTTCTTTTCAATGGCATTAATTTTTTAGTATCATGTGCGTATTTCATTAGAGAAGTTTAGAATAACATGGGCCTCGATCAAATTCGTTACAAGTTCCAATTATCAAGAGAATATATAGCGTGTTTCTAGCGTGCATTTAAGTATTCGCATACTATTCCTTTTTATTTTAGCATTAAAGGGCAATTTTGTCAATTTATTCATTAAAAATTTGAATGATATAATCTGCATTAAATATGCAGATATTTATCCAAAGAAGATCTCTCACTCAGCGGAAAGGATTTTTTGAAAAATACTATGTTACTTTTTAATTAAACCCGGTGCTTCCTCCCTTTTAATTTGCCCTCAGCTATGTATTTTGGGACATATATGGCAATATATGGCATTATTTTTTATTATATATAGATAAAAAATAAAATGCAATTATCAAATTGAGGGGGAGGGGGGAATTCGCATCCTCCCAGGTATCTGACTGAACCTGATTGAAACGGACGGTCCAGATTTATTCTCAGTCCATATGTTTAAATCTGGGTCGTCCGTTTCAGTCAAGTTCAATCAAGTACGAGGGGAGTTGATGAATAAATATCATGTAATTTCATTAATGAAAATTTTCAATATATAGAAGTGGCTTTGTCTCCTTTCGCTTGTGCTTAGTTCCGCCCAACTCATAGCAGCTGTGTGAATTTGTTTGTTTGTAAAAATTGTGTTTTTTTATCCATTCAAGAGACTGCCAGAAAAATATAGAGTACTAATGATCTGCTAAGGAATACATAGGATTTGAATGTTAGTTTTTATTTAATTTATTTAATTATGTGGCTTATGTTATTATTGTGCACTAATCTCATTTACATAATTAATGAAAAGATATAAGTAATTTTTTGATGGAAAAAATTCAGATTGCTATTTATAAAAATTATACTGGTTTCAAAGGTTGTCTCAGTGTTATTAAATACTTCTCCTCTTATTTGGACGCACCCATTATAAAAACTTCGTCCATTTATTTTATAGAAAGAAAGAAGTAAAAGAAAAACGTCTAAAGTCTCCATCATCAAGTCTGAGAAAAACCGTTGAAGATCGGTATTTACACTTCCGCTTAACGATATCGTCACTTCAGAACTGTAAAATTTAAATTACGTTTGTTATTTTATTTTGAATTTATTGATTCTAAATTATTTGTGTTCTAATTATAAAATACGTTATGATTTAATTATTACTTTCATTGAAAACTATAAGAAAAGAATTAGTTTGTTTATTTTTCAATCAAATTGATAAGATATAAAATTCAGACGATAATTTTTTATAAATTTTTAAAGTTGAAATATTTGATTATATTTTTATCAAAAAATAATATATGGATATCTATATATATAGAAGAGTGTGATATTGTGCTCATTTTGCAAATTTTTATCTAAAAATAAACGATGAACATTTTATAAGTTATTTTTTAAATTGTTTTATGTATTCATTTTTCATCATTGTTTTGACCACTTGACCATGTACTAAATGAATTCGAAACTTTAAAATTTTTGCATGTACATGCATCACTCACGAAGTACATGAATTTCAACGATTTGGATTCGTAGTTCGAAGTCAATCCGATAGTCTTTTGGAGGTATGCTCACCAATCCCTCTTGGTGAGCACATGACACCCTAGTTTTGCTCTAGAATTCTAACTCTTAATTTATGCTAAAAACAAATTAATTTGTTTTTTAGTTGTTGTTGTTATGATGGGGTTTATAATTAGTCTAAAAACATAAATGGTCGACGTGTTGTAGGCTTCTTTCCAGCACTAAAAAATTACATGGAGTCCAGTTTGATCATTCTACTTCCTCAAAAAAATCTATAACATCACAATCGTAAGTTGGTAACTGATTATAAGAAAACGAAGGCAGTGTGTTCTTAATCAAGATTCATGATTACTTTTCATTAAAAGAAGAATCACGTTTCAGTTCTTTTTGAATTCAACAAAAGAAAACCAAATTGCGCATAAGTGGATTCCATGGCGGCCTAAAATCTTATATCTGAGATTTCGTGTCTAATATGCAAGCATGAGCCACCAGATACCCCACTAACCAGATTCATGAGTCATTAGGGATAAGTGCCAGGGTCTTATGTGGCGCGAAAGCATGTATATTTTCGAGCAGCTAAGGTCCCTTAAGAAATTAAGCATTATCAATTTAATATATAAGCGGAGTAGAAAATTTTGCAGTCCATACAGGGGTGAAAACGGTATGGATAATATCCGATCCGTATTTGATCGGTATTCAAAAAATTAGTTGTGGATATTTAATATCCGAATATCCGTGTGGATATGGATACTGATATGGTTTTATGTTTCAATTATTTGTATATGAATATATATATATATATATATATATAGAATCTGGCTAATATGCTATGCGTATATAAGGGCCCCTCCGTGCTACGGCTCACTTTTTGAGTTTTCAAAATCCTAACGGTCGATCCGAACCGTTCAACATGATCTCCATATGAATATGTACTTGCAAACCAAATTTTACATTTTTTAGAATTTTTTTACTATTTATTAAGCCACTTTGAAAATCGCTGATCCAATGGTCCAGAAAAGTTTACTGTTGTGTACAAATTAGTGTTTTTTCAAAGTGGCTTAATAAATAGTAAAAAAATTCTAAAAAATGTAAAATTTGGTTTGCAAGTACATATTCATATGGAGATCATGTTGAACGGTTCGGATCGACCGTTAGGATTTTGAAAACTCAAAAAGTGAGCCGTAGCACGGAGGGGCCCTTATATACGCGTAGCACCGTAGCACTGTCCTATATATATATAAGGGCCCCTATATATAGGACAGTGCTACGGTGCTACGCGTATATAAGGGCCCCTCCGTGCTACGGCTCACTTTTTGAGTTTTCAATATCCTAACGGTCGATCCGAACCGTTCAACATGATCTCCCGACATTTTTATTAATATCCAAAGTTTAAATTATTAATTATGCCCGGAGTTCAAAACTTTCGCTAAAAATACCCAAACCGGCCAGAAAATGGCCGGTTTACGCCCCCCTAAACCGGCCATTTTCTGGCCGGTTTACTCTTTTTTTTTTTAACCCGCAAAAACCCCTATATATACCCCTTTTTCTCTCTCTCCTCTCACAATTCTCTCATCTCTCAACCGAATTCTCTCTTCTTTGAGGTAAATTTTTTTTTTTATCTAATTTAATTTTTAATTTATTTATTTTAGGGTTTAGGTGTTAGAATTTAGAGTATATTGTTGTAATTTAGTGTAATTAGCTAAATTGACCAATATTTAGTGTATTTTGGTCCTTTTTACCAGAATTAGGCTGATTTAGCGTAATTTTACCGAAATTAGCACGGTTGACCAATATTTAGTGTATTTTGGTTACTTTGACCATAATTAGGCTGATTAAGCTTAATTTTACCGAATTAGCACAGTTGACCAATGTTTATGGTATTTTGGCATTTTTACCATAATTAGACTAATTAAGCTTAATTTAGTGTAATTAGCACGGTTGACCAATATTTAGGGTATTTTGGTTTTTTTTACCATAATTAGGCTAATGAAGCGTCATTTGACCGAAATTAGCACGGTTGACCAATATTTAGGTTATTTTGGCCTTTTTTACCATAATTAGGCTAATTAAGCGTAATTTTACCGAAATTAGGTTATTTTAGACATCACGATGCCTAGAGCACGGCCAGTAGTGGACGAGCCGATCAGCACCAGCAGCACGGAGCACATCAGTCCTCTCCTGTGGATTCCCCACAGCGAGCACCGAGTCTCACTAGCTTCTCGTGAGGTACGTTCATTTTCTTAGATTTTCTTTAAATTTTGTTGGGTTTAAATTTTATTATGTTATCACCATGCGGAATACATTTTTCAACGCAGGACACGGGTCTGTTAGATGTGAAGTTGCGGTGTCCTCACATGTAGTATTACGATATGATGGCCCCATACCTCATCAGCCTGGGTCTCTACCAGGTTGTGGACATCGTGCGGACAGAGAAAAGCATCATCAATGCTTCTCTCATCGCTGGACTGGTGGAGCGATGGCGTCCCGAGACGCATACGTTTCACATGCCATTCGGAGAGATGACGGTGACTCTCCAGGATGTGAGTGCTCTTTGGGGTTTGCCTATCCGTGGCACACCCGTCTGCGGCGTCTCTGACAGCACCAGATTCGTAGGTGATGTCGAGGAGTTGTTGGGAGCTGATCCGGACTATATCATTGGGGACAATGGGAGGTCCAAATTTCATTTGCGGATGACGAGGTTACGACAGCACTTCAGCACAGGTCTCTTGGCAGATTCCACCGCGCTGGAGATTCAGAGGTAAATTTTATAACTTGTTTCTATTAATCAATTTATAATACGAGGATTATATTAGAATTTTTATATGTTTTGTATTGCAGATATACACGGGGCTACGTGATGGACCTTTTTGGTTCTGTCATGTTTCCTGATTCCAGCGGTGACCATATGCCGATGATGTATCTACCGCTGCTACGAGACCTTGAGCAGCCGGAGCGGTACAACTGGGGTGGAGCTGTCCTGGCATATCTGTATTCCCACCTGTGCCGTAGTAGTGAGGTAAGTCACCAACTCTTAATTTAGTGTAAATTATTTAATCAATCAATCCATCAAAATACACTGACGTCTAATGTTCTTGAAAATGCAGCCGAGTGTGAAGCACCGAGGGTACCCCGATATGGCATAGAGATAGCCGATGATGAGTTCAGCTCGGCACCGAGGGTACCCCGATATGGCACAGAGATGCAACATGATGGAGAGGCGAGTGGTAGCGGGTCTCATACTAAGCCTGCCTTTGGGACTGAGTTCGCTGCATCTATCTTTAGTACACCTCTGCCAGTACCGACAGTCCCTACGGGTGATGCCATATGGGATACCGCCGATCAGATACTCAGGTCTGCCGATGACCCCGAGAGAGACCGAGCCTGGCCACGCTGGCGCCGGGCGAACGCCAGAGTACCGCCTCAGCGATATTCCCCCTCTCCGTTTTAGTTGTATTTTTACTAGTTTTGTACTATTTATATTTGATATGCTATTTATGTTTGGTATATTTGGAATATCCTATATTTCGGTTCTTGTGTATGTGTGCTTTTATGGTACTATTTTTATATTTTACAGATAAAAAAAATTATCATGATAATGCTAAACAGAAAATATTACAAAATTAAAATAGAGCACAACATAAAAAATAAACAGAAAAATATGTTAAACAGCAAAAATAAACTCATCAAGATTAAACCGACATTTTTATTAATATCCAAAGTTGAATAAAAAGTTTGAAAACCATCGTCTGGGGTTTCAAAAGTTTGAGCTTAGTCAGAAAATCATCATCTGGGGTTTCAAAAGTTTGAATATGAAAATGTGATCACGCCTTGGTTGTAATTAACAAAAAAAAAAGGCTGAAATTTTGTAAAAATAAATAAAATATGAAAATAATGCAATTAAGTCAAAATTCACCCTTTATCTATCATTTTACTTTCGAAACGTATCATGTTATAAATTATTTTGAAAAAAAATTCGATTAGAAATCGTAAGTCGTAAATTATAGAATGCCGTATATCATGTAGTTATAAGAGTATATGTGCTATATTGTTTTATGGCGACATTTTTCTGTGGACTAATACCTGACATTTTTATTAATATCTAGAAGTTGAATAATGCGGGTTAAAAAAAAAAAAGAGTAAACCGGCCAGAAAATGGCCGGTTTAGGGGGGGCGTAAACCGGCCATTTTCTGGCCGGTTTGGGTATTTTTAGCAAAAGTTTTGAACTCCGGGCATAATTAATAATTTGTATTAAACTTTGGATATTAATAAAAATGTCGGCATGATCTCCATATGAATATGTACTTGCAAACCAAATTTTACATTTTTTAGAATTTTTTTACTATTTATTAAACCACTTTGAAAATCGCTGATCCAATGGTCCAGAAAAGTTTACTGTTGTGTACAAATTAGTGTTTTTTCAATGTGGCTTAATAAAAAGTAAAAAAATTCTAAAAAATGTAAAATTTGGTTTGCAAGTACATATTCATATGGAGATCATGTTGAACGGTTCGGATCGACCGTTAGAATTTTGAAAACTCAAAAAGTGAGCCGTAGCACGGAGGGCCCTTATATACGCGTAGCATATTAGCAATATCCTATATATATATATGAGTATGGCTAATGTGCTTCCTCTAAAACTTCAGCCTCGTGCTTCCGGGGGCATATCTTAGTGTTTGATGTTCAAACAACAAATTCAAACCGTTAGATGTTCAATATATATTAAAATGTACTTGGAGACCAAATTTTACATTTTTTGGAATTTGCTTACTATTTATTAAGCCACTTTGAAAATTCCAGATCCGGGTGAACAGTAAAAACAGTCTGGACCATATGATCTGGAATTTTCAAAGTGGCTTAATAAATAGTAAAAAAATTCCAAAAAATGTAAAATTTGGTCTCCAAGTACATTTTAATATAGATTGAACATCTAACGGTTTGAATTTGTTGTTTGAACATCAAACACTAAGATATGCCCCCGGAAGCACGAGGCCGAAGTTCTAGAGGAAGCACATTAGCCATACTCATATATATATATATAGTGCTTGGCTACTATGCTTATATAAGCATATGCCCCCATATGCTTAAATGAGCATAATAGCGTTTCCAATGTTCAAATGGTCGATCCGACCGTTCATCTTGTTCTCCATATTAATATGTGCTTGGAGACTAAATTTTACATTTTTCTGAATTTTTTTACTATTTATTAAGCCACTTTGAAAGTTTCTGATCTGGTGGTCCAGAATTTTGGAAACACTGTTTTTACTGTTCACCCAGATCAGAAATTTTCAAAGTGGCTTAATAAATAGTAAAAAAATTCAGAAAAATGTAAAATTTAGTCTCCAAGCACATATTAATATGGAGAACAAGATGAACGGTCGGATCGACCATTTGAACATTGGAAATGCAAAAATGAGTTATAAGCATATGGGGGCATATGCTTATATAAGCATAGTAGCCAGCCTCTATATATATATATATATATATATATATATATATATATATATATCATATATTTTTATATATTATGAAAAAAATATTGTTATTCACCATTAAAATTAGATAAATATTATGAACTTTGAAATTTTTTAATATTATTTTAATAAATATCCGATCCGATTCGTATCCGTATCCGTTTTTGGAAAATTAAAAAAATATGAATATGATTTTACCACTATCTGCTCCATATTCGCTCCGTTTTCACCCCTAAGTCCATATAATTTTTTTAACTTTACTGTAGTTATGGTCTTATGCACAAGCAGGACATTGTCACAAATTTATAACTGAAATTTGGGGTGTAATTTAACGAACAACATTCGTACTGTACGGTTCATAGCCGCGTGATTATTTTTCTTTTTTGAAATAAAATTAAGTGGTCAAATCTTTATTGCTGAGATAGATATTCGAACATAATTTTCTAACTATTTTTCAAGTATAAAAATAAAAGCTAAGTTCTCAATCTTTAAATATCGACAAAGAACTTTCATTGTAACTTACAACATGTGATCTACTAAAAATATAAAAAAATTAAGTTTTCAACCTTTAAATATTCACAAAGGACTTCCATTATAAATTAAAACATATGATCTTTGACAGAATATTGTCTTTAGTCACTAGATCAAATATTAGTTTTCTGTCCGGCGTATTATTTATGGATATTTTATTTATATTTGCATATATATTATAAATACGGATGACGAATAAATATACTCTTAAATTAAAAGAGGGAAATATTTGAATTATGATAGTTTGTATTTTTTTTCTGTCGAGAGATCTTCTATTACCATTTCTTTGTAGAATGAGTGTGTTGAAGAGCATAAGTTCTATCCTTAACTGCAACACAAAAGATTATGCAGTTTTATATACATACTTCGGAATTTCAATCCAACGAGGTCTTGTTTTGATTTTTTTTTTTGCATAGCTATCCTTCTAAATAATAATTGTGAACAAGTCCAGAAAATAAGTGTCGCTGATTTCTTTAATATGCTCATCTTCCACCATAAATTTCACATTGAGTTAATTTTTTTTTTTTAAGAATGTTCCTCTAATTTCAGCAAACAAAATTAGTCTTATGTTACATATTATTTAATTTTATTTCCATCTTCATAATTTGTTAGATATCTTCGTTTGAAACCTATATAAATTATATCTGATATTATCTGAAATCGTCTTACAAATATTTTTTGTAAATTATATCTTATTTTGTAATCAGGCTGTATAGAAATTTTGTATTTTTATCAAGAAATTAAATGATCAGTTTTATCATGACACGTACAATTACATATAGTTTGTATAATAAGGAAAAATAATGTTTTGTTTTATTTTCATATCACAAATACTGTTACCTTATTAAATCCACATTTATGCATAAAACGACATTTACAACTCGTCACCAAGTGATTAAAAAATAATTAGTTTTTTTTCAAAAAATATATATGACTGTTTTAATTTTTAAATATAGCTTGTTTATTTTATGTAGATTAAAGAATGGTGGCAAAAATTAAGTACATCTAATATTTTATTTGTAATACTACGATAGAACAAAATGCTGTTGACTTGTTCATTGATTGTGAATGGGGTCCGCTCCTTAATGCACATGGTGAGTGAAAATTAAGCTTAAGTTTTCCATATTTACAGAATAATTTCTAACCACTAGATTACAAGTAGACATGTAATATTTTATAAGAGGACTGGACTATATAAAACGTTCTAAAAGAAAATCCTTTTAATTTCAATATATATAACTAAAATTTTAAAATCATATAAATGACTTAGAGCATCTGCATCCCTGAAACTATTAGAGTTTCTAATCTGACGTGACAGTTGCTAAACCAGTTTCAGGGATGTAGATGGATTTCTTATTTAGCAACTTTGCTCAATAATTTCTTATTAAGAAATCGTTTATAAACTCTGACGTGGCAAAACGATTGGCCTGTATTAGCTAAAATTAGTTTAATATATTTACTGCTGATGTAGCTTATCAATTTTAATTTACTGATGATGTGGCTTATTAGAAACTCTAAAATTAGTTTCAGGATATGAACATTTAGAAACTCCATAGTCTATAATTTTTAAAAGTAATATTTAGAAAGTCTAAGAGTTTCAGGGATGTAGATGCTCTTAGCACCTCTATGAATGAATGTAAATCCCCTCCTCAATCTTCCAGCACCATTGGCTACACACGAGAACATGAACATAGAAGAACCGGAAACATAGATAAAGCCAAGCGTATAAGCATGCTTCACAAGATATATATAGAATGGAGTAGGAAAAATATAAAATCCACTCAGACTGCCTGTTTTGACTCCATTTCACACCCACTTTATTATATTTTCAAAGGTGACCATGATAGATAGGGATCAATCGTTGATAATGTTCAGGGTAAGATCACTTTTTTGAGATATGTTTGCAACAAATATAGCCATGCAAATTAAAGTGGCTGGTGACCAGTCTATCCAAGAATCTATCGCATCTTTCATTTAGATACCAAGTATGTGCTAACCATGCAATCCACCATTCTTTGCTAGATTCCTTTACCAACTATCTACGGCAGAAAAAAAAAATGCATTATATGGGAGTCTAAAACGAAATCTTTTGGTTTACTAAAGAAATTATAAAAAAAATTCAGTTCTTGTTTCTATGCCTAAAGTTATAATCAAGAGTGCTTTAAGCATTGACCAATATTGAAGGTTCTTCTAACAATTAATATCTAAACCGAAACCTTCTGATAATTAATATCAACAGGAAAAAAGAGAGTGATAAGTTCAGTTTATTTCAGTAACAATAAAATGGATAACTTTGAGCTGCCTTTTTTCAAAAAGAAATTAACATCTAAACAAAAATATGTCAATTCTAAAGATCCAATATGAAGATTTATAAGGACGAAAAAATTAATTGGGACCTCTTACAAAGGAAAGCATGATTATTTCCTTCAGTGATAGTATCTAAATTATTTTTTGAGCCAATGAAAGCATGATGAACTATCTTTAGCAACCATTGTTTGAGCTCTCAGCATATTGCCTAAGCTTATTTAAACCCTTAATATCATGATGGTGTCTTAATTATTTAAAATCCATGTTGAATTGTTAATGAATAGTACTTTACCATTGTTCATACACAGTACAAACCCCTATTTTTTTTTTTTTTTTGAGTCGAAGGCCCGTAGGCTTAGTACAAGCCCCTATGAACCTAGTCTTTTATTCCAAGCATTCCAAATATAACAAGGACAGCATGCTTCCATGGCCAGAGAAAAAGCAAATGCTAGCTTGCATTTTATTACCCATAAAAGTTCCCCTAGTTCCAAAAGCCTGTATAGCTAGGCAAGTAGGCATATGATGAGTGCATCATCTCGGGACAATTTTCTGACACATCTCTTCATGCCATGTTGCCTTTTTGCCCCCATGTGTGTTCTCTTAATTAATCTAACTCTAGCTCCTGAACTTTTACTCAACATCACAGCTAGGCATGGCGACAACCATACTTGACCTCTACGATTTTAGCTCTAAACAAATGGTTCCATATTTCTAATTCTGTACCGATAGATTGTCGGTTATTTTATAATGGTCATGTTTTAGTGCAAAGTTGCAAGTAGCATTTGGAACAGTATGCATCAAGGATGGTGCTGAAATATAATAATGTTTTTCATATTTCAATGTGTTATTTCTTGTAATCAACAAAAAATAAAATTATATGTACAGCTAATTCTGGGCATTTACGCACTTGTTAGTTGAGATTACTTCAATTTATTACGACAACATTAATTAGTCAACAATCAAAGATGACCTAATATTTTTTTTTATAAAGAACAAAATCAATTTACATTCAGTGCAACTGATTAGTAAATTATATACTTATTTACATTGGTTAATGCAAGTACATGGGCTGTTAGAGGTTTTTTTTTTCTTTCAAAAACATTCACTGCAAGTACGTACCACCAATTCCATGTAAAATAACATATATAGCTAACATTTATAGACTTTTGATTTAACAACTCATCTTTCTATTAAAAATGACTTGAATATTGTTAGGTTTCTGATTGTGATGTCAACGGAATATTATCATTTGGTTAAAACAAGCACGAAGCACCTAATGAGCACATGACACCTTTTTCTTTAGAAGAGAAGGTGGCAGGTGGCAGTGCAATTGTAGGTTGGAACCCCGACCAGAGAAACACAGAGTCCACTTCGAATATCAGGTTTTGCCTGACATGGACAAAACAATCTCAATTCCGAGAGGAGCAGAAATCAACGGAGAAAACAACCTTGCTGCAGGAAAATTCCTTTGAATTATCAAATTTAAATTTCAAAAGAATTGTGTCTGGACTCTGGAGCTCCTTGGTTGTGACGTCATGGCGTGTAAATTACGACCACATCCAATTTCCAACTGTCTTTTGTCGGAAATAAATCTGCTGCGATTCCAAAGAATCGCAGGAATTCTGTTTTTCCAAATCCAACCATTAATTTTTTGAAATGCGCGAATATCAAAATCAGTTGGTTGTTATGCACGAATCTCAAAATAGATAAACAGTTGGATTCGGAAAAGCAGGGTCCCTGCGATTCTTTGGAATTGCAGCAGATTTATTTCTGTCTTTTGTCAGTTGTTTAACCGTAGATTGGTGTAGTCGATAGAAAGGCACGCATAACGAGATGACGGTGCTATGTATAGGAATTCAGATCCTCCCCGGTACCGTAATAGGGAATCTTTTACAATTACTTGATCTGGACCGTTCTTTTTAACTTGGCACGAATCTCAAAGCCCAATAATACTGCCCCCTCCATCAGCTCGAATCTCAAAGCAGCTGAGAGTTAATCTCAAACCGTAAAGTGAAGGGAATCTTTTACAGTAATGGAGAGGATACTTGTCCATGTATATAGTACTTATCTGTTTTCATTAAGAATATAATTTAAATTTCGAAGTCTGTGGTTTGTTTATTAGGATTTAGGGGTGTTCATTGAAGTTAATTTATTTGATTTTGAATTGAAATGATATGTTTTGGATTTGGGTTATGTAGTTCGAAATTTCAGTTTAAATGGTTCAGTTCGGTTAAATTTTTAAATTGCTTTAATTTTTCATATTTAGTTCAATTTAATATCTCGTATTTCAGTTTAAAAAAAAATCAAAATTACTTGATACTTGAATTACTTCAATTTTTTTAAATTTTTGTATGATTATCTCTCCTATTTTAGTTCGACTCATATATATCTTGATATTTATTTTTATGATTATTAAATATACATATGCATGTATTGAGTTTTGACTTTTTCAACTTCATCTTTCTTATTTCAGTTCAATCAAACAAGCCAAAATTTATTTTATTTTCTTCTATTCGGATAAATCTCTCTTATTTTAGTTCGATACATAGATTTTTTTAATATTTATTTTATGATTATTAAATGTATTTGTGTATGTATTGTGTCTTGGTCTTTTGAAACTTAATCTCTCTTATTTATGTTCAACTAAACAAGACAAAATTTACTTCAGCCTTTTTTATTTGATTGTTTTCGGTTGACAAGTTTAATTTGGTTGGTTTTGTTATTTTAAAAACTACATCAAATTTTGGTTTGATTATTTTAATTTAACATTTACCGAATCAATCGTTTGAACACCTCTATTTGTGATTTGAAAGAGTAACTTGAGCATCTCCAGATAAAAATATTCAAAATTATTTTCTTATTTTGAAAAGTATTTCAAAAGTATTTTCTTATTTTTAGAAATATAAAGAAAATTAATGATTTTAAATATTCTTGACCATCTAATATAAAAAATTTCTCCTATTTGAGAAAAATAAAAAACTTAACTTATATAAATTTTAATTTTCTTATAATATCTAAGAGAAGGGTTAAAATTAGGGGTGCACAAAAAAACTTATGACTTATAACTCGTTCAGATTCAATTCCCCAACAACTCGAGTTGAAACTGACTCGAGTCAAAACTGAATCGAGTTCATTGACTCAGTTGTCTTACGAGTTGAATCCAAGTTCCTCCCAACTCGGTTGACTCATTGACTTGGTAAACTATGTAATGTTTTAAATTGTGTACTATTTTGATAAACTATGTACTATTTATTTTGTTAAACTTTGTTTTGATAATTTTTAATTTGATAAACTATGTACTATCTATGAGTCACGAGTCAACTCGAGTTGTTCGCGAGTTGAATCCAAATTGGAGTTTCTGACTCGAAACTGGATTAGCAACTCGGACTCAACTCGGCTCATGAGCAGCCCTAGTTAAAATGCCCCATTGGTTTTGTGTCACATCATGCCCCAACATCGTTATCTCTATTTTCAAAAATTAACAGTCGATCCGAAACGCTCAATATGATCTTCATATTAAAATGTGCTTGGATACAAAATTTTATATTTTTTGAAATTTTGTTGCTATTTTTTAAGATAGGTAATCATTGTTTTTAGAAGATTATGTACCATTCAAAATAGTCATTTTGTACCTCTCTGAACAATTAGTAAAAAAAATTATAAAAATTATAAAAAAATTTATCCGAGCACATTTTAGTATGAAGATCATGTTGAACAGTTCAGATCGATTATTTAGACTTTGAAAATAGAGATAATGATGTTGGGGCATGATGGGGCACAAAACCAATGGGGCATTTTAACCCTGCTCAATATCTTATTATTAATATTCAACGTTAAATAAAAATAATAGAAATGTTCACAATTTTTGTGAATATTTAAAACTGCCCAAACCGTCGAGGTTTTCGACGGTCCAAATTTTTTCTGGACCATCAGGATTCTAGGCATTTGAGAAAAAAAGTTGACCACCCAAAATCTCGACGGTTTACTTCTAATATCATTTTTTTCATCAAAACATTAGTCCGAATGCAATTTTCTGATTTTATTTTTAAATAAATAGAAGATTTTGTAATTTTTTTATTTTTAGTATTGAAATATTAAAAATATCTTTATATTTCTTAAAATAAATGAAATACTATAGAATTTGACTTTACTAGAAATATTGCGACAAATAATCTAGATCAACATTTTTCAATCGGGATTTTTTGCGGCTTTAAGAAAAATTAAAATATTTCTTTGTGTGTTACTTGAAAAACACAAAAAATGTTTCGGATCTGAGTTATTTATTCCGGTTCAAAATATCACTTCTTTGTAAATAAAAAATCGTGGTCCTTCTAGTACATTCAAATTCTAAGGTATTCTATCTATTTCCTTAGAAGCTATTTTAGAAAAATATTAAAATATTAAAAATATAAAATATTAAAAATATAAAATATTAAAAATATAAAATATCTTCTAAGAAAATAGATGGAATACCTTAGAATTTAAATGTACTAAAAGAACCACGATAACCTTTTTATTTACACAACAGTGGGTTTTGAACCGGGATTAATAATTCAGATTTGAAATATTTTTGTTTTTTTTCTAGTAACACACAAAGAATTATTTTAATTTTTCTTGTAGTTGCAAAAAATTCTGACTGAAAAATGTTGATCCAGGTTATTTGTTGCAATCTTTCTGGTAAATTAAATTCTATAGTATTACATCTATTTTCAAAAAATATATAAAAAGATTTCTAATATTTCAATACAAAAATAAAAAAATTATAAAATCTTCTATTTATTTAAAAATAAAATTAGAAAATTGCATTCGGCGGAATGTTTTGACAAAAAACAATGTTTTCATCAAAATATTATTTTAGAAGCAAACTGCCGTGAATTTCAACAGTCCATTTTTTTTCTGGACCGTCTGGAATCTTGCCGGTCCAAAAAAAGGTGAATTTCCGAAAATCTTATAGTTTGGGCATTTTTAAAAAAATTCGAAAATCGTAGACATTTCTATTATTTCTTATTTAATATTGGATATTAAAAAAAATGTCGGCCCCTTGGCTCTAATCTTAATCGGATTTTGAGATCAAGACAAATGGTTCGGTTTTAAAAATTCATGATGCTTCCGAGGGAGACTGTCCAATTTTTAAAGGAACGCAGGATATCTCTCGATTTTTTTATTAATAGAAAAAACAAAAAAAAATCGAGAATAGTGAAAGAATTCGCTAGATTTTGAGATATAAGAAAACCGTGATGATTTATAACATCCAGCTGGACGTTATAAATCATAACGTCCAAATTAGCAAATTCAATTAAACTCCTAATTAACAAAACAACAACAACAAAAAAATGTAGGACATTGATGTCCATAACGTCCAGACCTGCAAAAAATTTCTCAAGTTCTAACTATCAATGACATAATTTCTCAAGTTTGAGTGTGAACGTTATAGACAGTAACGTTTGGGTTTTTTTTTTGTTTGATGTTTTGTTAATTAATGGTTTAATTAATTTCGCTAATTTGAACGTTATGGTTTATAATATTCGACGGGACATTATAAACCATAATAGTTTTTTTATATTTCGAAATCTGTTGAATTCATTAACTATTATTAATTTTTTTTAATGTTTTTTCTGTTAATAAAAATTTCGGGAATAACTCATGTGTGACAAATAGGTCAACTACTACATACAGATATTTGTAAGTTCGTAACGATCGGGACGCTGAATTAGTTTCCAAAGATGTGAAGCCAGTGGATCCAAATCGGTTGAAATCTCAATACATGAACAGTGTTTCTGGAATTTCTTAAATTCAGAATCCAGCTGTCGAACTATTTCGAGATACGTGCACAGAAAAACTAGCTGTTTCGATATGCATGCACAGAAAAAGTTGAACGGCTGGATTCGGAATTTCAAAAATTCCAAGAACACTGTTTATGTATTTTGGATTTCAACTGATTTGATTCCGAAGCCATTCCCAAATCTATTTGATACTGATCCGTTATCCCAAGATGACTGTGGATATAAATTATATTATTTAACAAAACAAAATCAGTTGATAATAATTATTTTGAACATTTTAAAATATATTTATATCGAATCAATTTAAATAAGCTTGCCAAATTAAAAATAACTTTTTACTTATATATTATTTTGACTTTTTGCAAAAATGATTTCTATTTTGAAATCGAACATTTATAGTGCTATCGATACGATACTAATTTATACCATAAAAGTAAAAACGATACAATTTGATGCAAAATTTACCATTCAGCAACGAATTGGAATTTTGATTATAAAATATCACATGACATTAGATTTGCATGAAATTTGATACACAATATAACTATAAGCTCAACAGCAAGTTCATAATTTGTTTCCTAATTTTTTTGCAAAACTTTTAACTTGATATGCAAAATATATCAAAACAAAATTCTTTTTGGACAATCCGATAAGAAATTAGAATTTTTTTTTCCTTTTGCTAATCTAGTTCTTTTGGGGCACCCCTCGAGCATGAACAAGTATCCTCTCCATTACTGTAAAAGATACCCTTCATTTTACGGTTTGAGATTAACTCTCAGCCGCTTTGAGATTCGGGCTAGCGCAGGGGCAGTATTATTGGGCTTTGAGATTCGTGCCAAATTCAAAAGAACAGTCAGATCCAATAATTGTAAAAGATTCTCTATTACGGTACGGGAGAGTACCGGAGAGGATGTGAATTCCCCAGCATTGTGGCCATTTACCAAGCATTAAGTTAGTACTTTTCCTAAGTACTTGTGCTACCAAAATATGTGCTTTAACTTGGAAAAAGATAACACATACGTACATTCCAGCTTGGCCAAGTGTACTGGCTTCAAATAATAAAATTGCTCTAATAAAGGATGAGGTACTAATAAAACGGGTCACTATCCTCGGACTCTCCGACCCAGTCATTTACTCCAATTAAAAGCTTACGTACACAATCTATTCTGACAAGTCCAATATCATTAAAAATAGAAACAACAACAACTAACCTAACTCTATAGTTTATATGTGGCGTTTACTAACAGTCACAAGGTGCGATGTATTATTGACACATAATGCTATCATTTCCTTAGTATTATACGTGTTCTTTTAAATGAGTTTTAATTTCTAATTAAGTATGTATGCAATTAGAGGCGTATTTAGAATTTCTATCAGGATTAGACAATATTTTTTATTAGTACTACTACCGAGCTGCACATAACTTTGAATTAACTAATTCAGAGTGTGAACTATACATGGGTTGATAAAATTTTCTCCAAAAGTAGATAACAATCCGATTATACATATTCAAAATTTAGAGATCAATTGCTGATTCAATGTGGGCCTGTCATTGCATGTAGTAACTTGTTACACAGTTTGTCATGCCTATATCATCGTAGAGGATCCTGGTTAGTTCAAACTATTGTTAGAGAAGGAATTGAGATCCAACATACCATGGTATGCTCAATCCCATCACATATTAACTCAAACCCAACAAAAGCGACCTTGTCATTGAGTTTGTATCTTATAGATTTGCACCGCTTTATTTGAGTAATTTTACTGTTTTACCTCACCTTGCCCCGGTCTTCAGACTTTACGACTTGTGTTCATGATTTTTCCGGTTTTATTTTGACTCGAACACAGAGTTTGGGCTACACCAAAAAGAACAATTTACATAATCATGTGTATTATTCCTGCTTTTCCTAGCATTCCAAGTTTTTTATGTTGTACTCGAGTATTACCCAAAAGGTTTTTAAAAATATATATATGCTATATATTTTTAGGTGGGTTCAAATGCATCATGATTTTGTGCTCCAATATGCTCCACATTATTTATTTTCGTTCTCAAAGTCTGAACAGTTGATCCGAACCGCTCAGCATGATCTTCATAATAAAATATGCTTGGAGACCAATTTTTTTTTTTCTTAGAATTTTATTCTATTTTGTTAGATATGTACAAAATCACTGTTTTAAGGAGATTTGACCATCCGAAAAAGTGATATTGTACCTATGTAAAAAATAGTAAAAAAATTCTAAAAAATATAAAATTTGGTCTCCAAGAATATTTTATTATGAAGATCATGTTGAGTGGTTTCAGGTCGATTGTTCGGACTTTGAAAACATAGATAAAGAATGTGGAGCATATTGAAGCACAAAATCATGGTGCATTTGAACCCTCATATATTTCATGGTGAAAGTTCCTTGTGTTTTGTAATTATGAATGGGCCCATGTGTGTAGGAAAATTCAATATCCTAGAATTAATAAGAACAAGTTAATTTTTGCTAGAGTAAGATATTAACCGTTACAAGGTTTTGGATGTTATGGTCAAACCACTGATAATGATGGAAAAGGATGCAAAGATGAATGATAAATGGTTAACTTTTAGGGCAACAAGGAAGAATTGAAATTTTTAATATGCCAATGGGAATATTAACTTGTCAAAATCAAAGTCATTTAATCCATGAAAAATTTACATTATAGGTGTTCGGCAAATACATGAGAAATTTGTTAGGATATTGTTTTTTTTTCTTCTTCTTTTTATAGAAAATGTAATACTAAAATTAAATTATATTAAGTGTATTGATACTAATCATTGATTATGATCAATATGATTGTATATATCATATTCTCAAAAAATTTAAATGAGTGAATATAAATGAACGACCGCGAAATTACAAAGAACTCTTTAATCTCCATCATGCGCAACTTAGAAACCATATTGAAAAACTTGTTTAATTGTGTTTGTTTTATTATATTATTAAATTGTGTTTGTTTAACTGTGCTTGTTTATGGAAAAACAAAATAGCTTCAAAGTAAATTTGGTTTTGAAAATTATAGTTAGTATATAAAATGAATAAATTTGACAATTAAATATGGTTTCAACCATTGCAATAAATAATTGGAGCGTTATACACTTAATTTTTAAGTACTGTTTATCCTATATAGTTGGAGCATTATTAGAAGCAAGAATTCTTGAAGTTGAACAACTTCAAATTCTTCCTCAAAAAAGAACAACTTCAAATTAATTAAGCTGGAGAGAGCAACGCAAATTGGAGAAAAAACGGAGGTATGACTCAATTTTTTTTTTTCTTCATAAAAGTTGAAGGTTGTAGGGAACTAATCCTTCTAGGGAAATGAAATAAGAAATAAAAAGATGATGCTGAACGGTTGAAGGAAAAAAATACTAATGTAGTCATTTTTTCTAAGAAAATTCATGAGATGAGGAGCTACCGAACAGACCTTTAGCCATTAATTGTGAAACTCCAAAAAATAATTGAACACCAAGTAAGATTCACTTTTTTTTGCCACCTTCATTTCTCAATAGCGACTTCATGCCATGCCCACCTACAAAATGGTCCTTGCAAATAATTCTTTCAGGGGGCTTATTATCAGTTGCTGGTCTAATTTGTAGAAGCACCAGGTATAGAGGAAAAGCATCCATGATGTGCACTATACCATCCCTTGATGAAAAAGACTGCTGGGCTTCCTTAAAATGACTTTCTGATCTTCTGCGCACTTCACATTGTGGCCTTTCGTGTGCGACTTCTATGGTTTATGTGACTTTTTCATTTAGCAGTTGGTGAGGAAGATTTGGAGAAAGTGCTTGCTGACTATTTTTACCAATGAAATTTTACATGGTACAAAATAACGCTTCCTGCTGTTCTGTATGTTTCATGTGTGATTTTTTTTTTTTTTTTTTTTGTAACTTTAAGAAGCAAAGTTTACTTAGCAAGTGATGGTTGGTGAGCATTTGTCCAAATCAATGCTAGTTTAATTTATCAATGAAATTACTAATTAAATTTACAGGGTAGAAAACAAAACTTAAGCTCTGTAAATCAATTGTTATTTCCTTCAACTCTTCATTTTATTAAACAATTACTTGTCATGCTTATTTATTATCTTTGCAAGAATAGAAGTAAATAAACCCTATAATCACCTAGAGCTAATTAATAGTGTCCTTAATTATTCGTAACAAGTTTCTTGTAAAAATACATATTTCGTTTCACAAAAAAAAAGCTATTAAAGAATGTGAAGTTTGCAATAAAAAAGAATGTAGTATACAAGTTTATAAATAAATTGAAGTTATGTGATACTAAAAATGAAAATGATAATGATTTTACTTGTTGAAAATCATATTCTTCCCAACAATAGTGTGAGTCACATAGCTCACAAAATACTAACTATGTCATGTGAATTATAGAGTAGAATTAGGGTGTTCTAAAATTCATCAAGCTTCATTTCTGAACTCAATTCTAAAGTCTCTTGGATTGGTTTCAAATAACGAATATGAACCGTTGAAACTCATCTACCTTACAAGTGATGTGTCTACATGCGAAAATTTTAAACTTTCGAATTAATTTAGTATACAGTCAAACTGTCAAAATTAGAAGGTTTAGAAATTACTTTGAATACATTCATTTTTTGGAAAATTTTATTACTTGCCTCTATCCAAAATTAATTCCAAAATTAATTTTTTTTTGCATGTAGACGCATCACTCGTCAGGTAGATGGGTTTCAATGGTTCAGATTTGTCATTTGAAGCCAACACAATAAGCTTTAGAGTTGAGTTCCAAAACGAGTTTGGTGAACTTAAGAACACCATAGTTCAACTCGTGAATTATATATACTGGTGATATTTATCACACTTAGAGTGTTCATTGTATTATGTTTATTTGGTTTTCAATAGAATTGATAATTATTCGTTTAAATGGTTCGGATTTTCATATTAAATAGTTCGGTTTAGTTGAATTTTTTAATTATTTCGTCTTTTTATATTTGGTTCAGTTTAAAATCTCTTATTTTAATTCAATCAAACAAACATAAATTTACTTAATATATACTTGAATTACTTCGATTTTTTATATTTGGTTATGTTTAATCTCTTGTTTCGGTTCGACTGATATACATCTTGATATTTATTTCTATGATTATTAAATATATTTACAGAGCGGAATCAGGAACTTGAGATATGGAGAGTTGGATGAATGAGCGCTATGTAATTTCATTTTACGAGGCAAGCTAATAAATATAATTTTTTATAAAAAATAACTTTTCAAAGATCGAAAGTGCAAAATAATTATGCCGTGTGTATTTGTGTACTGAAATTTTTATTAATATCCAAAAAAATAAATATTTTCAAAAACTGCACCCCTTTGCGCCGGAATTCTAAAAATGACCAAACTGCAAAATTTATTTCCGGTTTCTAGCTACCTATCCGCAAAACTAATTCCCGGTTCCGGCCTCTTTGAAACCGGAGAAATACATTAAAGGAATGGGGGCCAATTTATTTTAAAAAAATTTGTACTTCTATACAATTTTTTATATAGTTTTGAGTAAAACACTATAAATCTGTAAAATTGACCTCTATTAGTAGCACTAATATTTTATATGATTGACTTCATTCATCTTTTATCCTTATAGTTTGAAAATCTACTCCGCCCGATGATCTTTTAGAGTCACGTATTCATAATAAAATATTGTCAAGACATAATGGATGATGATTTTAAACAGAATCATGTCGTTTTCATAAATGATATGGATTATATTTGCATCTGATACAACACTGCCAATCATGCCAAAATAATCGAAGGTGAAGTATCGTGTGTTGTCATACATAATCACAAAATCATAAATAATTTGTTTTTAGTAATGGTGAATCGAACGATGAATTATTCGGTTGAACGAATTTTGACCGAATTATTCTCAAACTATTTTGTTTTTTGTTTTTGCTTCCTATGAGACTGAGATCTCCGATCATGATAATTCTAAATCATTCCCGAATTATTTCCAATCATGAATTTTTTATCCTACCGAACCGAACCTGAATAATTCATTTGTCACTATGCTGCCATATCGTGTCACCTTGAAAACCAAGAGAAAACACAATAGACCACACAGGAAGGGAAATAGTAGAACCGAGGAGAATCTGAAAGAGCTGCCATCCATCCAAATTAAAGGGTTGGATGGGGATTAAAAAAAAAGGAACGAAAGAAGATTGGAATCCCCCGTGCGCCTTGCCTGCCTAGTTACATCTTCTTCTCTCTTTTTTCTAGCATGGTCCCCTACTAATTAATTACAATTTCCACAACAGCACTGCATCTTGGGCCCCACGTTGCAAAAAACATACTCATCCATCCTAATCTCCTCATTCCCTTCTTGCTCAAAATAAATTCTTTTAAGAATTTATTATTTAAATCGCCAAAATAGAATTAAAAATCCTCACTCCTCACCCATCTTCCAAGCGGTGCTTTCCTTTCATGTACGTGCATACATTCTCCCGATAAATTCGTTTATTCAATAATTAATGAAATTTTCAATTAACTAAGCGCGTATGTACGGAAATAGCAAGTGACAACCTTTTAAATAAACAACTGTGTGCTATGTGTACAAAAGTGTCACGAGCCACGACTCCCCCCGTATTTAAAATTGTTTTCCAAATTACTTTAAAGGAAAATCAGCCGTTTTTTTCTCACGTCGCCTTTCAATTATTCCGTTAATTGTGGAGACTATTTAATTACCGTAATTGGTCTTCCCGTTGGTTCATGAAATTCAAATCTTCTCAGATCTTTCTCAACAAAGTATGTATTTATGACCCTAAAATACTTCCACATTTTGATATAGAGATATGAATATACTGTACTGATTTAGTACATGTAAAAATTTGCATATTAAAGAGACAAATTTAATATTCTGAGAGGGTTTGCCGCACGATCAGTGAAGTTGGTTTTTAAAAGGAGGATATAAATTTTTGAAGAGCAGGCGTACAGACTCCACTGGACCAAATTCAAATGGGATCATGGGATGGCATATGTACCTATTAAATGAGAGTGTTTTATTTTTCCGGACACTTAAAAACGAAGTAATACTAATACCAGCGCATTAAATTAGAGGAGACAGAAGGATACTACGGTAACCATACCGGAGGTAATTACAGCCAGAAAACATAGGAAGAGCCAGGATCCGAGATCGCACGCACGGGCAGAACACGGGCCCACCAAGAGTTTTAACGAATCACCGTAGTTTAAATCTCGATGCAAAATCTGACGGTCAAGTTGAACTGAGGTCCCGCAGCCTAAGTGAGAAGGGGACTGCCACGTCACCTCTCTCGGCCCTCAAAAGGACCAGCACTGCACGCGAGGTCCCTTGCTTTCTTCCCCTCCTATCCTCTCCTCTCCTCTCCTCTTACACTTGCTCTCTCTCTTCTTCCTTTCATTCCACCCCTTTGTTCAAAGTTTCCATTTCCTTCTTAGCATTTTCTGCATAATTTAGAGTTACTCGAGTAATACATAAACAAAGAAAAAGGTGATCGGTGTAAAATGGAGAGAAGAAGCAAACCACCTCGGTATGAACAGCCGTCTTTCTCGTCCACTCTCCTGGATGCCATATACCGGTCCATTGATGAGTCGGACGGTACTGGAACGGAACCAGAGAAACATGCCTCGAAACAGTCAGACCGGTACAGTTACAAGTTGGATTCTTGGAAGAGTACCAGTACGACAAATCACCAGCGTTCATCAGCTAAAACTAAGTCTGCGGCGACGGGTAGACACAGGTCTGGCGGTTGGGCCCACTCGACATCCAGCTCGTCAGATTGTTCAAGCTACGGCGGTTTCTCCTCGTCTGAGGCCGAGTCAGTTCGGCTCAAACCAATACGAACTGCTCCCCGGCCCGATCCAGTTCAATATCATTTCCCGGCTCAATCCCCTGCTAGCACCACAACTGAGAACAAGAAAAAATCGAGTTCGATAAAGAGTAGAATAAAGGAGTTCAGAAAAACGAAGCAGCAGCTGCCTGCCTCTCCTGGAGCCCGGCTAACGAGCTTAATAAATGTGATTTTCCCTAAGAAGGCCGCGCCGGCCCCGAAAGGGGGTGCCCAAGCGCCGGAGGTGGGGTCCACTTGCTCCAGCGCCTCGTCTTACAGCCGATCGTGCCTCAGCAAGACTCCTTCAACGGTGAAGAGATCGGTTAGGTTCTGTCCGGTGAGCGTTGTGGTAGGGGAGGAGGATAGCAGCAATCGCCGGAGAGAGGCGGAGGGGAAGAAGAGAGTAGAGGAGATTTTGCGAGGGCTGGAGAGGGATGAAGAGGAGGAAGAAGACACCAGCGATTCGAGCTCAGATCTGTTTGAGCTGGAGGATCTAACGGTCGGGATTGAGCGGAGGTTTAGGGATGAGCTGCCGGTGTACGGTACGACAAGTCTTGGACTTAATAAAGGGGTTCCTCACGGTTTGTGTCGTCCTGTAATCTAGACTTTATTCAATCTTAACCTTCTTTTTCTGGATATTAAATAGACTAATTGTTTTATGAGGAACTTTTTACTTGCGAGTCCAGACTTCTTTTTTTCTTCTGACGTAGTTGAATATTAGGCCTGGAAAGTAACTAAGTACCTTTGGAGATGTATATTTTAAATATTTGGAAAATTAGGGGCAGAGCAAAAATTGTGAAAAGAATGGTTGCTGAATAATGATGAGTGGAGTACTAATCTGGGTATAATTTAGAAGATGGTAGGGCTTTGATGGGGCTAAGTGAAAATGTTTCTGTTTCTATTTCAAGAAACTATTATTATTTTACTTTATTTTTTATTTTGTTTTTTGTAATATGGTTAAAACAATCTAACCAGTTAGTTCGTTTTTGTTGAGCTACTTGTGTGTTTACTTGTTCGTTTCTCTTTCAAATTTGATAGAATTTAGTTTGTTAAATCCGGAATTAAAGTGAATATTTGAGAAATTGTTTGCAAAAGGCCTTGTTCATAGTAGGTCCCATCTTTTACTGCAACTTGTGTAATTGGTATGCATATACGAGTCATTATTTACCGCGCTGTACCTGTACATAACTAGAGGAGTTGCATTTCTTACATTTCTTTGAACGGACAGGGAAGCGATCGGGGACGAAGCTCACAAACGATTCTTTTGTTGATTTGATAATTAATATGAAATAAAGTTAACAAAAACATTTTACATCATGTAATGTGTTCAAATTTATACTTCGTTATTTTCTAAGACCAACTAAATATGAGAACAAAAAATATAGTAACTTGTGCATTTGCATTTCTTTTCTCTCTCCACCTCCTCTGAATCAAAACAGAGTGTTTGAAGATACTTAGTTGGGGAAATAACTGGACATTTATATAAAACACTGGCTGCCTGTTTTGTAATGACTTGGTTCACATTATTATTCCACCTGTAACTGTAGGGGTCTGTTATTTCGATTTGGACCGTTCGATCTCAAAAGGACGTTCGTGATTCACATTAAAAAACCTCCTTGGAATGTGTGGCTGGTCAATTTGGCCCGAAATTT
The DNA here is from genome assembly GCA_011114355.1 of Carex littledalei. Classification (NCBI taxonomy): domain Eukaryota; kingdom Viridiplantae; phylum Streptophyta; class Magnoliopsida; order Poales; family Cyperaceae; genus Carex; species Carex littledalei. The sequence goes on along the minus strand of CM022096.1, from coordinate 8,254,949 downwards.
TTATTAATAACATTTAAAAAAAATAATAAACCAAATAACCATCGTTTTCTGACAATTATAAATCTAGCACGGCCGCAGAACACCAGAGCGGACCCATTTGAGAGCGACCGCAGAATGCCGGAGCGGACCCCCATATGGGTCCGCACTATGCCAGAGCGGACCCAGGGCCGCACTATGCCGGAGCGGCCCTGTTATTTTTTTTTTAATTTGAATGTGAAGTTGATTATGATTTTGTTTTGGAAGTTTTTATCAAAAATGTAAAGTTTGTACTGAAAGTTGTGTGTAATTACTTCTGTTTGAAATGTTGTTTAATCTGAAATTGTTGTTCGTCGTTTGTTTGATCAAAAGAAACATTACAATAGAACAATGAGCCATATAAATAAGCATACAATAGAACAATGCTAATGTTATCGGAAATTACAAATACGTTTAATTAACCGAAAATAAACAACATTTTTACGAGTACAATTAAAAAAGCAACATTAACTCTCAATCTCGTGCAGCTCGAGCAGCTCTGTTTTGTCTTTCTTGTGTATCTCGGCCGGCTTGGTATCCTCTTCTCCTATTATTTAGAACATCCATCCACATCGGAATTCGGTTGTGCTGTCTTCTGCCCACAAAAAAAAATTTATCCTCTGGAACAAGGACCGGGCCATTGTGTTGAGGCCATTCCGACTGAGTTTCATACATATGCCATTGAGCGCTCCATGTGTTGATCAGTGTATGGATGTGATAGTAGAGACTTACAAAGACCCCAGGGTCGATGCCTCGGAGACGACACACGGACAGAACATGAGAGCACGGTATTTTCTCCAATTGAGGCTTCTGGCACGTGCAAGTTACCGCGTGATCATCCCTGATTATCACCGTGTATTTGTAATTGGCCTTGGTAAACCGGCCAGAATCGTCAGGTATGAAAGCGTGAACTCTCTCATGTGTGGAGGTTACCCCGAACTCGTTGTTGTTTCCAAAACCCCCCAGCGTCTTCATTTTATCGGACCTCTTGAACCGTTTGTTGATTAGCTACGAAAAATTAAAAAATAATGAAAAAGTCAGATTTTTTTAACAAAGTTCATTAAAAATTATGAAGAAAGAACTACAAATAAAAGTACCTGATGCACATGACACGAGAATGTTGACCTTGACTGGCTTCCCATTCCACTTTGGCCCTCCTTTGCGCAAACCATGTCATACATTTGTAAAATGTGTCTTCAATTATTGCTGCAACCGGTAACTTACGAGAGGACTTGAAGATATTATTAAGCGACTCGGACCCGTTTGTAGTCATGATGCCCCAACGGTAACCACCGTCCAGTACTTGGAATATCTTCTATGGTTTGGGGCACTCGTTCTCATCTTGATCCAAATATTTACCCACACCGTCCAGCCAATTGAAGGCAATGTCACATGCCTGCCCCATTGCTTGCATTCCTTGCTCGTATCTCCTCATCTTCCTCTTAGCCACACATATTCTAAAAAAACAGATTGCCTTATCACTGCAACCGTTCTTCTTCATGTTCTCGGCTATGTGAGTAGCACAAAGACGGTGAACACATTGATCCTCATCCTCCTCGTTCCATCCCATATCATCTTGTCTGAACACCTTCTTGATACCCTTTCCCCTATCAGTGATGACACACATGAATCTGGAGCGGATTACATTACGGCACAACCATTTCATGAACCACGCACAATCGTCATAACTCTCTGATTCTACCAGTGAAAAAGCCAACGGGAGGAGCTGGTTTTCAGTATCGTACCCGGTTGCAATCAACAGCTTGCCTGTGGTAAAACAATCAAATTAATTTCATAAGAGCCGAAATCAACTAAAATAAATAAAGTGAAAATAATCAAATTAGTTACATTTATACCGGCCTGACAGAAAACATGCATCAACGGTGATGACCGGTCTGATATGTTGAAAAGCAGCTATGCACGGTCCAAATGCCCAAGCCGCCCCATGAAAATACTTGTATGGTCCAGGTTTACCAGTGGGATATGAGGTCACCTCAAACAATGTTTCTGTCAATAAATTTAAAAAATAAGTTCAATTTTTGATTGATAATGAAATGATGTAAAAAATGAAGTAACAATGTAGTACCTGGGTTGTTTCTTTTGATTGCCTCTAACAATGGAACTACAAGAGAGTATGACCCCTCCCAACTACCAATTGACGGGCTATTGCCAACTCACGGCCACGCCACAGTTTGTTGTACGCCGGTATCTGACCGTTGTACCTTTCAGCAACAGCAATTCGGACAGCTTGAATACTCAAGTCGACATCGTTCCTCATGTGAGCGGATATACACTCGGCAACCATAGTAGCTGACAACTGGGCGTGATCTGTTCTTGTCGCATCCGCGTGGCATGAATGTTGTGTTAGGCACTTGGAGACACGCCATTGTGTTCCATAACCGGTGGCCTTTGCGAGTATGTACCACCCACAGTAACTGTCCTTGCACTTGAACCTAATTCGTGTGCGGTCACTGTGCGTATTCCTTATCTCTTTGTTGCAAATGATGTGAAACCTGGCAATTGCGCTCTTCATTGCCTCTTTTGAGTCATATGTTTGTCCCTCAGACAATTCATTCTCATACTCTGCCCTCCTTCCAAACAAACCCGAATTGGCTTCCATAAACCCTGATGTGTCGTTGAAAGCATGAATCGGGTGCTGAAACTCGCGATCCATTATCCGAAACCCGCGATCCATCTTGAAAGTCCTTGGTAGTCCGAGCACAGGCCCGGTATCTTCCTGGTCAGACTGATCGCTCATACCCTCCGGATCACTATCAACCCAATTTTCCTCTGCCTCTAGTATTTCCGGATCCACTTCTTCATCGATTTCATCCGGATCACAAGTTTGACCCCAATAAGCGGTCCGACTAGATGAAGGCTGGTCAGTCTGGGATGGGGCCCGACGGGAGGGTCGGTCTCTCTGAACTGGGGCCCGACTACTGGACGGTTGGTCAATTTGGACAGGGGACGGACTAGAGCCGGATGAGTTACCCCGACTATGACCCTAGATTAACCTCATTACTGGGTTGGAACGCCGGGCTCTGATAACCTCCACATATAGGTCAATTATCTTGTATGCACCCCCAGAAAAACTCATGGTTTGGTTGTACAATACCTGCCAGACTCCCTCATTTTGAATTAGAAATAGTTGGAACCAGGTTTGTGCCGAACTAGTCGGCATGCTAATTTTGGCATCAATTTTAAGGTCATACTGACCCTGATCCAACCCCAAATTCTGACATATACTTGATTTAAGTCCCAAATAATCAGTATCCGTCAATACCGGGATCACAGTAACAGGTCCAATACTATAGTAAACCCTATTAGGACCTGTTAAAACATCCCCACCAGTGTATATGGATACCATAAGAGCCATTTTTTCAATCCAATACAGAAGAAACCTACAATTAAAAATTAACTAAATTAATTATTCTCAATTAATTATTATTCTAATTTAATTATTCTAATTTAATTATTAATCTACTGAAATAAAAATAAAAAATTTAAAAGAAGAGAGAAAAAACTTACAGATCAGAGAGCTAACCCAGGAGAGAGAATATGTGAGAGTGTGGAATGAAATTTCGCTGTCATTTTTGGGGTATAAAGAACAGGGTCCGCTCCGGCATAGTGCAGCCCTGGGTCCGCTCCGGCATATTGCGGCCCCATATGGGGTCCGCTCCGGCATGCTGCGGTCACTCTCAAATGGGTCCGCTCTGGTGTTCTGCGGCCGTGCTAGATTTATAATTGTCAGAAAACGGTGGTTATTTGGTTTATTATTTTTTTTAAATGTTATTAATAAAAATTTCGGCAATTTGGCACATCAATTTAAATCTGAAATTTGAAAAGAGATTTTATATTTCTGGGCAAAATAACAATAAATTAAGACTGCGTTGATTTAAAGTTTATATTTTTATGGAGAAAAATGTTAGTTTTATATCAAGACATAAAAACAATGCCCATTATACAATATGTTTTTGATATTTTTGTAGTACATAGGACATCAAATATATTAATAAAAATTATTATCTACAATCATTTGAATGTAACAGAAAGCTCGTCATTAGAAATATCTTTATTGGAGGAAATTTGGAGGACGAGCCTTCATTTTTTAAGGTAAAAAGTGCGAATAAGCATCTAATTATTTTTAATATAACGAAGTGGCCTATCTTAACTTTTAAATATTCATAAAAAATCTGTCATTCGGATTTCAGATATGCAATTGAACAAATTGCATTATCTTTAACCACTAAATCAAAGATTAATTCTCCATCACCTACAATTTTTTTTTCACTTTTCAGAATATGAAATTGGAAGTTTCAAGGAGGCCATGAACAAAATTTATCTAGTGTCTTGAATTTTTTTTCTAGATGTGCCACTTAATCCTCTTTTTGTTGGTTAATGCACAATTTTAAATTTGTTACAAACTTAAAATGCTGATTTGAAATCTTCAATGTTACTAAATGGGAAGTCATTATGTGTATAATTTAATCGTGAGTTGATTCAAATTTCATTACTTCCCCCGTAATATTTTTTGAAATCTTCAGAATAACAAACTCAAATAACAAAGTAAAACATTATTTGTGATCTATGCCACTCCTCTACGTGCTCCTAACAAAGTCATAATATCTCCAAATTATTCATTTCAATATTATTTTATAAATTCTTAATGCATATATATTAAAATAAATTAAATATTGTACTATTTTATATGCACACAAAAAAGTGATGCAAATCACATTTAACTGTTTCATTTGAATATTTGAGGTTTTGATATTAGGTTATTGAAATTTTCAAATCAATATATAGTAGACATACTTAAATCTTTCTCGTTATCATTATTTTGATTCTCTCAGAATTAGTTTCTAGAAAGAGTTCATGTTAAGAAATTCGCCAGATTAATAAACAAAATTTTGTTTTATGCAGAAAGTAATCAAACAAAGTATCAAATAAAAAGAAGAATATTTTAAAATGTGCAAGATTTTAGACGCATTTGAACCCTCCTATTTAATTATTTCTTTATTACTTCTAAGATTTAAACTGAAAAAATAGCTTAGTCAAGAACTTTGCGACAAAGATAAAGAAACTTTGTCAGAAAAAAAAATGTACACAACATTGAACAATTTATTAATAAAAAATAAAAACGATTATTTATATAAGCTTGTTTTAAACAATGAAGTTCAAAGGAAATTTTCATCTTTCTTTGTTACCGCCATTGATAGTATGATTATTTTTATTTAGTGGAAATCAACAGGAACTTGATCTGTTCGCAATTGAAGATCCGGCCGGATTTGATTTGATTTTGATTTTTTTATTTAGCGAAATAATTTTAGCTTGTTTTTAATGAAAAAATTAGGGATCAAGTCAAATAATTCTAGCCTCGTATTTTGAACATTTAAACGAAACTATTTAGTCAGTTTTTCACGGGCAATTTTCATACGGAAACATATTATTTTATGTAACAATTATTTTTTCTCATTTATTCTTTAAAATAATAGATATATTGAAAAATTGTTTCTCAATCGTACGATCCTTTTATTTTGTAACGGAGAAAGTGAACTAAGTTTCTATTGAGTGAGGCTACGGTACTATGCATATAGCACGGTTTGGTCCGTGCTACGGCTCAATATTTGAGTTTTCAAAATCCTAACTGTCGATCCGAACCGTTCAACATGATTATAAAATGAATATGTACTTGCAACCAAATTTTACATTTTTTCGAATTTTTTTACTATTTTTGTAGATAGGTAGAAAATCACTTGATCTGAAAATTCTGGACCATAAAAAAATAGTGATTTTCTACCTATCTAAAAAAATAGTAAAAAAATTCGAAAAAATGTAAAATTTGGTTTGCAAGTACATATTCATTTTATAATCATGTTGAACGGTTTGGATCGACCGTTAGAATTTTTAAAAACTCAAATATTGAACCGTAGCACGGACCAATCCGTGCTATGCATAGCACCGTAGCCTCACTCGTTCTATTATTCGCTTATGAACTTGATGTCTCTTGAGAGTCATTTTTATAGCTTACGCTGAATGTATTAGTTTTTGAGTAAAAGTTAGAGATCAAGTGAGTCATCTATTTAATATTTATAGAGAAATATTTTATTCAACTTTCGAACTTGCATTTTTCACACGGAGAGTATTGTCTTCACCACCATTGAATGTACTAGTTGATATCACCGGTCAACATATCGTGGTATATATGGTCTCTTTGAACTTGCTCTAAAATTAGAAGCGACTTTCGCTCTTTCGAATAGGTGATTTGTAAAGCGATAGCGAAACACTAGAGCCCCCTCCCACCTCTTCTCAACACAACAATATTCCCCCCCCTTGCTCTCTCGTCTCTACCTCGAGCGGAGAGAGGGAGCAGTGTCGTTGTGAGTGCAGAGTCATCGGAGCATAGAGTAGTTTAGAGGAATTAAAGAGAATAAAGAATTAGATATATGAATGAGGATTATAATTTGACGTGTTGTAAATATCATTTTTTTTTATCAATGAAATAATTAGTATGCATTTAAGTCACTGATTTAAAAAAATATATATTACCAGTCGTACTTCTTATATCAGCATCGCACATTTTTTATCTAATTGTAATCCGTGTCAATTATGTTCCGTTGATATATTTATATCGGTGATTACGTGCTTTTACGTGCTTACAAAAATTATTTCTTGCCAATAAGTTTTTTTTAATCATCTGAGTGAATTAAGTTCATTATAAACTATATGCTTTCTATGTAACCATTTTTTTTAAAGGAGAACATTTTATACCTTGGTAAAATAATCTTGCAAAACACAAAATCTTGACCTAGCTAACTAGCTACTAGGTTCCCCATGGAACATGGCAGTTAAACCGGATAACCATTCTGAATTGGGGAACTTATTTATTCATGAAATTACACGTGTTTTAACTCTAAATAGCAAGAACCACATAAGTACAACTGTGTTTGAGATTTTTGGTGCGCTCCTGGTCTTCATGAGACTGTTTGTGATCGATTGTACTACTCTTACAATTAATTTGATATTTGTTGAACCAAATTTTTTTTTTTCATTCGAACTGGTTTAAAAAATCATGATGACTCAACTTATAATTTTCAGATTGATTTTGGTAATTTTCAACTATATAAACTGAACGGTACTAAGATACACTGACATATTGGTAAATGTTATTTTAATATACAATGTTACCCATAACAGTACAAGAGTATGAAAATTGCAAATATCTCTCCTAATCCCAATTTTTACCAGTTGGCATTTGAAAACCCCATTAGTAGGGGTGTCAATGATATCCTTTTATCTGTTTATCCGATTCATATTACATGGGTAAGATTTCTTTTTGATAACTTATTGGGTCTAAGTAAGATATTTTTTTATAATTACTATTTGTTTTGTTACACAATTCTTAACGGGTAAGAAAAGGGTATAGATATGAGTATGAAAATATCTCCATCCGGTCCGTGCCCATTAATTGACACCCCTACCTATTAGTTAGTTTATCAGCACAATAAGATACATGAAAGTTATCATTTCTCATGAGCACAAGTGGTTATAGCAATTACCATTTTTCATGCAACAATGACCTTTTTTTTTTTTTCATTTCATTATGCCATATTACCTCCATACATAAGCAATTTTCATCTGACATGTTGATTACGTGGAGTTTTAAGTTCGTTAGCAAAGTAAAAGGCAGATCCTTTAATTGAGCCTCTAATCATGGAGTCCGTACAAAAAGAGCACAAGAATACATATCTAAAAATGAGAAGGCATAACAAGTTAGGCCATTTTGCACTTGCTCTGTTTCAGTAAACGACAATTGTGGTTCTTTGGATGTTTTCCCTAAGAAATTGGTAAAAAATTGATGCTTTATGTACTTACAAATATTTTTATACTTTATATCCTTTGATTTGGATCATCTTCAAAGTACAACACCTAGAATAAGAAATGTAAGAAAGAAATATGCATAAGGTTTTGCTTGTTTTGAATAATAGAAACGTAAAATTTAAGGTGCCGATAAATCAATATTTTACTATTTTTAAGTCGTTCATATAGTTGAGGAATTGCTGTTGCTTGATTGAATGCATAATTTGCACATGAGAAGGACATCATTAATTACGCTAGGTACAAGCTTGGTGCAGAAGAAATCAGTAAGACAAAGCTAAAATAGATGTTTTGCCTATTCTAGACATAGTTGCATAATGTTTTGCCTATTCTAGTTAGATTTGGTTTAATTAATTGACTTCAAAATAAATGTCAATTTTTCTTCTTTCTCTTTTCGAAGGAAAGGTGAGAGGTTCAGGACCCTGTTTCAATGGTGTCCGGATTCCCTAAAGTAACTCAATCTTTGGGTTTTGGATTGAGACCGTCCGATTCAAATTCGTCAATTGAGATCGTCTCAGGATTTGAATTCGTTGTCAGATGTGTGCACTCACTTCGCGGATGGATTTGCGCGGATTTGAATCTGACGGTCTCGATCCAAAACCCAAAGATTGTGTTACTTCACTGGATCCGAATTGGTTTCAATAAGGGGAAGAAAGTTTAAAACGTGAAAAGAAGAAAGAAAATACAGAGTTTACGACTCGCTCAGAGAATAATTGAGCCGGAAAAAAATAGAATTACGCGTGCTCTGTTTTACTTTTACCCGAAAAAATCAGTAAGACAAAGCTAAAATAATGAAAAGAGATAATTTCACAGACCTAATAATCATTCCCCAATCCCCATGAACTCATCCCTAAACATCCAACATGAACATTTTTACGCACTTTAAAATGAATACTTGCCTATTGTATCCATACATACCAGTATATTATATCGATTTACTATTTTAGTTAAGACATAAGCGTTAACAACTGTCGCATGATATTGATCTAGTCAAAACAAATTTTAAATGATGTTAATAATTGTCTTGTTGTTTCAAACTCATTTTTCAAATATCTTAAAATATATGCTGCTTATTTGTCAATGCACACTTAGCTATTATATCAATACGTACTTAGTTATTGTGCCAATGGACAATTATTCATTTATTTTTTAAAGTTGATAAAAAAATAGTTAGAAGTATTTGGAATGTGAGAGGTTAGAAACTACCTATATATAATATTAAAAAATTGCAGTTCGCAAAATTGATTGCCCTGTCTCCTTGGATCTGTTCATGGATGGTATCCATTCGGTCTACACCCCTAGATCTGATTTGTGATACATAAGTGGCAAAGTGCTTTATCGAGGATATCTGATATATGAGCAGGGATCCATTTACATTTTTTTTTTTATGATACCGGATTATATCTTATGTTTTCAAAGTTCAACAGTTGATTCAAACCGTTCGACATAATAAATATATTAAAATGTGCTTGCAGATCAAATTTTATATTTTTTGATTTGTTTTACTATTTATTAAGATGGGTACAAAAAATTTAATGGTCTGAAAACAACGATTTTGTAAAATACTTAATAAATAGTAAACAAATTCAAAACAAATATAAAATTTGATCTGCAAGCACATTTTAATATATTCATCTTGTTGAATGGTTTGAATCGACTGTTTGGACTTTGAAAACTTTGAAAATATAGAGTGTAATCTGGTGTTACCAAAAAATAATGTAAGTGGATCCCTCCTCCTAATATATATATATATATATATAGAGGAGGGTTCAATGCCTCCATTTTTCATGCCTCCACCATGCCTCCATTTTTAAAACTTTAATAACTCAAAATTTAAAACTAAAAAATCAAAATAAAACCGTTGGATATGATCTACATCATTTTATCTATGTGCTCATAAAAAATTATCACATTTTTGATTTTGTTTTTATGCGAATCAATAAGTTGAAAAATCAACGTCTAGAAATTATCCACATTAGTACATTTTTTACAAGCTCTTGATGACAACCAAAACAAAATTGAAATGTCATAATTTTTTACACGTGCATAGATAATATGATGTAAATCATATCCAACGGTTTTATTTTGATTTTTTTAGTTTTAAATTTTGAGTTATTAAAGTTTTTAAAAATGAAGACATGGTGGAGGCATGAAAAATGGAGGCATTGGAACCCTCCTCTATATATATATATGCATATCAATAGAACCTCCATTACATGAAGGTATGTGTCCTTAACAAAATCACGTTGGAAATGATTGGGATCGTGATTATGTGCTACCATCCAAATTTTTATATTGCAAAGCTTAATTGCTGGAATAAGAAAATAAATTTAAGCATACTTGGGTGCAAATTTATTTATCCTGCTTGAACTGAACAATCATACTTTAATTAAGGGCATCAAATGTGCACACTTAAATTTGCATAATTTCTCGTCGAAAGCAAATAAATAAATGAGAAATCTAAGAAATACTCATGTTTATTGAGAAGTCTAACAAACATACTCGAAATGGTATCTGGAATAAATACAATAAATGGATTCACGTGCATGAACCCTACCAAATTTGAGTTCCAGCTATGAAATCGATCCCAATATCTGAAACCTGTTGCTCTGGCCTATGTGGGAGCCGAAGCAGAACTGCAGATGAACAGTTTCTTTACATGAATATTTTATGGCTAAGGTGAGAGATCTCATGTTTAATCAGGTGCCATGCAAAATTAAATAGATGGATGATCATTAATTTGTTCATTCATTGCTACTCACAAGTTGCTTTTGCTGTTATCTGTTGAACTGCACATGATCTGCCATGTACATTTATGGCTCTTCAATTCTATCCATCTTCTTTTTTAGGCTGTTTGCTCTATTTATATTTAGAAAGAATGTCTGTGAAGTTCAAATACCTTTAAAGATGGAAAAAGAAAAATACAAAATGTCAACCAGAGAACAGCACATTGGCTTTAAAATTTCAAGACAATTTATTTTTTTGTTGGGATTTTTTAAATTAACACGCAAAAAAAATGTTCTAAGTGCTGGAGCCTGGAGCAAAGCAAATAGGATAGGAGTGTCAATGACACTCTTTTTTTCGTTTACCCGACCAGTATCATATCCAAAAAAACGGATAAGGATAAGACTCTTTTGTGTTAGCTTATCGGATACGGATAAGGGCAATGATCTTTTCTCGTTATCTTACCCGTTATCCTATAAGATAATTTTTAAAAATAAAATTATATATATATATATATAGATGTATATTTGTATGAAGATAATACATGATACAATAAAGTTTTGTATTTTACTAAATTTTCATAATACAAATTAGTTGTATTCATTATTTTTTTTCTTTTTTTTTCTTGTTTTGAAAAATATTTTATCGAAAGCACAAATCGAGATGTCAATGGCACTTTTTTATCCATTTACCCGACCCGTACCGTATTCAAAAAAACGGATAAGGATAAAAAATGTTTTTCGTTATCATAACGGATACGAATATGAAAATACCTCCACCCGACCCGTATCGCACCCATTGACACCCCTAAAAGTAGAATCTTATAACACAGTGGATATGTTATTCTTAAACAGGCTTCCTTCAAAATCTAGTCCTGAAGGAAATCAATGCTGCACAAGATATATAGTATATATTTAGTGTACAAATAAATATCCTTAATCTATTAATAATCATTATGAGATCAATTTAAAAAATTTATGTCTAATATGTCATTATCATTAATCTTGACAGCCACTGTCAAGATTTAAAAAAAAAAAGGTATGTCATTATCATTAATCTATTTAAAGATCTAAATAATTAGAAAAAATGAAAAGTTAGTCACCTAGTATTATGAGAGATATACTGCACATATATATACATAATAATCTCATCATCTAGGCAACAAGAACAATGGTACAAATAATTTATTGTTAAGAACCATAATTCCATCGAACGGTACAAATGTATTCGTTAAAAATACTAAATTATTTTAGATATTTACATTTATTAAAATGAAGTTCAGTTCTATTTTAGATAATTGAATTGATAGTACCTTGATTCTCAATAACTGCCAATCATGATGAGAATCATACCCTTTGTTCGAATGCCTATCGCAATATATTCCTTGTGGAAAGTTGTAGATTTGAAATGCGGTCAGAAATTCCTTGCGAATATCTAAATATTGAGAGACTTAAACACGTCTATATCTAAAAAAAAAAAATGCCAAATAATCGAGAATAGCACACTGGAAATTTCTCAAAAATTGCTATGTTTTCTTTTTCTTTCTTGGAAATTTGAGTTATAATTTTTCTTTTGCGCTTCTTAAAAGAGATCTGAAGATACCAAAGAACAGCCATAAGATTTCCCACTGAAAATCAGTATATTAAATGCTCACAATTAAAAGAGATAATTTCTCTCGTTGCCAGCTACCAATCCCTCATAAGTCATAACCATCCATAAAATCCGGACACTTTGCTTGTAATATTTGAAAGTAAAATTTAGGGGTTTCATGTCTGAGCATTATTGCCCAGTAGCCATGGCAATAATCATCATTTATAGTAGAGCCTATTAGAGAGGTAAATTCTCTTCTCAAATCAATGTATTGTTCTAATTTAATCATGTTAAAAAATTCCCTGCCTTGCCTTGACAAAGGAACTCGGAACATTTTCAAGGCACTTCACAGCAAAAGTATTATTTCATGCCATATGATTATATGGGTCCCTATGGACAAAGGCCTCACATAGCCACCATAGAGGCTCTGCTGACCACCACTAGTTCGCCGTCTCCTTGGTGAGCCAACTTGGAGTGCAATATGGAAGATATGTGCTGTAACAAACTAATGCGGAAATGATAAGTGTACTATAACCGAAAACTCGAACTGATCAGGACAGTAGGCGAAACTCCTTCATAGGAAAATAACAGCGTTAAGTCATCAAATTACAACGTTCCAACTTTCGAACATCTGAAAATACCTAATTTACAAGTTACAACTGGAATTCAGATCCTCCCCGATACCGTATTAGGGAATCTTTTACAATTAGTGCATCTGGAACGTTCTTTTTAACTTGGCACAAATCTCAAAGTCCAATAATATTGCCCTGCGCTAGCCCGAATCTCAAAATGGCTGGGACTAAATCTCAAGCCGTAAAATGAGGGGAATCTTTTAAAGTACCTGAAAGGATACTTGTCCGTTACAACTGCGGACTACCTCGTTCCAAACAGCCCCTAACACCTTGTTTGGATGGAGAGCAGAGGAAGGGAGGGAATGGAAAGAAAATAAAACTTTCCGTCGAATCGTGTTTGGTTGACAAAATTATGTCGGAGGTGAAGGATATAGGAGGTGAAAAGTTTAATCTTGTATTATTATAATCAATAGAATTGGTTTTCCTCCCGATTTGAAGTGTAACAGATGGAAGAAATTTTGTAGTAAAAATAAAAAATACAAATGCCCAACTTTATATCTTACCTATATAATTCTCATACAAATTTTTGTCACAAACCTACAACAACCACCGAATTTCTAATTAACCTTCTAAATTTTAATCAACCAAACAAAAAATAAAATGAAAATAAAAATTATTTTCCCTCATTAATCATTCAAACTAAAAAGTTAAATGTGTTAATCTTCCTTTCTATTTCATTTCATTTCATTTTATTCTTCTCCTCCCCTTCCTCTACTTTCCATACAAACAAGGTGTAAGATACAACTGCGGACTGAGAAAGGCTTGGGTCCGATGGGCTTCGGAACCGTCCGATCCACTTTAAGATTCATGCACACAAATATTAAAGCAGATGTGAAAGTTACTGGTGTGAATCCTAAAGCAGATCGGACGGTGAGAGAACCTGTCGAACTCACTTTGGGTCCGATGCCCATCGGACCCAAATTTCTCCCCTGCGGACTACCTCGTTCCAAACAGCCCCTAAGAAAGACTAACCGAGGTGACGCTGGTTTTAAGATTCCATTTTAAGGACAGGTATCGTAGTACCGCACCATAGTAATTCCATTTTAAGGACAGATATTGAGGCCCAACAAACAATTAATGGAGTTAAGCTACAGACGAATTTAGTGGCCCAAGCGCCCAATAAGATCCCAAAACCATACGGGCATACGGCATTCTATTTTTCATTAGCTTTTGTCTGAGATAATAGGGACCAGAAATCAAGTATGAGATGATGAATAGCGTTTGAAATCTTAAATCCTCAAATGAAATGATAGAACCAGCTCTTTGTTAGCAAATCAACCAATAGCCCTCCACTCAATCAATTTCCAGGATTTGCCTTCTTTTTATTATACAACAAAGCAATTTTTGTTTGCGAAATAACAATGATTATGGAGGAGCTAAATGTAATCATTTCTGAGCGCTCAGACGTTGAAGATCTACCAACTGGTACAGGTCGCCCCTCCTTTGCTTTCCCAGAGGAAGGTGTGTCCTGGTAACCAAAATTTGCAAAATTATTTAGCCAAGTCATTATTTTACGCACAAACTATTGTGTATGCTATAACTAGAACTAGTATCTCCACATAAAAGAAAAGTAAAGACTAAGACATGATTAAAGAAGAAAAATAGGAAAACAATAAGTAAAAAAAAAATAAGGTATCGTATAAATTTATAATGGATGGTAGCATATGCATATGAAAGGCCCAAAAAAAGGTAAAATAAACAAAAGTGATAAAATATAAGACAAATAGAATTTACCTCCTGAGCTCAAGCAACGAATAGTCTATTTCTGCCACAATAGTCGTCTCCTCGTGCTCTGTAGTTGCAAGCACCTCTCCAAACTAACCAACCAACAAATTGAAATAATAAAGTCAAAAGGAAAACAAATTAAATTATAGAAACTATTGCATATATAGTATTGATTAAAAACTGACAGGTCCAACAAGAGTAGAGTGGCCCCAAGCAATATAGCCTGCACTAGTATCACGAGCAGGGGAACAAGTTGCTACATATAACTGCATTGTAAACAAAAATAGGTCTTAGATGTAAGTGCTGCTATTATCTAATTAAATGGCACATCAAGTTGAAAATTTCATGACAACAAAGAGAATGGCCTATCAGTTTAAATACAATTTACAACAAGAAAAATTTTGGTACTGTTCATCTGCAGTTTCTAAGGTTTATTGGGCTGTTAATGAACTGAGTCCATGCATCACATGACCTCATTGGATAGGTTGAGAAGAGTAAATTTGGACATCTCTGGGTTCAAAACGCTGAATCATTGAAATAATGTAATTTTGCTTAGAATTTTGCAAAAAACACACAAAAAAAAAAAATCTATAACATGTATAATTTACCAAAAAAAATAACATAATTATATCATTTCAGTCAGGAATGCACCTTTAAAAGATGTAGTACAACATGATTAATAAAAGATATACATTGATTAGGTCATCGGGGAGCAGGAAATCTATTTCATTTGGTTGCCCTTTTATTCGGTATAGTTCTCTTCAGCTTTTGTAATGAAATGAAGGGTTGGAATACTTCAGATGGTCACTACTAGATAGAAAAAGGTAATTAACAAGATGCAATAGAAGGGAGAAAGGAGCAGACCTGATTATCAGCTGCCCTGTAAAGATGAAAGAAACTAACCATTAGTAAACAAATTCAAGAAAGTTAGTTGTGCTGAGCTTAAGTGGAAGTGTATGGGATTTCGGATATTGTAAACAGTATTAGCTTGTTTAATTAAGCTGAGGTACCATTCTGTACCCCTATTCTAGGAAAAGAGGAAGAAAGCATATTCAAGAAACAGAGGTAAAAGAGTTAATGAATAGGTTAATTACCATTTGTTGAAGTTCATCTATTCTAATGGAGAAACTTAAAACGAAGCAGAGAGATTTTTTTTGAATGAACAATACTTAAAATTTAACCCAACGCATGAGCAAAACAAATCCTCATGGAATTCAAAGAACAAGTGCAGCAAAAAGAAGTTACCTGGCTCTTTGCAACAACTCCCAGTGTAAAGGACCTGTTGTCATGTTAAAGGCTCCAGGATAGCATATCAAATGTGCACCTTCATGCCCAAAATAAACACATCAACAACTTTTATGTCATTTTCTCTTTTTCTTAGAATAAAAGACATACTCATAGAAGATGATTGAACCTATTTTAGTTTTATCATCACTGGTAGTGGCCGAATTTCCATGCTTTTATATAAATTTCCATAAATCAGTAGCTAAATCCACCATAAACTATCACATTGAAGTATTAAGTTTTGTTGAATAAATTACTCAAGGCTTTATAATATGAGTAATTGTAGCATGACATCTTTATAATATATCCGTTTAATATTTTTGACAACCATTGTCAAATCCGTCCAAATAAAAAACTATAATCATAGATGTGTCATCCATCATTTGACAAATGGCCAAATTTGATACACACCCCATGTAAATCAGGGAACACACATCTACAATTTTATTTCTTTTATTTGGAGAATTATTATCAGCAGTGCCAAAGATATAAATGGATGCACAACATAAATGAATGTATTCTATAATTACTCTTCTTATATATTTGAAAAAATAAGGAAGGAACGGAGAAAGACTATACCACGTGCAGCGTACAACATTGCAAGCTCTTGAAAACGTATGTCGTAGCAAATGCCAATTCCAATTCTCCCTACCTCTGCATGAATAAATGATTAAGATGCCATGAAAAAATATTTTGCAAACAACACCCCTCATTTTCCTGTTGTTTTATATATGATTAGGTAAAGAAACTAAGCTTGAGCCATCATGTATGTGCAGGGTTGTTTTGAAAGCAAGGATTAATTGTGGCTAAATAACCACTGTTTGTTACGTAATTCTTGGAAGCTTTATTTATTCATGAAGCGAAGGCAAAGGTCAAAACTAATGAGAGCATCAAACCAGCTTTTTAATTTTAAAGCCATACAGGGGAGCATTCTAGCTATCCCCAATCTGCAGCTCAATCTGACCTAAACCCATTGCCCCTGATGTGGTCTCCTTGGAGTGCATTCATGTTTTCAGATTACTGTGTTGGGCAGATTTTAGCAAAACTCAGTATGGACTGGAGTTCCAATGTACCTTGATAGTAATTGTGTGCCTCCATCTTTCTAAATTAAGGTAATTACCTTTTTGCTATAATTTACTCATGGCATCGAGCATTGTAGTGATTTTCAATTTTTTTTTTTTAATCTTCCATAGTGATTTTTAATTTTTTTTTTTTAATTCTACCGTATGTATATTGATTTATATCACTTATTTTGGGCTATTTTCACATTGAAATTTCATTCTAACTATATGTTTTTTCCTTCCTAACAATATCCGTCCTTATCCGTAGATTTTAGAATCTTCCACATCAAACAACTTAACAAGGCACTACAATCAAATGTAGGTTTGATGCTGAGAAAGACATTTCTTGGGTATTCCGGGAATCTTTATTCTCCCCCCACAAATCAAAGGGGCCTTGAGTGACATTTCTAATTTATGTTCATTTAATTTGTGTGATTACTCTCTGAGGGTACAATAGAGGCTCATTAAAAGTATCAAATTTGTCAGAAGTTGACAGAATGGACCTTACCACCAAACTAAACTATGTCATTGGCAAAAATATTTTACCACATCTTGGCTGGAAGGTGCTCAAATATGAGAAATGACGGATCCTATTTGCAAATACATAGACAACGCTGGTGTTACTAGCAAAACTACCAATATAAAAAATGACAAAAGAAAACCTGTATCAACAACAGTTGGAACTTGACCGGCAGTAAGAGTCTTTGATTCCATGAAGATTATCTTCCCAGGTATATCTATATCAAATAGATGTATCTATGCACACAAATACATCACGTCACGAGAGGTTATTTGGTAATTTGATGAGGAAATAAGCCTTAAAATTGTATGAAATTTGATAACCTTTCGGTGTTTGCCCATGAGGTGGCCATCAGTGCCAAACACGCAACAGGTGTTGTACAAGTGGTCCCCACATCGCTCTGGAATGGACCCACCAACAATTGTTATTTTTAACTGCCGAGCTGCCTCTGACAGCATAGAAAATGATGGAGCTGCATCACCTCCGGCTTCTATATCCTCAGCATACACTGGGAAACTGTCGGACAGATACGGGCTATTCCATATCTCCTACAATTGGGAATAGTAGTAATTGGTAGGCAATTGTGAACTCCACTTACCGGTGAGTGTTAGTTACATACAACTCGACTTACCGGTAAAACAACAAGCTGAGCTCCTTTTCCAGCCGCTTCCTCGATTGCTTTACGGGCGTGTTGGATGTTTCTCTCCTTGTCAGTCGTCACTGACAGCTGGCACAGTGCGATCTTAAACTGGAAAAATATTTCGAAGAAAATAATTAGGGAGATCATGATGAGCAATACCAAATTTGTATGAGAATTATAAGGTACCTTAGTGACTGGTGGGGTCCGTAACTCTACCGCAGGAGGGACCCTGGCTTCCTCCGGTTTGTATGCAGACGCCATGGTGGTGAGTCTTAGGCGGTGAAGCGGTGATCGTACCAGGTAGGGGTTTGGAGTCGTTGGGGTTTTCCTGATAAGAGGAAGGGGCCGAATTGAGGAGGTGAGCAGAGCGGTGGGTCGGAATAAAGAGAGAGCAACTCTCATCTCATTGTGAGAGCGGTTGTGATGGAGAAATTGAGGATTTGGTCGAGGTGACGCGTAGCATAGCATCACCGCCGGTGATTAATTTTGACTGCTTGTGTAGAGGTAAGGACGTCTCACTCAAACAGAATTACAGAACCCTCCGTTGGTCTCAACTTCTTGTCCATTTCATCCCAGTAAAAATGAATGGGTAACACTATTACGTCATATTTTATTTTGAGTAAAATTAGGATAGTTTTAAGATCATCAAATGAGCTTAATTTTAAAACATATCGAACTTAATATAAAGTCATAAGTTGAAACTGATTTACTTAACGGGAAATACATTCATATTATAAAAAATTATAAATTTTCTAATAATTTAATAAAGTTAAGCATTAAAAAATGATAAAAAATTAATGCATTAAAATTAACTTGTTTTTTTTTCTGTTTGACTTTGTACAAAATTAATTCGAAAATTTACAAAATTTAATATATAAATAGTAAATCAATTTCAATAAATTAGATTTATTATTTAAAACCAATTTAATAAATTTTGGAGTTAAACTCACTAAAAAACTTTGTGAGCTTAAGAATGCTCTAATTCCACTCTTTTATTTGATATATTTATCCTCCCCCTTCTAATTTGGACAAGTTAACGGTATCTTTGATGAGTAAAAGATTTATTTTAAATATCTTCGGATTCACCTTCTACAATTATACTAATCTATTCAAAAAAAAATTGTTTCATCTTTCGCTGGTTTAAAATTGGTATTCACTATAAACATGTGAGATATATTCACCATTAATTAATTTAAAATTCACTTTATTATGTTAAGATTTGATTTTTATTGGTTAAAATTATAGATTGGACATGTCAACACCTTTTTGTATTTCAAAATCACTTTGGACTTGGTACGGTTCACTTTTCTTTGGTTGAGAATTTACTTTCACCGGTTTAAAATTCACATTGCTTTAATTAGGGTTGTTCTGTGATTGGTTTAAAATTTAGTCTGTGCATGTTAAGGCATTTTAGCTATACTTTAATTTGTTAAAAAATTCATTACGGCCGTGTTATGGCTGGGAAAATTGGACCTGGAGACTGTACCCAAAAAGAAATTTAAAATGATTGGGCCGGGCCAGATGCAGTTTTGTTTTTCTTTACAGTGTATCTTAGCCTCGTAGCGAGCTTATGTTCCAAAATATCTGACATGTGTTGCTTTTTCTGCAATTAAAAGAAAATGGAAGAAACGACATCAAAAAGACAATTGAATTGCTCCCTAGTTCCCACTACAAACTTGTTAGACAATCAGGATGCATCATCAGACCGACGAAATGAAAATGACATCCATCAATGCATATTATATGCATCCTTTACTTGTCAGAACCGCTGGAGTCAAGTTAAGCACTATAAATAATACTAGTATCGTACCCGTGCGTTGCAACGGGATATTATAAGATTGAACATTAATATTGAACAGAGAGACAAATAATAAATAACAGTAAAATAAACAATAACAAATGACTGTTTTAATTTAACAACCTTGTCAGTGCATAACCATATTTTTGTTCAAAATTATCTACAACACAAATGAAAAATATATACTAAATTTTAAGTTGAATAGGAACTAATAATTTTTTTATTTCTTCGTTCAATACAGATAGTAAAAAAAAATGTTCTTATTTATTCAATTAATAATGTCATAGGAAGGTAATTTTTCTTACTATTTACATCAAGAAAACAAAGAAAAAATCGTTTGATCTACAATAAACATATCAAATATAACATGGAAAAAAATTCTTTAAGTATCATTGCCAGTGTGATCCTCTTCGATGTAGTCCAATATTTCTGAAAATGAACAAACAAAATATGAAAAGTAGAGCTCTATGATTCATAATATGTGACAATTATATTTATAAAAACTGGCCCAAAGGCTATTTTTTTCTGACACTAAATAATAAAAAAATTAAATTCCTAAGTTAAAACTTTCATAAAGCAAAAGTACTGTTCACATGTCTCATTTTTTTCCATCTCCAGCTTATTTTTTGTGGTAAATTCTTTTTCTCCACTGAGTCAATCTTCTCCTATAGTAACTGTGACATATAGCTCAACAATATTGACTTGTAGTTTGCTATCAGCGACATCTTCATTCACATGAGTTGTCATAGAGCAACTGACAAGCGATAAAAACGTGTAGCAAGAAATATAATATGAGAATTTAAATTGATTTTGAAAACAACGAGATGAAGAGACTGAATTTAAGGGTTTTACACTATTAAACAAAAAAAAAATATTCTCTATATTGAAATTCTTACTTGAACGGTGAACATAATCCATAAAAAAAAAAGACATGTGAGATTAGCATACCATCTAAAAGGGGTTTCAATGAGATGAATTGAAATAAAAAAAATAAGTTGAATTTAATTACCGATCCAATGAGTTTCTCGGTAACCCTAGCTTCACCAAGAGAACACCAAGGGTTTTTTTATTAACCACAAGTAGATATTTGATAATTTTCTGAGTGAGACCACGGAGGCAATAACACCAGAGTGATATCAATGTTTTCATTTCTTTGATATCAATATTTTCTATGATATCAATATTTCGGAGAAAATTATGATCAATATAATAATGGTCCGATCAAATATTTTCGTATTTGTGAAATTATTTAGGAATTTTGATATAAAAAAATTCTCTGATATAATATCAGATATATCAATGAAAATTCCTTAATCGTGAAATGAGATAAGTAATATTTTTAATATCGGATCAATATAAATAAAAATCCTTAATCATGATAACCGATCAATTATATTCCTTAATCATGAAATTATGATATCAGAGAATCAAAAGAGATAAAAAAAAAGGAGATATCTTCATTTAAGGAAAAAAAAAAAATCGATTTCCATTATGCTCAATTGAAGAAGGAGAATAAGGGATCATATTTCTATTGTCTACATAATTGGATGTAGGGGAAATAAGAAAATATATTTCCCGTCGATAAATATCATTGAAAACTGAATAGCCTCAAATTTAATTGTAACATATAGTGTGGCGAGTCTTCTTTTAACTAAATTTAAACTTCTACACATAAAAGAGATGCATTTAATCAAAAGATGATAGATTATGTGATTGGAGGGCTGATATTAAATACGAAATTTCATCTTTCAATCGTAACCGTTGGCGGATCAGGACATCAACGTGCTTAATATAAGAATAGAGATATACATGATATATTAATAGATACAATTTCCTTTTCTTCATATGAATTATTTTCCTTCAAGACTCGGTCAAAGTTTTTGATCCAGGATTCCTCTCTAGTAGTGATGACTGATGAGAAATGGCATGGATATTTCTTAGACATTTTTTTTTTTTTTGAAAGATTTGACAGTGGCTGTCAAATTGTTACAACTGGTAATCTACTTACAGTATCTACATACAGTAACAGTATTCAGTACCACAACCTAGCAACTAAACTAACACACACCACAGCCTAGCTTCTTGCTTCGCCCACCCCGCTACCATCTCCGGTGTGA
Organism: Carex littledalei; assembly: GCA_011114355.1. Classification (NCBI taxonomy): domain Eukaryota; kingdom Viridiplantae; phylum Streptophyta; class Magnoliopsida; order Poales; family Cyperaceae; genus Carex; species Carex littledalei. The sequence continues at coordinate 8,232,965 of CM022096.1, read as the reverse complement.
AGGACTTCCCTTGAAAGATCCTTAAATTTCGTTGTTTCCAAATTGCCCAGCACAATGCAATGAAAGTGGATTTAATCTCCTCATTCTTAGACATTTTTAATCAACTAAATAAATTGAAGGGAAAATCCAGGCGGAATTAAGTCACACGGTTTGTTACCTCGATGGTAAAAGTAGGCTAAAAAACCAAGAGTAAATAATAAAAATAAAACGCTCTTTAATTGAGTTCAGAATCCGGAAAGATATAGTTTTAGCAGTGTTTTAAAATTCAGTTATATTCTGTGAATATACGGCCGTATATTCTTATTCAGTGTCCGGCCAAATAGAAAATAGCTATTCGGACCGAATATTGAATCTATGCTTTAAAAAAATTAAAAAATATTCAAAACTCATTAAAAGAGTTCCAGACCCGAATCCATAACCCATTAAATGAGTTCCAGACCCGCCAGGTAGGTGTTCTCTTCGAACGTTTCATTCAGAAGTCTTTTATAACATCTCTATATGCTACCTTATTGTATTTAAAGTACTGTTGAATTAAATATTTAATAAGAGAATCCGCATATATAAATCCAAATAAGAATCCGCATATTCGGCTGCATACCATATTTGCGGTATGCTGTGGCCTCTGAATACCGCATGAGAACCGAATATTAAAACACTGGTTTTAGCATTGTTATGCGTAGACTGAGTGACTGACTAACAAATGGATGCTTCCATTCTTCGTGAGAAAATGAGATAATCTGAAACTGAAAAAAGACTGTCATTTTATATTAGTATACAAAAGATCACTGTGTTATATACATGCGTGGCTCCAATCCAATGCCATGAAATTGCCAAGTTACTAATGCAAAAAATTTATAGCAATAACATAAAAAGTCACCTACTGCACCAAAAAAAAAAGCAATATAAGTTAGTATTTTACCCATTCAAAGTGCGTAATGGTAAATTCCTCCGGAAGTTGCCTCTCATTGGTTGAAAAAATTTAACTAACCAACTATAGCTAGTTTTAAATATGAATTTTGATCACTAAATAAATAATAATTATATTAAAAATATATATTCAAGAATATAATTAAAACTTTATGAGCAAAGCTAGAGTGTGATGTACTCACACAGAGGAGTTGGTGAGCACACCTCCAAAAGTCTATCTGGTTGTCTTCAAACGACGAATCCAAACCGTTGAAATCCATCTACTTCATGAGTGATACATGTACATGAAATTTTTTGAAAGTTTCGAATTCATTTAGTACAAGATCAAGCGGTAAAAAAATAATAAAAAATGAATATATAAAACAACTTCTAAAAGGTTCATTGCCTAAACTCAGTAGTCACAGCCTTGTACAGTCATTCTAATGTAGAAGAGTTCCCTCTGAGATGTGTGTAGAGTCACATCTCACAAATTACCGACTTAGGATACTCATCTTTTACGCTACACATGAGCACTGATGGATGGGTTTGGAACAGAAGTTTCATATCTAAAATATTATTGTGCTCCTTGGCCAACATATCTGCTTATTCTTACCGATTGAACCCCCTTCAGATCGCCCATCACTGAGGTTGGGTTCCCACACCGGATTAGCCCATTAGACTAAGTCTCATTCCCCTCGATGACTCTAGGACTTTCGTCCTATATACATAAGGACATTAATTTTTAGTCCATAATTAACATTTTCATGTCAATGAATTATCATTTATTGCTCGAGCATGCAAATAATTTTTGTTTTGTTTTATTTGTCAAAGAAACTTGCAAACTATATATTCTCGTAATAATTGTGATTATTAATAATCCTTAGAAAATATATCAATGATTTTATGAATAAATAATCATATATTATGCTTCATAAAATTAAGAACATGTGTTCAATAATTCATGTATAATTATATCATACATATCGTAGAATCAATTTAATATTTCTACAAACAATTTAACCCCCACATTTCCAATACACTAAATTAAAATTAGTTATCTTATAAAACTGGTTATGAATTTTTATTTAATTTACACCCCCGCCCCCCACATTTTATACTATATATGAGATACAAAATAGTATCTATAATTACTTTCACTAGAGTGTAAAATATCACACATCTTAATATCTCCAAATTAATATAAGTCATTACGACCAATTGAATATTGAAAATGTTTTATCATAATTATTTTCATTCAAATTTCTTTTAATTACTTCCCCGTTATTACTTATTAAGTTCATTCAGAACTTTTCATAAAATATATACAATTTAATTGAGTTTGAGTTAACATAAACGATTTACTATCATTGATCACCATAATACCATATCAATTTAGCACTTACATATTAAATATTGAACAATAGTAAATAACTCTATTTTACTTGCGTCACATCTGTATCACTACTGATAGGGCCATGTTCCACAGGCCCTTTTACTTGTTCCAAACTGGGCCATGAAAGACTGGGATTCGGACCTTTACAAGGCCAACCCGACGTCATATGAAAAAGCCCAAAAGCTCGTTAAGCCGGGGCCCAATATACCGGCCCCAAACTAGAGCCTTAAAATAGGCCCATGCCAACCGACATACGGGATAGCCGGGGAAACGGCTAGCTTAATGCCGATGTCCCAGTAACGGCTAGCTTAATGCCCACGTCCCAGTAACGGCTGACATAACTGCCCACGTTCTCCATAAACGCCCGAGATGGCAGTTATGGCTGGACTATATAAGGCAGTGATTCCCATGAAACAGGGGACGCAATTTTAAACTAAGAGAGATCATACAGGTCAGAGTCCGAATCTCTCACGATCCACCCCGAGTTCTTAACTCGATCTACACCTCGGCCTGCCATCCCTTGGCAGGACGAATCCAGTTCAGCCCAAACTTCCATACGGCCTCATCTCCCGAGATAGGACGTATCAACCACCGTGGGGCCACGCCTAGCTCGAACACAGAGAATTAGATGGCTCAACCAAACACATCAATCCCGCTTCCACCAGGGGTAACGATCCCGCCAGGAGTAGCGATCACACCACCTCCTTTGGTAACCCCGCCTACAGGAAACACCTCCCACAGTCAGCCTCTTGGGGCGAGGCCAAGCAGCTCAATGATACGACCCCCTGGTCCCCAACCTGCACAGTCTCGCCACACAGGCCCCGACATCGCCCATCGACCTTCGTTCACCGAAGGGAACACAACTAGACCGCTCTACACCGAGCACAACCCCGTAACTGGTACATACCAGATACCCTACATACCATATTACCCTCAGCAAACGCCGTTGTATCACTACGGCGCGACCGCTTACACACCTTACACACCAACGGCTCCCCAGTATCCCTATGTCACACCCTCTGGGCAATGGGGCCCGGGAGGCGCTCACGGGATGTATCCCATGACAGGTCCAATACCGTGTTCTCAGCAAGTACCACCGCGACCTATACACCAAACCGTACCGCCCACTGCACCTATACCACAACCTTTGTCCGCAAATCGTGTCCACAGTCGACCGGCAAATGTTTCGCCAAGGAACTGGTAACCAGACAGATACACCTACCCCATCAGCACAACAGGTCCAGTCCGAACGCAGAGGCCAGAATGTTCTGCCAACAGGGGTACATCCCTATGAAGGAAGACGGCCGGAAGGGCAGGACGAGAACAGGGAACCTGATCCCGAAAGACTGCCACACCCCAGAGGTCCCGAGGTTCACCACAACGACGAGCGAGAATCAGCTAATCACGGCAGAGGGCCCAGACCATCCCGCAGAGAACAATCTCGCTCCCGTAGAGAACGCGAACGAAGCCCACCCCGAGGTCGGGATAGAGCTCGCCGCGATGACCGAAGAAGGAACCGGCGATCACCTACCCCAACCCGAGGTATCAACATGGCTCAAGTTGAAGAGCTGATCCAAACCAGACTTGCGGCCAAACTAGCCGAACTCGAATCCCAGAAGACAGGCACCTACTCTCGGCCTATGGGAATCGAGGATGGCCCCCTGTCCAGAGACATTTACCGCCAGTCAATGACGGATTTCAAGTATCCGACAACCCTCCCAAGCTTTCGGGGTAGCGGCGACACACAGGATCCGCACAACTTTGTGTACGGATTCCTTGAACGACTCCGCCTCCTTGGAGCCACCGATGCCATCATGTGCCGTGTCTTCACCACTTGCTTAACTGGAGAAGCATGGGATTGGTACATGACACTACCCCGGAGGTCCATTAACAAATTCGAGGACTTCGCGAAACTATTCCTAGAGAGGTACACGATTATCAAGCCGCCGCAAGCCACGTGCGAGATGCTCCTAGATATTGTCCAGGGACAGCGCGAAAGAACAGGTGCGTTTGTTAACCGTTTCATACAGGCATCTCGGCGAATTCAGAACCTCAATGAAGAATTCGCCTTAGCCGCCATCAAGAAAGGGCTCCGCAAAGGGGGTCCGGGAACTTTGCGTTACGAAGCCCACATGAAGAAGATGACCACTCTGAGGGAGTTTGTGACCTTTGCGGAGGGTTACATCCGTGCCGAAGATGACAACGGGAGCCCCACGAGGCCCAGATCTCGATCTCCCCGTCACCAAACCAACAAACAACCAGCTCAGGACAGGTTTCGCAACCAAAGAGAACCTCGAAGAAACCAATCCAACCGACCGATCGAGCAAGAACACAAAACTGGCACCGAGGGATACCGCCAACACTTCGTGAGATATGCACCTCTCACTAAGAAGCGGCACGAGATAACTCATAGAGGGCATGTTCGACCTCCCTCCGCCATTGCCTGAAGGCATTTTTACGGTACAAGATAACTCCCAGAAGTGTGAGTACCACGGATTCAACGGTCACTCCACTGCGGATTGCCTTCAACTCAAAGACATCCTGGAGAGATTAGCCCGAGAGGGTAAGCTGGCCGAGTTCATCAACCCCAATTTCTTCAGAAAGTTCTCCAGGAAATACAACGGTAAAGGTAAGGTTTTTAAGAAACCTATTCCTTACAGGCAGGATTATACGGGACCTCGAGTTGGTGAGGTCGGTCCTTAAACTCGGGATGGTCCCGAGACAAGGCGCCAGGAGCGGCAGAGCAGCCCTGTCATTAATGTGATCAGTGGTGGCCATCGCGGGACCATCCGAAGAATCTTACGTCGCGACAATCGAAAACCATACCCCACTGTTCTACAGGTCGAAACCGACAAAAAGCGACCTTGGCCCGAGGAAGCGATATCTTTCTCCGAGAAGGACCTAGGTGAGATCTCTAGCCCACATGATGATCCCGTGGTACTGAATCTCAAAATCAATACACACAGAGTTAAGATGGTGTTAGTTGATACGGAAAGCTCAGCAGACATCCTGTATCTATCGGCCTTCACACAAATGGGCCTCAACACTCGCGCCATCCAACAACATATTTCACCTTTGATAGGTTTCACGGGCGATGCCCTTCAACCTCGGGGAATGATGCCGCTCAAAGTGACATTCGGCACATTTCCTCGAACAGTGGAAGTCATGGTGGACTTCCTCATCGTCAATGCTCCTTCTGCATACAATGCGATCCTGGGAAGAGCAACCTTGAACAAAATAGGCGCCGTTATTTCCCCTTCACACCTGAAAATCAAGTTCCACACTGATAACGGGATAGGGGAAGAAAGTGGCCAACAACAGGTGGCACGCGAATGCTACATGACGTCTGTTCAAGGTCAAGGAGGCTCTGTCCACCAGGTCGATCAATCCGACGCCAAAACCAACCAACAGCGGTTGCGTTCAAGTACTGACTTTTTACCTCCAAACACCGACCTGGCACTAGATCCAGTAGATAAAGCTGAGGCAAAAACTTCCCTTGAACCCGCTGACGAAGTCGAACAACTCGATTTGGGTGGTGGCAGAACACTCAACATTGGAAAAGCAGTCCAGGGACAGGCGAAAGAAGAGCTAATCAAATTCCTCCGAGAAAAACAATCCGTTTTAGCCTGGACCGCAGCCGACATGCCAGGAATTCCGAGGTCAATAGCAGAGCACCGACTACATATTAAGCCGGGATCCAAACCAATTAGACAACGGAAACGTAATATGGGGGCCGAACGGTAGCAGGCCGTGAAGCGCTAGGTGGAGAAGTTACTGGAAGCTGGTTTTATCAGGAATGTCGAGTGTCCTGAATGGACAGCCAATCCCGTGCTTGTCAAGAAGTCCAATGGTGATTGGCGTATGTGTATCGATTACACTGATCTCAACAAGGCATGCCCCATGGATCCATTCCCTTTGCCCAAAATTGACCAACTGGTCGACTCCACCTCGGGACATGCCTACCTCAGCTTCATGGATGCGTTCTCCGGGTATAACCAAATCCGGATGAGCCAGGATGACGAGGAGAAAACCGCCTTCACCACAAATTCGGGGCTATATTGCTACCGGGTCATGCCTTTCGGGTTGCGCAATGCTGGAGCCACGTTCCAGCGCATGGTCAACACTGTATTCCATGACCAGATCGGACGAAATGTAGAGGCATATGTCGATGACTTGCTTGTCAAGAGCATGTCCGACCTCGACCATGTCCGAGATCTTCGAGAAACCTTCGCGACACTGAATTCAGCCAACATGAAACTCAACCCGAAGAAGAGTTTTTTCGGGTTAACTGGTGGTAAATTCCTTGGTTTCATGGTTTCTATGCGAGGCATTGAGATTCATCCTTCGAAATCACAAGCCATCCTCGATATGAAACCGCCTCGGAACCTCAAAGAACTACAATCTCTCACAGGCAAGTTGGCCGCTCTCAACAGGTTTATTACGAGATCCGGGGATGTATGTTTCCCCTTCTTTAAAGCCATGCGTAAGTCAGCCAAGTTTGAATGGACAGAGGAGTGTGCCACGGCCTTCGAGAAAGTCAAAGCTTACCTCGCTAATCCACCATGTCTTAGCAAGCCGACCGCGGGCGATGTCCTGGTGTTGTACTTGGCAACAACGGGTCATGCGGTAAGTGCTGCCCTTGTTCGGGAAGAGGGACGAGATCAGAAACCCATTTATTTCGTCTCTCATGTGCTTCGGGATGCCGAAACCAGGTATTCCCAGATCGAAAAGGCAGCATATGCTCTCGTCATAGCTGCTAGAAAGTTAAGGCCTTACTTTCAGTCGCATTCTATAAAGGTTTACACCGGGATCCCACTCAAGAAGGCGTTCGCGAATTTCGACTCATCCGGGCGATTATTAGCTTGGGCGCTCGAATTGTCCGAGTTCGATATTTCTTTCCACCCCCAAAATGCTCTGAAATCCCAGATATTCGCCGACTTCATCGCTGAGTATTCCGGAGTTCCTCCCGAGTCCGAGGAACGTTGGACAATCCATGTTGATGGCGCCTCTTCATTACAAGGGGCTGGAGCCGGGGTATCCCTCACTGGTCCACACGGGGAAACCCTGAATTATGCTCTCCATTTTCAATTCCCGGTAACAAACAACACCGCGGAATATGAAGCCATGATAGCAGGCCTTAAGCTAGCTAAAGAATTGGGCGCCCGCGAGGTTCATCTTCGCAGTGACTCCGAGTTAGCGGTCAAGCAGATAAATGATGAATGCCGAGTTATGGACGAGAAGTTGCGCAAGTACCGACAGCAGTTCCACCTGCTCAAGAGCCATTTCGACGAGGTTGATATCCAACATGTCTCGCGCAACAAAAACTGCCAAGCTGATGCTTTGTCCAAACTTGGCGCCGCGGGCAACCTTGACAAAGATCGGCCCGTGATTGTTATGGATATTCCGGAATCCAGCATCAACCTTGAGACCGTAGCCGTACTCGCCATCGGTGAACCTGGTGAGTCCTGGTTCACCCCGATTTGGAATTTCCTTAACACCGGGGTTCTCCCCACCGATCAGTTGGAAGCCCGACGATTGAAAAGGATCGCACCGATGTACTCTATATTCAACAATCACCTCTACAAACGGGGGTACGTGCGACCTTGGCTCAAATGCATCAATGAGGAAACTTCCTCAAAAATGCTATCTGAGGTACATGAAGGCATCTGCGGCAGCCATCAAGGAGCGAAAATTCTTGCCAAACGAATCCTCAGAGCCAGCTTTTATTGGCCAACCATGCAACATGATGCGGCAAGCTTAGTCCGAAAATGCGAGCGATGTCAATACCACAGCAAATTAAGCAACATCCCGGCTTACGATCAGATATCCATCTCGGAAGCCTGGCCTTTTGACTTATGGGGAATAGACATAGTCGGGCCATTTCCCAAAGCTGTTGGACAGCGCCGTTGGATTATCGTAGCCGTCGAGTATTTTACTAAATGGGTCGAAGCCGAAGCATTAGCAACTATCACTGCCGCAGCAGCAGAGAAGTTCATCTGGCGGAACATCATTTGCCGTTTTGGCATACCGCATGCTCTCATATCGGACAATGGAGCCTAGTTCAATGCAGCCCGCACCATGACATTCCTCTCCAACCTGGGCATTCAGAATAACTTTACCTCGGTCAGCCACCCTGCTAGCAATGGTTTAGCAGAAGTCACAAACCGTACCATTCTGGATGGCCTCAAGAAGAAAGTTGCCGAAAACAGAAAGAATTGGCCCGACATACTTGATGGAATTCTATGGGCCTACCGCACTACACCTAGAGAAGCCACACAGCAAACTCCGTACTCTCTGGTGTTCGGCATGGAAGCAGTCACTCCAATTGAAATGATGGAACCATCTCTCCGTACTTTGACATATTCCACTGACAACAACCGCGATGCACGCACCGCGGAACTCGACCTCATCACAGAAGGTCGGGAGAAGGCCCGCATCCGCACCATGGAGTATCAACGCAGGGTTAAACGTGCATTTGACAAACACGTGGTACCTCGGGAATTCCAGCCGGGTGACTTGGTACTCAAAACTGTGGAAGCAACTGGCAAACATGTAAGCAAACTTGCTCCTCAATGGGAAGGTCCCTTTAAGATCATTCGCCCGCGAGGTAAAGGCGCTTATGAATTGGAAGACCCGAGTGGTTTCATACTTACTCGTCCATGGAACACTTGCCATCTACGCAAGTTTTACACTTAATGTATGTCGTTTTTATGTTTCTATTAACCAGGGCGAGATAAGCCTCCGTTTTTTATTCCATGTATTCACTTAGACCAAGATACAAATTTTTTGTATGGTTCTGAGCTTTTATCAATATATATATGATATTATTTATGATTGTGTTTCATTTCTTGGGCCCGAGATATATGAACGAAAGCCTTTTATGGCAACGACATGCGTCTCGGGTAATACCCCCGAGATACACAACAAATTAATGTAGTCCTAAGGGACGATGACTGTTCAACCAGTAACATGAATTTCATTATGTCGAGAACATTTATCGAAAACCCCTCGGGGTAACGCATACGTTTGCGCGACATACCTGTCCCCCAACATTGACCATTTTTTGTCAAAAATAAAAAAATAAAAAATAAAAAATAAAAAAAGAGGGGGAAAGGATATACTATCAAACACATTTTGCTTGTGTACAAAGAAAATCAAAGCATGCAAACCGAGATAAAGCAACCGAGATAAAAAATATATATATTAACTCGGGCAAAGAAACATGCAATTGAAAGGAACAAGTTACACTAAACTGCTCTGTTAAACCCCCACATCCCGGGGGTATCAAATACCGTATTACAAAAGTTTCTGTTATAACCCCCACATCTCGGGGGCATAAAAAATAATAATAACAGTACCGTACATATTACAACTTTTAAACCCCCACATCTCGGGGGTACAATTATCTTACTGAGGCTGACGTTGCATCCAGAGCTCGACATGATCCTTCCTACAAACAAAAACAAAACTAGTAAGGTTAAGCATGAATGAAACACCTCGGTGATAGTAATAATAGAATTTCTTACTTACATGAAGTAGGGGAATTCGGCCTCACGGGAGCATCTTCTTCTCCACCACGCGGAGAGTTAAAAAGATTTATATCCAATTTCTCCTCGCGTTGATGAATGGTATTACCCTCTTCAGCATTTCCCACCTCGGTATACTCTTCGACATCCCTTATCTCGGTGTCATCCTCTTCTCCTTCGGACGAAGTATCAGAAGGAAGGTTTTCAATCTCCGTTACGGGGGCACCATCAGGAAGGTCGAGATGTTCAGGCCATTTGTCTGTGGGCCAGGGATGGACAATGCCCGAGGGAGGATAATTCTCGAGTTGAAGTTCATCCTTGAGTAAAGAACCATCTGGGTTCAGCAATACATCTTTTTCTTCATCCCAAACATAACCCGAGAGGTCTTTGACAACCAGCTTCTCGGACTCAACCGCGGTAAATCCGACTTGCTCGGGTAGAAACGGATAAACCTCACCCATATTTTTGAGATATCCGTACACGGTATGCGTCATCATATCCAGCATCGCGTAAGGAACGGCTTGCGCGAAGGCTTTGCTGCCTAAGAACTTGCCGAGATGTTTCTTTGGCAAGTTCTGCGTTTCATCCCGTATACGAGCATTTTCCGATCTCGCCTCCTCCAATTCCTTGGTCCGAACCTCGAGCTCGGACTTAAGACGAGCAACTTTGCTCTTATGCTTTTCAACTTTTACCTTATAACGCTTCGCCTTTACTACGGCTTCCTTGCGTTCGGCATCAGCCCTCATGCCTGTGTACCGAGCAAGCTCGTATTTCGCCTCATTCACGGCAGCTTGGCCAGTGGCTACTCTCCTTTCTTTGTCTTTCTTTTTCGCCAATTCAAAAAAGTGGTTCCTCTCCAGAATCGCCTTGTTAAGCGCCTCTTGATCAGTAGTAACAGTAAGAGCACCGCGCTTATTACTATCAAGCGAGTCTTTGAGGAACCCGAAATAAACCCCGACATCATGCAATGACCTCAACACCTGGCCCACGACCTGGTCAGGGTGCTCCTCAGCCCATTTCTTTTGGTGTTGGGTCGTGGTTAACCTGAAAGTTTCCCGAGAATACGCGGCACGAACCTCGGGATGATCTTCCTCGTTCTGCATACGAGAATACTCGAGAAGATAGGCTAAAATGCTATCTGGGAACCCCTGAGAAATCTCGGTCCCCCACACGAACCCGATATGTCGCCCTTGATCAGAAATTTGCGACTCGAGGAATTCCTTCTGTTCCTCCGCAGGATCCCACACGTCGCCCGCGGCGTCCTCAATAATTTTCTCTAGTTCCTCCTCTGCAGCGATAAGTTGAGATTGATAGGGTCCCTCAATCTCAGGCCTCCCCAAAACAATCTTCTGTCTCTTGGACTCGGGCTCCTCTACCGCAATTTCTTTCCCCTTCTCTACCCTCGTAACGCTCAGGGAGGTGTCCTTCCTCTTTTGAGAGCCCCCGGGTTTGGAGGAACCAGAGGTACCGTCTTTCGTGCTCTTGATGGCAGCAGCAGATTTAGAAGATGACTTCGGGAGAGCTGCTGTAGCACTGGCAGGAACTGACTTCGGAGCCTTCCGAACCTTTGCGGGACCCGACTTGGGGGTATTCGGAACCCCTGTCTTCTTAACAAAACCGTCCTCGGGATTAGCAAAGATCGGAATTGGACGAATAGCTTTCCAAGGTAGTGCCATAAAACCGCGACCTGCGACATTAGAAATATGCACGAGTTAACAAGTTATCCATGACAATACGAGATAAACAAACGAATACGATGCAAAGAGATATCGGTGCAAATAAAAAAAAAGAGACTAACTTGAGAAATAACGGTCAATAATTTTAACAATTTTTAATTCGCGTGAAGTCAGGGATGGTGGTGGACCCGGGATCAAGCTTTTCCTTTCTAGAGGACGTCACTTCCTCCGTACTTCACGGAAGCACTGCAATTGGGTGGGATTCTCGAGATATACCCACCCATGATTCTAATCATCCGCCTTTGACAATTTGTCAAACAGTGCAACTTTTCCACGCTTCCGAATTGCGAGATGGCTCTCATTATTATATAAGGGAGCGAAATAATGAAAGAACAACCCTACACTCGGGAAATCTGGCTTTAACTCAGGCATGAAATCAAACAAATACTTAAAACTCATGATGTAACACCATGCGGGTGCGGTTAACTGTGCAGGGGCCACGTCGAGATGTCGTAATATCTCGCGAACGAACTTAGAGACCCTTACTTTGAAACCGCATTTCGGCATTTTCCAATATAAGCACATCCCAAGACTCGAGTCATGCGCTCGGTCATTCGGGCCCGGAGCTCTCAGCTGCAGTGCATGTTGCGGATATTCCTCCCTATCCGCTTCATCCACAAGCTCCTCGTAAAAGGCATCAGCATAAGCCTTACATCGGACAACCAGTTTAGGAGAGATACTGGCGGATACTTGAAAAATCAAATCATCCCCATGACCATCACGAGGAGCAGCAGCTTTTTTCTTTCTGGACTTCGCAGGCCCCCGAGACGTTCCTGCTGAGGTTACAACGAGTTCTCCCCGAGATGGACTTTCCCCATCCCCTTCATTCCCTTCGCTGTATTGCTCTTCCTCAACGTCTTCTGGTAAGATGTCGGAATGAGGAGGGGTCATACCATGCAAATTCTTGCCCCTACCTGGCTGGAGGGGTTGATGAGATAGTGGGGAAAACTCCCCCGAAGCAGCGGACGATGAATCCCGAGATCTTCCTTGTTCCTCGGCCATTTCTAAATTTATGAAGAAACAGGATTGGCTTAGGTAACCGCTATTCTTTATTTCTACGGTATTACATTTACCGACTTATCAATTACTACGCGATTGCCGAGATTAGGTCAATAATCCTAAAGGTTGATAACCTCACCATATTTAAAGTGGTCAACTACATTACAATCGACCTCGGCAATATTCATATATAGTCACAGGTAAGATTAGTCAATGTATGGTCGATTACCGAGGTGATAAAGAATTACCTTATATTGAAGTTCTTCGCAACTCGATCTTCGTCCAACGTCTTTTTCGAAGTTATCTGAAAGCTTTTAAATCTCTCTGCTAACGCCGAGATTATTTTCGCTCTTTAGCTCCGAGGTTGAGTTGCTCCAGATAAACGATAATGAAAGGCTGGGTCGGGGTGGGGTATATATAAGGGTCTCCATTTTTTCCCGCTCAATACTCGCGCGAATTTCGAAAAGGAGCCACGAAGCGTCGCGTTTCATCATGGCGACGCCTCGATTCCCGCGCCGTATCAAAGGAATCGGGCTCTTACCGAGTTGACGCGCGCCAGGTGTCATGCGGAGATTGCGCCATAACCCCGTACCTCTGAATGATTTGACGGCTGATTTGATGCTGATGACGGTTAATGGAAGACGAGGCGTCGAGTAATTAATGCCGACATACTATATATACTACCTCCGTCTCCCTTTAACGGAACATCCAGCGATCCCAACTATACCTTCCAACTCGGGCTATAATAAGATGGCAGCTAACAAAGATATGAAGGACGGGGTTAAGAAGGAGAGTGAAGACACTTTGTCGCCACACCCATCTCCCCAACATCTGAACCCCGAGATCAACATCGAGCCACCCCCAATTAACCTTGGGGAAGAAGAGGACAACCCGTTAGCCTGGGATAGATGTGCTGTTTGCAAGACCAGAGGGAACTATCGGCACATGTTCCATTGTGACGGATGCGAAGAAGCTTTTCATCCCGGGTGTCTCGCCCGCAGATCACCTCGGAACCATGGTGATCCCCGCTTCACATCCTTCACCTGCAGGAGATGCCTGGATCAAGAACGCCGGGCTAAGCACTGCCGCCATGAATAGCCTTAGCTATATATAGAATATCGCGGGAATAGCCTGCCTTTTGTTAGATGTCAACTTTTCAAATTTACTTATATGCTTATGTTGTAACACTCAGCCGAGGTTTTTATCTCGTGTTGTTTTGATTAATATATGTTTTGCATAGGCATTTCATTACTACTTAATACCGTCTAAATATGAGTCAATTTGACCACCTCGAAAACGCCGAAAGCCTGTCATCTCGCATAACTTACACAACGCCCAATGACATTTATGGCTAGTAGCTGGTGGCTACCTATTTAGGCAATATGGCCCACGTTATTTAAGGCAATATCTCCCCCTAACGACTATAAATACCAGAGTCACCATACGGTAAAAGGCACATTTTTATTCTGAACTTTTTACCAATATCTATACTTCCGAAATGCCTTTCAAGAGAGTGGTTTCTAAAAACAAAACACCTCTCGACCACGGTCAGAGTAGCACTGACCAACCCCCAAGACGTCGCCGCAACCAACCTCCCCCCACTCCACGTCGCTCTCGAAACCCGAGACGCGACCTATCTCGGCCCGAGAGATGGACTCTTCTCCAGCACTTTCCGGAGGAAGATTTGGACTGGATGCTCGCCAATGAGGACTTCCAAATTGGTGACCTTATCGACCTCACCCTCGCTAAGGCACCGCCATTCACCAAAGAGGACGAGAACGACATTTACAAGTTCGACCTCGAGCCCAAGCTGCGTTGGTGTGTCATATGCCATGACCAAGGGGCCAAGCACGAGATGGTGAAATGCCGGATGTGCTATGAGTGGAGTTGTTTCGACCACTACGATATCCAGGGTCGTTCGGACCAACGTCGTCGGTTTTGGAAGTGCCCTGGATGTTTATCTCGCAATACCGGTGGGCCGAGTTTGCACACCGCTACCCAACATGAACTCAACGATGATAACCTCTTTGAGGATACAGATAACGAGATGTATTAAGCATCCTCCAAGAAACGACATCACACCCGTCTTTTTACCAAACATGGACACCGTGGTGCTTGGAAGGCGTGACATGACAGAAGTGGAAACATCCTTCCAGGCACTGCGTTAAATCATGTCTCATGTTTAGTCTAAATAGGCGTTGTATGATTTCGATACTTTACTCGATCGAGGCGTTGTATGATTTCGATATTAATGATTATTTATCATTTCTATGATTCACTTCTTTTACTGATCTTTGACTAACTCGGAAACCATGTTGCTTGTTAAAAAAAAAAATGGCAAGTATGTTAACACATTAACTGTCGGATACACACCGAGATAGGTATATATTAATTGTTGGGTTTGTAACAAGACATGTATCCGACGTATGCCACACCCGAGTTATTACAGCATAACTAATACACTAATATCCGGGATAGATGACCGACATGTTCTAAACCCAAGATGATACATCACCAACACATAGATAACATTTAATAAAGTATGTTTTATGAGTTATCCACCCTCAAGTCGAAAGCATCTCGCTGATGCATTCCGACTTCGGGGGCTAATGATAGGGCCATGTTCCACAGGCCCTTTTACTTGTTCCAAACTGGGCCATGAAAGACTGGGATTCGGACCTTTACAAGGCCAACCCGACGTCATATGAAAAAACCCAAAAGCTCGTTCAGCAGGGGCCCAATATGCCGGCCCCATACAAGAGCCTTAAAATAGGCCCATGCCAACCGACATACGGGATAGCCGGGGAAACGGCTAGCTTAATGCCGATGTCCCAGTAACGGCTAGCTTAATGCCCACGTCCCAGTAACGGCTGACATAACTGCCCACGTTCTCCATAAACGCCCGAGATGGCAGTTATGGCTGGACTATATAAGGCAGTGATTCCCATGAAACAGGGGACGCAATTTTAAACTAAGAGAGAGATCATACAGGTCAGAGTCCGAATCTCTCACAATCCACCCCGAGTTCCTAACTCGATCTACACCTCGGCCTGCCATCCCTTGGCAGGACGAATCCAGTTCAGCACAAACTTCCATGCGGCCTCATCTCCCGAGATAGGACGTATCAACTACCTTTTAATGTCAGAATTCCAGTAAGGTTTGTATTGGTTGGCTTTGTTTTAGGGGTGAAAACGGAGCGAATACCGAGCGGATAGTGGTAAAACTATATCCATATTCATTTTTAATTTTCCGGATACTCAGTGGGATATAGATACAGATACGGATTGGATCGGATCGGATATTTATTAAAATAATATTAAAAAAATATCAAAGTTCATAATATTTATCTAATTTTAATTTTAATGGTGAATAACAATATTTTTTCATAATATATATTAAAATATATGATATATATCTACTATTCGGATACGGATAATTATTAAAATGTAAAGCCATATATATCAGTATCTATATCCATACGGATATTCGGATATCAAATATTATCTATACCGTTTTCACACCTACTTTTGCTTCCATGTTAGTATTTTGAAACGTAACTAATTCAAATGAAATGCCCGAATAATTATATATATATATATATATATAGAGGCTGGCTACTATGCTTATAACTCATTTTTGCGTTTCCAATGTTCAAATGGTCGATCCGACCGTTCATCTTGTTCTCCATATTAATATGTGCTTGGAGACTAAATTTTACATTTTTCTGAATTTTTTTACTATTTATTAAGCCACTTTGAAAATTGCTGATCTGGGTGAACAGTAAAAACAGTGTTTCCAAAATTCTGGACCACCAGATCAGAAACTTTCAAAGTGGCTTAATAAATAGTAAAAAAATTCAGAAAAATGTAAAATTTAGTCTCCAAGCACATATTAATATGGAGAACAAGATGAACGGTCGGATCGACCATTTGAACATTGGATTGGCTACTATGCTCATTTAAGCATATGGTGGCATATGCTTATATAAGCATAGTAGCCAAGCTCATATATATATATATATATAGTAAGGCTACGGTGCTTTGCAAAGTAAAACCCCCTCTTTACTTCGGGCTACTTTTTGCATTTTGAAAATCCAAACAACCGATCCGAACCGTTCAACATGTTCTAAATGTTGAAATGTGCTTGGAGACCAAATTTTACATTTTTTGGAATTTTTTTACTATTTATTAAGCCACTTTTTCAATCGCTGATCCGGTGGTCCAGAAAATTTTACTGTTTTTTACTGTTCACCGTTGGATCAGTGATTTTCAAAGTGGCTTAATAAATAGTAAAAAAATTCCAAAAAATGTAAAATTTGGTCTCCAAGCACATTTCAATATTTAGAACATGTTGAACGGTTCGGATCGGTTGTTTGGATTTTCAAAATGCAAAAAGTAGCCCGAAGTAAAGAGGGGGTTTTACTTTGCAAAGCACCGTAGCCTTACTCTATATATATATATATATATATATATATATATAAATTTATTATTATATCAACGTTGGGGTGTTATGACTCAATTCTCAAAATGTAATTTATTTTTGTTTATCTTTACATAAATTATAATCAATTATCATAGACTATTAAAGTCATGTTAAGAAACTTTCAGGTCATAGTAAAACAACCAAAAACCGATCAATAATGAGATGGATTCATTCATGATTTGTTTTAATAATCATAAACGTTTAACTAGCATGCAATAGGAAGTTTTCTTGAATCGTCATTACTATTTCTCTATTTTTTTTTATGATCATTAAAGATTAATAATTAAGATGGCTAATAAATGATTTATAATTACAAAAATAAGTATAAGAGCATTTAACTGGACTTTCAGTTTTCTTGATAATAACAATTAATTATTTTTCGTCGGTTATAAAATATAAGAGTGAGTGATCATCAACACAAGGGTCAAGATATTAATGCTTTATTTATCATTTCTTGTATTTTATATATATATATATATATATATATATATATACATATATATAGAGGAGGGATCCACTTACAACAAATTTGAGTTACAACAAAGTTACAACATTCATTTTTTTCATTTTCAAAGTCCAAATCGTCGATCCAAACCGTTCAACATGATTATCTAAATAAAATGTGCTTGCAGATCAAATTTTATATTTTTTTGAATTTTTGTACTATTTATTAAGATGGGTACAAAATTCAATGGTCTAAGTATGGCTATTTTTTGTAAAATACTTAATAAAGAGTAAAAAAATTCAAAAAAATGTAAAATTTGATCTGCAAGCACATTTTATTGTGGAGATCATGTTGAACGGTTTGGATCGACGATTTGGACTTTGAAAATGAAAAAAATGAATGTTGTAACTTTGTTGTAACTCAAATTTGTTGTAAGTGGATCCCTCCTCATATATATATATATAGAGTATGGCTAACGTGCTTCCTCTAGAACTTCGGCCCCGTGCTTCCGGGGGCATATCTTAGTGTTTGATGTTCAAACAACAAATTCAAACTATTACATGTTCAATCTATATTAAAATGTACTTGGAGACCAAATTTTACATTTTTTTGAATTTTTTTACTATTTATTAAGCCACTTTGAAAATTCCAGATTCGGGTGAACAGTAAAAACAGTCTGGACCATATGATCTGAAATTTTAAAAGTGGCTTAATAAATAGTAAAAAAAATTTCAAAAAATGTAAAATTTGGTCTCCAAGTACATTTTAATATAGATTGAACATCTAACCGTTTGAATTTGTTGTTTGAACATCAAACACTAAAATATGCCTCCAGAAGCACGAGACCGAAGTTCTAGAGAAAGCACATTAGCCCTACTCTAAATATATATATATATATATATATAGAGGTTGCTTATTCTACTTCCATAAGCATATGCCCACATATGCTTATAACTCATTTTTGCGTTTCCATTGTTCAAATGGTCGATCCGAACCGTTCATCTTGTTCTCCATATTAATATGTGCTTGGAGACCAAATTTTACATTTTTCTGAATTTTTTTACTATTTATTAAGCCACTTTGAAAATTTCTGAGCCGGGTGAACAGTAAAAACAGTGCAACAAAATTCTGGACCATATGATTAGCAATTTTCAAAGTGGCTTAATAAATAGTAAAAAAATTCATAAAAATGTAAAATTTGGTCTCCAAGCACATATTAATATGGAGAACAAGATGAACGGTTCGGATTGACCATTTGAACATTGGAAATGCAATAAAGAGTTATAAGCATCTGTGAGCATATGCTTATGGAAGTAGAATAGCCAAGCACTATATATATATATATATATTTCAGAGAACCTTGAAAAATTATTTGCCGAAAGTTCACAATTTATTGTTATCACAAAACCAGTCAAGTTGAAATATAACTAGTCATTTCAAATAGTAACAATGATCAATAACTGTTTAAATAAAATCTATGTTCGGATCATTGTATATAAAATTTAGATCAAACTTATCTAAAGTGTTTGAACTCCGATTAACCCTATTTATGATTTAGTCATATAAATAGATATTTTGCTCATTTATTAAACAGTAATTGATGTGACTATGATGTGACTATTTTGCTCATTTATTAAACAGTAATTGATGTGACTTATGATTAAAGATTTATCCAATGAAAAATCACACACATCTTTTATTATATTCATTTATGATTCACAACAATGAAAGCCTGAATTTTTATTTATTATTAATGAAATAGTCGAGGAACTTTTTAAGGAATTTATTGTGAGCCATAAATTAAGATAATAACAAATATAGTAACTAATTAACACTATGTTAGAAAATTTTGTTAATTTTTGTTTCTGTTTTATTTTATGTGATCAAAATGAAAAATGAAAATGAAGAAGTTATCCTACTGATATTGGCTCCTATAATTTCTATTTTTGAAATTATTTGTGTTGTGGGGCTTTTTCATCAGAGACCCTGATAATTTATTCGGCGAAGACCTGAGTCTTATAATAATTACAAAGCAAATTATTTATTTGTTTTCTTTTTCTAAAATTGATATTTGAATATCAATTTTAAATTAGTTCAACTTATAGATATTCTAGAAAAAATTATGGATTGGGAACATAATATAATATTGAAATACTGTATAACCGAAGCTATGAGGATTAAAAATGAGATTGAACTATATAATTATAATATCGGAAGAATTTTATTCTTAGGTTATAAAAAATAAGAGTAATGATGAGCATGGGTCAAAATTAATGTTTTCTTTATTTATTTTTATTATTTTATTTAATTGTAAAATTTTCACTAATGACCTTAGAGATTTATTTGCCAATAGCCCTAAATTTATTTTTATTACAAAGAAGTCCATTACTAAATATTTTATGTATTTTATTCTTCTTTTTCAGAAAAATAATTTGTAAATCTAATTACTTGATTATAGAGTAACAAAATCAGACTTCAAATATTTCTTAAGAACTTTGAGATTATTTTGTTTTTAATAGTTTGGTGACCAATTATTTAAATAATCGATATTATCTAATTTTTTTTTGTGTAAAATTTGCATTTTTTAAATGGATGAGAAAATATATTTCCAATCCTTAAATATTGCTGTTACAATCCAGACAAAAAAAATGGAAAAAATCGATCTAAAATAGAAAGAATTTTTTTTTTATTATCTGCTTAATGTTAATAGCACGGCACAAAAAATGGAGAGAAACAGAAGGTAGGTTGCATTAATTAAGAACCAGCCAAAGTTATCTTAATATTTTTCCAACCCCCGAGAAGAGACATGTGTTAAAAGATTGGATTTCAAGTAATGGTCGTGGGCCAGTGAAATGCCACGTGTTCGTGCTTATCTTGTATGAACAATAAGAAAACATTTTAATCCAGTCAAGATCTAAAGACATATAAAATTCAATATAAAAACGTCATTGGACGAAAATTTTATTGTTGCCACAAAACAAAAAAATCAAATTAAATCAATACCACCCTGCTGGAGTTTTTTTCAATACTACTACCCTCGCTAACCCAGTTCGCGCACCAAATTGGCTGGTGTGCGGACTGGGTTGGCGCACCAACTGTTCCGAAATTTTTACTGCTCTTCGGTGCATTTCACTCCGTTTGAGCACTAATTTTGCACCAATTTTGGTGCGCTAACCCAGTTAGAGCACCAATTGGTGCGCCAACCCAGTCCGCGCACCAGCTAATTTGGTGCACGAACTGGGTTAGCGAGGGTGATAGTATTGAAAAAAAAACTCAACGGGGTGGTATTGATTTAATTTGGTTTTTTTTTTATGGCAACAATAAAAATTTCGGCGTCATTGGCGTTAACATCATAATAAACTATTATTTTTCTAATTGATTGGAAAGGCAGTGTATCGGATCACGAGTTCACGACCAGAGTATAAACTTCTCCCGTAGCAGAACGTGTCTTGTTGCGCTGATTTGAAACAAATTCTCAATAGATGTCAAATTTTAGTGAAGATACGCAAAAGGCATTCTATTTGTAACACAGTTGACTAATTTTTTTTTTTTTTTTTTTCAATTTTTGGAGTTTAAGCAATCTGCCGATTTCTTTTATGACATGGATGGGTCAATTTTTGGAGTTTAAGCAATGTTAGCGTTCAGGCTGAAATTTTTTTTTTTGAGAAAAAGTAAGGATCACACCCATATTTGATTGATAATCGCGGTTACAAAAGGGTTGTAGCTGCTTGCCAAAAGAAAGAAAAACAAGTTGCTCAAGAAAGTTTGAGCTAGAAACCTAAACAAAGCTGAGAAGTAAGAGAAAAATAAAAATAAAAGAGTGAAAATGAAGTCCAAGTCCTAAGAATTATTAAAAAAGAGATGCTGTAAGAGATGTTTTGCTTGCTTCTTAAACTTCTCCCGTTCGATGAGCGTGGCTCTGTATGAGGTGAGCCACTTCCTCTAGCAAGGCCGTCGGTGTCTTGTTGGAATCTCTGAAGATCCGTGCACATCTCTCCCTCCATATGACAAACATCGTAATCAACAAAGTTCCTCGTGCCTGTTTGTTGAATTCGACTTGCATGAGTACCTCAATAGGTTGTTGTCGCATTTGCAAATCGATATCCATGATCTGGTATAAATCATTTGCAAACGAGCATTCTTCCATCATGTGTCTTGCTGATTCCTCATTGTGACGACACATGATACACATGTTTGTGATTGGCCATCCTCGGTTCCTGAGGTTGTCGATGGTGAACAACTTGTTGTTAACTAGAAGCCAGCCAAAAACTTTCATCCTCGGTGGTACCTTAAGCTTCCATAAGTGACAACCCTTCATTGACACGTATGGCCCATTCTTAATGGCCCGATATGCACTTCTGACCGTGAAGATACCTGTTTCCGCTCTGTTCCACCGAATGTCATCTTGATCCTGGTTTGCGCTTGTCTGCACCCCTGCCAGATATCCCCTTAGCAAAAGAAGCTCATCGTGTGCCTCAATCGTGAGCACCTGCTGGAATAGAGACGCGGCTGCCCCTTGCAGGGCATCCTTCAAGGTGGTATTTGTGTGGGTGGCATGTGTATATAGTGAAAGTAAATGGTGTTTTAGGATGCCGTGTCCCCAGTTGTGGTTCCACAGTGAGATCTGATCCCCTTGTCCGTAGATATGTGTTACCGCCGCTTCCCAGAAGTCCTGCCCGGGTTGCAGTGCCCCAGTGAATAGTGGGGAGATTGGAATGAGGTTGTTGTTGAGTCTTGTTCCTTGGAAGATTGGCTTCCACATTTTACGTTCCGGCTTTTGCCAGTACCAGCTCCATTTCATGAGTAACGCCTTGTTAAATGCCGCCAGATCAACCACTCCTAGTCCACCGTAGTCCTTTGGCGTGCAAACCATTTTCCAGTTGGCCATGTTCATTTTGCCGGGTTGGTCCCCTACTCCGTGCCACAGGAACTTTCTCCTGATTTTATCAATCTTCTTAATCACCCATTTCGGTAGTCGCAATACCATCATGTAGTATGTAGGGAGTGCTGAGAGTACTGCGTTTAGCAGAACGAGTCTGCCTGCAATAGAGAGATGCCTAGCTGCCCATCCGGAGAGTCTCTGACTCATTCGGTGAATGAGGGGCAAGTAAGCTGTTTTTGGAAGCATCTTGTTTGACAGTGGCAGTCCCAGATACGTGAAGGGAAAGGAGCCCTGTCTACAGCCCAGGATCGAGACCAGGTCAGACGTGTCCCGTGAACCAAGTTCTGATATCAACAATTCTGACTTTTGCGGATTCGTCGCCAGTCCAGAAACTCTGTGGAACACGGAGAGAGCTATCTGTAGAGCTTGTAGCTGTTGCGCCTCTGGCTTGACGAAAAAGAGGGCATCATCGGCATAGAGTAGGCATGGTTTCATGTCTTGAAACGGTAGCCTGATGACGCCTGTTGCCGTGAGCTTAGTGAAGTATCTTGCTAAGAAATCCATTGCGATGATAAAGAGGAGTGGAGAGAGTGGGTCTCCCTGTCGGACCCCTCTCTTTAGTTCGATGCTCCTCCCCAGCAGGCCATTTACAATGACTTGCGATGTTCCCGGCAGCACTGACTGTGTTATCCATGTTAACCAAGCAGCTGGGAATCCAATGTTCTCCATGACCCGCAGCATAAAATCCCAGCTGACCGTGTCGAAGGCCTTTTTAATGTCTGCCTTGTAGAGAGCCAACGGCACTTTCCTCTGTTTTGCCCTGTTTAAGGCCTGTTGAGCGTAAATGAAGCTTTCTGTTATTTGTCGGTTTTTTAAGAAGCCCGTCTGTGCATTGTCGATGATGTCTTGCATCCTCAGCTGTAGCCTATTAGCTAGTATTTTAGAGAAGATTTTCTGAACTCCATGTACTAGACTAATTGGCCTGAAGTCTTCCGGCTTTGTCGGACTTTCTGTTTTCGGTATTAGGGTTATGTACGATGTGTTCAGTGGTGCTAATGGGGTTCCCGTATCCGTCACCGCAGCGAAGACCGATGATAGATCGGGAAGTAGTGTCTTTATGAATTTCTTGTAAAACTCCGCCGTATATCCGTCTGGGCCCGGGCTTTTTCCATTGGGGAGTTTAGCAACCGTGGTTTCTATTTCTTCGGGGGAGATCTTCGATGCCAGTTGATTGAGATCTGTTTGCTCCGGATATAGATTGTCCCAAGCAATGTTTGGGGTTGGCTGCGGTGCTGTCCCCATTAGGTCTACATAAAATTGAAAGAAGACCCTTGCTTTCGTCCCGTGGTCTGAATATAGTTGGCCCTGGTGTTGCACCTGTGTGATGTTGTTAGCCCTCTTTCTGCCTGTTGCATACGCATGAAAGTATTTTGTGCCTCTGTCCCCTTGAAGGTCCCAATTTGCCTTCGCACGTTGTCGCCAAATGTCCTCCTGCATAATAGAAATGTCAGTGTACCTTTTCTTGATGAGGCATGCCACTCTTTTTTCGAGTCCGGTGACCGATCTGCTCTCCTTGACCTTATCAATCCATCCCAGGTACTCCCGGCATACTGTTGCCTGCTTTGTAATGTTGCCAACTTTGTTGGCGGCCCATTCTTTTATTTCTTTCTGAAGAGTCGTCAGTTTCTCATGTAACTGCTTCGGTGTGAGGGCAACCCCCATGCTATTCCACTTCCCTTCTACCATAGTACCGAATTCCGGTTCCCTTAGCCAGAAATTTTCAAATCTGAAAAACCTCGACTTCCGGTAGTGCGTCTTGACCTCGTATTGTATTGGACAGTGATCCGATGATGTGTTTGGTAGCCGTTTCTGGGACGAGTTTGGGAATGACTGGTTCCATTCTGCCGAAATGAGGAATCTGTCCAGCCTCGCCATGTGTGGTTGATCTCTCTCATTGGACCAGGTGAATCTCCCACCATGCATTGTCATGTTTAACAGTCCCAGTTCGGACACTAGGTTTGCAAAGGCTAACGTTTGTCGTCATTCATTGGTATTGCTAGTTTTGTCTTCTGGTTGGATTGTCACATTGAAATCGCCACATGCTATCCAAGGTGTTCCATCGGTGGGCTTAGCTTGTCTTAACTCTTCATAGAAAGCATCTCTCCCTACCCTCGTGGCCGGTCCATACACTCCCGTGAAGTAAAATTGGGAATCATCTAGGTTATTCTTTAGTTGCACTGTGACGGTGTGGTTTGCTATCTGTGACTGCATGAGAGTGAATCGGGAAGTTGCCCAGGCAACAAGGAGACCCCCTCTTGTGCCCAAAGCCGGTAGCTGGACGTGGCCGTCTAGATACCGACCCACTGTCTGCTTGATTTGCATTGCATTCATATCTTGCATTTTCGTTTCCTGTAAGCATACTATTTGCGGCTTCTCAATTTGAATCGTTTGCCTTATTGCCAATCTTTTGGGGCGTTCGTGCAATCCTCTAACATTCCACGAGATGAAGTTAAACTTGATGTTTGTACTCATCTATAACACAAAACTCCTTCTATTTCCCCTGACTTAATGCAATAAAGCAAGATACAATGGTCAAAGACCCAAAAACTGAAAACCGTCCTTCTGCTAACCATTTGATTCCAGCCCCCTTTTCCCCACAATCTGCAAATCAGATTTACCCTATCCTCTGAGTTGCGAAATATAAATGAACGTAACATAAAAACGAAAATCGTTCAGGCTGAAAATAGAAACGTTGATTGCTGTTATGCATGAACAAGACACCAGCGTTTGGTTTACAAAAAATAAGGATATACAACTTAAGCACCGATTTTTTCTTAAATACCCTCAAAAAATAAAAAATAAAATACCAAAACTACCCTCAATTTTCAAAAATTTTGAAAAATGCCCTGATTGTCCCACAGTGGGGCGGTCCACTTCCATACCTGACCGCCCCACAGTGGGGCGGTTTGCTATAATTTTTTTTTTATAAAAATTGAGTAATTGAGTAGTGAAATTGATAATATAATTTTGTACCTAATTGCCACAAGACATGTAGCAAGTCACTCCGACCTCAAGCCCGAGCACATTGGCTTCGCACACTTATGGGTTCAGCTCTTTGGGTTGCCGGTGAATAGTCTGACGGATGAAGGGATCCATATTGTAGTAAGTGAGGTAGGGACCACGGTTACACCACTGCTGGATGGTTTCATAAATGGGAAACGCTTCGTTAAGTTGAAAATCCTTGTTAACTTATCGGAGCTGTTGAAGGACCGGGTGACCTTTGAGCATCCTACTCTTGGTAATTTGACAGCTTACTGTGTTTATGAGAAAGTAACTCGTATCTGCCGGTTCTGTGGGGGTACTCGGCCACGAAATACATGGTTGTCCGACTCGCGCAAGGGTGGCGTGCTCTTACAAGAAGACGAATACAGTGCTATGTATAATTCTGCAGATGTGTTGTCCCCAAAAAGGGGCTTTGGATCACAAATCCGGGCCTGCTCCCTAGGGCCCAAGCCAATAACTTAGCCAAGGAAGATCTTGGGCTAGCTGGAGTTAAAAGGACCCACAACCATTCAGGTCAGAACAGGTCAGTGCAATTTGGGCCGGGGATTATGACAGTCCCCCTTGATGCTTCTCTCCCACAACCCACTGACCAAGAAACTGCACCAACTTCTCCCTCTACTTAACCTCTTAAAAGGCCTAGACCGACGGGGCATACACCGTCGGCCCAAGATATATGAATATCATATCGTGGAACTGTCGGGGTAGTGGAGGCAATACATGTTCCACGTTAAGCCGATACCTCTGTTGTACGAGAGCACGAGTGGCTTTTATCTCGAAACACATTGCGGCACGAATAAAGCCAAGCGAAGGATTAAATCTCTGCTCTCGTATAATGCAGAAATTGTGCCGTCGGAAGGTAGTTCTGGTGGTTTGTGGCTATTATGGGATGATAGCGTAAATGTCTTAGTCTTAACTAAAAACAAAAACATGATGGTAGCTGAAATAAGAGAAATGGGCCCGAATTCCCCTTGGCTCCTCTTAGCGGTCTATGGAGACTCGCACCGTGCAGACAACCCGCGCATTTGGGAGCAGTTGGATCCTTTCATTCAGCAGACCACACATCCAATTTGCACTATTGGCAACTTCAACGTCATAATATCTGGTTCGAAAAAATGGGGAAGGTCGCAGCTGCTAAGTTCCTCCAATCAAGCTTTTGCCCATTGGGTCAGCACTAGCGGGCTTGTAGACTTAGGCCACCAAGGCCCGGCCTACACTTGGTCTAACAAACAACAAGGGCCCAACAACATCTCAGAAAGGCTAGATCGAGAAAGATGAATTTGGATAAAATGCGAAGGCAGTTCTTATGGCATTGAGTAGGGGCATAATCAAGAAAGATGAATTTGGCAAATTGGAAAATGGTCTGCAAGCCTAAACAAAATAGGGGTCTAGGGGTGGTGGACCTAATTGCCTTCAACAAGACGTTGCTCATGAAATGGTGTTGGTACTGGCAAAAGCCAGACCAAAGGATGTGGAAGCCAATATTCCAAGGCACAGTGCTGAGTGAAAATCTCGTCTCAGTCTCGCCTCTCTTCACGGGGGCGTTACGAGAATGTCATGCCTTTTGAGAGACGGCTGTCACTCATGTCTATGGACAGGATAACCAGATATTGCTATGGGAACCATGACTGTAACCATGGGATTCTCAAATTTGGCCTACACTCATTATACACACACGCTACTGATTACACTTTTACACTAATGACAGCGCTAATTGAGTTCCAATTTAGATAGGTCGGAATCCCAAGGGCGGAGGAGGAACTCCAAATTTTGAGGGATTACATCACGCGAATGGTTTTGTACGCAGACACGGATCATGATGATGTCAAATGGAAATGGACAACCATGGGTATCTTTACCGTTAAAAGTGCATACCGAGCACTCAAAGATGTGCCAACGATGATAACGTACACACACTGTCTGTGGAAACTACGCGTCCCACCTAGGGTCAAGGTATTTGGTTGGCTTTTGGTCAATAACAAAT
This sequence comes from Carex littledalei, assembly GCA_011114355.1. Taxonomy (NCBI): domain Eukaryota; kingdom Viridiplantae; phylum Streptophyta; class Magnoliopsida; order Poales; family Cyperaceae; genus Carex; species Carex littledalei. The sequence goes on along the minus strand of CM022096.1, from coordinate 8,205,552 downwards.
TGTTGACAGTTGACAATCTCAAGAAAATAGGGTGGCCATTGACAAACATGTGTGTTATGTATCTACGCGAAGCAGAATCTATAAACCACATGGTGGGCGAATGCCAATTCGCAAAAGAGATGTACCGCCTAATGGACATAGACCAGCTAATGACAGCGCAACCGGTACATGCTCTATTGCAAGTGACAAACAATAAGAAGGCAAGGGGAACCCTATCGGTAACTATGTTTGTCATCTGGAGAAAACGATACGCAAGAACTTTCACAAACTTGGGAAAGACAAAATTAGAACTAATAGAGCAGGTGGCACAAATGCTACAACGGTACACGGGCACGCTATAAACCGAGTATGGCATTGAATAATAGAAAAAATAAGAGACTTTTACTTTCTATTTTTCTTTTTTGCAGTATCATTTCCTTCTTTTTTTTCTTTTCTTTTGTTTAGGTAGTCTCATTTCATGTTTTCTTTTCTTCTTTACTTAAGCTCAAGTTTGTTTGAACACATTGTGTTTATTTTTTCAGCATGTAGCTACAAACTTTTATAATTGCGATTATCAATCAAATATGAACATAATCTCTATTTTTCCTTAAAAAAAAAAATCTAATTGAAGATACCACATACATACTAAAATTAAATACTAAGCGGAACGTGCAGAAACAGGACCTAGGACCTGTATATAGAATACAAATAGAACCAAAACCCTTATATTCTAAGTGGTTCGTCACACAACCAAAAATGTCCGTAACTGTCACGGAGTTACAAATTCATAATGAGAATAAAATAAATCTCACAAGTTTGACAAACGATCCGGTATTCATTATGGAGTAGAACTAAGGTGTTCTTAAGCTCACCAAGCCCCTTCGTGAGCTTAACTCAAAAACCTATCGGATTGACTTCAAACGACGCATCCAAACCGTTGAAACCGATCTACTTCAAGAGTGATGCGTTTACATGTCAAATTTTTAAATTTTTGAACTAATTTAGTATGAAGTCAAGCGGTAAAAAAAAGATGATTTATAAGTTAATTTTAATGAGTTCATTTTTCATTATTTTTTTACCGCTTGACTTTATACTAAACTAGTTCGAAAAATTATAAATTTGACATGTAAATGCATCACTCGTGAAGTAGAACGGTTTCAACAGTTTAGATGTGTTGTTTGAAGCTAATCTGATAGATTTTTGAGTTAAGCTCACAAAGAGACTTAGTGAGCTTAATAACACCCTAGTTCTACTCTTCATTATGTTATCTTCCTTTTTGTGTTTTGATGCATTAATTTTCAAGTAGCATAGTGACAGGTTTAATTAAAAAAGCAGATAGTGGTGGGGTAATGGGGCCTAAAAGACAAGATAATATCTTATCAGAGGGACCACATCTGGAGCCCAGTTTATTTACCTAATCCAAATATCCAATCCTGGATGTCTGGAGCCTGGAGTGAAAACTTGAACGGTACATAAGTGATCAAGTGACCCATACTGCATTAGAAAACGACTTGCCACAATAGCCATGTCATTGCTAATACGTGGAACTTGGGGGTACGGTCTCTTTCAAGTTCCACATTTCTCTCTAAGTAATCGAAATAAACAGTAATAAGACATGTAACTAATTAATGAATTTCATCCGTATCAATGCATTTTTCTTGCAAAATTGTGCTTTGATTTCCAATAATAAATTTTTTATGTCTATTGCCGAACCATATAAAAAAAAAAAAGCACCCGTCAACTCAAATTAATCTAAAGATTATATCTATTTTATCATACGCAAGCACTGATAAAAAAAAGGTGAATATACGGAGACAAGTCTTTGAATTAGTCGACAATTTTCTGAGAGGAAAGGCACGTCATATATTTTAACTATAGGTCAGATATCAGTTATCACCACATTGCTTATTCTATTATATTCTGACTACTGAGCACGCCTCCGTGCTCACTCGTTACATCGCCCTTTGTGCATATACTTTGCCCAAACCAATAGGTTAGCCTTGATATTAGCTCCTCTTGTGCATAATTTACCAAACAATTACATGTTAGCCAATTAAATGCATGGATTTCTTTTATAGCATTAAAATCAACCATTAGAACAAATTCTACTTACCATTAACCTAGGTCCACTTAAATAGTAATTGATCAAACCATCAGTCCCACCTACCAAGTAGTAACCAAGACAAACGACGTCTTAATTATAATAATATGCACTTGACAAATCACAACAGAAAGAACCGAATTCTGGGTCCCACTGAAATGCATCCATCTAGTTTAACAAGTTAATCCTTTATTAATAGGACTGACTGAATTATTTTTGTAAGTTTACTTTGGTAGGTTTTGGTACCATAGCTATCTATAATTTCATTTGAACATAAACCAAACTACACAAAATTCTAGGGATATTTCATTAGTTGCAAACCACGATTCCTCTACCAAACCAAGCTAAAAAATAACCAAAAATAAGAAAATTCCTAATTTATTAATCTTAGCAACTAATCCAAACAAGAAGTTTACCCATTTTCATTTAAATCTTGTTTCGTTGACAACCTCTTAACAAACTCGTAGGTTGTAATCATGGTTGCAGCCGACAGGGACATGGAGGCCCATCTCGGCCCCAGACCTCTAAAACAAGCACACAAACCCCCCTCTTTAATCAACCCTTTAACCGTCCTCCCCATCGAACCACCACAATCCATCACCTGCATCCTCGTCTTGATTGTATCCAACGGCATTGTAACTACAGCAGCAGCGCCGCCAGCCACTGCTGCACTCAATCCCTGCACCGCCATTACCGAACTGTAATCACTGTTATCGTACCCAACAATTTGCCAGATGAACCGCTGAGAGACAGAATAACTGGCCCACCAGACAGCATTAGAGGGCGCATATGTCAGAATTGATACGCCAAACCCACGGTACAACCCATTTAAACCTTCATATTTGACGATCTTTTTTAATGCGTCAACACCACCAAGGTACTTGTGTTTGTGGATCATGAGGCGTTGAGAGATGACGTCAACTGGAGTCCACACGAGTTGTGCAGCAATGGCAGCAGAGACGCCAGCCGCAGCAGAAGCCGTGGTGGATGCGGCCGGCTCAGGAAGTCCCAATCGGACGGCAGCGGTCCCCACAGCTGACTTGGTAGATTCAAGAGCTGCCATGTAGAGAGCACGGGCCGGGACTGTGCCAGCTAGAGAGGTTCCAAAACCACGATAAAAGCCACGTGGACCATCTGTACGAAGGATCTGGGCTGCTGTTAGAAGGGGCCGTGGTTGTTGGGAGTGCTGTGGTACCTGAGGAATTGAGAAAGATAAAATATATATAATAAATACATTGTATTCTAGACTGATCAATTAGAGAAAGAATCAGATTTCATTTGATAATATGTGAATAAAAGTAAGCATGAAGGTCTAAATCAATGCTTGGCTGGAATAAGAATTTATTCTGCCACGATTAAAGCATTCCATTAAGCTGGATAGTCGGGACTCAGAGAAAATGAATGAACGGTGGGAATAGCTATTCCAGCCTTTATTTATGAATAATTCCAAATGACACGATAATCAGGTTTCATATAGAGACCCTTTTGGTGGCTCGTTAAATATCAATTCCCAAAGGGTAAATTTCGCCAGAGGTCACTAAACTGTCATTTGTCACGAATTGGTCACTCAACTTTAATTTGTCCTTCCATAGCCACTGAATTTTTAATTTGTCCCAATCAAGTCACCCTATAATTTTTCCATCCAAAATATTAACAGAATATAATTTTTCTGTTAGTATTTTTGGACGGAATGAGCATATTCCGTTAAAATTTTGGACAGAATGAGTATATTCCGTTATATTTTGGACGGAATGAGAATATTTCATTAATATTTTGGATGGAAAAATTAGAGAGTGACTTGATTGGGACAAATTAAAAGTTCAATGACTACATAGGGACAAATTAAAGTTGAGTGACTAATTTGTGACAAAGAACAAAGTTTAGTGACCTCCAGTGAAATTTACCCATTTGTTTGGGTTAAACCTCACAATACCTAAGCATGGTCAAAAGACTCCAAAGTCTAAAAGTACAAATTATCCCAAGCTACAAGCAAGCATATTGCCAAATTGATCATGTAGAAAAACATATCCTTATAAAAATTGGAACATGTAATAACCTGAAGGTGTGTTTTTAAAACTACGGCTGGATATAAGGCTGCCGACACACCAGAGAATAGCGCAGCACCAAGGACGAAGAACCTGGATTTATCCAGCATCTCCCAGCTCACTTCCGCCGGTACGGATCCGGCAGTTTCGGTGGCGCCGCCGCCGCCTTCTCTGCCGCCTCGCATGCACGCTATCTCTGACTTCGCCGCTGTCAAACTCATCCCACGATCTTCCTTTCTTTCTCTCTATATGTACAAATAAAGTTTAATTGGCTACGTATATGTGCAATTATCTTGATTCTACCAGATCTGAGATCCTAATTGGTTCAGTATATACAGTGGAAAGAGAAGGGATGTGACTTAGATCGGATGAAACATCTACGGGAAGAGTGCGGGAGAGTGATAGATTTCGACATGAGATTTTCCGGCAGTGACATCGCCGGAGAAGATCACCGGATTAAGGATCAGAATTTGGTTTACAGCTAGGGTTTTACAGCCGAACTAAGGAGAGAGCACGACAGTGAACAACACTGAGCGAAGTTTGGATATGGAGAGGGTTCATAACAAATTATAGGGGGTCTGATTTGTCTCCACTTACCTACACGTGTCCGTTGGCCGGTTATGGGCGGGGACAAAAGAGGGATAAAGATATCTGAATGGATTTGGTGTTTAGATAACTATGCATTAAGAATTCTATATGCGTTTCCTTTTTTTTCTTGAATAAAAGTAAGCAATACCGTGAGCGTTTGAACATTTTAGATTTTTGTTCAAAACAATAAGGTAATTTTCTAAATATAGACTGTGGTAATTTACTTGATATATTAACCATATTAACAATTCATATTATAATCTTGAGCAATGGTATTTACATGCTATTTTATTAGATACTAAGTTATTAGTTCAATATAGTTGTGTGCATGTGTGTGATGTTTTATAAAACAAATATTATATATGGAATGGGAGATCTGAATCTTTTATACGATTTCAACGCCAAATATATTAAATGACTTTTCTACTCTAATTTTTATAATATAATATTCTGAGGTGTTTTTATATATTATTTAGATCATATTGAAGAGCCCGGCTACTATAACACTAGTGTCATTTCAAATTAAATAACACCACATCTTATACCATTGGATCTGCTTTAATATTCGTGTACAAGATAGTCTGAAAAAACACTAGTGTTTTGCACGAATATTAAAGCAGATCTAATGGTATAAGATGTGGTGTTATTTAATTTGAAATGACACTAGTGTTATAGTAGCCGGACTCCATATTGAATGATTGTATTATACACTAATACACCGTGGCGCCTCAATAAAAATATGAAAGCAGAAATATTAATTATAATTGTGGCAGGCTTATTAATATTTTTTTTTACGATAAAACCTCATATTACTATAAAATAAATTAATTTGTAAAAAAAAATTGTCGTTACGGTAATTATATTGATAGAGTTCATTAGTGTGAGAATATTATCTTAAACCTAAGAAAAAAATATATCATCTTTGAGAACATGTTGATGAAATTTAAATGTTTGTTTCTTGGAGGCTGATATTTACACTCGCTCTTAATGTTTTAATCGATAGACAATTTTATCCCTAAATTACCTAAATTATTAGTTTCTCTATCTAGATGTTATTTATTTCTTTTTTAATTAACAAGCTTTAGAAGATCAATTTTTAAATTTGTTGTCCTCCTTCCTGTTCTCCTCCCTGAAAAGAAAAGTTTACCATAAGATGTAATTAATTTATATTTTTAAGTCATGTTACTTATTTAAATGAAAAAAATTATTGGGACTATGTTTTAATTGCATATTCATAATTTAAATAAATACTTAGAAAATATATATATTTGTTTCGTAATTTTCAATCAATAAATTTACTATTTAAAATATGTTAATATTTTTACATTAGTGATCTTATAGCACTAGAATAGATTGTTGATGTTGATTGAAAAAAATACATAATTATTTAATTAACTAATTTTCACTATTATCGTACAATTAATATAATTTTTCTTCATTAGTATTATTTTACCATACAAGTAGACTGTCGTTGATTAAAATAACATCAATCTAGAGCTGATTTTTTTTCGAAAAATTATTATATTATATAGTTATCTAAAGACAAATTATTGTAACATTACTGTTATGCCTTGGTGCATTAAAATAACATTTTTTTCTGTTGTGAAAATTCTCAAGTAATTAGTGCATTAATTTGATGTAGGTTTCCAATTAATTAAAAACAAAAAAAAAACATCCAATAAGGATATAAAAACAAGTACAAGTTTTTATTATTGTATATTTTATCTGCAGATTGTTTATGCGTCAATTTCAACTGCTTTGACTTACTAGAAACAAGTATAGAAAATATTTGTTTTATTATATCGGAATCTAAGAAAGTTAATATTATATATTTATAGATAGAAAAAAAAATTCAACGCTTGGAGATAATTAAAGACAAAATTGTCTATAAATTAAAAAAAAAAAGTCTACAATGTTCTGTTGGGATGGTGGTGCTTTTCCAAAATTTTTATTAATATTCAAAAAAATATTAAATTTCAAAATCTACATTCTGTTTAACATGATTTCGAAAACTGTCAAAACCGCAAATTTATTTCTCGGTTTTAGGCCGAATTACCAGAAATTTATTTCCCGATTTTGGAATTCCAGAACAAAAATAAATTTTCAGTTTTGGTTTTGGAATTCCAAAACCGAAAAATAAATTTCCGGTTTTAAGTTTTAAAAAAAAAACAGAAAGTGTTATAATTTTTTTGTATTAAAATATTAGAAATATTTTATTTCTTTGAAAATAGATGGAATACTATATAATTTGATTTATTAGAAAGACTGCGACAAATAACTAGGATCAATATTTTTCAGGCCGGATTTTTCACGGCTGTAAAAATATTAAAATATTTTTTGTGTGTTATTGGAAAAAAAATAAAAATATTTTGAATCTGAGTTATTGATTCCGGTTCAAAAGTCACTTCTAGATAAATACATAAAATATTTGGAGTCTTCTATTTTTGAAAAAACAAAAAAGTTTGTCCAAAAAAAATTTCAAACAATTTTTTTGTCAAAGCAGAGAATCTTTTAATTTTTTTGAAAAAATGGGAAGTAGCGCTGTTAGCTAGAAGAAAAGTTATAAGATTGATGACTAAAAAATTCGACTCCCTCACGACTTGGTATTCCGTGAAGATTTAAAAAAAAAAAAAAAAAATTTCGGCGAATATCAGCTCCCTATTTCTGCGTGCTCACAGTCACTGATTGTCTCCGTGATCTTAGTTGATTTCTCGCTGACGGGTTACAGTAGATGACTCGGATCCACCGTTCCGCTTTGTCAGAACTCTATCGGTTCCAGTGCGTTCGCAACCGGCTTCTCCAGGTCACTCTGCTACTCTACATTCACAAAAATGTTCTACGTTACATTACACTGTCCGGATTGTTAGGCTCCTGATAGGGCATAGGGCCTTGTAGTGTCCAGTTGTAGAATTTATCGTCTGCGCATAGAAAATTTAATGAAAAAATAAAATAAATTAGTGGCAAGTAGTAGGTTAGTTCAGTGGGCTGTCGCCCATTGGGTGGGAGGGGCAACGGTGGGCTAAAGGCCCACAATTTCAAATTAGATCGTACTAAATCCTGGCCGTTGGATCGGTAGATAAATACGCTGAAGACGGTATTGTTTTAAGATGATGATTTAAATACGGAGTTTTTTCTGCCTCTGTGGCATCTCTATTATTAAAATTTAAATAACTTAAAATTTAAAATATAAATGTTAATTTTTTTTATTAAATATGATTTATATCATTTTTTCTATGCAAATATAAAAGATCATGAAATTTCGATTTTGTTCTGATTAGTATTGAGTACTTGTCAAAATACAACAATGTGAATAAATTTTTAACGTTAATTTTCAACTTATTAATTCATACAAAACTAATGTTTTATTTTTTTATGAATATGAAAAAAAAATAACATAAACGGTAAACCACATGTAATGTTTTATTTTAACATATAAAATTTTAAATTTATTATTACAAAATAAAAAAATAAAAGCACGACAAAGACATAAAAATAAAAATATTTGAACCTTTAATTGCGCAACAAAAGATTAGTAACCGGTTCGGCTCCGACACAAGAGAATTCGGTGCACTCTAGTAATGTAAGCTAGGTTCGCAAGAAACCGCTTGAATATTCCCAAAGTTCTCTCTATCATGCGACCACAGAGGCACAGAGCCTAATAATTATAGGATGTTGGCAACTTGGCATCATATAGATTTATGGCCTGTTGGGGACCATGACAAGGTTGTGCGAACATCAGCTATATGAACTTTTTTTTTTTTTTTCTCGAGTCGGTACGAAAGGATAATTAATTTAATAATTGTTTACATTTTAAAAAGGAATTTTTTTACAAATCAAGTCATATTGACGTGATTTTTTTTTTAAAATTATACAATTTCAGTGAGTTATATATTTCAAACAGTTCAAATATATTATATTTTTACAGACTACACTTTACAAAAAGGGACAAAATATGCTATTTGTCAATTCAAGGTAAAATATAAATTATACAAAAGTATGGATAGTTTGATACTTATCGTTCCATATAAATGGAATTCATATCTATTTTCTCACACGAGCATAAATTTTACAGGTTGGTGCTCATATTCACAAATTAGAAAACATACAACAATAGTATAACCTAAAAACTTGTTCAACATCAAACAAATCGAGCATTTTAGAAAGAATGATCTCAACCTAAATTATAGAGCAAATAAAAAAAAAAGTACACATCATGTTCTTTTTATCGTAAGTTGAAATCAATGAATTACTTTTGGGGTCTAATTTCTTAAATGAGTAATACAATGATCACATAATTCAAAATATATCCATTATTAAACTCATCTATGTTCGAAATATTGAAAAAAAAAATTGGAAAAAAAGTTACTTCATTTGATGTCCGAAGGAAAACTTACATTTAAAGAGTAAAAATAATTTGTACAAATCAGAACTTATCTTATATAAAAGTACCTTGCTATTAAATGCTCTTCGATGCTTATACAAGAAAATTGATAGATTTAAAAATGAACAAAATCTTGCACAAATTATTAAAGGGAGGTCATTACTTTGTGGTCTTACATGTGACGAGTGTTTTATGAACTATTTCAGCGCTTCAGTATATTTGCTGTACGGATGAGGACAGAAAAAATATTTAAAGACAACCTTTACTCCCACTATCAAATAATCTAAGTTTTAAACAATCTCAACTTAATGATTCTTGATTTCTATTCATTAATGCTCGTATCATATCAAATTTAATAGCCAACAATCTATACATACAACGTAAATTTTTTTTGGTTTTATGTTTTCGCATTGATTTGAAAATGTTGTCAGGATTATTCAATAATTCCACCACATGTCAAGATCTGTAACGGCCGTGAAATGCGTATATTAATACATGAATTAGGAAAATAAATTTTCACCATACGAAAGAAACCTTGAAACCCTATGATCATTTAGTTAATTAGAAAGTTTAGATCAATCAATTTTTTTTTATTTTCTCTATTTTTAGATTTTTAATATCGACTAAGAAAAATATACTTTTGAACATTATTAACTTGGAAATTAATCTCAGCCGTTTGATCAGATCGAAAATGTAGAAATTAGATAAGATTCATTTAAACGAGGTAGGACCCACCTGTCAATGGCAGACCCCTTCACTCCCTCTCTCTTGGCAGTTGGCATGCCTGAACCGGCCTTTCAATTCCCTTCCTCCCCCCCTCCTTAATGGCATGGCTTGGAGGCCAAGTGCCATTGTGCTATAAATATTCCCTCCGTTTCCTCTACCTCAGACTAAGGAGGTGTCAATATCAAGCAGATGGAGCAAGAGAATAAAGGCGAGGGGCTGTCAGTAGCTAGGTTTAAGAAATTATCGACAGAGGTAAGAATTCGAGTTCCTTGATTATTTTGGTTTAGTCTATAATGTTCAAAACGCTGAGGAAATATGATAATTAGGTTATACAAAGGCCAGGAACTTTGTTTAGGATGCTATAAAGTAGAATTTAAGTATCAGCATGGCAAATCCGATGTATGCATTAATGAAAGGTACACAATTGAAATTAACACTCTTAAAATATTTAGTATACATTAGAGAGGGTTATAGAGACTGGTACCAGGTCGGTACCAGCTCTGGTAGCTACTGATGCCGTAAGCTCTGTTCAGGGGCGAAGGAAAAGCAAAAGAAAAGAACAAGAAGAAAAGAAAAGAAAAGAAAAGAAAAGGGAAATAAAAGGTTTTTCCAAAAAAAATAAAAATAATAATCAAACTAGTTATAAATAAAATGTTTATATGAAATATTAGGAAATGATGCTCGGAATCATTTGGATCAAGCGAACTTTTTTGCAACGAATTCAGGTACGGTAACGGTGTCTTAAACCTTTATGATTTTTATACCTAGCAAGTACATCTATTTAAGTTCAAATCCATAAAATATATTTAATTTAACATATCATATAAAGCGTAGTTGAAACATTTTTTAAAAGGTTTGCAATGCATATACTATAATTACTATTAGGCTTTATGATTTCTAAGAAGTTTATAATTGGTCATAAATCATAATTGATACTTTCTTATTTACTGCATTGCATACAGTTATAATCATGTAGCACCTGCACCTGCCTTGGGATATTTGAAGTTATATCGTATTAGTATGGTTCTTGTTAAACAATGCTATAATATATATTTCATATTAATTTTGGCACATGCCTCTGAAAAAGACTAATTTTAAAATGAAACTTGATTATGGTAATTAATTAATTCGTGATTTGTGTAGGTGTTAACTAAGGGACCGCGTGATATTCATGATTATGAGATCCAAACCATCCCATGCCAGCTTACTGGAACTGGATATTGCGATGCGTCGTGTTCGTGTTCGTGTTCCTGTTCCGTGATATTTTGGTGGAAGACCTATATCAAGTTTCGTGTGGAGTTGATACTGGCCATGTCAACTCGTCATGATCGTAATAATTGATATATTCTCACGAAAATTAAAAGAACATTTTGATGCATTTTTACTTGCATTATTTATTTTTTCCACGAAAAATTTATTTCTTCTAAAGATTTTGCATGTAAGAGTAAGTAATTATTTTTGTTGTATAGTAAAAGTAACGTCATATTATAAAATATTATTTTATGGAAATTTAATTCCAATATAAATTATTTTATAAATCAAAATTCGCACTATTCTCTTACCTTTTTTCTACTTTTGTGGACTTCAGGTACGGATGACGAGGAGTAAAGCTACAGTTCAGAAATCAGACTCCAGACTTACAGTGCTGCATAGAACATTTGTGATTTTCGGCTTTACTTTCTTTTAGTTGATTAGTTCAGCAAATAAATGTTATGAACATGATACTTAATTATATAAACTCTAATTATATGATAATATAAATGAGAAACTATTTTGTTTTTAATGTTGGGCTTGAAATTACTTTGGTTAGTGCCGTAGTGTGTGCCAACCCATGTCCTCTTCTTGGGCCTTAGATAGAAGAGGGCTACCTATATATGAGAAACTATTATTCTTGAATCACTTCATTAATGTTCGTTGGTTGACTTACAAATAGTTACTTTCAGATTCGTTTGATTATGACATTGATATATAATTTTCAAACATTTTTTTCTCTCTCTGACATAAACTTGTATTACTTGTGTGAAGAAAGGAAGGTAAAAGTTTTTGCCATCCTAAACTCACTGTCAATTGAACTGGTACTTGTAATTATACTATTTCAGCAATAGAATGGACTTTTCAGTCTCTTTAAAAAAAAAAACTCACTCCCAATCTGAACGCTCCACATTGTTCAAGTTTTTTTTATTTTTATTTTGTAGTCCATTCTTCTCACTTTTAAATTTTAAATCATCAAATTAAAAAAAATGTGTAATCTCAACCTATACAAAATGGAGAAGGAAAAAAAAAAGTCAATCCAACTGCGTTTTCTTCCACGAACTCATAAAAGCAATGCTACTGTTAATAGTAATTCACACGGCCAATTAGCATGTAATACATATATTTTATAAATTATAATGATCGATTATATGTTATTCAGTTCAGTATATGTTGTCTAAATTATTGTGCATATGTTATTTTAATTTAGAAAGTTACGATGACTGTATTTCTGTAACAGTCAAAGCAGGTATATTAATCAAGTCTTGAGAGAATCAGCTTTTGATCTAGTAGTAAATAAATAGACTAGACTTTTATCTTTTATTTCAAAAAAATACAAGTGTTGACAGGCAGAAACATCAATTTTTTTATAAAATAAAATTTCCCATAATTTTTTATGATACGCTGAAAAAGTTAGTCATTCATATTTTCATAATCGTTTGTGTGCAATCCCACAAGTTTAGAATCTTATGAATTGGTTTGTAAAATTTCATATCAGTAAATCACATTACGTACAAATGAGATACAACACTACGGAACAGTGAGAGCGACTTCTAAGAAACCACCAACTATCAAAACAAACCTCGACAAAAAAAGATTTTTGAATAAGAACCTCAACTAGTGTATTGAAAAAACCGGATGGTTTAGAATCGGACCGGACCACCTGCGGATCTGTTTTGGACTGACTCAGACCGGGGTCAAGACCCGGACCGAAGCTAGGGAGGGGCCTAGCACGGTTTTTGGTGACTTTTCTCCACTAGATCCGAACTTACTCGGCCGGTTCAAAACTCGTGGACCGGACGGACCATACCCGGACTAACCCGTGGCAACCCGCCCTAGACACGGACTAATCGAATTTGTATTATTTCATATTATTTGAAACCTTAAAACCAAATTACTTAAAAAAAAATGAAAAAACCAAATTACTTTAAAAAATATAAATAAACAAACTACTTTAAAAAAATGAATTGTTTTGATCTTTAAAAACGAATTATTTTAAAACAATAGATTTAAAGAAAAAATCGAATTAGAATGATATAATTCGTTTTTTTAAATCTATTTTTTAAAATAATTCGATTTTAAAGATCGAAATAATTCGTTTTATAAAAGTAATTCGGTTTTTTAAACAATTGATACAAAAAATATTTGGACCGGATCACCTCGGATCATGGACCGGACCAACTTGTGTGGGTCTGGACCATGATCCCTGGCACGGGTTTGGGTCATCCCTTCCAAATTTGAACCGTCTAACCTGGATTGTGTAAACCTGTGGATCGGAGGGACCTGTGGACCAGAGAGACCCGTAAACCGGAGAGTTTTGAACCGGACCGATCCGTTTGTGTAACACTAACCTCAACTATACGCCATGCATATGCCATCTCCCGGGAAAAATTGCTTCGTAGTAAAAAAGAGTAGAAAGAGAAGTAAGAAACATTTTACCAATCTAGTTTTTCCGTTGAAGTCATATGAAGTGAGATCCTGTCGCTTGTGACAGGACAATCATTGCTTTATTTGTTTGCCTTTGCCTTTCGCTTACTAAATCCTTACCTATCAGCTGCATTCACTGAATCTCATTAATTAATAAATGTTTTTGTCCGGGATGTTTGCCGACATTTTTATAATATCCAAAGTTTACTAGAAATTATTTAATATACCAAGATCCTAAAAATATCCGTACCTGTTATTTTCTGGCCGGTACTTAATTTTTTTATTTTTTTTAGGATGGGCATAACATAGTTAGCTAGAAGAAAAAGTCGTAGGAAACTCAGATTGAAGTTTGAACTCAGTTTGGATAAGAGCAAACAAATGCATTTGGTTGGATGCATGTGTTACATCGGTTGCATGTATCGGTGCATCATTGATGTTTTATTAGCCAGGTAATGTTAAAAAATATCAGCGACGCACCGATGTCTTACTGGATTTTTCAAATACTTATTCTGTATTTAATATTTATGATTTTTCATTACAAAAACATCAGCGACGCACCGATATTTTTAGCATTACCCTGCTTAATTGTCAATACTAAGTCTAATAAAACATTGATGTTTCATTACAAAAACATCAGCGACGCACCGATACATGCAACCGATGTAACACACGCATCCAACCAAATGCATTTGTTTGATCTTAGCCAAACTGAGTGCAAATTTCAATCCGAGTTTCCTACGACTTTTTCTTCTAGCCAACTATGTTATGCCCATCACAAAAAAAAAATTAAGTACCGGCCAGAAAATGGCCGGTACTGTACTAAATTTTTTTTTTTTTTTAGTACCGGCTATTTTTCGGCCGGTACTGAATTAAATTGAATACCGGTAAAAAAATAACCGGTATGGGTATTTTTATAACTTCCCAGTGGATCTGGATATATTAAAATAATTTCTATTGAACTTTGGATATTAATAAAAATGTCGGGAATGTTTGCATCTATTCGACCGTGAGCTAAGATAACATTTTATTTTTTTTATATAATATAAAAAAATCCTGATGTACAGAAGAATCGGTAGGAACTCTATAAAAATTCTATCGATCCGATCCGAAGTGCCTACCGGCTTTCTCTCAAAAAAAAAAAAAAAATCCGAAGTTTCTTTTTCAATAAATCTATGGGAGATCTTTTGTGGCAAACAAGATAAGGAATTTGAAGACGATCTGTTTTTGAAGATCCAAAATTTGTTCGATTCATAGGCCGAAATTTTTATTTATAACATTTTAAAAAAATAAATTAACTAAATAATCATCGTTTCTGGTCAATTCTAAATCTAACACGGCCGCAGAACACCGGAGCGAACCCATATGAGGGCGGCCGCAGAATGCCGGAGCGGACCCCCATATGGGGCCGCAGAATGCCGGAGCGGACCCTGTTCTTTATCCCGAAAATGACAGGGAAATTTCATTCCACACTCTCACACCTTCTCTCTCCTGAGTTAGCTCTCTGATCTGTAAGTTTTTTCTCTCTTCTTTTAAATTTTTTATTTTTATTTCAGTAGATTAATAATTTAATTAGAATAATTAATTTAGAATAATTAAATTAGCAATAATTTAATTAGAATAATTAACTAGAATAATTAATTTAGTTAATTTTTAATTGTAGGTTTCTTCTGTATTGAATTGGAAAAATGGCTCTTATGGTATCCATCTACACTGGTGGGGATGTTTTAACAGGTCCTAACGGGGTTTACTATAGTATTGGACCTGTTACTGTGATCCCGGTATTGCCGGGTACTGATTATTTGGGACTGAAATCAAGTATATGTCAGAATTTGGGGTTGGATCAGGGTCAGTATGACCTTAAAATTGATGCCAAAATTAGCATGCCGACTAGTTCGGCACAAACCTGGTTCCAACTATTTCCAGTTCAGAATGAGGGAGTCTGGCAGGTATTGTACAACCAAACCATGAGTTTTTCTGGGGGTGCATACAAGATAATTGACCTATATGTGGAGGTTACCAGAGCCCGGCGTTCGAACCCAGCTATGAGGTTAATCCAGGGTCGTAGTCGGGGTAACTCATCCGGCTCTAGTCCGTCCCCTGTCCAAATTGACCAACCGTCCAGTAGTCGGGCCCCAGTTCAGAGGGACCGACCCTCCCGTCGGGCCCCAGTTCAGAGGGACCAGCCTTCATCTAGTCGGACCGCTCATTGGGGTCAAACTTGTGATCCGGATGAATCCGATGAAGAAGTGGATCCGGAAATACTAGAGGCAGAGGAAAATTGGGGTCCTGTTGATCCTGAGGGTATGAGCGATTATTCTGACCAGGAAGATATCGGGCCTGTGCTCGGCAAACCAAGGACTTTCAAGATGGATCGCGGGTTTCGGATAATGGATCGCGGGTTTCAGCACCCGATTCATGCTTTCAACGACACATCAGGGTTTATGGAAGCCAATTCGGGTTTGTTTGGAAGTAGGGCAGAGTATGAGAATGAATTGTCCGAGGGACAAACATATGACTCAAAAGAGGAAATGAAGAGCGCAATTGCCAGGTTTCACATCCTTTGCAACAAAGAGGTAAAACCTACGCACAGTGACTGCACAAGAATGAGGTTCAAGTGCAAGGACAGTTACTGTGGGTGGTACATACTCGCAAGGGCCACCGGTTATGGAACACAATGGCGTGTCTCCAAGTGCCCAACACAACATTCATGCCATGCGGATGCGACAAGAACAGATCACGCCCAGTTGTCAGCTGCTATGGTTGCCGAGTGTATATCCGCTCACATGAGGAACGATGTTGACTTGAGTATTCAGGCTGTCCGAATTGCTGTTGCTGAAAGGTACAACGGTCAGATACCGGCGTACAACAAACTATGGCGTGGCCGTGAGTTGTCAATAGCCCGTCAATTTGGCAGTTGGGAGGGGTCATACGCTCTGGTAGTTCCATTGTTGGAGGCAATCAAAAGAAGCAACCCAGGTACTACATTGTTCCTTCAATTTTTACGTCATTTCATTATCAATCAAAAATTGAACTTATTTTTTTAAATTTATTGACAGAAATATTGTTTGAGGTGACCTCATATCCCACTGGTGAACCTGGACCATGGAGGTATTTTCATAGGGCGGCTTGGGCATTTGGACCGTGCATAGCTGCTTTTCAACATATCAGACCGGTCATCACAGTTGATGCATGTTTCCTGTCAGGCCGGTATAAAGGTAACTAATTTGGTTGTTTTCACTTTATTTATTTTAGTTGATTTCGGCTCTTACAAAATGGGTTTTAACCATAGGCAAGCTGTTGATTGCAACCGGGTACGATGTTGAAAATCAGCTCCTCCCGTTGGCTTTTTCACTGGTAGAATCAGAGAGTTATGACGATTGTGCGTGGTTCATGAAATGGTTGCGCCGTAATGTAATCCGCTCCAGATTCATGTGTGTCATCACTGATAGGGGAAAGGGTATCAAGAAGGTGTTCAGACAAGATGATATGGGGTGGAACGAGGAGGATGAGGATCAATGTGTTCACCGTCTATGTGCTACTCACATAGCCGAGAACATGAAGAAGAACGGTTGCAGTGATAAGGCAATCCGTTTTTTTAGAATATGTGTGGCTAAGAGGAAGATGAGGAGGTACGAGCAAGGAATGCAAGCAATGGGGCAGGCATGTGACATTGCCCTCAATTGGCTGGACGGGGTGGGTAAATATTTGGATCAAGATGAGAACGAGTGCCCCAAACCATGGAAGATATTCCAAGCACTGGACGGTGGTTACCGTTGGGGCATCATGACTACAAACGGGTCCGAGTCGCTTAATAAGGTGTTCAAGTCCTCTCGTAGGCTACCGGTTGCAGCAATAATTGAAGACACATTTTATAAATGTATGACATGGTTTGCGCAAAGGAGGGCCAAAGCAGAATGGGAAGTCAGTCAAGGTCAACAATTCTCGTGTCGTGTGCATCAGGTACTTTTATTTGTAGTTCTTTCTTCATAATTTTTAATGAACTTTGTTAAAAAAATCTGACTTCTTCATTATTTTTTAATTTTTCGTAGCTGATCAACAAACGGTTCGAGAGGTCCGATAAAATGAAGACGCTGGGGGGCTTTGGAAACAACAACGAGTTCGAGGTAACCTCCACACAGGAGAGAGTTCACGCTTTCATACCTGACGATTCTGGTCGGTTTACCAAGGCCAATTACAAATACACGGTGATAATCGGGGATGATGCCACGGTAACTTGCACGTGCCAGAAGCCTCAATTGGAGAGAATACCGTGCTCTCATGTTCTGTCCGTGTGTCGTCTCCGAGGCATCGACCCTCTCGTATTTGTAAGTCACTACTATCACATCCATACACTGATCAACACATGGAGCGCACAATGGCATGTCTATGGAAATCAGTCGGAATGGCCTCAACACGATGGCCCGGTCCTTGTTCCAGAGAAAAAAAATATTGCTGTGGGCAGAAGACAGCACGACAGAATTCCAATGTGGATGGACGTTCTACATAATAGGAGAAGAGGACACCAAGCCGGCCGAGATACACAAGAAAGACAAAACAGAGCTGCTCGAGCTGCACGAGATTGAGAGTTAATGTTGCTTTTTTAATTGTACTCGTAGAACTGTTGTTTATTTTCGGTTAATTAGACGTATTTGTAATTTCCGATAACATTAGCATTGTTCTATTGTATGCTTCTTTATATGGCTTTCTATTGTAATGTTTCTTTTGATCAAACAAACGACGAACAATAATTTCAGATTAAACGACATTTCAAACATAAGTAATTACACACAACTTCCAGTACAAACTTTACATTTTTGATAAAAATTTCCAAAACAAAATCATAATCAACTTCAGAATCAGATTAAAAAAAAAAAAAAAAAACAGGGGCCGCTCCGGCATAGTGCGGACCCGGGTCCGCTCCGGCATAGTGCGGCCCCATATGAGGGTCCGCTCTGGCATTCTGCGGTCCCCCCCATATGGGTCCGCTCTGGCATTCTGCGGCCGTGTTAGATTTAGAATTGACCAGAAACGATGGTTATTTTATTAATTTATTTTCTGATAATGGTATAAATAAAAATTTCGGATTCATAGGAGATTAAAGAAAACCGGACAAAAAACCCTTTGGATCGAATTTTTTTTTAGCGGTCAAAAGTTTGAATCGAAAATATTTTTACCGAACCTTCTATGTATTTGAAAATGAAAAATACTCCTTTTCTTTTCCTATATAATTTCATAATACTTTCTATGACTAAAAAATTCTCGTGACCTAATGGTTCTACCAGAGAGAATGTCAACAAAATTATTTTATTCATATTGTTTTCAGAGTGAGGCTATAGTAATATGCATATTATGCAACGATTTGCGCAATGAACTAATATTTCAAATTTTAAAGTTCAAATATTTGATTTTAACTGTTCAATATGATCTTCCAATGAAAATGTACTTGCAGACTAAATTTTATATTTTATATTTTTTTTACTATTTTATTTATGGATAGAAAATTACTTAATTTGAAAATTCCAGACCATCCAAAAATAATGACTTTCTACCTATTGAAAAAATAGTAAAAAAATTCTAAAAAAAATATAAAATTTGACCTTCAAGTACATTTTCATATGGAGATCATATTTAACCGTTCAAATGGATTGTTTGGACTTTAAAAATATAGATATGAATCCAATACAGGCCATAATATGCATATTACTATAACCTCGCTCTTGAATTCAATGAGGATATTGAATAATTTTTTTTTTGGTTAACCAATAAGAATACGGATAAGAAAAATTATAATTAATATAATAATGAAAGTTAAGAGGAATGATTTTACCTATTCTCCAACTAACAATATAACATCATGTTTTGTAAATACACCATAGGGTTTCTCTCTAAATTCTAAAACAATATAGCCAATTACAATTAATAAAATAGAAACACAAAATAGAAGCATGACGCATATTCTTATTAAAAAAGCCAACATGATACTATGTTTTTAAAAGTATAGGACATACCATTTTTTCCCCAACAATTCGCATTTAATAATTTAGTGACCGGACATATACTGTGAATAAGTAGGAAGCACATACGAACAACGTAAACCGGTAACACCCATCTTAATTAATTTTGCGGAAACTAATATCTATCTTTATAAGGTTGAAACTTATATTTATTTTTATAATTTTTTTAATGAAAATTTGAAAGTTAAACTATCTAACTATTTAACTATTTAGTATCTATAAAAAGTTCTCAATCGAATTTGAACGTGCGATCCATTTTTTTATAAAATATTACCATTTGACAACAAATATTTGCCTTACCTTTTTAACTCAACTTCACCTTTATGCTACTCCTTGTAGTCCTCATTTCGGACACAATATTTCCCCTCTCTCGGTTGTATCTTCTCGGACGGAGAGGAAAATGAGAGGAAGGGCAGGAACACCGGAGCCGAGAGTGCGGTATCATTGGAGTTCGGAGCGTAGAGTCACCATCTCGATTGGAGCGCGACAGTGAGTAGATCTAATTGTCGTCAAAGCATGGCGACGGTCGAAGAAGCGGATCCGGTCATGGAACGAGATGACGATTAAAGTATTAGAGTGATCAACATTTCGATTGGAGCATAACGGTGAGTAGATCCAGTCATTGTCGGAGTGCGACAGCGGTCAAAAAAACGAATTCGGTCGTGGAGCGAGATGAAGATTAAGATATTAAGGTGATTAAGAGAATTAGTATATTAAAGTTATTAAGAGAGTTTTATAAGAATATAAGAGAAATTTTAAAATTTACCATCATTTGACCTATTGCAATATATTTTTTATTAATGAAATTATTAATAGATATTTAAAAATATTAATTTTGAAAAAAAAATTTTGCCTCTACGGCTGTACTACTACTTAATATGTATCTGTATAATTTACTAATGCAAACCCTTCGGGCATTGGGTTTCGTAAATTTCCCGCTTGTGGCTTTTGCTTGCTGAGTGCAAAAGTTGCTGGAGGGTGTTAAATGATTTCACACTTGGGGTTAAATGTTTTATTTTTGCATGTTAGTTGTAAAATCTACTATCAAATGCCAAAACTTAGACATTATCACATATTGGGCGGTTAGTTGTGTATTGACATAATCATCCACATATATACTTGGTTTCTGGACATTATAATAACTGTAAATGGATACATATATAACAAATAATATTAGACACATAAAGACATTTCATTTCAGTAATTAATTAACATAGACAACAAAAAAATTAATTAATATAGAAGACCCTCATATTATGATGAAAACAGTAAAAGATTGGATAAGAAAAAAAGTTGCCAATCAATGAATATAATTTGGATAAAAAATATTATACAATTTAGAAATTAATGTTGATGGACATACAATTAAAATATATAATTTAACAGTCAAGAGAAAAGACAATGTAGCGAGTCTAATCGAATCATGTTATACGTAATATTATTTCGCTGCTTTTTTTATATACTTTGGAAAGTAGGCTGTATATTTCGAATCAGCGAGTCTAATCTGATAATTTCAATATTAATTTGCTGTTTTCATTTTAGAATGTAAATTCTCTGAAATTTTATATCCAAACTTATTATTATTTTTTAAATAATATGGGAAAAATTCTGGTTTTTTAATATTTTTCGAACCTACAATTTTTTTTATATGAAAGTCATTAAATTAATCAATAAATTAAATATTAGTTCTTCAACTTTATTATTTTTGAACTGGGTGGACTTGTTATATAATGAGATGCAACATAATTTCATCTCCGAAATAAATGCTGGCATGATCAATTAATTGATAATGTATGTTGCTTTTAGTTTAATGTGCGTTTCATCTCCGAAATAAATGTAAGAGGACTTAATGAAAAAGAAAAAAAAAACTTTAGTTAGGCATGAGATACAAAAAGAAAAACCGCATATATTGTGTCTGCAAGAGACAAAATGGGCTGAAGAAAATAAAACACACATAAAGGAAGCACTTGGGGTAAAGTTAGATAGTTATGTGTTAATACCTGTGTTAATACTAGCGTATTGATTAAACCCGGGCGGGTCGACCCGGACCGACCTAAATGGTTGGGTCGGGTTTGAAACGGGTCGGATGCAATTTTCTGAGCAAAACCCGACCATACCCCCACCGTTTCAACCCGCCTACCCGAACCCGACCCGGACCGGCCTAAACCCGACCCGAACCGACCGAACCCGACCCAAAACCCGGCCTAACCCGGGTCAACCCGGCCTAAACCGGGTGAACCCGACCCTAAACCCGGCCTAACCCGGGTCAACCCGCCTCTAACCCGGGTCAACCCGGCCTAAACCGGGTGAACCCGACCCTAACCCGGGTTAACCGCCCCAAACCCGACCCTAACCCGACCTAACCCCCCCAGACCCGGCGGGACCCGTCCCAACCCGGCCAACCCGACCCCCCACCGAAATTTTTCAAATTTTTTTTTAAAATAACGGTAAAATTCCCCCCCCCCCCCCCCCCCCCCCAAAAAAAAACCCATTAAATACACCCCTATAACACTACATTTTCACATCTCATACTCAATATTCTCAATCTCTCATTCTCTCAATCTCATATTCTCATACTCTCAATATTTTCATTATTCTCAAATTTTATTTTTATTGTTTAAAAAAAAAGAGTTGCAATTTATTTCATTCTACAAATACGCAAAGGAATTACGAAAGACGAAAGTAGAGGAATTACGAAGGATTTTTTTCATTCTACCTCCCGCAAGATTTTTCCGCGAGATTAAAAGGTTAGATTTATTTTTAGTAATTGTTAGATAATTAGAATTAGTTTAAATAGGTTAATTTAGTAATTGTTAGGAATTGTTAGATAATTTTTAGTAATTGTTAGTAATGTTTAGAAATTTTTAGTAATTTTGAGTAATTGTTAGTAATTGTTAGTAATTTTTAGATATTGTTAGTAATTGTTAGTAATTTTTAGTAATTGTTAGATATTGTTAGTAATTTTGAGTAATTCTTTCTCTTTTTTGAAATAGGTTAGATTTTCTTTTTTAAATTCGGATTTATTTTTAAATTTGTTAGATAAATAAGCTAGATTTTTTTTTAGAAGTTATATTTGTTTGTTCAAATTAGAGTTTAATAGGTTACATATTTTGAAATATGTTAGATTTATTTGTTTGTTCAAATAAATGTTATATTTGTTTGTTCGAATAAATGTTATATTTGTTAGATTTTTGAATATGTTAGATTATTGGATTTTATTTTTGAATATGTTAGATTATTGGATATGTTAGATTATTGGATTTGTTAGATTATTATATTTTATTTTGAAATAGGTTAGATTTTATTTTTTTAAATTCGGATTTTATTTTTAAATAGGTTAGATAAATAAGTTATATTTTATTTTTGAATTTGTTGGATAGTTAGATTTATTTTTAAACATGTTATCTTTATTTTTAATAGGTTACATTTGAATATTTTGAAATATGTTAGATTTATTTTTAAATATGTTAGATTATTGGATTTGTTAGATTATTGGATTTTATTTTGAAATAGGTTAGATTTTACTTTTTAAAATTCGGATTTTATTTATAAATAGGTTAGATAAATAGATTTGTTAGATAAATATGTTATATTTTATTTTTTAAATTTTGAATATGTTAGATAATAAGATTTGAATATATTAGATTGTTGGATATGTTAGATTATTGGATTTTATTTTTGAATATGTTATATTATATGATATGTTAGATTATTGTATTTTATTTTGAAATTCGGATTTATTTTGAAATAGGTTAGATTTTATTTTTTTAAATTCGGATTTATCTTAAATAGGTCAGATAAATAAGTTATATTTTATTTTTGAATTTGTTGGATAGTTATATTTATTTTTAAATATGTTATATTTAGTTTGTAATAGGTTACATTTGAATATTTTGAAATATGTTAGATTTTAGATTTATTTTGAAATATGTTAGATTATTGGATTTGTTAGATTATTGTATTTTATTTTGAAATTCGGATTTATTTTGAAATAGGTTAGATTTTATTTTTTAAAATTCGGATTTATCTTAAATAGGTTAGATTTTTAAGTTATTTTTTATTTTTGAATTATTTGGATAGTTATATTTATTTTTAAATATGTTATATTTAGTTTGTAATAGGTTACATTTGAATATTTTGAAATATGTTAGATTTTAGATTTATTTTGAAATATGTTAGATTATTGGATTTGTTAGATTATTGTATTTTATTTTGAAATTCGGATTTATTTTGAAATAGGTTAGATTTTATTTTTTTAAATTCGGATTTATCTTAAATAGGTTAGATTTTTAAGTTATTTTTTATTTTTGAATTATTTGGATAGTTATATTTATTTTGAATTAGACTTACAATTTTAAAATTTGAATTAGACTTATTTTTTCTTAAATATATTTTTTAAATTTGAATTAGACTTATTTTTTTTAAATTTTAAAATTTGAATTAGACCCTTTTTTTTAAATTTGAATTAGACCTTTTTTTTAAATTTGAATTAGACTTATTTTTTTAAATATATTTTTTAAATTTGAATTAGACTTATTTTTTTAAAATTTTTAAATTTGAATTAGACTTATTTTTTTAAAATTTTTAAATTTGAATTAGACTTGTTTTTTAAAATTTGAATTAGACTTATGTTTTAAATTTGAATTAGACTTTATTTTTTAAATTTGAATTAGACTTATTTCTTTGAATTAGACTTGTTTTGACTTTTTAATTTTGATTTTGAAGTTCGGCAAAGGCAGGGTTGTATTTTTTTTATTATTTTTTTTATTTTTTTATTTGAAGTTCGGTCAAGGAGGCAGAGGCTTGTGAGTTTTTCTTTTTCTTTTGAAGTTCGGCCAAGGAGTAAGAGTGTAAGACTTAGGAGGCAGAGGGCCAGAGGCTCTTCATGAGCCTTGTTTTTTTTTTTTCTTCTACTTACTTTAATTTAAATTTAATTTATATTTGAATTCAATTTAGGTTTAATTTAGATTTAATTTAGATTTGAATTTAATTTAGATTTAATTTACATTTAATCTAATTTATATTGAATTTAGATTTACATTTAAATAGGTTAGATAATTTCGGATTTATTTTGAATGGATTTAATTTTAATATGTAGAACAAATGGATGACGAATGGATGCATAGAGCTTCCGCCGATTTATTCGACCCTACGCATCTGGATACCATCAAAATATGGACACAATAGAAAGTAGGCTTCCACAAAATCCCGCACAAATGCAACCACCGTATCCACAAAATCCCTCCCAAATACCACCACCTATTTATCATCAACAAGATCCTAACTATTATCCACAAAATTCCGCCCAAATGCCACCACCTAATTACTATTATTCTAACCCTTCATATGGAGCAGGTACTGCTTCTACAGGATCGACTCAATACACCGCCCCTATAGAAAGCGGTCCCTTGACAAGTGTCCCGGAAATTCAAGTCGAAGTTGTCCCCGCAACCCAAGCCGAAGGTGTTGCTCCCATCGAACCACCGAAGAAGAGGAAAACCAAGGTGCCCGAATACAAGGCGGATTTTTGGCGGTATTATGAGAAGACATTTCATGCGAGTGGAGTTGTCCGTACTCTAAAATGTAAGGTACGCGGTTGCAAAGTTATTTACGAGTATAAACTTGCAAATGGTATGTCAACATTTAAGAAACATGCCGACGGTCATGCGAAA
The DNA here is from genome assembly GCA_011114355.1 of Carex littledalei. NCBI lineage: Eukaryota > Viridiplantae > Streptophyta > Magnoliopsida > Poales > Cyperaceae > Carex > Carex littledalei. The sequence continues at coordinate 8,180,368 of CM022096.1, read as the reverse complement.
AAGGATGAGCAACCACAAGAAAATGCGGACCCGCGGTTAGTCCAAACCCTTATGAACCCGAATGGTAGTAGAACCCACCAAAGATATGATGAAAAAATAATGCTTGAAGAATTTGCCCGATATATTGCCCACAAGGAACAACCAATTAGTATGAGTTATTGTAGTAGTTTTGCCCGGCTAGTAATTCGGGGGTGTGCTCAACCATTGTATAAGAGATTTTATCATAGAAAAATGGTACGTGAAATTAAAAATCAGTTTATCCAAAAGAAAAACGACCTACGGGCTATATTTGGATATGCAAATTATAATGTCTCCATTACCTCCGATATATGGACTGCCGGTAAACATGGCCTAGGGTACTCTTGTATATATTACCGGTCATTGGATCGATGAGCATTGGGTTTTACAAAAAAAAGTTTTAAGTTTTCGGGTGTTAGATTCCCCGCACACTGCACAAATTATTTACCATTCAATTATTGAGGTTTTACAAGAATATAATCTCAAAAGGGATTTACGGAACAAGATTTTTTCTATCTCATTCGATAATGCTAGCAACAATGTAGCGTCCATCGATCATTTCATCCGGTCCCTAAACCCAATCATGAATGGTGCACTGTTTCACCAAAAGTGTGCTTGCCATATACTAAACCTTACCGTAAAAGATGGCCTTAAAGTAGAAGCCGTAAATGACTTGATAATTAAATTCAAGGGAGGGCTTGCCCATATTTATTCAAACCAAGAAAGAAAACAAAATTTCGCAGCTTTGTGCGAAAGAATAGGTTTGGGCAAAATGAGGGTACCTTGGGATATAGACACCCGTTGGAATTCCACCTATAGGATGCTGCACCGATGCATTCCTTACAAGGCGGCTATAGGGGAGATGTTGAGGTCGACGCGCGAAGGACAAGCTTTGGAACTCACCGAACCCGAATGGCAGCGAATAATAATGCTTGCACAATTCCTTGGAACCTTTTTCACCGCAACCGTTAAATTATCTTGCTCGTACTCACCGACGGCACATGAGTTGCTGCACCATCTCTACTATATTTCCAAGGTGTACCGTGATATGGAAGATAGGGATAGTGAGGATTCCCCGCTCCATCCGATCGTAGCAGCCATGAAGGTAAAATTTCTTAAATATTGGGAAGAGGTACCCCTCTTGACCGTTCTCGCAAATTGCCTCCATCCGGCATACAAGAAGAAGTTCACGGTAAAAGTACTCGTAGCCTACAAGAAAAATCTAAAATTAAACTGGAGGGACGAGGAGCCCCGCGTACAAAAGGCGTTGGAGGACATGTTTGCCATATACAGCGAAAGAAGAAATGCCGACCAACCGCCTTCGACCGATGGCGTGAGATATGAATATAAATATACATATGTTTTTAATATTTATTATTTATAATATCTACATTATTTGTCCACTAATTTTTTCTATTGTTTTAATAGTCTATCCACACACAGCAGTACTGGATTGTTAGGCAATTTTCAGGATGATGACGACCCGACGGGATCCCAAGGTAACACGAACGAGTTAATGAGCTACTGTTTGGGGACTAACGAAAATGAAGGAGTTGACTTCATGAATTGGTGGAGGAAGAATGCAACTGCCTATCCAACACTGGCGATGATGGCCAGCGACATATTTGCCGTGCCCGTGTCAACCGTCCCTTCCGAATCCTATTTTAGCTCGGCAAACAGGATCCTCACCGATAAACGAAGTAAGCTGGGTGCACATGTTTTCGAGAGACTTGTGTGCTTGAAAGACTAGATTGATGCTGAAAATCGCACGCAACATGCCATGGGATTGAAAGCGTCATCATCCGATGTCGAAACTCAAGAAAGCGGTACCGAGGGACCTGAGCCTAACGAAGATTCGGACGGTGAGCAAGAGAACGACCTATGGTATATGAACAACGACTACTAGATAAGTACTGTCGGTATAAATTTTTAAACTCATTTAATCTTTTTGGTTATTTTTTAAATTATAATTTCTAAATATTTCAATTGTTTCATTTAAAAAAAAATTACTAACAAAAAAAAGTTAGAACTCCGCCTATGTTATTTTACATAGCCGGTCCCAAGCCCGGAATAAAGGAGGAGGGTAACTTTTGTTTTTAAATCTATTGTTTTAAAATAATTCGGTTTTAAAGATAAAAAATAATTCGGTTTTAAACTAATTCGGTATATCTCGGGTTTAGAATAATTTGGTTTTAGACTAATTTGGTTTTAACAAAATTCGGTTTTAACTTAATTTGATTTTGTTATAACAAAAATATATTGAGTTCAAATAAAAAAAAATAAAAAAAAATAAACTGAAAAAAAAACAGATTTCATCGTCTCTGCCTCTCTGGAAACAGAAAAAAAAAACAGAAACAGAAAAGAAAAAAAAAACGAACCGGACCGGACCGACCCCCGACCCGACCTAACCCGCCGGGTTTAGGCCGGGTAAGGGTCGGCCGAGTCAAACCCCAACCCGACCCCCCCTACCCGACTCAACCCGTTGACCCGGGCTAACCCGTGCCCGAGTCAACCCGGGGACCGGTCGGGTTTGGACCGGACCGACCCGACCCGGACCCTTTTCATAACACTAGTTAATACCGGCACAAGGGACAGCGGGAGGGATACTACTGGCATGGGATAAGGATGCATTCACTGAAATTGAACATAAAGAAAGGAAGATTCAGTGTAACAGTTGACTTAGTAGCAAATTGGATAACACGATAGTGAGATTCACAGAGGTAGATGAGCTACCCACATACAGAGAAAAAGAGGAAATTTTCCAAGAATTAAAAGAAATGAAACCACAGTTAAGTCCTTTTACAAAGAAAGAGCAGGAGGGCCATACATAAGAATGGAGATATCTAAACTGTGGGAAATTAAAGCACCAACAAGAGTTTAGATATTCACATGGCTTATGCTACAGAATAAAATCCTGACAATACAAAACCTGAGGAAGAGAGGATGGGAGATGCCAAGCAAATGCTGCTTGTGCTGCAAACAGGAAGAAACAGTGGAGCATAAAGAATTGGTCTAATGATGCCAGAAGTGGCAAGTCTGCTGACAAGGGAAAACTACAAACAAAACATACTAAATGGAGACTAACAACAGCTCAAAAGAATACAAATGGTCATGTGCTTTGTAATATGGAGGGAAAGATGTGTGAGAATATTTAAAGAGGAGAGGAAAGTACCAACCATCATTGCAAGAGAGATATTACAAGAATATCGAAGCTGGTTTGATGTGCATTAGAATTTCTAACTTAAATTGTATTATTTTTCATAAATTATTTTTTGTTTCTTTTCTTTCAAACTTGTAAATAACTTTGTAAAAACCGACACCACTAGTGTCTTGATCCCCACATTTCTTCTTCTTCAAAAAAAAAAAAAAACATACGCGAGCAAACTGTGAAAGCAACCAACATTGAGAGATACGGCCGACATTTTTATTAATATCCAAAGTTTAATACAAATTATTATTTATGTCCAGATTTCGAGCCAATATCGAAAAATGCCCAAGCCGGCCAGAAAATGGCCGGCTTACTCTTTTTTTTTTTTTTTTAAACCCGAATTTTCTATTAAACTTTGGATATTAATAAAAATGTCGGTTTAATCTTGATGAGTTTATTTTTGCTGTTTAACGCACTTATGCAATTGTTTTAAATATTTTTCTGTTTATCTTTTATGTTATACTATTATTTTAATGTTGTAATATTTTCTGTTTAGCATTATCATGATAATTTATCTTATCTGTAAAATATAAAAATAGTACCATAAAAGCACACATACAAAAGAACCGAAATATAGGATAATCCAAATATACCAAACATAAATAGTAAACCAAATATAAATAGTACAAAACTAGTAAAAATACAACTAAAACTGAGAGGGGGTATATTGCTGAGGCGGTACTCCGGCGTTCGTCCGGCGCCAGCGCGGCCAGGCTCTGTCTCTCTCGGCCTCCACACTAGCATCGGCAGACCTGCGTATCTGCTCGGCGCTATCCCATCTGGCATCGCCCGTGGAGACTGGCTGTACTGGCGGAGGTGTACTGAAGATAGATGCGGCGAACTCAGTGCCAAAGGCTGGCTGAGTATGAGACCCGCTACCACTAGCCTCTCCATCATGCGGCATCTCTGTGCCATATCGCCCATATCGAGACCATGCCGGTGCCGACATGAAATCTTCATCGAATACCTCGAAGTCCTGGAGACTGTACGAGTGGGAGTCGTACTCAGAAGTATCGGTCTCCGCAGGTGGTGGTTGTGGCGGCATCTCTGCCGGACCCTGCAATCATACACATAAATCAGCAAATTTAATCTGAATGAAGAAATTTATTAAAACCTGACAGATACTGAAGTATGACATACATGAGGCTGCACCGGACGTCCATGCTCGTCGTACCATGCCTGCCACCCAACGTTGGACAATACCCAATTATGGTAGTCCCACTCTGGATGCGAATCGGGAGAATGTGGCATCTCATGTCCAATAATCGGGCCCGGGTCAGGCTCGGTCGGATCTATCTCACTCCAGTTGATGTTCTCTCCGGCGTCTCTCAGCATCGTGATGATCTTCCCACCGTGCCCGGCATCCTCAACTGCATTTGCATTTTTCTTGAGGATGAGGTACCCAAGATATCGCCAGTTCTTCCTCCCCATCGTGGCGATCCCATGAGCGCACTCCTTGATCGAAGACAAAAGCTGAAAAAAATTAGCATGTTAGATCAAACCTTGATGAACTATTAAGTTAGAGAAAAACTATGTAGTTTTAGGTGCTTTACCTGGCGAGCAAACGAACGGCCATTGGGATGGTAACCATCATCACTCTGGATCCTGTCGCGGAGATGGGCACCGTAATCGCCCTGCAGATAGACACTGGCCATGCAGATCTGCACGTACCAAATATCATACCTCAACTGGGGATCTCCCTGGGTCTGAATGATCCCATCTGGCTCATGATAGAAGTCTATCTGCTGAGGATCCTGGGCCGTACTGTAGTATGTATCAAAATGGGTGCTCCAGTCCTTATCCAGTCGCCCTCGGTGGTTCATCCTGTAAGGAAGACGTTAGCTGCAATACAAAGCTATCAAGTAATATGAGATATTTGACAATAGAGTACGACTTACCTGTGCAGGTCCATGATCGTGGACCTCGGCAAAGATGGGTCTGTGGGAATGAACGTCGCTCGACCAAACTGGCGGAGCACCCGATCTGGGTAGTGGTGCTCCACTATCCAGAAGTGTATGAGTGGACCTCGGTATAACCACATCTCTCGCTCCTGCTTGTCACCCACACTGCCCGGCAAGAGGTTCTCCATGTACAACTGCTCGTAGGGCGTCCACTCAACAAGAACGGATGACAAACTCTGGATCTCTAACCGGACTGGCCTGATCCCAACGGTAACACCGTGGGTCCGATCCAAGTAGTTGTGGAAACCGTGCCACTTCTTGCCGTATGCCGGGCATCTCCACATATTCGGCTTTCCCCAATCCGGCGCCTCATTGGAGATAGGATGGCCCACCGGTAGCCGTGACCACGACCAGTGCTGAAGCAAGAGTACCAGCCCGTACATCTGCTTCGCATTCGGCTGCATTTTCAAGAACATTACACGTCAGTGTATTTTGATGGATGGATTGATTAAATAATTTACTAAGAAAAGAGTTGGTGACTTACCTCACTACTACGACACATGTGGGAGTACAGATATGCCATGACAGCCCCACCCTAGTTGTACGGCGACGGCTGCTCAAGGTCTCGCAGCAGCGGGAGATACCTCATCGGCATCTGGTCACCGCTGGAATCAGGAAACATGACAGAACCAAAAAGGTCCATCACGTAGCCCCGTGTATATCTGCAATACAAAACATATAAAAATTATAATATAATCATCGTATTATAAATTGTTTAATAGAAACAAGTTATAAAATTTACCTCTGAATCACCAGCTCGGTGGAATCTACCGAGAGACCCTCGCTGAAGTGCTGCCGTAATCTCGTCATCCGCAAATGAAATTTGGACCTCCCATTGTCCCCAATGATATGGAAAGGATCAGCTCCTAACAACTCGCCGACATCACCTACGAATCTGGCGCTGTCAGATACGCTGCCGACGGGTGTGCTACAGATAGGCAAACCCCAAAGAGCACTCACATCCTGGAGAGTCACTGTCATCTCTCCGAATGGCATGTGAAACGTGTGCGTCTCGGGACGCCATCGCTCCACTAGTCCAGCGATGAGAGATGCATTGATGATGCTTCTCTCTGTCCGCACGATGTCCACAACCTGGTAGAGACCCAGGTTGATGAGGTACGGCTCCATCATCTCGTAGTACTGCATGTGAACGCACCGCAACTTCACATAAAAAAGACCCGTGTTCTGCGTTGAAAAAGGTAATCCGCATAGTGATAACATAATAAAATTTAAACCCAACAAAATTTAAAGAAAATCTAAAAAAAGGAACGTACCTCACGAGAAGCTAGTGAGACTCGGTGCTCGCTGTGGGGAATCCACAGGAGAGGACTGATGTGCTCCGTGTTTCTGGTACTGATCGGCTCGTCCACTACTGGATGCTGGGTAGACCGTGCTCTAGGCATCATGATGTCTAAAATAACCTAATTTCGGTAAAATTACGCTTAATTAGCCTAATTATGGTAAAAAAGGCTAAAATACCCTAAATATTGGTCAATTGGGCTAATTACACTAAATTAAGCTTAATTAGCCTAATTATGGTAAAAAAGGCCAAAATACCCTAAATATTGGTCAACTGTGCTAATTACACTAAATTAAGCTTAATTAGCCTAATTATGGTAAAAAAAGGCCAAAATACCCTCAATATTGGTCAATTGGGCTAATTACACTAAATTACGCTTAATTAGCCTAATTATGGTAAAAAAGGCCAAAATACCCTAAATATTGGTCAACTGTGCTAATTACACTAAATTAAGCTTAATTAGCCTAATTATGGTAAAAAAGGCCAAAATACCCTAAATATTGGTCAATTGTGCTAATTACACTAAATTAAGCTTAATTAGCCTAATTATGGTAAAAAAGGCCAAAATACCCTAAATATTGGTCAATTGTGCTAATTACACTAAATTACGCTTAATTAGCCTAATTATGGTAAAAAAGGCCAAAATACCCTCAATATTGGTCAATTGTGCTAATTACACTAAATTAAGCTTAATTAGCCTAATTATGATAAAAAAGGCCAAAATACCCTAAATATTGGTCAACTGTGCTAATTACACTAAATTAAGCTTAATTAGCCTAAATATGGTAAAAAGGCCAAAATACCCTAAATATTGGTCAACTGTGCTAATTACACTAAATTAAACTTAATTAGTCTAATTATGATAAAAATAGTCAAAATACCCTAAATATTGGTCAACTGTACTAATTACACTAAATTACAACAAAATACTATAAATCCTAACACCTAAACCCTAAACCCTAAACCCTAAAATAAATAAATTTAAATTTAAATTAGCTAAACAAAAAATTACCTCAAAGAAGAGAGAAATTCGGTTGAGAGATGAGAGAATTGTGAGAGGAGAGAGAGAAAAAGGGTATATATAGGGTGAAATGCGGGTTAAAAAAAAAAAAAAAGAGTAAGCCGGCCAGAAAATGACCGGCTTAGTGGGGGGAGTAAGCATGCCATTTTCTGACCGGTTTGGGCATTTTTCGATATTGGATCAGATTCTGAGCATAAATAATAATTTGTATTAAACTTTGGATATTCATAAAAATGTCGGGAGATGCGGCTACATCCTACAGTTGGTTTTGTTAGGGTTATTCTATGAATTATTTTTTATCACTAAATATTTACAAATGATACCGTCAGGTCAATTTTTGAAATATCTTTAGACTTTGGTCCGAAGATAAAATACAATTATCGATGCTGTTCGGTTTGCAGTTTGTTTTATTTTTCCTTCTTAATATTTTGAATGAAAAATGTCTCTTGGAGATCAAAATTATTCATATATTAGGAAAAAAAAAGGGCGTGCCATGCATGTTCTATGGAGGGTGGTATAATTTGCTAATTTTTCTTGCATCTCATTTGAAATATATTATTCTTACAACAATCTAAATTCTTTATTTGAATCGTTAGATGATTTTTGGATGGAACTCACTAATTTTGTGTTGAGTTTAAACCATATTAGCATTACTCACTAATTCTTTGTTGATTTCAAATTTCATACAATTAAATATTATTGTACATTTAATTTTTTTTTTTGGAATAAATATGAAAGTTAAGCTTTTCAACTTCGAATATCTACAAAAAAAATTTCATTCGAACTTTCAATCGGCAACGTCTCACACAATTAATAATACCTTCACCTCTAAAAAAATTAGTTCGATGAATTTTAAAACTTACATCAGATTTTATCAATTTTTTGTTGAGTAGAACTAGGGTGAGCTGTGCTCACCAAGTCTTTTGGTGAGCACACCTCCAAAAACCTCATTTTCAAAGTTCAAATAGTCGATTCGAACCTTCCAACGTGTTCTTTATATTAAAATGTGCTTGGAGACCAAATTTTACATTTTTTGAAATTTTTTTATTATTTTTTGAGAATATTTGAAAATCACAGCTTTTCATTAAATAAAAAAAAAAATTCAAAAAACACTGATTTTCAAAAATTCTGAAAAAATAGTAAAAAATTTCCAAAAAATATAAAATTTGGTCTCCAAGCACATTTTAATATGAATAACACGTTGGAAGGTTCGAATCGACTATTTGAACTTTGAAAATGCGGTTTTTGGAGGTGTGCTCACCAAAAGACTTGGTGAGCACAGCTCACCCTAGTTCTACTCTTTTTTGTTCTTGTTATATATAGTAAATTACATTCCAATTGTCAGATTTTAAGATTTAAAATTATTATAACGATTGTAAATTAATTATTTAAAAATATTTTAAACAGATCCAATTCATAACATAACAAGAATATTTTCAAGCTAGAGTGGAAAAAACGTACCGTGCCGTGTTGTGATTAACACGCCGTGACTTTAGTCTCGTGTCGTGCCGTGACAAAGTTAATTTTTCACGTGTCGTGACCAAAATGTCAAAGGGTGGTCACGGCACGCGAATGGTCACGCCGTGTCCAAACGTGACTCGCGTGACAATTTTATCATAATTTAAGTTAGTTTTTCACGTGTTGTGCTGTGCCGTGACCAAACGTGACTCGCGTGACCACGTGTCGTGCTGTACTGTAACTAGATCTTTCGCGTGACGTGTCATGCTGTGTCAAATTTTTAAAAGATGATCATGGCACGCGAATGGTCATGGAAGGAGATACACGAATCACGGCACGTTACCGACACACATGCCGTACCGTTCCGTACCGTTCCGTACCGTTCCGTACCGTACCGTAACCGTGCCGTTCCGTTACAAATCCGGCTCCGCCATGTCATTTTTTCCGGTCTAATTTCAGCTTGGCAGCATGCATCTACCTACCCAACAAAAGCATGGGCATGAGTCACCCCACCACTACATGCGGCACCTGTTTATACAAACTCTTAAATATACAGTTGGCCCCTGCTTCGTAAAATTTACAAATGGGCCACTACAAACATCTGAATTGTCAATTTCCATACCTGAAATTGTCATAGCATAGCATGAATTCCAAGTCAACTGGCAATCAGCCGGCAGCAGTCATCATTGTCCATTAAACATATTAAATGAATGTATTAATAAATTAAATAAACAACATAGATTCGGAATATTGTCGCTGAGTACATATTCAGAATATTATATTTATTAAAGTAATGCAACAAGCAATTTTAATAATATAACTGTCCCTTTGACATGTAATATAACAATGACCGCCAACATTTCTTACTAAAATAAACAATAATGCAAAAATTATTAATGTTATTACAGATATAGATTCAATGTTGCGAACAATCAAAACAATGTTTCCATATACAAACACTTTTAAGTCTTTGCATGATCTAATACTACTGATGATGTATCCACGTTTAAAAGCTCCTATATATGTGAATGATATATATTGCTTCTAAATCATATAAATTTCAATAACTACAAAAAAAATGATATGATAACCAAAATATTTGCGGAAGCCACTCCATTGGCCTTGTTTTTTAAATCTTTCAGGAAACTTATGTGCAAGTGAACAAATAATTTTTTTCATATAAGGTTCTGTGTAGTGTGTTGTTAGGATCCGAATCTGCTGAAATATGAGGTCGGTACTGTTCACCCTGAAATTCCTGCAATCTGAATCCAGCCGTCGAACTGTTCCGAGATGCGTGCAAGGAAAAACCAGCTGTTTCGAGATGCGTTCTCGAAAAAAATTCGATAGCTGGATTTCGGATTGCAGGGATTTCAGGGTGAACAGTACCGATCTCGAAATTTCAGCTGATTTATTTCCGTGTTGTTACGTAAAGACAATAATAACCTTAACAACCATTAATCCAACATGCTAGTGAAACTATTAGATGAAAGTTAAGGTAATATAAATTAATCAATGTAATTTTAATGATTTGACACAATAATATCTATTTTAGTTGGATTTTAATTGATATAACATATATAATAATGAAAATTATTATCACTGTGACTTGATAAATTCAATATTAATCAAGTGTCATATTAATATATTAAATGGACTATCAACAAAAATTTCATCATAAACTTGTAGTATTATAAAATTACGACCAACTAATATATAATTGAACAGCATATTATGCTCAAACAACCCTATATTTCATAATTAATATTTTTTACATCTTAAGCAGACTTATATAATAAAGTAATTTTGCATATGGTGGTAGGAAGAATTTCAGTTAATTTGGTGCGAAACTAGAAAATTTAGACAAAGAGAGTCAAAATTTAAAATGCATAATACATAGCCGGAACTTAAATGATCAAGTCTCAACAATAATACATTAGAACTCTAATCACGAGACTACAAACATACATATAATAATTTATAAGGGGAACTTAGCTATATAAAAACTTTGAGAAAATATAAATAAAATTAAATTTCAATATATATTATTAATATTTTTAAAATTATGAGATGACTAAGTACTATTGGACTATACGTAGGTGTGCTCCTGGAGCTACTCCTAAATATGTAAAATGAAAACATTCTACATATAAAAACGATCTCATGATATGGAAAAATAAACCAATGATATCAAATAATATTTTCGGTTCAACATGGTCAGAAATATAATAAATTTATCATGAGTCCAACTACCGTTATATGAGTGGTATGTACCACCAACTCTAGAAATTTTTGGATAAGATTTAAACAATGAATTCAAACTGTTTAAATTAATTTACTTTATTAGTGATATATTTACATAACAAATTTATAATTTTTTTAATTATTTTAGTACCAAATCAAGTCATAAAAAAAATGAAGAAAAATGAATGCGTTAAAATTAACTAATTTTAACTGAAAAAACTCTCACATTTAATACGTTAAAATAATGTCACGGTATTCAGACTCATTTATTATATTACAAATTAATGCTAGTGTGAAATTGATATTTCTTGAAATAAGAAAAGTCTCAGGGGTTATTGTATAAACAGACAAGAATTGACCTCTCATAACCAAACAAAACCCAACGGGTACGACTCACTAGGCATTGATACATGTGGCGTCTCCTGGACATTAATAGGTGTCACTACTGGTAAAAAAACAAAAAACATGTCCAGCTTGCAAAACAGACACCAGCAACTTCAGCATTTAATACTAAATTCCTTAACTACACAATATTTATCTCACAAACCTATTAAACGGAGAACCTGTGTCCCGTTTGAGTCGAGAGAGATTCTTTTCGTAATTGTTTACTAAACTACTGAAATTATATTGTGTGAAGATATGGTTTTTCTTATATAAATGTTATTCCGTGGCATATCTTTTCTTAACCAACAGCGAACCGAAAACAGGGGCAAGAACCAAGAGGGAGGCAAGGACGCAGGGAGAGAGGAGAGTTTCGATAAGGTGTCATGCTTCCCTCTTCAATAGGTATTTTTCTTTTTATTACTAACTCTGACAAACTTCTTTTATTGGTTTCTAGTTTTGCGTCGTCAGTTAACGGTTCCTTTTTGGGGTTGTACTTTTGGAGTTTGGTTTTCCAAATTGGAGGTGATCCATGAGAAGAAATTGTTTTATACTTGTAAATTCAACCTATTTTTTTTCTTCTTTACTTTTAGATTTTGAGGTCTCTTAGAGATTGTCTTGAAATTCTTTTGAATAGCCGTCTGTGGTTGAGCCAAGTTATAAATTTTGGAAGCTCCTGAAATTCCCATGCCAGCTTTTCATTTTGGTGTGTTAATGTTGCCGGTTGTGTGTGGGTGGGTGGGGTGTGTGTGTGTGTGTGTGGGGGGGGGGGGGGGGGGGGGGGGGGGGGGGTTACCGATTCTTATTCAAATTACTGGGTTGAATATTTTTCCCTGTTGTAGAATGTCAGCCTCAAATCCCGAAAGAGATGAAATTCCCTTATTGGTGTACTTTTTGCTTGCATGCATCATTTTTCTGATTAAACTGGGGAAACTGGTTTTACTCGGTCGGACTAATCTCCATAATCAAAACTGATATTTTAATCTGAAAACTAAATGCGATATTTACTGAATCTGTACCTTACACAATAAATCTTTCTCATCGCAGTATAAAGTTTACATTTGAAATCAGTCCTCAGACCACTATAAAATTGCTACTGGCAAGTTTGATTGTTGAGGTATTTGGTGAAATGCAAAGCCTAACCACCAATTTGCAAAATTGCTCTTCCTGGTGGAATTCGCAAATGAACAGGGACTATTGTGCAAATAACACAAATCAGAGTGTAATGGACAAGTCCGTCTCCTCTACAACTCAGTCGTCAAGCAGGTCCCATCAAGATGGTTCAGCATTGAGTGATACTTCTGTCCATTCTGGTATATATATACTTTTCTTTTATATCAACTTGCTTATAGTTCAAGGTTTCAATTACAGTAACATGAATGTAAAATGCTACTTATAGCAGGCATGGCTGCAGTTGTGTTCTTCTAATATCTGGTAAATTTTTTGTGGAGTTTAAACAGGCAGTTATGATAAGAGAGACGGTCAGCTGAAATCAGTTTTATCCCTTGGGAATGCTGATTCTTCTTTTACTGCTCCTAAGCTTGATATTCTGCAGTCCTTTGTATGTCATTCTAATTTATTTTGAATTCAAGAGTTCATTTATTTATTTATAACATTTCATGTTATGTTGGTCTGATATATATATATTTTATTTAAATTTGTCAGGCCTGTGTGCCGTACCCATATCCGGATCCTTGCTATGTTGGCGCCATGGCTGCATATGGTTTGCCTCCTATGGTATGTTTTTTGTTACAAGATATTATTAATGTTTTGAATTGGGGCTTTGCATAGAGAAATGTATTTTATATTTTTAATTATTTTAATAGGTAAATGCACAAATGATGGGGATGAATTCCAATTCTCGAGTGCCGCTACCTCTCGAGGCGGCATCAGAGGAACCAATATATGTGAATGCGAAGCAGTACCATGCAATTCTTAGGAGGAGGCAACTGCGCGCAAAGTTGGAGGCTGAAAACAAACTTGTCAGAGCTCGAAAGGTACTTATTTCTTCCATTATTGGCTTGGAATTTGCATGTATAGATTATTTAATAACATATTTGCCTGCTTCTAAGTTTGCAACTGTAAGAATTATTTTATCTTTGGTCCCACTTCATAATATGGTGGCATTGAGTAGAAATTTACTTTTGTAGGGGCAAAGATGGAAATAAATTTCAGGGTTGGTTAGAGATGTATTGATGCAGTTGTTATTTTTGGGAGAATACATGAATTGGCTATTTGACAACATCTCTGTCAAACTTCTATGATGTATTTGGAAGATGCTTTGAAATATACAATACTGAAGTTGATACAGGGTTTTTGACTTGGTCGAACGCATGTTGAGTCAAGGACCTACTTATTATATTGTAAAACTAAGGTTTTGCTACTTGGTCAAACTTTGTAGACTATCTTATAATGTAGCCTTTTAAAAAAGTAAAACCTACATATTTATATTAACTACCCTGTATGTATTCTTTATGCATAAAACTATATTGACTTTTTTATAATTTTAATCATTTTTGCTGCTATTGTTATAAATATTGTTCCATTTCTTCTTCTTATATTACTTTAATAAGTTCTCTTGTAGCTAATATTTTTTCTTTAAATATCTGTAGCCATATCTCCATGAATCACGACATCTTCATGCGATGAAGCGGGCACGCGGATCTGGTGGCCGGTTTCTTAATACCAAACAGCAATCTCAGCAGGTCCAGTCATCTGCCACCTTAGTACATGGCCCCACTGACATGGAATCTCAAATTCAATCCACTAACCGAACTGCAACTGGTTCTTCTATGGCTGTAATTCCGTCTCACTCCATAAATGCACCAACAGAGCATCACAATTATGGATCGCTTGATTTCAGAGGGGGGTTTCAAGCTGTCAATGGGTTTGGTAACAGAATTGGGATTGGCAATGTTTCATCTCAGCATGGTATCTCTATTATGCGGTGAATTTTAGTAGCCTGGCAAATCATCCTTGGCTTATGGTAATTTCATCTAGTAGGTGTCTTTAGGGGTAAAATGTCTCCCAATGTGTAGCGTGTTGGTGAAAAAGTGAGTTTAATTTTTAATGTTATGCAACTTTTCTTGCATCAAACAAAGTTTGTGAGTTTGATGATGTTGTGTGTCGTTATTTCTCAGGCATGGTGCCTTTTGGACACTGCTTTAAAACAAATCTTTTTCTGGTTATTCTTTTGGTTTGACGATGGTGGTTTGGTGATCTTTTTACATGACGATCAGGAAGCAATTTCTTTCTTTTGTGTTTTCTTGGTTTTATTGTTTCTCTTTACATGGTAAATTTTGATTGTGTTTATCTGGGATTTGATATTGCAGCATTCAACTGATGCTGCTTGCCCTAGATATCGATAATTAAACATTACAAGTAAACTTATATAAAATTTTTACTTGAGTAAAAGTGTTAAGTGTGTCAAGGGATGAGCTACGGTGAGACGTGGAGTAAAACAAGTTTGTACTCCACACTATATTTTCATTTTGAAAATTCAAACAACCGATCCGAACCGTTTAACATTTTCTCTATATTGAAAATGTGCTTGGAAACCAAATTTTACATTTTTTGGAATTTTTTTACTATTTATTAAGTCACTTTGAAAATCGCTGATCCACTGTGAACAGTAAAAAACAGTAAAAATTTCTGGACCACCGGATCAGCGATTTTCAAAGTGGCTTAATAAATAGTAAAAAAATTCCAAAAAATGTAAAATTTGGTCTCCAAGCACATTTCAATATAGAGAACATGTTGAACGGTTCCGATCGGTTGTTTGAATTTTCAAAATGAAAATATAGTGCCATGCAGTAAAAATTGGTTTTACTCCACGTCTCACCATAGCTCATCCCGTGTGTCAATGCAAAATATACAATTTAACTTGAGAAAATAAAATTGCAGACGGATTTTCCATTTTTTAAGTACGACATGTGACAAATTTGGAATAACTCAAGTCATTTAGTCTTTTCCATCACACAATTTCAATTCTTAACAGTTGAATTTTAATGACTATTTAATGGACAGCAATTAAAATTAAAATTTAATCCATTTTCTATGTAAATGACGGAGAACACATCAGCAATTTTTAATGTTGCTTTAAATAAAATATTTTAAAATATCGGGTATATTTCGTTGGAGGTCACTAAACTTTGTCATTTATCATGAATTGGTCACTCAAGTTTGATTTGTTCATTTTTAGTCACTCAACTTTGTCATTTGTCCCAATCAAATCACTCTATATTTTTCCGTCCAAAATGCTAACGGAATATGCTCATTCCGTTAGTATTTTGGACAGAATAAGTATATTCTGTTAATATTTTGGACGGAATGAGAATATTATGTTAAGATTTTGAATGGAAAAGTATAAAGTAACTTGATTGAGACAAATGACAAAATTGAGTGACTAAAAATGGACAAATCAAACTTGAGTGACAAATTCGTGACAAATGACAAATTTTAGTGACCTCCAACGAAATTTATCTTAAAATATCAAATGAATATATTATAAAAGTTGAATGTATATTAAAAATTACCCTTAGCTATACTGAAATTGTACATAAACATTGAGCATGTTTCGATCAATCCACTTGATCCTTTGTAAAAATCAGAATGCGCTCGACAAATAAATAGGGTGTTACTAAACAACTAATTCTTTTTTTTTTTTTAAAGGTTGGTAGATGCTACCAAGTTAATTGCATTAATGAAAAGCAACTAATTCTTTTTTTTTTTTTAAAGGTTGGTAGATGCTACCAAGTTAATTGCATTAATGAAAAACAACTAATTCTCATGCGGTAGATTAAACAAAATCTTGTAGACAATTATGCATTCGTGTTAATTTATATATATATAGAGAGAGATGGGCTATTGTGCTTTGCAAAGTAAAACACCCTCTTTATTTCGGGTCATATTTTTATTTTTGAAAATTCAAACAACCGATCCGAACCGTTCAACATGTTCTAATATTAAAATGTGCTTGGAGACTAAATTTTATATTTTTTGGAATTTGGTTACTATTTATTAAGCCACTTTGAAAATCGCTGATCCGGTGGTCCAGAAATTTTTACTGTTTTTTACTGTTCACAGTGGATCAGTAATTTTCAAAGTGGCTTAATAAATAGTAAACAAATTCCAAAAAATATAAAATTTGGTCTCCAAGCATATTTCAATATTTATAACATGTTGAACGGTTTGGATCGGTTGTTTGGATTTTCAAAATGAAAATATGGCCCGAAGTAAAGAGGGTGTTTTACTTTGCAAAGCACAATAGCCCATCTCTCTCTCTCTATATATATATAGAGCTGGGCTATGGTGAGTTGTGAAGTAAGAGGTCATTTTTACTTCACGCTCATATTTTCATTTTGAAAATCCAAACAACCGATCCGAACGCTCAACATGTTCTCTATATGAAAATGTGCTTGGAGACTAAATTTACATTTTTTGGATTTTTTTACTATTTATTAAGCCACTTTGAAAATCGCTGATCCGGTAGTCCAGAAATTTTTACTGTTTTTTACTGTTCACAGTGGATCAGCGATTTTCAAAGTGACTTAATAAATAGTAAAAGAATTCCAAAAAATGTAAAATTTAGTCTCCAAGCACATTTCAATATAGAGAACATGTTGAGTAGTTCAGATCAGTTGTTTGAATTTTCAAAATGAAAATATAGCGTGAAGTAAAACGTTGTTTTAATTCACAACTCATCATAGTCTATCTCATATATATATATATCCTTTCAAAATAAAATTACATAGTCCAGATGTAAAAGAGATATATCCATACTGACAAGTGACATCTGTAGTCAATTTATTTGCAGGGAAAAGAGCAGAGACATGTGGGATGGTTGTGATTAACATTCACAATGCAAATTCCAATGCCCTGATCATGCATTCATGCGCAAAACTGCAGTGCACATCGCAGTCATTGTTCAGGCAACAATACGCGCAGATACTTCTGGCATCTTTCCGCAGCCTGTAGTCTGCTGCATTAAATAAATTAGAGAGTTACATAATCATATTACATGTCAGATACTCACATGTAGGAGACATACCCAAATTTAATAAAATATTGTACCCGTCGATCCCAAAAGTAAAGGGGTTTCTCGAATGCCAAAACAGTGGGATTATGACTAATGAGGCGAGGAAATATGCTATTATTATTTTGGAAAAGCAGAAACATGTTTTTTCTGGTTCAAGTGTTATTGATTCTCGAACATTCAACTGTTGATTTTCATTGAGAATTATGCATGAAAACGGTTGAATGAGGAAAAACAAAAACCTACTTTTTTCAAAAGAATAACAACCGATTTGTACTTGAGAGGGTTAGAGAGAGCGGAAGCAGAATTTTAAATTATAGAAGTTAATCATAAAAAAAGTTTTGCTAGAAGAGAATATAAAGATCCAAACATAGAAAACTTTTCATAAGAATAATTTAAAGGTCAATTTAGAATATTTATAGTAATTATACTTTACAAAAAAAATAAAATATAAACATAAACTTCATTTCATGAATGTAGATCTGGTGTCGGTAAGAGGAACACTCCATTAAAGCTCGTTCTTGTGATTCCAGCCCAATTTGCACTATAATGAGCCTATTATTGTACTCGCTTGGCAGTTGTAAATATGTTCTCTCAGTACATTGAGCTCTTCTAAACATGCTTGCGCCTCTCTCATTTCCTTCCACCCACCATGGTATATAGTATATACAATACCATCCATCTTCGCTGTTTTGTAAATTTTACTAAGGACATACAATCAGACAAGATAGAATATCAAAATTGACGGAGTTTTGTACTGTTATCACCTGACAAAACACATAGGAGAAACCATTTTCAAAACAAGAAAAACAAAAGGGACCTTTTGCCAAAAAAGATCATACTTAATTTCTTTCTTAAAAAAAAGTTACTCCAGACTTTTTTTTGGTATTTGGACAAACACAATTTGATACTAACGTGACTATAAGGCGGATCCTCTCCTGAAAGCATTTTTTTTTTTTCTAGAATATCTTTGTCACTTCCATTATGTTCAGCAAATGTTATTTTCAAGTTTCTATACCTGTAACAATGATTACAGGCGGGGTCGGAGAGAATCACTGTTTGTCAGCAAGTATTTGTAGACAATGAATTTATAACTTACAACTACGATCCAATGACATGGCCACGTGGGCACCTATGGTTTCTCCTATGTTTTGTCAGGTGATCACAAAGGATCTGCAATCAGACAGGATTATTAGAATTGATAGGTGTTAAGATTCATCACCAATTTTTATGGTATACAAATTGGAGGTCCATAATATTTATCTATGCTCTAAAAAAATAAATATTTTGTAAATCTCTAATTATTTTTTTCCATATATTTTGTTCGCCGGAATATCTAAATATTTTACATTATTCTTTATTCTAATATATCTAAATTTAAAATGTCTAGATATTTTACAATCTATCTAATGCTGTAAAGAACTCATCATACCTCCAAGGCCTATAATTAAAGGTGTTGTGCCATGTTTTAGATAAAGTTTTTAAGCAAGAAGGTAGAAGAGATAGAAAGAGGAATGATACTTTTTAAGTGTATGAAGTGATGCACGATAGATATTTATAATTGGAGCAATTTTGCTTAGGGGTAGAATAATGAGGAGGCTATTGGGTTGTTCAGTGTGTATCACTGTATTGTGCACTTTTATAAACACTGTTTAGCAAATAGTGGAATAATAGGGTCTTGTAATTATGTAACCATGTAAATAATTTTTTTTAATTAATATATCCGTTAGCGGAAATTGCCGCAAACCTTAAAAAAAAAGTGTATGACGTGATGAGCGAGTTATGTAACCATGTAAACAACTTTTTTTAATCACTATATCCGTTAGCGGCAATTGCCGCAAACTTAAAAAAAAAAGTGTATGACGTGATGAGGAGTTATGTAATCATGTAAATAACTTTTTTTAATCAATATATCCGTTAGCGGCAATTGCTGCAAACCTTAAAAAAAAAGTGTATGACGTGATGTGAGAGTTATGTAACCATGTAAATAACTTTTTTTAGTTAATATATCCGTTAGCGGCAATTGCCGCAAACCTTAAAAAAAAAGTGTACGACGTGATGAGCGAGTGAACTGATTTACTGATTTATTTCATGTACCGAGAAATGAGTTATATTATCCGAGTAAAAATTGGTAAACTAAAGCTTTCTCGGCGTGCAGATTGCTCTTGAAGTCCTGGTGGTTCTCCATTTGGCATCAGCCAAAAAATTTAGGACATTACAAAATATAGAGCTGTTATAACAGTGTTTTGAATCATTGGTATGATATGCTAACAAAAACCTCTCCTTTATTGGCTTGTTAATTGCAGCCAATTGGAAACATATTCCCTTTTGTTTGTCAACATTAATGGCCAGATCAAATGCAGCTACCGCCTACCGTTACTTAATTTTTGATCAAATGCAGCGACCATTAATGGCCAGATCTAATGCAGCATGCTTAGTTTGGAGTTTGTACAACGAAATCTTCGCTTTCATTTTTCTGGACCGCGAAATTATCTCTTTTATTTAAATGGAAAGGTGTTTGAGATGTCGCAAGTTTAGTGAAAGCACCCTTTCATTTAAAAGCAATCCTCTCAGACCATCATAAATTGTCGACTGACAGTCTAGATTTAAGTGGACGCATAATAAGTTAATTGAACATTGGGCGCAGAAAACACAAGTTTGTATCTCTTCATAAAATGAGAATAGAGACATTAATTACAAGGATATCAAAAAGGAGGCTCTGAAGACATAGGAAATCTA
This sequence comes from Carex littledalei, assembly GCA_011114355.1. Classification (NCBI taxonomy): domain Eukaryota; kingdom Viridiplantae; phylum Streptophyta; class Magnoliopsida; order Poales; family Cyperaceae; genus Carex; species Carex littledalei. The sequence goes on along the minus strand of CM022096.1, from coordinate 8,160,007 downwards.
GGAAAGTTTCTGGATCTTTAACAGAATTGGTCTTAGTTCTCTATACTTGTAGTCATAGATGGTGAATCCAATGGAAGAAACAATATATTATTCATAGCATCTGAAAAAAAGCGCTCTTCATTATTTTACACCAGGTACCTTGCCAACAGTGCATCATATATTGCTTACATGACAAAAATTACAAAGGCAAAAAAAAAAAAAAATGACTGTTTAAATCTGACAAACCTAAAAAAACTGAAAAGAACATGAAATGGTGATCTAACTCAGTTCGGAGAGGAACTGCTGATATCGACCATAGTCTATAGTGGTCTTAAAGCTTGGTGCAAAATCTGAAAAAAATCTCATGACAGCTGCTAGATGCAGTGCCTCATTGCTTGCCATAGCCGCCTCTAGAAATAAAGCAGGCTGTACTGTTATCACCTGACAACAGTAAACACATAGGAGCAAGCATTTTCAAAATAAGAAAAAGAGAAGGGACCTTTTGCCCAGAAAAAAAAATCATCCTTAATTTCTTTCTTTTTAAAAAAAAAAAAAGCTACTCTAGGTTTTTTGGTATTTGCACAAAACACAATTTGATATTAACATAAATATAAAGGTGAATCCTCTCCTGAAAGCATATTTCCTTAGAATATCTTTGTCACTTCCATTATGTTCCACAAATGTTAATTTCAAGGTTTTTTTGCATGAAAAAATGATTACGGGTGGGGTTGGAGAGAATCACTGTTTATCAGTAAGTGTTAAAAACAATGAATTTATAACTTACAATTACGATCCAATGGCACGGCCACGTGGGCACTTACTTTTTTAAACCGTGCAGTCAAAAGTCAAAACTCATGCTAGTGATTGTAGCTTTTTTTAATATTATTGTTTACCCTTTTATTGTAAAAGTCCCAGACTGAAAAAAAGAAAAAGAATACCTTGTGCTTTCTCGCATAGCGTAGAGCTTCGAGATAGTATCCATCTTGGAGTAAAATCGAAACATAATCATGATGTAATGATAACAGCCGAAGCATATCCAAACCCAATTTACGTATTTTGAAATTTTGCTGGCCTAAGTCTACCAATTGCATTGCAACTTCTTTTGATGGCTCTATTATCTGTCAAAGTTGCAAGTTAAATGGACAGTACCAATATTAGATAACAAACAATAATACCCAGAAAAAGGTTACCTTGTTTGATACAAGCAATGCAATAGTGGCATGCTGGTTGGATCGGGCTAATAAATGATTCATCATCAAGTAGATATCTGGGTTCAATTTCAGTTTCTCCCTTGAAGCACTACAAAAAACATACAAAAATAGAATAAAAAAAAATTCTCTATTGGATGAAAAAGAAGAGGGTTCAGCCCATGGTTGTCTGGTGTACAAGCTGACAATTTTTTTTTGAAATAAATATTGAGAATCTTAATCTCAAGTAACAAATCCGAGCTCTAGATTTTTTTTTATGGCATGAAAAATGCTTACAGATACAAAACTAGTGAACTTTCAAGACCTTTTGGTTACTTTTGGATGAGATAAAAGTCGTCAAAAGATGAACACCATAAAATCTTTCTGCTTTGATTTTGGCCTCTTCATCATTTATAAAAGGTCTACAAAATTTAAAACATTGATATGTGTACACATCGCTCATGATGTAGAACAAGATCAAAAGATTGAATCGGTTGCTTAAGCTTCAAAGTTTATAATAGTAACACAAAAGAACTTATAGCAACCTTGGCACCAAATAGCTGTGGCCTGTGGTAACAGAACTACTAAAAGAATTACAACAAATAAACTATAACTTGCTGAACTCAACGCACCTTCTTAAAAACTCAACAATAACAGAAACTAGGTATGAGGGATCTCCACTCATCTCATCCTCAACAAGTGTAAAAACAAAGCGGTGCATTTCATCTGGGGAAATCGCCACGTTGGCACCATGAGATGCCATCTGTTGAGGAACAGAAGACTTGAGGGATTTGTCTCCTGCTGGTTCTTCAGACTGCAGTAAAATACTTTGCATTAAAAAATGTTTTATATTTCTTTCTTTCATTAACTCTTCTTCCAATGCAAGTCAAATAGTTAATAATTTTTATTTGAATTTGTTTCTTACAATATTTTGCTTATAGATGACTGACTTGATGAAGAATTCTATAATATGATGCGTTATTATTACAAGTAATATATGGAAATATTTTGACTACCACAAGAATCAGCAAATCTGGAACAATTCTTTCGACTTCGTACATAATTTTGGCCAATTATCTTTTCTGATCAATGGACCTGGGGAATATTTTCTTTCAATTAATTATTTCTTCTTCAGTGAAGTAGACGTTTTTGTGGATCCACTGTGACTTCTATCATATTACCTATAGTTCAGGCAGTTGTTTTGGCAATTTCTTCGGTAAATAATACCAGCAGTGCTAATGAATAATATTAATTCAAATTTTGTTGATCCAAAACCTATGTTGCACATGGACAGATCAAAATGATATAAATATAACAATGCAGCATTTTTCAAAAGCTTAGGATACAGTTTGTTTTATATCTAATCATTGTTTCAAAAGATGTTTCGAGAGCTTAGGATTAAAACTAGCAAAAATCCTAAATTAACAGTATATCTTTTAAATAAATATATATACAATTTATAAACATTTATGAGAACATAAGGTATGATTGGGAGAGCATTATTTATGAAAGATCCAGGGAGCAAATGTAAGATTTTAAAGCTTTTCAAAAGTTCAGGGTCAAATGTGGAAATTATTATTTCAAATGTATATAAAAGTGTACATAGGTTTAAGAATCAGAAGAAATCTGTCTTGTCCATTTATTCCTAACTGGAAGAGTCCCTCTGTCTCCACTACTTTGAGAAAGAAAAGTTAATATATATTTTTTTTATTTAAAAAAAGTTAATATATTAATTGGGAGGGATCACTTGACAATCTCAACAATTACAAAAGTAATGTTTAAATTTATAATTCAACATTATAGGCTGCTATACAAGGTGCAGATATCATACCTACAAAAAATGATGAGATTTGAAGCATGTTTTACTGTTCATCAAGTGATTTGAATTTTTTAACAATTAAAATATAACGGCTCTTGATGCACCACCGAATAATACTTAAATTGCATGAAGTTTGATTGGTACTCTATCTATATATTCTACAACAAACCTATAAATTTATTTTTTAATTTTCAATCTTATTTGAATTGATTTGAGAACATATTGAGAAGATTGTCAAAATAATCCATTGTCAAGTAAACCCTCACCTATTAATATAATAAATGTAATATCTAAGAGGAATCTCAATCTGGTTCAAACTTTGCATCTGAATAGTTCCACATTCTTGATGGAATTGGTTGGCTCCACTCCAAGCCCTATAAAAGGTGGTATTGCGCTAGACAGAGGCAGTCCATAAGTGGGACACGGGCTGCAGCAGTGCAGCATTTCATGTGGTGATATGCATCTCATTGACTGTATCTCTCCGTAAAATTAAATTAAAAAGTTAGATATGCCACCAGGCATTACTGTAGTATATACGTGTACAGTGCCTTAGAAAGCATATGTAGGAAGCCTAGTCCAAAACATTATAAAACTGTCCAACATGCAATATAACTCCATTTGAATTGCTTGTGGTAGTTTAGGCAGCAAATTTGGCAATTACTTTGGTAGTCATTAGCAGCCATACTATCATAAGGATACCAACTTTGTATGATTTATATTATATAGATGAGTTTAAGGATTAGTATAGTATTTATATGTCCATAAGTTAGCATTTTATCTGCAATTAGCAATCACAATTCAGGCCAAAAGCAAATGATACTATTGATGTGAGAAAATTTCCAAATAGAACCTTACCTCTTCAGGATTCACGTCGTCATCAGAAGTAGAAGGGGAATGAATTAACACTTTACTTGAAGAATCACCGATTACAGATTTGGCACGGTCGGTGGATACTATTGAATGCTCTGACACGACACCAGAATCAGTTGCATGGTTGTTTCCTGTATTCTGAGTTGCAGATGGTATACTCCCTGATCTCAAGGAGTTGGAATAAGAAGCAACTAGTACATCCATTGCTTGTGCTATTACTGATATAGGTCTTTTTTCCAAAATTAGCGTTCGTGTTATTGCCAGACAGAGAGCTTTAATCTGTGAAGGTTACAAAGTATTATTTAAACATCTTTTTGTCATTTAAATTCAAAATCCAAAATTCCCTTTAAAGGAGAAGAAGCTTTACCATGGCTGGATCAGACCTCCTACGTTGCAAGAACTGTAGTATTGACGGAACATCAGAGCTACTTGCAGAAATTGCCTTAAGAGGGTGGGGAGGGGGGGGATGAAGAAAACATAACAATGTTAATTCCGATACAAAAGAAGAGGAGAAAAAAGTTACACTATCAAAAATTCCATTTCTTCTGGTGCTATGGGTGGCTATTGCCACTAGACCTGAAATTTACTTGACAGAATGCTGTCAGTATTTAGTAGAGTATAACTAAAATATCTGACCCACCCCAAATAACTCAAGAAGCCTTAACATGTACTGAACTACGATGTACCAAACAAAATTGAATAGTAAATAGTCAGAATCTGACCCTACTCTAATCAAATCAATCCATAGTCCAACAGACTGCTAATTAGGTGATCAGATCCTTTGACCAGAAACCTGATCCTACATGACCCCAGGCAGCAAGGTAACACCAAAATTAGAGTGAATGACCCAAACCTGATGAACTTTACCTAACACAGCCCTTTCCCCAACTCTCAAGGATATAATAATGCTAACATGAGATTACCTCTACATCCAAGCAAATCTTCCAAACAAGGCCGTTATCAACATCACAAATCAGATCTGGTACAAGAAAGTTCCAGCTGTCAACATATATCATCCCTTCATATGCACTGGAGATACTCTCAGACTCTTCTGACTTGCTCCTACTATTGGCCCCATATGACCCCTTTAAGAGGAGAGGAAGGGGGGCAGAGATAGGACTTAGCGAGTCAAGAAAAAGATCGTACAGCATGACCACTTTTGCATCCAGTTGATGGGCTAGAATTACATTGTCAACTGAACTTACTGCAACCCGGCTTGAGTAAGCTGGTATACTCCCCTGAAATGGACAGATATAAAAATTTATCATAGAAAATTGCAAGAAACAAAAGTTTTGTCAGGTTTCTGGTATAAGCTGTACCTGTTCCACAACAGCATCTCGGTAGAAGCGGTACACATTGATATGCATACCAACTCTATCAAATTGCAAGCAGTAAATCCTACCATAACTGCATGAAACAAGCACAATCACATAAAAAAAAAATCCTTTCTTAAAAACTCTCAAGGAAACATAAATAATACAAGACTCTGTCAAGAGAAAATTACATGGTCACAATATGAACATCGTCAGAAGAAAGAACTGGTTTTGAATTGGACTCAGATTTAGTCATACTCATCTCAAATTTCGGCAGACGAACAATGCCTGCTGCTGCTGAGAACTGAGCCACCAAATCAGAAAGTTAAAATTCAATAAATTGTACTTGGAGATAATAAAACATGCAAATAAGGAAAGAAAGAGAGGTGTGTGTGTGTCACCTGATACCCAGAAAAGACTGTACACTGCATACCAGATGCAAGAAGAAGCATACGACTCTCATGCGTGTAAACATACCAGTTCACATTCAATTTTTTTGCCTCCATAATATGCAAACCATTCTGCTCAGGATCATATAAGAGCATTTCTATACCACTACATTAAGAAAAAAAAAATATAAGATGAGTACTTCATAAAATATTCTGTCAAATGATATCAGTAAGCAGTTTGTGATATTTGCTCATAGCACCAAAAACAATTCTCATATTATGCCGACCTGAGATGCAAAAAAGTCTACATTCTGCCAAATGTTGACTATTTTGCCCATGATTCTAAAATGCCAATTTTCTTTTTCAACATCTAAATTAGGCTAAAGCAGAAAACAACACATCTACTTGTAGGGCTTCTGATTTCTAACCGCTGCTTGGAGAAAATATAATCAAGTTAGATGAAAAAAATCACAAGCAATTTGTCCAAAGAACTTCATTTGCTTTAGCGGTTGGGTGCTACATGCAAATAGCACAAAAATTGTCAGATTGACTGCAAATATGAAATGTTCAAGTACTTGGTCACAAATGATAGAATATTAGGTGCAACTAAAAGCCAACAAATAAACCTTGTTTTAATTAATATGATGTCACAAGTCGGGCAATCAGTCCAGAAAAGGCCGAGAATTCGTTCAGAATCTTGTTTGCATTTTCGACTAAACGTCATGCCAGTCTCTCTGTTTCTGAACTCAACCTCATGGTTTGACCGTTGGATAGCTATTGCTTTCTGATCTAATGAGTATCGGATAGACAAAACAGCACCTTCACCAATTAAATCTGAGTTTGGTGGGTTGCGCTCAGTCGGCGCACCAACTTTCCAAGACAACACCTGAAAAAGTGGGTACTCAGCATTCTTATCATTATCTTCTAAGAAGTTTCAGGATGGAATTTCATGTCCACTCTTACAAAATCCTACAAATATTGTGTATGCCACCAAACATAGGAAGATTCACACAAGCGCCTATAAAGAATTAGAAGTATCTTCTATCATACCCAAAATTTCCCTTCTTTTTCTTTTTCCTATACAGTACTGATGTAACAAGACAGGGCATCTTGGCAATTTTCTGGTGACATCAGACGAGGTACAGTGAATGTCAATGCTTCCAAGTTTTGTTGAAATATATGCAACATTTCTTATCTGTCCAGGTTTTCAGGATTTATCTTCCATTATAAAATATCAAAAAAATCTTATATTATGCTTCTTATATACTTTCTCAGATTTCAACCGGGCCTTGTTAGAATATGTTTCTTTCTTTCTTATTATTTTTCCTCGCCTCAATTAAAAAAAAAACCATTTTCATCAATTGGTGTAAAGTACTCATGAACCTGATATTTGTATCAAAGCTGTTAGGAAGGAAGGGAATACCCGATCACCAGTAGGAGAGAGAAGCAACTTGTTGCCATCATCATAAAGTAAACCCCGAGTCTCAGGTATATTGCACCGAATAGGTGGACTCTGGATGTATGCATGTGACAGCGCATCTGATCCGCTGGACCCAGCCCGTGTTTGCATCATGTGCAGTATATCTTTCTCTTTTTTTATTTTATCTATATGCTAGAGTATTTTGTTTTCCAAATGAGAGAAATATATTAATATGATATTGACGGAACATAAAAAAAAAACAATTGGTTAATTGATGAGAATAAGTACCTTGATTGTAAACTTGTTAAATTCAAGCCTTGTTTCTGATCTTTAAGAGCAAGAAAAAAAAAAGACATTTGTCAGAATTGTTTTAAACCAATAAAATAACTAGCTAGCATCTATTTGAAAAATAGTGCTATACCGAATTTTGCATGCAAGTTTTGAGAGCAAGAAATTCCTTCAGACACATATCACGGCCAACTTCAGGCACTTTGTCTGCTATGCATATCCCATATACTTGAGCCTAATATGGTAAATTAGCACCAGTTGGTTTAGTTCAATAACATGAATGAAATTGAAGGCATTCATATTCAAAAGTTCCTAATTAGTACTTAATAAGTAAATTGCTCCCTCAAACATCAGAAAATGCCATCCAAGCACAACAAGTCCATACTTCACATGAAAAAAGTTAAAAACCTTCATTGAATAACTACAGCTCAACAAAGTTACCAAAGCAAATCCAGTTGGAGATTGAACAGAGAAGTGCTGCTACTTTGCGCAGTTATCCAAGTAAGAATCTAGACAAATTTATACATCATACAATTTTTAATCTACCTAAAAAATAATCTTACACAAAATAAAACATAAATAACAGACCTGAGAAGCGCAATTGATCAGTACACGCTTCACACTAGACACGCTATTTCTCTCTTTCATTAATTGATTACTGCCAGAGACGGAGCGAGGGGGTGGCCAGCGGGCTATTTTGTTAAGTAGCTTTCTTAAATTTAGAACTTCGATCTACAATAGCAAGCAGTAGTCCCTTGATGCTATTTTCCAATTATTGCGCGATTTTGGGCGAAAGAACGCTTGAGTCGGAAGCGACTCACCGGCCGAATTACAACGCAGTTAGTTTGCCACTGACGAGTCTTCAGATTTGACTTTTTCTTACCGATTCTCCCGAATTGGATGTGATTGATGATCGGGAGAGAAATTCGGGGTAGCGTGAAGTATGTTTCGTTAACTAAAGGAGAAAAAGAAGAGGCAATTTTCTTGGGCCTATCCAGAGACTTATTGGGCCAGCTATTACTTTTAGAAAAATAATGTCGCTGATTATTTTTATTTAGATACGTCATCTTTTTTATAGGTATGAAATTTATATAAAATTTAAACTTTTTTAAAAATTTCATTTGTTAAAATATGAAGGATCCACGCATGACTGAATAGGAGTGATGGACGGGTCCAGAACGATTTTATTTGGAATGATAATCAGCTCAATAATTTAATTAGGTTATTAATTTCTCCCTCTATCTTCTGTATTCAATTATTTATAAGTTTCAGTAAATATATTTGCATCAACTAACTGAGAATTTTTTTAAATCTTGAAGGATCTGATAAAAAAAACTTACATAAATATAAAATAAATCATGGTTGATATGCACAACTGAATTACTTTATAATGAATAATGAATATTGAAAGATTATGTTTATCTCATCAAACTTTTGGTACTTTCTAAATTTTTATTTATTTTGTCTATGCTGATATGACCGAACTAGCTCGATATTGTTTTTCAAGTAATGCATTATTTATTTATAATTTACACTTAGGTTCTATGAAGTCCTTTTGTTTTACTTTTTTTTTTTCTATACTTGCATTGCATAATTTACACTTAGTGACTTATACAAATAAAATATAATTTTTAACAAATCTATATTTATATATTTTTTTTCTTTTGCTTTTTTTAGCACAAAACAAAGTATTTTGAAAAATAATTCGAGTTTTCAATACGACTCGACTGATTCTTAAGAATTGTCTGATTCTGGTTTCATTAGCAACATTTTGATTCTCGATTTCAATTCTGAATTTTTGAGACATGATTTTGATTACATTGGTCGATTTTTACTTCAAGTGTTGCATTTCTCCAATAAGAAGTGTATTAGTAATTCAAAAGAGTAAAAAAAAAAGATCCACTAAATGCATCCTTTTCTATTATAGGTCGGAAACATATGATTGTTTTAACTTATCATAGATACACTTAAAAAAAAAAAATCGTATTCATGGTTGAACAACCAAGGCCGAGAATTTTCGGCTTAGGCAATTTGAACCCAACCTTAGCACAGTTGGTCCAGTATCTTTAAAACATTAGGCCCAATTTAAGTCTAGAGCAGGCCCATATTTGAATATCAGGCTCAATTAAGTACGAGAATCACATTTTTGTATGTCTCAAGTTGGATTAAACCCCAGTAAAAACAAGAGAAAAATTAAACGCATCGTACGAACTCATATGAGTCACTGGATTTTAGGTAGTTTGTCGTAAACCCTATTTGGGAGAGTGCACATAATTGGTCTGGAAGCGATATCAATTTTGAACAGCTGTTTGTGTACAAGTACACTGTAAACTGGCCCCAATATGGAATCCGACATGATGGTGTTCGCTCGTTATCATCTGTTTCTCTCCATTTAGTGTTTGGAAGCATGTTGTGAGCACTTAGCTGTCTATAGAAAAGAACTCTGCAATTGATGGTTAAGTAACATGCACAACCCCACTTAAATTCAAGTGCTTTTGCTCAAATTGGGCCCTGTAAGGCCCACTGGGCCTCTCCTTCTTTGTTGCTTAGCATTATTTTGGGAGTTCATGTTTGGTGTGGTCCTTGTTCAGAGATTAGCTGTTGCTCTTAACGATAGACCAATAAGCAATATATTATGTAGCTTATTGTACCAGTAATTTATGTCAAAAAACTGTTCCTAATTAGCTAGTCCGGCTCCATATTTTTAATGCAGCATGAATTAATGTATTGACCATTTAAAATGCTAAATAAATAACACAATATTGCCAAATGAAACAGGGAAAAACTTAACAGAATTGATAATCATATATAGGTTAATCCATTATATATTTATGTTATTGTTATTCTATGTTTTTTATATGTCCAACAGTGGATATCCGTTACGAGCGTTTAATAAGTTAACAGTAATGGATTCTAATTAAAAGCTGACAATAACAACTAAATCATTAATTAAGTCTGAGATCTAAGGTACAGAGCATAGATCTGGTGAAATTAAATGTGTCGGATGGCATTGAAATCTTGGTGGATCTGTCACCTATTCAAAGCACTTACTAGTTGCAGCAGAATGTGACCTAAAATGTACGAGCATGAAATGCACAGATACAACTAAACTTTATTAGATGTTGTCTCATATCAATATATGAGGTAACAAATGCATACATGGGGACCATGAAAATTGTTGGGTTTAACCCTACTTGGCTCTTTCAGGTCCAACCACCATAATATATCCTCAAGTAGAATGTAATTGTTCATAGTCTATTACATGCAGATTTCCTGTCCTCACCAATAAAGGCATAAAATTGGTTATGAAATTACCCATATATCGGAGCAAAAGTATGTGTTTTTGTTATGGAAAAGTTTCTAGAAAATATAAATCAATGTATAATTTCTTATTCCTGTTGCCTCAAAATGAGCCAATTGTGTTCTTTTTTTGAAAGGGAGCCAATTGTGTTTTAATTTTAAGTTATTATTGTTATAATTGAAGTACATGAACAAAAATATACGTATACATAACTCTATGGTCAAATCAATTGCATTAAGCATCGTGTAATCTTTTGCGTACCTGCTTGATGGCCTTATGATTGCTCATTTAAAAAAAAAATGTGAAATTTGGAATTTAACATACTCTGTTCTTAAGTTATGTTTGTTTTTTTTTTGAAACAATTATACTTGTTAGTTCATTGTAAATATATGCCAACACTCTAAACAGTATTACGGATCGAGATAATTATAAGAGCAAAGCTAGGGTGTGATGTGCTCACCAAGAGGAGTTGGTGAGTACAACTCCAAAAGTCTATCGGATTGCTTTCAAACGACAAATCCAAACCGTTGAAATCCATCTACTTAATGAGTGATGCATGTACATGAATTTTTTTGGAAGTTTTGAATTTATTTAGTACAAAGTCAAGCAGTCAAAACAACGAATCTTTTATAAGTTATTTTATAAGTGTATTCATTTTTCAATACTTTTTGACCGCTTAATCTTGTACTAAATGAATTTCGAAACTTTTAAAATTTTGCATATACATGCATCACTCATGAAGTAGATGAATTTCAACGATTTAGATTCATTGTTTGAAACCAATCCGATAGACTTTTAGAGTTGTGCTCACAACCCCTCTTGATGAGCACATCTCATCCTTAGAAGTAATGCAACGGTACATCCGTAGAGAAAAATTATTTTCTCCATAAGAGTTATTACATTGAGGGTTCTATATATGGGACTATAGGCTGTTTGTTGTGTTGACGTGAATGGAGCCGTGATTTTTATTTTTACCCAAAAAAAAAATATTTTAATATAAATAACCACGTTTTTAAAAGAATTTTATTTGTACCCAAACCGCATATATTATTTGCGGTTTAAATTAACAATTCAAACCGCACAGAATATATGCGGCTTGAATTAACAAGAATTTAATATTGTAGGTAATGCGCAAGGTAGAATAATATTGTAGTCGGGTTGAATATTAATTGACTGGTCAACATTTAAAGTCTAGCTTGTTCCAGCCAAACACATATCTCAAAGTTGAGATTTATGAAATCAAATGACATCAAAAGCTAATTAAGGTCAGGGTCAGGGAATGTGACTCTCTCTAGTTGAATAATCTAATATCATTAATTTATTCTACTCTAAATAATAATATCCCTACCTCCTACCTGACAAGTTGATAACATTAACACTTAACAGCTGCGGCAGCACAGGCTAGGGCTTGCCGCAGCTCCTGTCGGCTTGCAGCAGTGCTTGCCGCAGCCAAACACCATGGCACTCAAACAAGTAAGTTCCTCAACCGGTGACATGACCATTGAAGAATTCAAGGAGTGGCTAAAGCAACTCGACACAAATAAAGTCGGCCAGTTAAGCCGACAGGAGCTGCGGCAAGCACTGCGGCAAGCCGACAGGAGCTGCGGCAAGCCCTAGCCTGTGCTGCCGCAGCTGTTAAGTGTTAATGTTATCAACTTGTCAGGTAGGAGGTAGGGATATTATTATTTAGAGTAGAATAAATTAATGATATTAGATTATTCAACTAGAGAGAGTCACATTCCCTGACCCTGACCTTAATTAGCTTTTGATGTCATTTGATTTCATAAATCTCAACTTTGAGATATGTGTTTGGCTGGAACAAGCTAGACTTTAAATGTTGACCAGTCAATTAATATTCAACCCGACTACAATATTATTCTACCTTGCGCATTACCTACAATATTAAATTCTTGTTAATTCAAGCCGCATATATTATTTGCGGTTTGAATTAACAATTCAAGCCGCATATATTCTGTGCGGTTTGAATTGTTAATTCAAACCGCAAATAATATATGCGGTTTGGGTAGAAATAAAATTCTTTTAAAAACGTGGTTATTTATATTAAAATATTTTTTTTTTTGGGTAAAAATAAAAATCACGGTGAATGGAGCGCTTTCGTAGCCTCCAATTATTAAGAAATTAAGAGATAGACGACGAAGGGATGGATGGATAAGACAACACTTCGAAGTTGGAACCTCTTTGGATCCCTAATTAGCTCTTCCCATCAACATCAATTCTGTACCTTATTAGATGCGCTCCCTCTGGTCTGAATAAACTCTGTCATGCTTGTAAAAAATTATTGCATGCATTGAATAACTGATCAACCTAAACTAATACACAGATGTCATATATGCTTACACTATCTATTTCTATTTCTTTCCCAACAATAGATGAGATGTACATAATCATGTAAATGAATTAATGAAGTTCGTAGAGAATCAAAATTGCTATAAAAAAAGGTTTGAATGGAAGGATCACTTATAAATTTTAATTATAGTACTAGTACAATTCAATTAATTAAGAACGCTCATTGATTAATAAAATTAATAGAATTGAAAACGAGGCACACAGAAAGAGAGAATCGACGAAGGGGAGCAATCAAGCAATCATTTCATTTTGAGAACTTCAAGATGTATATATGGACCAATGCATATATGGCATGCATTGACATCACATGAATAAAGCCTTTCACCATGCCCCCTCCTTTCCGCGCTTTTCCCCAAGCTTAATTTCCTCCAATTTCTCTTAATTATTTTCCTAGCTAGTAACCTAATTAAAGAAGCTTTTTCTTTCTCGTACATGAACATGAGATCTTTTTTTCATTGCTGAACTTCACAGCTTGAAGTGGTCCCGTGATTTTTATTTTTACCAAAAAAAAAAATATATATATTTTAATATAAATAACCACGTTTTTAAAAGAATTTTATTTCTACCCAAACCGCATATATTATTTGCGGTTTGAATTAACAATTCAGACCGCACAGAATATATGCGGCTTGAATTGTTAATTCAAACCGCACATAATATATGCGGTTTGAATTAACAGTTCAAACCGCATATATTCTGTGCGGCTTGAAACCCTATATCCCACGCGACACGCGACCCCTTCGTCTCTCTGTCTGCTTCGCCTCTCCGCCAGATCCAAGCCTCCGCCTCTCCGCCAGATCCAAATAAAAAAAGGAAAAAAGAGAAGATTCGGTGGTGCATTCCGGTGCTGCTTCGCCTCTGCCTCTCCGCCTCTTTTCCGTTTTCCTTTGAGGCAAATTACCCGACCCGTTAAGGAAATTTGGCTCTCTCTCTCTTCCGTTTTCCCTCTGTTACTTGCTATTCCACAAACCTTAGAGGTTTTTGATTGCTGTTTGGTGGTGATTTTCGGATCTCTGGTGCTTTTCCTTTGCTCTTCGTTGCGATTTGCTCTTCTCACGGGTAAATCTTGTGCACACCCTTGTATTGCTTGTTTTGATGTTTGGTTGGTTGCCGGGTTTTGCTGCCTTCCTTGTTTCCTTACCCCTGGTACCGACCGGTACTGGGACCCCTGGTACTGACTTTGAAATGACAGGGACCTTATCGTGATATTTGTAAATTGTTTGAGGGCTTTTGTATAAAAATTAGGCCCTTGCGTAAATTAAAAAGAATAAGGGACTAAAATGCAAATTGGTGATTTTTGAATAATTGGGCTTCGGCCGAATTGTATATTGGCCATGACTTGGTAAATTAATTAGAATTTTAATTAAATAATAACTTAAGTAGTTAGGTTTTTAAAATAATTAGTTAAGTAATTAGATGTTTCAAATTTAGTAATTAGAAATTATAAAGTAAGTAAGTAGAAATTTTAATTAAAGAAAATGACTTCCAATTAAAATATGTTGTTAATTAATAAAGGACAATTAATTAACAACATATTAATATTTTCGAATCATTACGATTGCAAAAGTTTAGTTAATAGGATAATTAGATAATTATGTATTATTTTGTAGTTTTAAATTAATCAACTTGTGCAAATTATTAAGATAAATTCGTACGACTTTAGAAATAGTATAATTAAAGGCCTAACATTTATTAAGTTAAGTACTTGGGATTTAAATTACGTGTAGCTAAATTAATTAAGAAACACCTTTATATTAGGGATCAAATAATAACAATTTAAATTACGTAGAGTATATTTTAAGTAGATAAGCAGTTTATCTTCAAATTAAAATATAACAAATGATTTAAGTAAGTAAATTAATAATTAGATTCGAACTCTAGTTAATTAATTAATTAAGTATGATAACCAGAATGTTGAACTGGCAGGGACCATATTGCAAAATAATTTGATGGAAATTGCTTGATATATAGCTTTATATATTCTTTATTTTGGTTGAACTAATTAGGGCATGAATTTTTTTTAATGTAGGATGGCTAGGGGACGGCCTAGGAGACCACCCGCAGCCGACCCGGTTGATGAGCCCATTCCCACTGACAGCAAGGATCATTTCAGTCCTTTATTATGGATGCCTCACGATGAGCACCGAGTCTCAAAGGCATCTAAAGAGGTACTTGATTACTTTTTTTTTTTTAAGTTTGTATTTTGTTGAATTTTTGTATTTTTAGGTTTTCATGTTGTTTACTTTTTTGAACGCAGAGTGAGACAATTATAACTGTCAGGAGTCGGTATTCTGACATGCAGTACTACTCGCTCATGGAGTCATATCTGTAAAATTTGGGGGTGCAACATTTGGTCGATATTCTACAGTCGGAGACTAAGTCCATTAATGCGTCCCTCATTGCAGGACTAGTGGAGCGATGACGCCCCGAGACGCACACGTTCCACTTACCTTTTGGAGAGATGACAGTGACTCTCCAGGACGTTAGTGCTCTATGGGGTCTGCCTATCCAGGGCGTGCCCGTTGGTGGCATATCTGACCCCACAGATCCAGATGACATCACGATTAATTACATGCTCGCAGAGTTGTTGGGAGCGGAGCCAAATATACGCAGCAATGGGGGGAAGTCCAAGTACTGTCTGGACAAGACGAAGCTGCGAGCTATGTTTGCGGGAGGTCTAGGTAGTAATTCCACTCAGCTCGAGATTCAGAGGTACTCATACAAACTATTTGTATTACATTTATTTTGTACTCTGTTTCATGCAGAAAAATGAGTTGCTCTATAATTTTGATATTACAGATACACACGGGGATTCGTGATGGACCTATTTGGTTCTGTCATGTTTGCTGATTCAAATGGTGATACCATCCCGATGATGTATCTAGAGATGCTGCGAGACCTTCAGCCGTCGAGCGGCAGGTACAACTTGGGTGGGGCTGTCCTAGCACATCTCTACTCCAACTTGTGCCACGGTTGCAAGGTCAGTATGCTATTTATGTCTTATTTTAATTATCTACCTTGTCATGCACTTGTTGTCTTATTTTAATTATTTAACTTATCCGTGATGGCTAGTATCCTTCAAAATATAGCGGAAAACTAAGCAAATCTACGGGCCAATACTGCTTCTGCAGCATTGGTCGTGGTTACGGCTACCGGTGGGGGTACCTCAGCCGAACGAGGATCCATGGGGAGAGCCCGATAATGGAAATCGACCGGCATTTGGCATGAAATGGTACGGACATCACTTATACAAGGACAACCCTCACGGAAAGCCAATAGGTATCAGGTTGGTCCGATCTCAGATTCAGAGTCTGGGTGAGACGCAGGTGATCTGGACTCCGTACCATGAGCTATACACTGAGGGGAGGCTGCCGCAGATTGTAGCGGATGATCATGAGATGTGGCTCTACAGGGGACCGCTGGTGTGCATCTAAAAGAAACAAAAATGAAGTAAATTAGACAATATTAGACATACCGAGCAAAAATCTTCGAACATCTCTTTCAGCCTTCTTGGCTTCTTCTTCCTGGCTCCTTGTTTGAACCTAGTTCCGTACCATTTGTCCCTCCCACACGCCTGGACCAGGTTATCTGCAACATGTTGGATACAATACCTGTGCACAAAATTATCCCTATTCCATCCGTATTCAGGTTTCAATGCAGCTTTGATACCCTTGTGTTGGTCCGATATAACACATACGAATCTATTAACACGAATCACATTAATCCTAAGCCATTGTAAGAAAAAACCCCAATTCTCTTCATTCTCCGTATGTATAATTGCAAATGCTAGAGGCAGCAATTGGTTATCGGCATCATAGGCGCAAGCCATCAAAAGTCTGCCCTCATATCGCCCAGAAAGGAAGGCTGCATCTATACTGATCACCGGTCTTAAGTAATCAAATGCGGTAATGCATGGTCCGTAAGCCCATGCCACGGCCCTGAATTCCTGAACACCTTGTTTGACCAGTCCTGTATTTTTATCGATGCTCGGACTTGTCAGAAATTGGTATTTTGAGCCGGGATTCGTGTAACATATCCCGATAAGCAATAGTTTCATAAAATTGTACGACTCTTCCCAACTCCCAAATTGCCGGGCTACTGCAATCTCACGACCTCTCCAAAGTTTGTTGTACTTCGGGGTTATACTGCCAAACCTAACCCTCACGCAGTGTGCCACACTCCGGAGGCTCATAGTGGGGTCTTCCTTAATGCTGCTCTCGATGATATCTGCGATAATTGATGCCGTGAGTTGTGCATGGTCCGTCCTGGTGTACTCAGATTTCGCATGTGTGAGGCGTGTCTTGCTCAGTTATCATCCATGTATCTTCAGCATTTGTTGCTCTTGCCTTCAGTTTGAAACGACAACCCGGAGTGCTGCATCTAATTTCCAGCCGGGATGTGTCACTTCTCTTCGTATATGTCTCCTTGTTCTTGTCAACATGGTACTCTCTGATCTTTTTCGTCAGTTGCTTTTTACTTGCGAAGTATTGGCCTTTTGCGAGCTCACTCTTGTATTCAACCCGACGAACATAGTAAGAAACATCTGCTTCTCGAAAAGCAGATGTGTCATTGAAGTTTACAAAAGGGTGAGTCTCAGAACGGCCACTTAACGGCATATTCTCTCTATTTTGCCTCACAGTGGGCTGTGTGTATTCTTCTTCATCTTCTTCATCTCCTTCATCATTAATGTCACAGTCTCCTTCCCCCAATTCATCCCCAGTTTGCAGATTCTCCTCCGGTACCTCGTTCATAAATTCAAATTCCGACTCGTTTGGATCTTCTTGTACTGGTGGCGGTCTGGAGTGAGGATTTGGTTCAGGCCCAGGTAAGGATGAAGGACCTTCATACACGGATATAGGTGGGATAAAAGGTGGAGATTGTACTCGTGGTGGGACAAAAGGTGGAGATTGTGATGAATTATTGTATATTTCTGGTTCCGGTTCTGGTACAGGCATTACGATAAAAGGAGTGTGTGGTTCATTATCTTCTTGATAATTTTGTGCAACTGAATTTTGGCCTGAACTGCCGGCCCCTGACTCTTTGGGAATTTTGCGTGCAAAAACTTCCAGTAATGATTCGCCAGACCTCAAAACCTGCGCTATTAGACCTCTCAATGCCTCGTTATCTCCCAATGTGATTTTGACATACTTTCCTGCGTGGACCATTCGGGCCTGAATTTGTAATTCCCAACGATTCCTATTGTAGCTGCTCGCTTCATAAATAAGCGATTGCAACTGCTCAAATGAGAAATTTTCATCAACCCAATACGTATTTGCTGCAGGTTTGGAGTAACGTACTCCATACTGGTCAGTTATGAACTTTCCTCCAAAATGTATTGAAATTGCAATAGACATGGCCAATAAACTACATTCATAAATGACAAATATTTGGTCAGTTTACTGATTTCAATTGTGAACAGTTGTGAATAGTCGTATATGAACAATATTGAACAGTAAATACGTACATACACAGTACATGAACAGTAAATAAACATTAATGAACAGTAATTAACAGTAAATACGTATGTGAACAGTAATTAACAGTAGTGAACAGTGATTAACAGTAGTAAACAGTAATTAACAGTAAATACGTATATAAACAGTAATTAACAGTAAATACGTATGTAATTAACAGTAAATACGTATGTAAAAAATTTTACCTGATTTGACAGACTTCTCCGTCTCCTCCTCCTCCTCCTTCCTTCAGAGCTCCTCTCCTCCCTCCCTCTTCCTCTTCCTCCTCCTCTTCTTCCTCTCTTTCTTTTTTCTCTCTCTTCTACGGAGCTCTCCCCCGTAGTTATAAGTTTTCAAAAAAAAAAAAAAGATTCAAGCCGCACAGAATATTTGCGGTTTGAATTAACAATTCAAGCCGCATATATATTCTGTGCGGTTTGAATTGTTAATTCAAACCGCAAATAATATATGCGGTTTGGGTAGAAATAAAATTCTTTTAAAAACGTGGTTATTTATATTAAAATATTTTTTTTTTTTGGATAAAAATAAAAATCACGGGAAGTGGTCCAATGATTGGATTAATATTCCGACAGGTCTGAGATCCCCGTACGTACGTACTCTACCATATAATTAACACAGGCGCAAGTCATTAATTAATACCAACTAATCGATCGATATATGCACCAGTACAAGTCCTTACAGACTACAGTAGCATTATTACACGTACGTACTTCCATCGATCTGACCTTAAAATTGAGTAACTTTTCCTCAAACACTAATCAGCTGGTCTCCATATATGTAAGAAAGAAAGATTTCTTTCATCAAATTTTTTTTTTTACTCCGATCATTCTTATTTATTTTTCCGACAATATGTGATTAAATTTGCGAACATAAATATACGAACGTCTTCTACTCGATTTTCTCTTTCTAATTAGATCCATGAAGAAGTATTTTGAGTTATATTCGTGTTGCTATTTTTTCTTAGAGATATGCTACGTATAAAAATATGATATGCAAGGTTTAAAGGCTTGCACGTGTAAGTTTAAAAGCTTCATATGCTATGTATAAAGACAAAGACTGCACTTTGATAGTTATGTGTAAGGTTTAAAGACTTGACTCAATTACTTTAAAAGATTGTAGATAGATATTTAAATGCTTCATACAATTACTTTAAATGATTGAAGACAGAGGTTTAAAAGCTTAAAAGACAATTTAAATACGGTTTTTTACTAATTTTTTTGGTAAGTTACATGTAAAATTTATTTAAAGGGTTGACGCAAGTACTTTAAAGAGTGGTACACAAAGGTTTAAAAACTTGAGAAACAAAATATAAAGTGCCTATGAGCTTTACTGTCAATTTTTTTGAAATAGTTACATGTAAAGTTTAAAGGATTAACAAACAAAATTAAAGTGCCTACGAACTTTTACTGTTATAAAAAAGTTTGATAAGTTACATGGAAGATGTGAAGGCTTGAACACAAGTACTTTAGAGGGTTGTAGACATAGGTTTAAAGGATTGAGAAGTAAAATTTAAAGCGCCTATGACCTCTAATCATAATTTTTTTTATAAGTTAGCTTAACACAAGTATTTTAAATGATTGTAAACAGAGACTTAATCAAAGGCTTGATTCAAAGTACCTACGGACTTTTATTGTAATTTCTTTTTTGATAAGTTACATACATGCAAAGTTTTATATTTGAAGGCTTAACACAAGTACTTTAAATGTTCAATCGGACCATTTTTATTGGCAAATTAAAGTTTATTAACGTGAAAAAAATAATATTTTGTATATATCATGCTCTAATAAAGCTGTGCTTTTTTTTTTTCATGATCAATAGCTCTGTGAGCTAGTTGATGCATTTGCAGCATCAACATAAGATTATAAAATGCAAAATTTAGGAAATCTAATAATTTAATATAAACAATGCAACTTAGAATTATAGGTATTGCTTAATTATCCAATAAATGAAATCCTGCAACATATTAATACCTTGTTTCTGATTCAAGCACTTGTCTAGTCCCTAGCTAATGAGTTGAGAAATATAAAATTATGAACCAGCAGGCGACCACTAGGCCACATGGCCTAATATGATCTTAGTTCAGATTTTCTGAGGCACAATATGTATCCTGCTCGCTTTGTGGAGACCTAGTTCATAATTTCATATGAGTGAGGCTATGGTGCTATGCATAGCACGGATGGCTAGTGTACTACGGCTCAATATGGTACTTTTTAAAATTCTAACGGTCGATCCAACCGTTCAATGTGATAACCATATGAATATGTACTTGCAAACTAAATTTTATATTTTTTTGAATTTTTTTACTATTTTTTTAGATAGGTAGAAAAATCAGTGTTTTTTGAAAATTCTGGACCATCAAAATTCTACCTATCTAAAAAAATAGTAAAAAAATTCGGAAAAATATAAAATTTAGTTTGCAAGTACATATTTATATGGTTATCACATTGAACGGTTGGATCGACTGTTAGGATTTTAAAAAGTACCATATTGAGCCGTAGTACACTAGCCATCCGTGCTATGCATAGCACCATAGGCTCACTCATTTCATATTATACTCTAGTGTTGATGTATTCTTTGTACGGTAATTTCTGTTTTAAATGTGAGATCTCCGCAAACCGAATTGTGTGTGATTACTTTATTTTTTACACAAGTACATAAAATGGCCTAACAAGAGCTCAGATATATAATTAACCTTTTCCTTTGAAAAAAAACGGGCAAGTAACCGTTTCCACGTGTCATTACCGAAGTTAATAAGATGCCAATTTAAAAATAATAAGTATAAAACAATGTATTATAATAAATAGGTATCACCTATATATTCATTTTTGTACTGGACTACTGGTCCTGAAAATAAATATTGATCTTAATACCAAAGGAGTCATTTATTATTATTATTATTATTATTATTATTTGATACAGAAAGATGAAGATCTAACGTACTATTAACTTTTATTTAATTTTTATAAGGGCCTGTTCGGAGATTACTGTTCATGTGGGAAAAAAAAAATTCACTCAGACTGAATTTTTTTTTTTCCCACGTGAACAGTAATTTTTAGTTCAAAATTTTTTCAATCCCGTTCCTATTCCCATTCCACTCCGTCCGCCGAACAGGCCCTAAATGACTCATTATGCGGATTCCGAATCCACAATCTTCTCTAGTGAAAATGTAAAGACTAAATGATAGTTCTTCAAATCTTTGAATAATTTATTTGTTGCATGTAGCCGATTGATCATCAATTATTGATAATTGCAGCAAAAACGCTTGAACTTCTGCTGGTAGAACTTCAAGGTTCTCCAGCAATACATCAGAAATTGAAAATTGGCAATAGGAATAAAGAGAAATTGTCAAAGTACGACGGTCCTAATTAATAGATTTCATAAATTAGATTTCATAAATATTACCTCACCTCTTCCTTTTAACCAACAATTATTTTCTTTTTAAATCCTTTGTGAAAAGTGAGAACCACATCTTGATTAAGACAACATCCTCTAGCTATATATATATATATATATATATATATATATATATATGAGTGAGCCTATGGTGCTATGCATAGTAAGGATGACTAGTGTACTACGGCTCAATATGGTACTTTTTAAAATCCTAACGGTCGATCCAACCGTTTAATGTGATAACCATATGAATATGTACTTGTAAACTAAATTTTATATTTTTTCGAATTTTTTACTATTTTTTTAGATAGGTAGAATTTTGATGGTCCAGAATTTTCAGAAAACACTGATTTTTCTACCTATCTAAAAAAATATAAAATTTAGTTTGTAAGTACATATTCATATATGATTATCACATTGAACGGTTGGATCGACCGTTAGGATTTTAATAAAGTACCATATTGAGCCGTAGTACACTAGCCATCCGTGCTATGCCTAGCACCATAGGCCCACTCTCTCTCTCTCTCTCTATATATATATATATACACACACACACACGTAGTAGACCGCCAATTCAAAATCGAATATTAATGAACGCTCTAAATATGAATTATTTCTTATTTAAAAAAATCTTTATGAAAAGTAATGCGCGGAAAGGTTTTCAAATTAAGGGTATTTTATTTTTAATGAGAAAAGAAGAAATATGAAATATTTTTGGATTTCGATGGGAAAAGAACCAATTATGAAAATTTACTGGGGAAATAGGCAATTTCAAGAGTTATTGAGATATGAGCAATAAACACTAACATATATTACAAGCTATTAATTAATCATGCAGTTATTCAACCTAAAGGCGCGCCTAATAAACACTAATACCTTCCAAGCGTACTTAATTGGCCAAAGGAATTAATTAAGTTGCATGGCAGGCGCAAGAGGCAGAAAGCTGGAAGAAGTAAAGTTAAGACTTAAGAGTACAAATAATTTTAATGCCATGCTCACTTTGGCATATTCACCTGTAAAAGTTTTTTTTTATTTTAAAACGCCCACGTTTGGGTGGTCCACTATTCATACCAAACCACCCCACGTTTGGACGGTCACCTATGCATACCAGACTGCCTCACTGTGGGGCGGTTTGGTGTTTATTTTTTATTTTTTAATTTTTTTAGAGACAATATGAATAGCAAGATGCTGAAATCTAACACTAAAAATTTGAATTTTTTTTAAAATATTTGTTAGATTACTTCATTTGATGTATAATTAGCATATTTATACTAAAATATGCTAAATTACTAGAAATTATGTTAAATTACGTTGAATTACACTAAATTACGTTAAATTACGCTAAATTACAATAATTTCGCTAATTATACTGAAATACACAAAATTACGCTAAACTACGCAAAATTATGCTAAATTAGGCCGATTTTGTGCCATCTTTTATAAATCATAAAAAACAGTAAAAAATTTCAAAAATAGTAAAAATTGGTATTCTACAAGTTCGTTATATAACTAATTTACTGAACTACTTAGATTGAATAATATAAATGAAAATCTTAATTGGAAACTTAAACTCAAGTTTTGAGGCTCTTCTCTTTGTTTTTTGGCAATTCTGAATTTCGAAAAACGGCAAAGCCATTACTAATGCATGCGTATTTTTGCAAGCTTTCCGAAAAGTGGTCATTTTGCTGAAATCGGACACTCGAGTGCCGTTTTATGGCCGTTTGAAGTTTCGTCGTCGTTTTTCGCCTTCTCAGTGAAGATATCGTCCCTATTCATATGTAATTTAGCATAATTTAACGTAATTGAGTGTAATTCAACGTAATTTAACATACTTTCAAGTAATTTAGCATATTTTAGTATAAATATGTTAATTATACATCAAAAGAAGTAATCTAACAAATATTTAAAAAATATTTCAAATTTTTAGTGTTAGATTTCAGCATCTTGCTATTTATATTGTCTCTAAAAAAATAAAAAAATTAAACACCAAACCGCTCCACAGTGGGGCTGTCTGGTATGCATAGTTGACCGCCCAAATGTGGGGCGGTTTGGTATGAATAGTGGACCGCCTAAACGTGAGGCGGTCAGGGCGTTTTAAAAAAAAAAATCGAGGGCAGATTTGCTAATTTTTTTATTTTTGGAGGGTATTAATAAAAATCACGGCAAATAAAGTTCAGCTACTCTTTAATATAGTAAATCATGCATAAGCTGTACTATATAATATGCTCTTTAATTAATTTGGCATGTCAGCTATTCAGGAAATTTATAAAATTTAATTAGATATGCTATATATATAACCTATATGATGTGATCAGAACCATTTGATAGGACGTTTTAAATGAAACTAAATTTTAGTTAAAAGTAACAAGTAAAAACGTTTTCTTATAAAATATCATTACCAATTTATCATAAAAGAAGTGAAGTACAAATTAAACATTACGGCCCTGTTGGGCGGTTGAAGTAGGGCTGGGCAAAATTGCTCGAATTCGCAACTCGCTCATTTACAGCTCGCTTTAACTCGCTCATTTATAACTCGAGTTAATTCCAACTCGAGTTGGCTGACTCGTTTAATAAATGAGCTGAGTTTGAGCTGACCCCAACTCGCTCATTTATAACTCGAGTTACATAAAGTTACACAGTTTGGACACAAAAAATCCCAGAATAACCAAAACCAAACTCAAACTCGGCTCAAACTCGGCTCAAACTCAGCTCAAACTCGTTTATAACTTGTGTTGTATTGATTTAACTGGTTAAACGAGTTTATAAACGAGTTGTGAGCCAACTCGAGTTGATAACGAGCTGAGTTCGAGTTGGTTCTACGGCTCGTTATTACCATCCCAACTCGAGTTGACTCGCTCATTTATTTAATGAGCTGAGTTCGAGTTGGGAGTAACTCGCTCAAACTCGGCTCATTTACAGCCCTAGGTTGAACACAATTCCAAGGGTTTGGGTGGGATTTTTGGATAAATGTTAGGGACTGTTCAGTTGTTAATCCCGGAATAAGATTTTACGAGTTTGAAAACATACAAATTAATTTACGGGAACTCATACCTATGGATATGCACAAAAATAATTATGAGAATGTGCTGAAATGAATGTTAGATTATATCGTGAAAATAGTTGTGGAAAGTCCTGATTTGTATTTAAAGTATGTATATTTTTATTATATTAGACATACCATAATTTTTTTTTATTTATATTAAATCTAATTGAATGTTTAATTTGCAAATTACTTTAATTATATTATTAACTAACGTCTTATAAAAAATGGTATATTATTAATGAATACTACACATTATGCAAATTAAATAATTAGTTTTGCAATTGAACAAATATAACACAATAACAATACAATTACTCAAATAATTATAACTATTGAAAATGAAAAATGAAGTCACGTATTAAATTGCATTCTAAGCTCCTGACAATTATAATTATCGCAAATTAGTGTTGTCCCTTAATAATGAAAGAAACCCGTGGAGAGAGAGATAACAAGTAATAATGTATGGGAAAATAATAATTGAGTCCTACCATGTTGGTTTTTTTTTTTCACAAAATAACAAAGGAATGAGAATTAGAATGACAATTGTACTCAATTCCATCTCCAGAAAAAGAGTATCCGAACAGCACAAGGGAAAATTTTCCAACTAGGTGCAAAATGCCACGAGTTGGGATGCTTCCCAATATAGCTAATGAGAAAACTTTTCCACGATGTGTTATGTGTGTGGACTTTTTTTTTCCCAAGAGCTTGTGAGTTATGCGGATGATTTTAAAATAGTTTTATCTTATGTCTTCCATTTATGATTTCATTTTAATTAATTCATAGTTTAACTAGTTTTCTCTATTAATTTTAATATATTTTAGAAATAAAGTATCGTAATTTAATTGTACTTTAGCTCACCATCACTTACAACTTTACCTTTTACAATTTTTATTTTCCTAAATTTTATTATCTGTTAATCTTAGACTTTAGATTATTAGATTTGATCAGAAAAATAGTATTGATAACAAATCTTTCAAAAAAAAAAAAATATTGTTCCCCATAAATATTTTGCTCAAATTAAATTTTTTCACAATTATTCCTAAAATACAACCGAATATTTATTTCTACACATTTTCATAGAATCCCATACTGCATATCCCCTGACAACCGAATTAACATATATGCCCTACATATATTGTCCTCGAGTGCAACAATTAATTAGTTACACATTGTTCTGAAGTGGAGGAAGGTGGTTAGCTCGTCATAGCACAACCAACTAAGAAAAGTAATTAAAGCGCATGCCAAAGCAGTTCGATCAAATCATCAATTAACACATCCAAATCAATTAAAGAACACAAATAATTAAGCCAATGAAGAATCCTAGCTAGACAAACATTTAATGCTACTAAAAACAGAAAAAAGAAGTGGACTTAAAGTTGTAATTATGGTGTTGTAAGTTGTAACCTACTCAGCAACTAATTATGGTGTTATAATTACAAAATTGTATTAATTAATCACAGCTCACAACAGCAACATAAAGTACAGCCTCGTTCTTTGAGTTTATATCGGCTGCACACTATGCAATGCGACTAAACTATATTAGGTTAACTAATCAATAAATGTGTGGAAACCATACACAAGGATCTTTCCATCATTTATTTATATCATCGCCAGACGGGTACTTGCCCGTTTTTTACCCCAATAAAATTTGGGATAAGATGTACTGTTGGCCCATGGGCCTTTCAAAGACCCAAAAAATAACATTAGGACTCCGTTTCGAAATGTTTTCGCTTTTTATAAGTTACAAAAGCATGGAAAGTAAAAAAGAAATAACAAATAGGATAAGCATAGTACTGTACTACTGTCTTAGGTTAAATCACTATGTATAACAGGGATCTCTGGATGCATGCAGGCCCACTTACATGCAACACTCTGCACCTCCAGATGTAAAGAGGCCAACAACTTTAAATACCCTTCTCAGCATTCAGTACGTACATGCATTTCCTCGGGGGGAGAGAGAGAGAGATGCTGATGTATTTCAGTCTGTAGCTCTTAGTGATGTGAAACTTAGTGTGGCATAATCGGTGCTCGCGTGAGAGTACAGTGTACATCTTATATTTTGTTTAAATAATTTGCCCAGCTGCCTAAGATTACAAGCTTTCAAATATCCAAAATGTTCATTATATGCATATATATTATGAACATTTTGAATATTCATGTAATCAATTTCATGCATTGACTCCAGATGCAGCACAAACCGTTACAAACTACCTAACATCACATATCGAAGAATTAATAGATTTTAAAGGAATAGAGAGGATAGGCGGGACCATCAACAGAGCTTGTCTTGTACCCTGTCTAACATCTTAACTGATGGCAACACATGCATGATGAAAAACAGAAACAAGGAGAGAGAGAGAGAGAGAGAGAGAGCGAGAGGTGATGGTGTTTGTTTTGAGAAGTACTTTGAAGGTAGTTATGTGAAAGCCCAAAAGTAAGCTTAGAAGAGAAAGCACCTGCACCGAAACCAGCAGTAAGCAACAACTGGCTAGATGTACTTTGTCAGTCACTCAGTCACTGACAAATCATCATCCTCCATCAACATGCATCCTCTTGCGTTGCTTTTCACTCTTTTACAGCCTGAATTTTTTAAAAAATTCTTTAATTGCACGTCTATAGTTTTCATTTTTTTCACCACTGCGATCGATCAGAAAATAGTTCCGAAGTAGGTAGAGTTATCAAGGTGCTGGACTGCTGGTGCATTATCCTATGTGGTCACACCGGGGTAATAAATCACTGAAAGTAGTAATTACATGTATATTTGTAGGAGTGAATGTTGTGTTCTCGTGGCACAAAAAAAAGTTTAAAACAACAAAAGGACAAATAAAGGACTTTTGCATTTCAGGCGCCAACCATTTCTTTTATAATGTTTTTGTTACTGAAGATATATGTTAGTTAAATATATAGTTTCAAAATTTTAATTATTTAGTATTAATAATTAAATAGACAAATTTGTCCAAGGCACGTTTTCCATTAGATCTAAGTTTATAAAGTAATTTTCTCTCTTTTTTCCTTTCTCTCTCTCTCGTTCTCTGTCTCGAAACAACAACAATCAAACATTTAGTCTCAAACAAGTTGGGGTACTTCACTTCTATTTTGCATAAAAAACCCCATAAGAAATAAAAAACTTTCCAGAATACCATTTATAAAACTACTTTTCATATAGTGGCAATAAAAAAAGTTGACTGTTACGATGTTAATTTTTTTAAACTGGTTAATATCCGAAAGTGAACGTGCTATGATTTTGTGTTCCAATATGCAGGGGCGGAATTAGAAAATTTTGATAGGAGTGGCTGAAAATTAAAATGTACAATTGTAGTGAGTGAGATTTGAATTCAAGACCTCTCAACCATAAAATAAAGCTTTAATCACTAGACTACAACAAAACATATGTCATTTATTAAGGGTAGCTAGACTATATATAAAGTTTAAAAAAGATAAAATTCAATTAAATTTTTATATGTATAATTAAAATTTTAAAATCATAGGGGTGGCTTAGCCACCATTGGCTAAGTCTTAGATCCGCCCCTGCCAATATACTCCACATCCTTTATATATCTCCGTTTTTAAAGGCTGAACAGTCGATCCGAACCGCTCAACATGATCTTCATAATAAATATTCTTGGAGACCAAATTTTATATTTTTATAATTTTTTTACTATTTTTTTACATAGGTACAATATCACTTTTTTGGATGGTCCAGAATCTCCTTAAAACAGTGATTTTGTACCTATCTAAAAAAATAGTAAAAAAAAAATCTAAAAAATATAAAATTTGGTCTCCAAGCATATTTTATTAAGAAGATCATGTTAAGCAGTTCGGATCGACTGTTCGAACTTTGAAAACGGAGATAAAAGATGTCGACTATATTGAAGCAAAAAATCATGATACATTTGAACTCTCCTCTACTATTATTAATCAAATATGAGCATGACCTGTTTTTTCTCAAAAACAGAAGAAGAAGAACTAGTTACAGTTCGATTTAATTACAGCCATATACTACTGAAGAGGATACAATTGAGATATATATATATGTTGTGAATCTCGAGAATAAATAAATGGTTAGTTACTTTGTAACTAACGATGCGTATTTTTTTGGGGTCCTTTATGACTCGATAGTATGACACATCAATTAATCTAGACTACTTTAAAAAATATATCAATTTATTTTTGTACATAAATTATTTTATCACACTATTTACCACATTATTGTACATTTCTCTTTGGATCCGTTCACCACTATTGTTCTTTACCTTCTAATTTAGGATTTCTCTCTTCCTATTTATTTTATATTTCTTAGGATTCAACATTTATTTTCGAAAATAAAATAAAACAAAACGAATAAATTAGGCAATACAATTTACTTTTTACTATTTTATTTTTCGCATGAAATAAGAGTGCACCACCACCTGAAAATATTAAGTTTCTTTGGGGATTTTAACGTACACTCACTACTACAAAAAAAAGAGATTATACACGGACAAAAATGGAAGAGCTACACGGATTTCCTACCGTGTTTAAATCGAGGGTGTGAATAGTTCAATAACTACACTGACATTTGCCCGTGTGCAATTTCAACGATTCTACACGGATAACTTCACAAACAGCCATGTAGAAAGACCAGAATGTGTCGCTCTCCATATTATCGAGCTACACAGATTTCCCAAAACAACCGTGTAGGATTCTTTTTATACACAGACATTTAACTAAAAAACCGTGTAGCTTTCCTTTTTCTACACGGATATTTAGTTAAATATCCGTGTGCAATAGCTAATTTTTTTTGTTTTTTCTATCGTACACGGACGATTATGAAATATCCGTGTATAATAGCTAATTTTTTTTTTTTTTGTATATTTTGTTTTTGGGCTAGCCTCCAGCTTTGCTAGCCAATTTTTTGCGACAGAAATTATACAAAATTCCATATAGCAATAAATTCATTCGAAACAGATTAATTAGCAAGAAATTCATATACTAAATTTATACAAAATTCATATAGCAATAAACATATTAATTATGTCACTTATGCACTAAATGATTATGATGCACGAACGATCAAGAAATTGGACTAAATAATAGAAAGATAGATTTCGGTTCTGAGATCACACAGATTCTCAATTCTTTGATAAAACTATTATAAAAACAACAACTACCTCTGCCAAAAGTCCTGACGGCTGTTTAAATACAAACCCTAAACAAAAATGCATAAAAGATACATAAAAGATACATAAAAGACCCTAAAAATGCTAAAATTATAAAGAAAGGTCCAAAAGTTCAGATCCGACGGTCGGATCGCGAATCTGAGCCCGCGGAATGCGAAACAGATCATAGATCTGTTTCGAATCCGGCTTTGGGTTGTGGAGTTCCTGTCAAAATTTCAGCCCGATTCGACGGACGGATCAAAAGTTACATCCCTTTTTCTGAAACATGCGCAGGCCTTGGTTAAACACATCATGAGTAAAGCATAGAACAGATCAGTTGCAATCATAGGAAATTAAGATGAAGTACATACCGCTTATTATCTCAGATCTCAGCTGCTGGCCTCGATCAATTCGCAGAAATCTGATAGGAAAAAGCTCAGTTCAGAGAGATGTACTAAAAGACTTGATCAAAACGGCGCTGGAAGGGAAATACATTAAAACCCTACACTTTTATACACGGCTATTTAGTTATAAATCCGTGTAGCTCTCCAACTAAACATACACGGCTATTTAGTTATAAATCCGTGTACAATTCTACTATTTCTACACGGATATATTATCAAAAATCCGTGTGTATATTTCTACACGGCTTTGTATTAAAAGTCCGTGTAGCTCTCTCTATTATTTGCACACGGACCTCTTTACACACGGATTTTTGGTTTCTAATAAACCGTGTAGCTCTCTCTAATAATTCTACACTGATTATTAACTAATTATCCGTGTAGAAATCGTGCAGATCTTTTGAACAAGTAAAAAATCATATTTGGTACACGGTTTTTAATAAAATTGCCAAATCCGTGTACAATGTGCAGTGTACAAAGCCAGTTTTTGTAGTAGTGACTAGTCATTTTTATTAACAGTCTTTTAAAAATTTAAATGTATAGACAATTTAACCCTCTAATTATTTTTTTCCTTTGCCATATCTTTCCATAATATAATTAATATTGTGATTATTTATTAATTATTTGATTTTCATAATTGCTAGATATTCTTTATCTCAATTTTTCTCTGATTTTGTATTGTATGTGTATGAAAATTTTGGACCAACTCAGCATTAATTGTGCATCACAAGAAACAAGTTTGGAAAAAGTTGATTTTACTTAAATAGGTTCCCATTCATTTTAAGCTATGTATTAAAACTCATAGAAATATAGCTACATAATTTACAAAAGAGAATACATCAATTCAATTCAAGTTTCAAGCAGTCAAGTCAAGGTAAGTATTTACCTTATTTATTTTTTGACATATTTATAAAGTGATATAGTTAATGAAGAAATTTGATAATATGATACACACGCTTTATTCTGTAATATTCTCCATCTTGGCTATATTGTTCAATCTTTATAATCTTTTCTTTTAATTGTAATACATATAATCTATACGTCTATTTTAGTTAAAATTGTTAGGACAAAATTTAAATTGATGCCTTCTAATTACTTTTATATGATAATTGAATAGATGAAGAATCAATCTCCTAACCAGCTGGGTAAAATTGAGTTCAGTATATATGTTTCTTTATGATCAATACAGGTAAGTAATCATGTCATTTTCTTTAGTGATTTTTGCTGAAATAAAAATAAAATGTTAATTGCCAATATAATTCTTTTTAAGTAGATTGTCAATAAAAATTGTGGAACTGGGTACAAAAAAAGTCTATGATATACAATATTAATTGATAGATTTTCATAATTTAATGAGATCTTTCATTGTTGTATTCTCTTTAAAAATCTTAAAAATGTGATGAAATTGTAATAATTAACATGACATAATATTTACTTATATTATAAATCGAACTTTTAAGAAAATAAAATTATATAATGATGTATGAGAGAAAAGCAATTAAAAAAAATAATTAATGAAGGATAAAACTGTCTCTATATTAAAGTATTTAGATAATGTTGTGTTAATAAAAAGAGAATAGCATCATTCGTTTCTTTGGTATTCATACGTAGAGTCCGAATCTGCTGTGATTCCGAGAGGGATCGCAGGATCCTGAAATTCCGAGATCAACCGTTCAAACTTTTCCGTGCGCGGATCTCGGAAACGTTTTCGGAAAAGTAAATTTCCATGCACGCATCTCAAAAAAGACCAACAATTGAGATCGGAATTGCAGGGTCCTGTGATTTCCCCAGAATCACAGCAGATTTACTTTCTCATACGTATAGTATGCGATTGGTGGGTCATATACGGTATCCTGTAACGGTTGAAAACCAGTCATTGACAAAACAAACCATTCACAGTCCATTTATTTATGCTACACGCTTATAAAACGGGTTTGGGATATAAATGGACTCGATATAGCTCTGCATGAAGTTCCATGCCATATATATCTCCTTCAGTCTCCGAAACCTAATTTCAAGCCCCAGAAGAAGTATGTGGTATATATACACGTATTCAAATGACTTGGTACTGTAGATTGTCAAGTGCTGACAATTAACAATTTCATCTTTATTACTCATGATTACAGACTGTATCTACGTATTCTTCTTTTGCTTGTACTGTTGTGCACAGAAATTAACAACTAGAACTTAATTATGTACAAAAACTAGCAGAATAAAATTATCTCAGGCTTCTGACATGTTTCTTCCAGCGTGTACTACTGTTTTTTTTTTTTTTAAAGTATATATTCCAGCGTGTATTGTTATAGTAGTGATTATTGGAATTGGAAGTGTTTAATTATGAGGAAGCATTAATTCGAAGCAAAAGAAAATTCCCTAGAAGAGTTCCATTTATGTATAAATTAGAACACAGCTTTTTTTCATCGCATTATGAAATGTTTTTATTAGGCACTACTAGGAACCCGTCTTAATTCTGAATTCAAAATCATTATTTACTTGAACCTTTTTTCTTTATAAAGGGGGAGGACAAGAGAACTCTAAAGTTCCTCACATATTTTCTCTTTTATTTTGTCTACCTCATCCCACAACAGTCCAAAAGATACTCACCAATCACATGCTAACTAAGAGAAAGAGACTATGATAAAGTCTATCCCTCAAGTCTCAGAGCCTTATTCTCTCTCTGAGCTAGCAAGAGGCCAGATGAACGCTCACATCCAAGACATGCCATGAAACAAAAACACACTCGACCTAGAAATGACTAAAGAAGTGTCCTCTCCTGTCATGCTTTTATCAACCCACATCCTCCTTCGGCAGATCCTAAGTTACTAAATTAAATTCATGGCCTCTCTTACCAGCAGCATTAGCAACAATAGCAGCAACAGCAGCAAAATGGATGAGCAAGAGACTAATCGGTTCATACCCGTCAATTCCTTTTCTCAGCTCCCGTTCATCCGACCATCACCTCCTGAAAAACAGTCTGTTCGTCTCTTCGGAACAAATGTCCATACCGACACTTCAGAACCAGACACACTGCCAGATATTATGAAAAATACTTCTACTGTCACGACTGCTGCCAGCTCCGCCATCAGTAACATCATAACTGCCGCAGACTCTATTCGAAAATTTGAGTGCCACTACTGCTGTCGCCACTTCCCGACTTCTCAGGCGCTTGGGGGACACCAGAATGCGCACAAAAGGGAGCGTCAACATGCCAAAAGGGCCCACCTGCAGTCAGTCATGGCTGCCGCTCAGAGCCAACAGTACCACCATCAACAACTTATCGGCTACCCGCACCACCCCCGTGTTGTCAGCTCCCCGTTTTATATGACAAGTCCAGGGAACGCCCGTTTCTATTGTGGGCCTGGGTCTCTGTCCCAACCAATAAACGGAAGCCCACTAGTTGGTCCATGGAGAGGCCCCATGGCACAAGTGCTTGGAGAGGTAAGAGAGAGACCCATGCAATTGCCTCTGTTAAGGGAAGTTGAGTTTTCAGTGGGAGGAAACTTTGCTTCGACTTCCTATAACTCGTCTTCCGATAATTCTTCTCCGCACACATCTTCAAGAGGTCAGTTTGTAAAAGAGAATGTCAGTCTAGATTTGCACTTGTAATCGTCCTCAATTCTTATTTTTGTTTGTTAATTTTTTTTTCTTTTGTTCTTTAGCATAGTCATTTCCATCTTGGATTTTCGTGGAATAGTGTGAGACCTAATTTTTTTATCTGGTGGCTCCTGTAGCAGCATCTAAATTAATGCAATTAGTTTACCTTTTTCAAGAGTATCTCGTCTTTTCTTGGAAAACAAAACACGTTCTTCGATAATTAAACAATTAATTCTTGTTTTCTTGGAAGAATTATGAAGGCTTTTTAAATCGTTATTTTTGTGCTTTCTTTTGAAGAAGACATAACAATTTATATTCAAGGAAGTATATTTTAATTAACATTTGCTGGTCATGGTGTTTTAACATTAAATTGGATGGATTTTTTTGGTTATGAAGTCCCTTAACACAAAATGTCCATGCAGACCGATCACACAAACTTTAAAAGTTACATTTCGCTTAAAAAAGAACCAATTATATTTTAATTGTGAAACCATGCTTTGATCCAATCCATTTCTCATTATGCACGAACTCTAATAGAACATAACTATATATATTCATGTTCTGTCAATCTCTAATCACCTCATGGGTTCATCATTTCTTTTCAAATTAATTAAAGGCTAGGGATCTAATATACTTACACCAAAGGAAGCTCCCGAAGGAAGAATGATAGAAATTCTCGCTAGATTCGCACAGTTATTCTAGTTTAGTTCTTTGATAATTATGTACCACTCTAACACGACAATAAAAACAATGATTTTTTTTTTACCACAATTAATTAAAAAGGGACACCAATTTGCAAATTGGACATGATTATAGGACCACTGATATGATGATAAAAACAACACGATATAAGGTCCACTTTTTTTTTCTGGACCCAATGAATAAAAGCATGCTTATTGAAGGCATGCATCTGTCTGACTTTACCATTAGAAGCCATTCATCAAATGGTCCACGTAGATCTAGACCATTCAGTTCATAGAACCAGATCATAAAGTAAAATAAAACCTTCGGTTTTCCTCAGATTTAATCTGAGCCTTAGAGATCAGCATTGATCATGAAAACATATGAAGCCCTACAATGTAGGAGGCAATGCTGCCACTCCTGAAAATGGAAAAATCAAGATTTCTTTCAATAAGGGGACCATTTGTTGTTGTACACTTGTACTTGGGGAGAGAGTTCGTTGGATTACCATTACCATGTATCTCTTGTTTAAACTGAGCTTTCAAAACTATATTATATATAGAAGTGAGCGTTGAACTACAAATTAATATCGATTAGTCTATTCATAGATTATTAATTAGGTATCACTCTTATCATTTGCTAATTCTTTTTTTGTGGTTTTTTTTATCGAGTTGTATTGATTATTTTAGGTCCGTTGCTAGTCTTGCGCATGGTTTAGTTATGATAATTGGGTGTAACAAATGTTGCTGATCATTTATATGTATATATAATATACATGCATAATTGACAGTTTTATCATAAGGACGACAACAATGGGTTAACATTTTGAAAGCTTAATCCTATCGATCTAGTAATGGTACAGAAAAAGGAATTGAAAAAAGAAAGCATAATTAAGGTACGTGGATGCAGGAGGTTTTCATGATCTGCTTTTCTTTATAATTAATTAATAGTTAATTTTCTTATAAGACGAAGCTGAAAGTACGTACAGACCTACAGGCCAACAACAAAGTAGGCACTTTTCGCGAGAGAAAAAGCGCAATGATGACGGTACTCCCTCGCAAAAAGTACCGTCGCAAATAGATAAAACACGTTTATGACGGTACTCCGTCGCGAAAAGTCACTTTTTATCCTCGCAAAAAGTCTTTGATTCTTGTTGTGGGTATGTCGCAACTACAGCTTAAGCCTTAGTTGGACATGCATTCTATCTGATAAATATTTATTGTTAGAATCTCATGGTAATACTTATAATTTGGTAATTTTGACAGGATTTATTCAATCAATAGTGAAAAGTTTCAAATTTAAAGTATAAATTTATGGTGTGTGTGTGTGTATATATATATAGCCAGGGGCGTATCTATGTGTACGTCAAGGGGTGCTAAGCCCTCTATGATTTTAAATTTTTTAATTATGCATATTAAAATTTAATTAATTTTTTTTTAAGTTTTTATATAGTTTAGCCCCTCATAAAATGACAAATTAAATGTTTGCTTGTATTATGCATTTTATAGTTTAGTCTTCCTATTTAAATTTTCTAGTTTCGACTCTAAGTAAATCTAGGGTGTGCTATGCTCACCAAGAGGGCTTGGTGAGCGTAACTCTAAATTCTATCAGATTGGCTTCAAACGAGATATCCAAACCGTTGAAACCGATCTTTACTAGTGATGCATATACATGTAAAGTTTAAATTTTTTGAATTTATTTAGTATATAGTCAAGTGGTTAAAAAATGACTATTTATAAGTTATTTAATGCATTTTTTTTTTATTTTTTGACCGCTTGACTTTATACTAAATGAATTCGAAAATTTTAAAATTTTATATGTACATGCATCACTCGTGAAATATATCAGTTTTAACTGTTTTGATTCGTCATTTGAAGCCAATCCAATGAATTTGGAGTTATGACACCAAGCCCTTTTAATTGATGAGCATAGCACTCGCTAGCTTTGCTCTATATACTTGAAGAGATTATGAAGAAGTTAGTGCATTAAATGCGCACAAAATCCTTCATATTTTGATTGCTTGACTTGATAGTAAACAAATTCGAAAATTAAATTTTTTTATATGAGAACAAAGTTCTCGTTAAAAAATTTGATTTGAACAGTTTGAATTTGTTGTAAGCATATATATGTTGGCAAGCGCATTGTGCATAGGACATGGATGGAGCGCGATAATATTAATGTGGGGGCATGCATTGGGAATGACACATATTTCTGACTTTAGAATCGAAGGATCACTAATAATGGCTTTAAATTGTAAAATAGTAATTAGGGGTGTGAATCTTGGGGGTAGAAGTAATTAGGAGACGGTTAGACGCTGTCAATTAGTGCGGAGTTATTAAATTATAGTAACTCGTAATTTTTGGGTAGACCACTTGTGTTAAAGTTTCTATAATTAGCAAAATTTAATACAGATATTAGATTCATCAGTGTTGAGCATTTATTCTTCACAGCGAATAGCAACATTATTGCGGACTTCATAGGTTCATACCATATGTGATTATGTTAATTATTATTTTATAAGATATAAATTCAAAATATAAAACAAAAGATTACAAAAGTTAGAAAAAAATTAAAATTCTTTATGATTTAGATATATAGACTCTGTATAAATTTCAGTACAAATTGAAAACCATTCCTCTATCATCAAGTGGTTAAAATGCGTATCGATGGAAAAAAGATTTCCAAATTACACAAAATTTAATGCACATATTTACCTAAATCATACACAATAATTTTTTGTATTGACAACCATTGAGCTGAAAAGTTGCCGAAAAAAAATGTTTGCATACATATTCTTTATCAGAATAAAAATTACATCACAATACCATGTATAAAAATATTTTCATGTAGAAGAAAGTTTTTTTTTCTCCATTTGCTGAATATAGCATCTTACTTAATTTATAATAATTATGAGCTAAGTAAATAGTTAGTTCTCATAAATTATTTATTCAATTAATTTTCAAAATGATAGTAAAATATAACTACAGGCATGTAGTAAATTTCATAGTACTTGTTCAATAATTGAATTGTTAATAATATCACAATCATAGTACATATTGTACAAGGCTCTAAATTGTCAAAAAAAGATGGTGCTATAGCATTATCATCCTGAGGATGAGATTTGTATTTTGTGGGAAAATAATTAGTCATGGACACATCACACATGGTCCTTAATTTCTTATAAGGTGGCCAGGTAGCCAGGTGTGGCTATTTTTCTTGTATATATGTAATTTCTCCATGTATATAGGTAGCTAGGTGCATCTGCCAGGTATATATCGACGACCATCATTTTTTTTTTGTCTTTTGTGTGTCTTTGTTTATTTTGTATATCTTCTGCGTTCTTAACAAAGATATGGGAGGATTGAAGATTTTATAGTGGATTGCGAGTTCATATATAGCAGAAGGTATTTGCCATATCAGATAGCGGATATGATAGCCCATGCATGAAATTCAAAATATTTTTAAATATAAAATCATATTGCCGTGTCAAGTTTAAATTGTTTTTTCAAAATTATTGAAATAAAAAATTTAAAGTAAATCAACATTGCTTACTGGAAATTACGACAAATTAAACATCGTATTATGTAAAACTAACGAAATTAATTAACAAAAATACAAGTATGTTAATCACACATATTTTAAAAAAAATCCATTATCACGATAAAGACACTAAATTAAAATAAATCAGAGACTTATTAATAATAAGTCATGTTAGAGGAGATCTAATAAAAAATCCACTAATTAAATCAACACAAAATTTATATGCCCGCTAAAAATTCGTTATGGCGCTAATTAAATAGTCCACTCTCGGAAAAAATGCAACACACACACACACACACACACATATATATATATATATATATATATAGAGAGAGAGAGAGAGAGAGACGATCGAGGGATCCAATTATACCATTTTATGGTGAGACATCTTGACACCATATGTTTACATATCATTTTTGTGAATTTAAAATCCAAACAGTCAATCTGAACCGTATAACATGATCTCCATATTAAAATATGCTTAGAGACCAAATTTACTTTTATTGGAATTTTTTTAGTATTTATTAATATGTGTACAAAATTGCTCTTTTGAGACAATTCTGGACCATTGAAAAAAAACGATTTTCAAAAATTCTAAATAAATACTAAAAAAAATCCAAAAAATGTGAAATTTGGTCTCCAAACACATTTTAATATGGAGACCATGTTGAATGGTTCTGATCGACTGTTTGGACTTTGAAATCGCAAAAATGACTTATACAAATATAGTGTCAAGATGTGTCACCATAAAATAATGTAATTGGATCCCTCCTCATATATATATATATATAGAGTGAGGCTATGGTGCTATGCATAGCATGGATGGCTCAATATGGTACTTTTTAAATATGGTACTTTTTATATATAGAGTGAGGCTATGCATAGCATGGATGGCTCAATATAGTGTACTACGGCTCAATATGGTACTTTTTAAAACCCTAACGGTCGATCCGAACCGTTCAATGTGATAACCATATGAATATGTACTTGCAAACTAAATTTTATATTTTTCTGAATTTTTTTACTATTTTTTTAGATAGGTAGAATTTTGATGGTCCAGAATTTTCAGAAAACACTGATTTTTCTACCTATCTAAAAAAATAGTAAAAAAATTCAAAAAAATATAAAATTTAGTTTGCAAGTACATATTCATATGGATATCACATTGAACGGTTCGGATCGACCGTTAGGATTTTAAAAAGTACCATATTGAGCCGTAGTACACTAGCCATCCGTGCTATGAATAGCACCATAGCCTCACTCATATATATATATATAGAGTAGAACTAGGGTGCTCCTAAGCTCACCAAGCCCTTCGTGAGCGCGACTCTAAAACCTATCGAATTGACTTCAAACGACATTTCCAAACCGTTAGATGTTCAATCTATATTAAAATGTGCTTGGAGACCAAATTTTTCCATTTTTTGGAATTTTTTTACTATTTATTAAGATGGTTTGAAAATCGCTGTTTTCCAATGGTGCAGAATTTTAATAAAAACAGCGATTTTCAAACCATCTTAATAAATAGTAAAAAAATTCTAAAAAATGGAAAATTTGGTTTCCAAGCACATTTTAATATAGATTGAACATCTAACGGTTTGGAAATGTCGTTTAATTGAAGTCAATTCGATAGGTTTTAGAGTCGCGCTCACGAAGGACTTGGTGAGCTTAGGAGCACCCTAGTTCTACTCTATATATATATATATATATATGAAATTGCTATATGCTATGCATAGCATAGAGGGCCTCCGTGCTACGGTTCAATATTTGAGTTTTCAAAATCCTAACGGTCGATCTGAACCGTTCAACATGATCTCCATATGAATATGTACTTGCAAACCAAATTTTACATTTTTTGAAATTTTTTTACTATTTTTTTAGATAAGTAGAAAATCACTTGATCTGAAAAATAATAAAAATTCTAAAATTATGTCCACATGAAGATTTTGTTGAACGCTTCTGATTGACTATTTTAACTTTAATAAAGAAAATATGAGTCATAGCGCGGGTCATAGTATAATATAAATTATCATAACCTCACTCTACTAATAGTAGTAGTACCCTCACTCTCAAAAGATAGCCTATATTGATCGTACTGTTGCTTTTGCACTGCATGTACTAGTATTTGGTGGAGCTCTCTAAGCATGCATGATATGAAATGACAGTACTCTGTCTTAGATCTGATCATAGGACCACACTCTTACAAAAAAAGAAAGGCAGCTGTGAACTTCAGAAGAGATCTAAAAGATAAATTAAAGGAAAGTTCAGGTACGTACGTATAAAACTACGTTACATCTTACATGCATATTTCTTGAGAGAGAGCGAAAGTTGGTGAGAGAACAGAGACGAGGAAAAAAGTGCGATTAGCTCTCCTGCTACCATGCGAGTTCTTTTAGCATGTGACATGAATTGCATGCATGGGTCCATATCCATGCATACATCTTGTTCCACACAGTTGATTTGTCGCTGCAGGTTTCTAATTTCCTGATACTGTACATATCTCACATATCTCACCTCCCTAAACTATCTAAACTTCAAAAGGCAAAACATGCATGATTTCTCTATGGAGATAAACAAAATGGAATAAGATTTCCTCCTCTAACTAATGATTCAACTTCTAATTAATTACCTTTACCTAATTAATTGATTACTCTAAATAAATACATATGCGCCTAGCTCCTAGCAATAAGGTCCTTTATTGGATTCTCCCTTCTTTACCCCTCTATATTTTATTATCTACTCCAATATATCGCCGAAAATATAATATATTAATGAATTATGATAAAGTGGAGAACCAAAATTAATGTTTGCTGTATCTATAAATATGTTGTGCAGGCGTT
Organism: Carex littledalei; assembly: GCA_011114355.1. NCBI lineage: Eukaryota > Viridiplantae > Streptophyta > Magnoliopsida > Poales > Cyperaceae > Carex > Carex littledalei. The sequence continues at coordinate 8,118,970 of CM022096.1, read as the reverse complement.
AAATATATAATTTTCCTGTGTTCATGCATATCATAACTATGTCCAAACAGCGGTAGAAACAAAATAAAACGGTGCTGCACACTTGATATTAACCCTTTGTGCACTAGCTGCACAATTAGTCATACCTACTAATTAAGATCGAGTCCTTCCATATGAACTGATATCTATATGCTGCAACTCAATTCAACTAGGTGTTAAATTGCGAACCAAACTCTACAGTAAATTATTAGCTTATTACTAGCTAGAGAACAGATGAAATTAATTTGATAGGGCCACACAAGTCCTTTAATATATGAGGGAGGATATAGTAGTGGTAACTATATTGTCTGAAGACATTGATTTACGGCATAGTGTCGAGACACGTTTAATTAATTGCAGAGATATTCCAAATAACAGATAGCAAGCTTGCAAAAATTGTGTATTTAATGGCACAATTTATTCTGCGATAAAGGAACTAGGGCATGGTAAAATAAATATGGGTCCCTACAACATGAAAATTGTGAATGCAAGTGATGTGGACTTGTATATCTCGTCTCAGCAGCATGTACAGGTAAATTGGGCCGAGAATCAAGGCCCAGCGTTTTGTTATTGGTTCCGTTGGAAACTAATTGGGCCTATATGGAAATATCTTTATCCTCATTGGTTTGGTACACATTTATGGCCCCCAAATTCAACAAAGCGTTACATTTTTTTTTATTAAAAATTCACCTAGCCGGAGACGTTACAAATGATTTCATTTATTATTTAAAAAATTTAGTCGTTCTCGTTCGCTTTCGGCTTTCCAGTTTTTTAATTATGTGTCGGTCTAATTTCAATTTGTAGCATAAATGAGACGTAATGTCTGAATGATATATACAATATAAGGTAGAAAAAAATAGTTCGCACGAATCGGTGAGGTCTAGCACCTATATATATGTAATGTACCCGGTATTATCTGCACCGCCCATTGTCGCTTTTTGGCAAAATTCAACCATACAGCTGAATACCTTCGCAACAGAGTAGCCGATCCTATAGGAGCTATACATGCTCTTTCTGAGGCTTTTTGTCTCAATTATTTCATCCGAATAATTGATTCTTCATGATGCTAATGGCGAAGTGAATATTCTGTATATCCAGATTAGGTCAGGCACTAGACATACAGAGATCGATATGATCCATATACATGTACATCATGCACTTCAATCAATTTAGAGGAATCCTTATTTGTATGGAGGTCCCTCTCCTCTTTGTTATACTTGTCTTTATATGTTTCTCATTTTGGTACCGTACCTTTCGACCCCCATTTTAGATTTCTTTTTACTAATAAGATTATAAGAGAATGGTTTTGCTTGTCAGGATGCATCATGAGCAAATCCTTTATAGTTTTGATAAATGTGAATCTTACTTAAATTTAAATATCGTACACAGTTTCCATTTAATAATTAAAGTGAATGATGTGGTGTGACAGAATTAGTGGAAGAATATTCAAAAACGAAATTCCGCTCAACTATTAATATGAACCCTCTTATATATATTTATAGTACTCGTAGACAGAAAATTTGACTGAGAACAAAACACAAAAATAAACTCCTTTTTCTTTTCTGGATTTCAGTAACAGCAAATTTGAGTGGTAATATTTAATTGAGTGCATACTAGACAACAAACTTGAACACAACCAGTACCTAATAGTGTACAATATAGCACTGCCTCTGAAAAATCAATTTGTTTACTGAACTCTCGTAAGAATTTTTATTTTTCAAAATCATTTTAAGGTAATTCTGTTTATAATTTTTTTTAAAGAAAAGAATAAAAGGACAGAATTTTTTTGATCCAAAGTGATCCGGAAATTCAAATCCAAACAAAAAGTTATTCTCCGTAAAAGGTAAAACATATCCTAAGCCAGTAACCCACATATTCATATATAAACAATCTACTCGAATACACAAACCATCACAAACCCTGTTAAAAAATGGCACACAACTATTACTACCACCACCATTCCACGAACAACCATCCTTTCCCCTTTCATCTATTACTATTTTTACTAATTTTAGTATTGCCCATTTTTCTATCATGGTACTCAAACTATGAGCCAATCATAGAACAGGTGCTCGACTATCTACACTTGACCATCATGCTCCTCCCGCTTGTATTGCTGTTGGCGGTGCATGTTTTGTCAAGCTATGACCCGAGGTCGGTCCCGTTTTCAGTTTTCTTTTCCGAGAGGGAATCAATACATCATGCCGGAGGTTCGCCTTGGGGTTTAGGAGTTGTATTGGTTGTAGTTTTGTTTATGATTTCTCACCAGTCGTATTTCCATGAGTCGTGGTTTCCTTTTCTTAGAAGGCACAGATAGTTTAATTGTTTCCTCATGGTCTTGAAACATATAAATAACTAACAGAATTTTAAGTTTTTCTAGATACTTATGGTTGTATAATGAATCAAAATATATAGCCATTATAATTATGGGACATGTATGTCCATGGATTTCACATTAGAGTTAACAATGAAGGTACAATATGTCTAGTGCTTTTAATTTATCTTGTAATTACTGTTTTTCATCTTAAATGGAATCCCCTTTTACCTTCAAAACAATATTCTGTAACAATAATGTGTGATCATATTTACTGCTTAATGTTTTATACTACTATTGACAATAATTTAAAGATTAATTGACTATAACCCAAAGGAATGTATATATGTATGCTGTTATACAGCTATAATCTTCCTTATCTGATTACCATATATGGGAGGCAATTCTCTGTTAAACATTGTACCAAACACCGTCTAAACATCAACAATTTCTCTAATATTAATTCCTCGAACCATGTATTCACATTCCACCCAATTGAAACAATATGCAAATAAGCACAAGCACAACAATACAACATACAATTTTAAAAATATAACTCACATTAGCCAAAACACTGTTCAGATGGAAGCGGGCCAGGTAGCGACCCGGTCTCATATATTTGCAACCCGAAAACAACCACTATCCCAACAAGAGTCAAATAAGCTAAGCCTTCAGCCGCACCAAGCAACCCAAAGGGGCCAGCCGGTAAACCCGACCCGGTTCGCACTTTAGTAACAATCGACCAAACCACAATACCAGCCACAATTAGATAACTCACCCCTTCCAATGCACCAATTGACCCGCCTGGACCCGGTGGTAAGCCGCAGCCAGTGGTTTTCAAGGTGTAGAGAGAGAAGGCTATGACTGGGGAGGCTACAAGGCCCGAGACAGCGATGCCGAGGGAGAGAGGGGAGGAGGATGAGGTGGCAGTAGTTGGGTCCTCTTTGGCTTTGCATAGGAGGGAGGGGCGGGGAGAGTGGTGAAGAGAGAAGGGGTGAAGGCGGTTGAGAGGGTATCGATTTAGAGGTGCTCGTAGGATTGGTCGGAGAGGGCTAAGGGAAGCCATTGCCATAATTTTTAATGGTGTTTGTGTAAGGTTATCCAAATGATCAGAAACGGACGGAGGGAAGGGAAACGGAGAGGTGCCAGAGAAATGTGCTTGGGTTCTCTGTTCTAGACTTCATGGGTTGAATGCTGTTGTAAGTTACTGACAAATCGATCGGGGTAACTGTTATGCACGTCACGTTTGATTACAACATGACGTGATAACTAACATGCATAATTGTTCTTTATAAATTTTTATTACATAACATTATAATTTTTTTATCACATTATGTCACGTTACGTGATCAAATCGTGTCAATCACATCACATCGCGATTAAATATCATTATTTATACTTAGTTTACAATTAACAAACCAACTTTCATGGCTACAAGATTCTGAATCGTCTCATCTAGGAGATGATATCCTCTCGATTGCTCGCGTTGAGGATGATGAATTTGTTTGTGATTTCGGCCGAGTCAAGAGTTCTTAGTATTATTATTAGCAGCACAACAACTATATATGTGGTTGTAAGGGTATCATAGGGAGGAAAAAGTACAGAATTAAATTGAAGCTACTCAACAATAAAAAAAACAAAAGAAGAGAACTAGAATCACTTGTGAGGATTTTGGACAATCAAGTTTTTTAAGAATGAAAATAAATGAAAGATATATAATTATTGTTTAGAGTAAGCATATAATAATATTTTATAGATCCACAATTGGGCTGAATAATTCCTGAAATTGTTTAATATTAAGAAACTTAACTCTCATCTTTATTTCAAACATATTAATTTCGAATTGCAATATCATGGCTTAATAGAGGATGTTTTGGGAGGTGTTAATAACAATCTGAATGTGGCGTCTCAGATTTTGAAATTTATGATTTCTAACCATTCCGAGAATAGAAAGATCATTGTTTCGGAAGGAAAAAAAAAGTCACTGAAATGTCCATAAAAATAAAGGTTTGATGGAAGAAGCCACGCGCAATGAGAATTACAGTGTAAAATATGTGGTTCTAGTATCATGTGAAAATAATATTAGCTTGAATGTTATGGATAATGGGTTAATTTCAAGGTTTTAAATAGCATTTATAGCGCTATAGCTTTTAAGGTCCAAAAAAGCTATAGCGCAGCTATTACGTTGCTATAGCTATATATTTAGAACCCTGGTTAATTTTATCTGTACCGATTGAGCCTAGATGGGAGGGGGAGGATGACATGTATTTAAGGGACACCTTCATTTGATAAAAGAGTATATTTGTCAATTATGTTTTTAAAATAACTAAATAAAAATTATATAGATAAAATGGGATGAAAAAAATGTTAATTTTTTTGTATAGATATTGAATATAATGATGTTTTTATGGAAAAATTGACTATTTTAAAAATTTATATGAACACACTTAAAGTTTCCCAATTTTTTTTTTGTCTCTAATTATCACATTCTCTCTCCCTATATTAGTTTTGGAAATCTAATTTTCTTTGAAAGTATCATGGTTTGTTGGACTATTAGTAGCAACCACCCTCACTAGAATTTCTCATGCTTAAATTCAGGCAGTGTTAAGAATCGTCGAGCTATTGAGAAGCGTTGATTCGTGTACAAAATCTGGTCCAAGTTCATGTCTTGTTTTTTGTAAAATATAATCTGCCGCGTAGAACTTGCATCATATTTTGACACGGGTTATGTACAATTGAGTAACGGGTTAATTTCCATTGACGATATTGGAAACATAGTGACAAATGAATTATTCGGGTTCGGTTTGGCAAGATTAAAAATTCGTGATTCGAGAATAATTCGGGTATAATTCAAAATTATACATTGAGTCCGGACCAGAGATCTTAGTCCCAAAAAGAAAAGAAAAAATTAAAAAGACACATTTTAAGACATTTTGTGGAATGTTCCACATCACTATAAAAGTAGTAACTTATGAACATGGATTACTCATTTTCTTAATCAATTAACAAATTGTTTTATTTGGAATTTAAACCGTGTGACTTGTGTGGACAGAAAAGTTTTGAAGTTTTGAACTTCCTTTTATATGAGATCAGGCCTATTAATATAAACAAGCCTTAAAAAAAGGTGTTGGGAGAAAAAGCCTTGTGTCCGGTTTCTACTGCCTTTTCTATTGCTCCCTAGTGTTATGAAAACGGGGCGGTCCGGTCCGGGACGGTTTAAACCCGCCCGGTCCACAGGTATCCCGGTCCACGGGTCCGGTTTTCAGAGGCCGACCCCGGCCCTTGATGGAACCACGGGTCCGGGGCGGTCGGGTCCACGGGTCTGGGGGATCACGGGCCGGTCCGGTCCGGCCGGTTTTTTTTTTTTTTTTGCTGTTTTTTTTTTCTGTTTTTTTTCCAATTCAATCTTGTTGTTTTGAACCGAACAATTTTTGTTATAATAAGACGAACAATTTATATTACAAAAATTCGGTTTTGATATTACAAAAATTCATTAAATCAATTGCTTAAGAAAAAAAACGAATTATTCTAAAACAATTAATCTGAACTGCTCATTATATTTTTGAACAATTGATTTAAAAACAATTAACCTCGAACAGTTAATCTGAACTGCTCATTATATTTTTTTTATATGAAAATATAATTAGTGACTAAATTTTACACAAATTATTGCACAAGATTGCACACTGATCCCAGTCTTTGGGGATTTCGATCCAATTCGTTTGAATTGATCCATACCAGATGATATAAATACCTTCAGAAATGATTGATTCACCATATTGTCCCCAAACTCAAAAATTCCAATAATCATTGTAAAATTCAAATTATTTGATTAATAATAATACTTGCATTAAATGTTATCATTTTTTATTAATATGACATAGCATAAAGATATATTGAATAATTGAATAGAATACCCTAGTTCTATTTCAAGATATGTCACATTGTTAGTGTTTCATTTTAAAATTATAAGCTAGTTACATGTATTTGTGTTAAGTTAATATGTTGTCAATAGTTCTAGGTAAAATATGTTGTCAATATTTGTGTTAATAAATTTTAAATTAGCAATAGTTCTAGGTAAAATATATACATATTCTTAGTTATTATTTATACTTTCTAAGCTTGTTTGATAATTTTGAAGTAAGAAATGTTATTTATGGAACATTGTTGCCATCTTCATTGTTATTAATTGACTAGTCAACATGATGAATAACCTTTCATGACTTATTTTCCTTATTTTCCTATTATAAAATAGCTAGGTTGCATTATTAAATTACAGTATTCAATTTATTAGCTATGTTGCATTATTATTCTTAAGACTTAATTAGGATACAAGACCTATGTTGCATTATTATACGTGACAAAATACGCCACTGTTTTATTTCAGAACCTGGTTTGAAGTGCGACAACTATGATATGAAATACCATAGTCTCTAATATTTATAGTATCATATTTAACCTTCTAAATTTTAAAAACTAAATAATTTATCCAATCTATTAACTTTTCTAATTTACACAAGGATATAAATATCATTGTATGTCATCGGTCCCATTCGGTGTGAACCAGGTTTAGGACTCAAGAATTTTAAAGGACCGGTTCAATTGCAACCGGTCTGGTTTGAACGGACATCTCCAATGAAGAATAGAATATATGCTTAAAAAAATTCAAATTTGATTTATTACAAAAATAATTCGAATTAAATATAAAAATATGATTTATTCAAATTACATACATTATTTATTACAGAATTAATAAATAATTCGGATTACATACATTATTCAAATTTGATTTATCACAAAAATTCAAATTCAATTTGATTATATTATTAAGTATTATATAAATTAAATATAAAAATATGGGTACAATAACACAAGGATATATCAAAATATCAAACCTACTCTCTTTTAACAAGAAAGATGAGTGGTTGTGGTGGTAAAGCAACATTGTGTTTGGGAACCAACGTGGGTTCGATTCTTGCTTGGCACAAAAAAAAATTTTAGCCTTGGGTCTATGCGCGGTGCACAGAGTAGTATTGGGTGGTCTGGGTCTATGCACGATGCACGTTGCTACAGTAACAAGTTCGGGTCCAGCGGGTAAGCCGGGTCGGTCCGGGTTTAGTTCGGTCTGGGACGGGTACACGGGTCTAAATCAATGGGGTCGGTCCGGTCCTGTGGGAAGAAAACCAAACCGGCCCGTTCCTGGACCGGACCGTACCTAACCCCTGTCCGGAACGGGTCCGGTGCACGGGACGGGCCGGTCCAGGTCTGGTCCACGGTTCTGCCAGTCCGGTCCTGGACCGGCCAGGTCTTTTCAAAACACTACAATACTGTCTGAGAGCGCCAAGGTATCTATAAAAGGAGGTTGGGGTGCATGAGAGTTAGGTACTACCTGGACGGGGTCAATGAGTCATCAAGGAGACTCGTGGCCTAATTCGTTAAATTTCGCGAATAATTCGTTAAAAACGCGATTAATTCGTAAAATTTGTGTTTTATTCGGTCAAAGGTTCGGTCAGCCGAATAATTCGCTATTCGGTTCAGAAACACCATAAAACGTTTTATTCGCGAATTAAACATGAATCTTGTCACTATGCTTGAAAGTGAAACTATTCCTCACATTATTTTACCTACATAATATTTTATCAAGATATACTCTTGTATGTTTATTAGATAATAACAAAATTTATTTATGCATATATAGCTTATTTGATATTAATTAAATAATCTAAATAAAAAGACAGTCATAGAGAAAATTTCATTTGTATATATTTGTAAATTTCCGGTTGAAAATAAACTATTTTGTCATGTTTCATATTTCATATGAATCACATAATATAAAAGAGTGTATGGTATTATGCATAGCGTATATTGGTCCTCGTTATGAATTCTTATCTTTATTTTGAAAGTTCTAATGGTCGATCCGAATCTCCATATAAAAATATATTTGAAGACAAATTTTATGTTTTAAAAATATTTTTACTATTTTTAGATAGATACAAAATCACTTGAAATGAACATTCTAGACCATAAAAAATAATGATTTTCTATCTATTTTAAAAACTAGTAAAAAGTTTCTAAAAAATATAAAACTTAGTTTGCAAATAAATATTCATATAAGTGCATTTGGATGAAGGCTTGAGTTAGTGAGAATAGTGAGCTAACTCAACTCTTGGTTGAGTTAGTAGAATAGCACGCTAAACCACAAAACACAAACAAAAATAGGCCCTTTTTGCTAACCCAAACACATCTAAACATAAAATAGTAGTTCGGAATAGTAGTTCCGAACACATCTAAACATAAAATAGTAGTTCGGAATAGTAGTTCCGAACACATCTAAACTTAAAATAGTAATTCGGAATAGTCGCTAACCCGGATTAACACTATTCTTTACCTCATCCAAACGCACATGGTGAACGGTTCGGATTGACCGTTAAAATTTTAGAAACGAAAATAATGATCAATACTATGGACCAATATGTGCTATACATAGTCTCATAGCCTCACTCATATAAAAATGATAAAACATTATGTATGCTTTTTAGTATTTTATTAGTTTTACTATTGAAATTTTACTATAAAACTATTTCTACTTAATTAAGATTTAAATGATTGAGTTGTAGAAGTTTAGTACGATTTTATTATGTAAATAATTCTTTGTTCTTTTAAATGACCTAGTATCTTTAAAAAATAGAAAGCTGATATGAGTACCCGTAGTTGAGTACCCGCACTGTACCCGCACATAAACTGTCATAACTGTTTGTGGGGACCGCAACCGTTCCAAAACTGTAATTTTGTTTTACAAATATTAATAGTAACATTGTGAAGTATTTATATCTATACAAGCCAAGTATTTATATCTATACAATGAACTACATATATGATATATGAATTTTCCTTAAAAAACCGTGCCCGCACCTTTTTTTGAAAAATCCTTGCGTCGTACCCGCATTAGGGGACCACACAACCGTTCCAAAACTGTAATTTTGTTTTACAAATATTAATAGTAACACTGTGAAGTATTTATATCTATACAAGACAAGTATTTATATCTATACAATGAACTACATATATGATATATGAATTTTCCTTAAAAAATCGTACCCGCACCTTTTTTTGAAAAATCCTCGTGTCGTACCCGCATTAGGGGACTACACGACCGTTCTAAAACTGTAATTTTGTTTTACAAATATTAATAGTAACATTGTGAAGTATTTATATCAATACAATGACCTACATATATGATATATGAATTTTCCTTAAATAACCGTACCCGCACCTTTTTTTGAAAAATCCTTGCGTCGTACCCGCATTAGGGGACCACACAATCGTTCTAAAACTGTAATTTTATTTTACAAATATTAATAGTAACATTGTGAAGTATTTATATCTATACAAGACAAGTATTTATATATATACAATGAACTACATATATGATATATGAATTTTCCTTAAATAACCGTACCCGCACATTTTCTTGAAAAATCCTCGCGTCGTACCCGCATTAGGGGACCACTCAATATTTTTTACATATGACACTAGATGACGTCTGAAAGTATTAATATCAAGTACTACAAGTATTTATACATCTGCACTAAAATATTTTTATCTATGTGGTCAACTATTTTTGTTAGAGGAAGATTGATGCGGTGATGATTGGGTAAGGTTGATGCGGTGATACGTAGTCCCCACTACTTCATTAGAGGAAGGTTGACGCGAATCATAGAGGAAGGATGTTGCTGGAATTTTAGAATAATAATTAGTGGGGAACATATAATATCTTTTTAGAATAATAATTAGTGGGGACCATATACTTAATGGAGACCATAGTACATTATTCCTCTAAGTGCGGGTACTGTAGCGCGGGTACTAAAATAATTATTCTAAAAAATATCTGTTGATATTCATTTCACAAATTTTTATTTTTGTTCTCACTTTTAATCAATAAATTTATAAAATATAGTGTTTAGTTGTCTGAAATCACAGTTCATTTATACATAATATTATAAAGTATTTTAGTTTTATTAATATGTAAAAATTACATAAGTAGAAAATAATTAAACAAATGAGCCAAATCAAACTCGTTCCAAGTTTGGGTTCGTACAGTAATGACTTATTCGTTAATAACAGAAACAAAAAACCAAATCGACAACTCAAGTACTCAACGCAACCTTCAAATTCCATGGAATCGACAATTGAATCTCTCAACGCCGCGTACCAGGATTTCATCTCCGCCGCCACGACCGTGCTGGAGTTGCGTCACAGCTCCGGTGGAGAGGACACTCCGGCCACGGCCACCGCCTTGGAGGTGTTTAAGCAAAGGTGGGAGCTTTTTCGCGTTGCGTGCGACCAAGCCGAGGAATTGGTCGAGTCCGTACGACAGCGGATCGGGTCCGAGTGCCTTGTCGACGAAGCAACTGGTGCCGGCGCTGGCGGTGCGAGTGGTCCTGGTTCACAGGGTATACCGCCGATTAGTGCTGTACGGCTCGAACAGATGAGCAAGGCGGTGCGGTGGCTTGTGATCGAGTTGCAGCACGGATCGGGCGGTGCGGCCGGCGGTGTGGCGGGTGGTGGGGTCGGCCATGGGGGTGGAGCCCACCCGCATGGCCCGGGGCCTACAGGGTTTGATGCTAGGTTCACTGAAGATGGGGCCCAGTAGGTAGGTTAGTTTATTAAAATTGTTACTTTTTTTTTTATGGGCGAATTAACGATGATTGTTGTGAGGTGTTGGATGTATGTTTTAATTGTTTTGGGGATGGAGAGATATATGTCCGAGAAAAATTAGGGATGGCCTTTGATTAGTTAAGGAATGGGGTTTCTTATCAGGTTTCTGAGAATTAATTTTAGTGGTCTTTGATGGAGAGTAACAGAATCTCTGTTTGTTTTTGGTTGGTAATTGAAACCTAAGTCAGTTAAACATGAAGACAGACCATTAGAATTATTTTTAACTGGTTGTACTGGAACAATAGAACATAAGGATTGCTTTTGAGTTGGTTCAATTGGCCAATTAGATGCTGTAACATTAAATTGAAAGATGGCCACATAAATGAAGGACAAGAAATGTTGAAACATTATTTGATCTCTACTATTGTTACAGGATCAACAACAATCCTTAGAACTCTTCCACAAAATTATTGACAAGCATACACAATAGTAACATACTCATACTTACAATCAAAATCCTCACCAACTTATTACATTAATACAATTTTTACATAACTGAGCACGCATTAGGGTTCTCATCACTGAAAACCTGAGGCTGTGCATACAAGCCATACTGTGCATGATGCGGTGGATATGAGGCATACTGTATGTGAGGCGGTTGGTACGCATGGTAAGCGTGGTTTGCCGGATAAGCAGGGTATGCTGGGTACGCATATTCTACATGAGGAAAAGGATGCCAGTAGTCATATTTTTTCAACTCTTCTTCTTTGGGCTCTTCATCTTTTTTATCTTCCTCCTTTTTCTCCTCTTCCTTTTTCTCTTCTTCAGGGACTATCAATGCTTGCCTTCCTGTTCTTTTATGGACATGTTCAACTAACACATTGGGGTCAAATATGCCTTTGACTAATATTTGATCATTTGCTATGTCTGTTTCAACTGACTGCACACCTATAAAATATGTAAACACAATTTTAACAAAAGAGTGTATGTATTTTTTTTCTAATATTATTTATGAGATGTCTTTTAGTCGAATATGGGGGAGAATGGATTATGTACCTTCCATCTTCTTTATTCTCTTTTGTAAGATTTGTGCACATGTTTCGCAATGCATCCTGATCTTAAGCACCACAGTAATCGGCTTCGGCTGTAGGCCAAGCAAAGTTAATTAGGTCTAACTCGAAGAATGAAAAAAAACTGAAACTAATATATTGTAACAAATCAATTTTCATTGCCCAATAGTACAAAAGAAACTTTACTGCAAGCTCTGAACTAGGCAAACCGAACTGAACTAGGGGTGTTCATTGGTTCGATTTCAACCGACCGAACTGAACTAGGCAAACCAAAGTTATAATCCGGTTTCTAAAATAGAACTTAACGGAACCAATTTAGCATTGCAACCGAACCGAACTGAATCAAAGTTTTATTTCGGTTTGTTCGGTTCAAACCAAAATATATTAATTTTTTTATTTAAAGCAATTGATTTATAATAAACTGAAGTATATTAAGAAATAAACCGGGGTATTAAGAAATAAACCGGGATATTAAGAAATAAACCGAAGTATTTAAAACAATTGATTAAGAAATAAACCCGGGTATTAAGAAATAAACCGGGGCGGTCCGGACCAAATTCATTATATATAAAAATTCGATCAGTTCGGTTATTTCGGTTTTGAAAATTTTCAAACCGAACTGAACCGAAATTAGAATTCAATTTTAAAAAGCAAATCGAACCGAACCATTAAACCGAAAAAACCGAACTGTTTGGTCCAAACTAATTCGGTTCGGTTCAAAACCGACTAAACCGGACCCAATGAACACCCCTATTCCTAATCCTTTTATTATTAAATAATAATAATTATTATTATATTATTATTGTTCTTCTTATTCTTATTAATGTTGTTGTTGCTGCTGCTATTGTTGTTGTTATTGTTTTCAATTTTTTTTTTTTTTTAAAAGCAGCTCTTCCTAATTTTAGAACTAAGGGACAGAAGGGCAAGCATTATTTGCTCAATTGGTTAAAATTAGTAGTACCTCCTCTTTTTTCTCTTCTGGTGGTGGTGCTTCTTCTTTTGGTGGTTCCTCTTTCTTCTCTTCTTCGGGAGGTGGAGGCAGAGGAGAGATCAGTTCCACTCTTCTACCGGTCTTTCTTTGAACTCTCTCACATATTTTTGCCGGGTCGGCGGCTTTTCCCTTCACTACTACTGTCTTCGCTCTACTATCTGCCTTCACTTCTTCTACCCCTGCTTGTTTTATATTCATACACAATGTTATCATCACATACAGTCTATCATCTTTAAGTTTTGAAGTGGTTCAAAGTGATTACCATATCATCTAAATCAAATTTCTAACTTTTGGTGCTATATGAGCCAATATCTAATTGTTGATATAATTTGAAAATAAGTAAGAAACCTTCAAATTGTCTAAGAGATTTCTGAACTTTTCTCGCACAACCCTCACAATGCATGTCTACTTTAAGAACAATCTCGGGCGGCTCCGGTGCCTCTTCTTTCTTCTCCTCTTCCTTTTGCTCCTATGCACCATTTCACAATATTAATAACCTCAGTTAGGCCTTTCATCCTTTACCAGTTTATATAAATGCTGGAACAGCATTATTTGACAAGTACAAAAGGGAATAATTCTTTTTCATTGGCATAAAGATGAGGACACCTTAAAAGCTTGATGGAACTATTTCCTGAGCAATTACTTGAATTGTCATGATATACATTTTGTTATGTTAATGGAGAGAGAAGCTGAAAAGCTGGTGAAGGCATGTTATGGAAATTCATGTGAGAGGTCCTAGACTATGTAATGAAGAAGTGAGAAATTATTATATATTGTGTGATTCACTGATAGGTTTTAAGAAACATTCCCATATTACTATACAAAATCAATCCGACATTTCTGTGTGCCAATTAAGTGGCGAGCTGAAGAATTAATGCTATGCAGGATTCAACATACCTCTCCCATGTCTTCTTAATAGGAAAAACCCTCTGATTTAAAGATACAGTTGCTCTTCTAGTTTGATGTTCTCTTTTGGTTAAAAGGTGTAGAGAGAGAACCTGAGGCCCTCTGCTCTTTCCCTGCTTCTGTGCTTTTAACACAATTTTACAAAGGTTGCCTCATTTATATAGCCAACACCCAACGGAGTAGATTTCCTATTTTCTTGGTAAAATAATTTTTTACCAATATTCATTATTATTTATAAATAAAAGTCCTTTTTTATTCTTGAGTTGGGTAGTCACAATCACTTCAACTTAACAGACCTTTTTACCCGAAATTTTTAAAGTTATCATTATCTCAAAAAAATAAACCAAAAAACCATCAAATTTGAGTATTTCGCAGAACCATTCTGCGGCCCCATATATATATATATTGGTTTTTTATCTAATTAAAACAGAGGCACCACGTGGGGATATTACTTTAATATTTTTTTTTGTTCTTGGAATGCATGCCCGTATGAGATATCTCAAAGTTTGCTGCACCAAAAAAGATATATATATATATAGGCCGTAGAACGCCTGTGCGGTCCCCAGCATTTGGGCTGCATAATGGTTCTGCGGACCTCTGGCTGGAGTCGCAGAACCTCTGGCTGGTTCCGGGGCCGTGGTAGATCTCGAAATACCCAGAGTTTTTGGTTTTTTGGTTTATTTTTTTTGAGATAATGGTAACTTTAAAAATTTCGGCCTTTTGTCCTCTATAGCCATATTTAGCTGTGGGATAAGAGGTCAGAATAAATCTCTTACTCAACACTTATAAGCTAGATTCACTGTGATAGATAAAGAGTTATTTTAAAATATTTTATTTCTCTAGACGGATTAAATTAAGTCATGATTTTAAGTTGCCAAACAAGATATAAAAAGAAGAAGAGTAAGATGTAATAAGTAACTTAGTTTTTCTTAAACTTACGTAGCCACCAAACATAATTAATATTATATCAGAGTTAATATTTAATATTATATCGTATTTTTTTTCTTTCTTTTTCTCTTCGCTATTTATGACCTTTCTTCAAATAACAAAAGAGTGCTCCTGTAATGCTTTTCAATAGAAAATTATATGGTTTATTCTGCGGAAGAGCATCAATATTCAGAAATGTATTGGAATTTTCACCTCCGACTCGTCTACTTATAATAGCGTGCTATATAGTTGTGTAAAACAAATTTTGTTTTTTGAGTAAAATTGGAGATTAAACGGTTAAACCACCCAACTATTTAATATCTTCAAAAAATTCTCCAATTCAGATTTTAAACATGGGATCTAATATTCACAATTTTTAACCAGTCAAAATCAAATAAGTGTATCTTATGATAGGTGGATGAATCAGAGACCATAGTACCATCATGGTAGCTGGCAATCCTCATAAATGTATGGTGCCTTTCTCAAGGAATATGATACAGTCAAAAGCTAAAAAAGCACACCAACTTTATGAATAGTTTAGGGCCAGGGGTGATCATATCCTTAATTTGTGGGATCCCCTCGTCGGACTGTACTAAATCATGGTACTATTTAAACAGTACCTGATTCTTAATTAGTTGTAGGCCAGGGTTATTTGGTGCGTCAAAGTGACAAATGTTTTATTTTTCTTAATATGTATTCAGTAGCAGTCGTGGAATTATATGAGATGAGATCCCACAAGTAAATGATATAATTTCTTATTATTTTATTGATAAAATGAATTTATACCAGTATGTTGGTGTCAGGGAACTAATATCTATTGAAATGTTAATAAATATATATAGTACTTGTTTATCAAAGTTTTATCCGGCGCCGTGATTGGGTTTTTTTTTTTATTTTACAGAAAAAGGCCGGTATGATTTATCCGGCGCCGTGACAGATACGAATTAGGAGACGGCCCCTGAGCACCAAGTGTGGATAAAAGCAATCAATGCCTCAATGATTGGGTTGGGAATTGGCGTTTTATTCTCGGAACCCCACGTCGTTTTCTTTTTTCTTTTTTGGTTTCTGACGTCGTTTTAATCCAAACTTCCAAGTCCTAACGTGTGGACAATAAACAAAAATTTAACCTCTAACACCTTGTTTGAATAGAGGGTAGAGGAAGGGAAGGAATGGAAAGAAAATAATTTTTTTGTCGAATTGTGTTTGGTTGACAAAATTATGTCGGAAGTGAAGAGTAAAGGAGGGGAAAGGTTTAACCTTATATTATTATAATTAACAGAATCGGTTTTCCTTCTGATTTGGAGTGTAACGGATGGAAATAAATTTTGTTATAAATATTTTTAGAACAAAAAACACAAATATCCAACTCTATATCTTACCTATATAATTCTTATACAAATTTTTTGTTACAAACCTACAACAACTACTGAATTTCTCATTAACTTTTTAAATTTAATCAACCAAACAAAAAATAAAACGGAATAAAAAATTAAATTTATTTTTTCTCATTAATCATTCAAATACAAAAAGTTAAATATGTTAACATTCTTTTTTATTTTATTCTATTTCATTTTATTTTTCACCTCCCTTCCTTCCTGTACTCTCCATCTAAGGCTCTAACCCATTATCACCAAATCCTACTAAAATTTTCCAATAAACAAAAAGAACAAAGCTTTCTCCAATTTACAAACGTGTTGACTACTCTTAACGCGGCTTGCTTTAGTTTCCTCTCCCACACCAGTTCGATTCAAATTTGTTAATCTTTTGCAGCCTTTCCAACTCATTTGGACAATTGGACCATATAATATCAAATGAAGAGGATATTTTTTTAACAATTTGTTTATTATATGATGATTTTATTATTCTTTAAGAATACTTTTTTACTTTTTAAATTCAAAATTATATTATGATCTATATGAAAATATAATGCGCTTATTAGAAGCGGAACTAGAAAATTTAAATAGGGAGTTGAAACTTAAAATTCATAATTTGTGATTAATGGGATTTTAATATAAATATATCCATAATCACTAAATAGAGTTCTAACCACCACTACACATCTAAATTTTATGAGAGAGTCTAAACTGTATGAAAACTTTTGAAAATAAAAAATCTAATTAAATTTTAATATATATTATTAAAAAAAAGTGAAATTATAGGGGCGGTTCAAACGCCCTGGACAAAGTGTCGATTTGTCCCTACTTATCATGTTATAGAAATGATAAAGTTTAATGTATGTTTCATCCTACTATTTGAAACTTTAATGATTTAAACTTAATTAATGGTTCTTAATGTACCTCATATAATACTAAAATTATTTAAAATATTATGAGCGAGGTTATGGTATTATGCAAAGCAAACACTGGTCCGTACTATGACTCAATATCACCATTTTCGAAGTTCAAAAGTATATCCAAACCGCTCAACATGATCTATATATAAAAATGTACTTCGAGACCACATTTTTATTTTTCAGAAACTTTTACTCTTTTTATATAGGTAGAAAATCATTTAATCTAAAAGATTATGGGCCATCCAAAAATTTTCTACCTATCTAAAAAAATAGTGACTAAATTTTACATTTCAAATTTTACAGAATGTAAAATTTAGTCACCAAGTACATTTTCATATAAAAATCATGTTGAGCGGTTCCGATTGACTTTTTGAACTTTGAAAACGAAAATATAAAGTCATAGTACAGACCAATCTGCGTTATGGATAGTACCATAGTCTCATTAAATATTATTATTGAGTTATCTATGTATCTAATAACATTTAAAAAAAAAAGAGGGTATCTAATAACATATATATACAAACTTTTTATTATCATCCTTATTTGAATTGAATTGAAAAATTATTTGTCAAAAGTGATTTCTTTCTTGTATATATAATTAAGTAAATATTATATAGTAGGTAAACAGAAAACTAAATGATTATATAATGACTATAAAACAAATACATGAAAAGAAGTCAAAAGTTTCGTAGATTTTTGAAGAAACTACTAAAAGCATAGGCAATTGCAACATCGGAACTCAAGGAAAAATACTTATTTTTGACATGCACTTTGATACGTCCCTTCCCAAGGGGGCCGGGCCGTACTTGGACTCGGTCCAGTAAGGTGCGTAAACGTTCTGTTCCTGGGAAGCAGGCCGCGCGGAGGCTGGCTGCCGAAAGTGTAGCTCGTCCCGGTTCGGGCGAATCGGGCCGAGAGGGTGGACACGCGGGGTGTCGGAGGGGTATTAACGCTCTAACCCTTTTTAATACCTCCTCTGGTTGTAATGAATGCGGTCCCTTTTCTGGGGGATTTCTCTGCCTTAAATAGGGGTCGCCTTTACTGTAGCGGGGTCTTGTCACCATTAATGATGGGGACCCGCGTAACTGTTTTGGAGGCGTCCGCATGATAGGCGATAATATCCGCATGATCTGGCGCAAGCCGAATCAGCGAGGCCGTACGTCGGCCTTTTTCTGGCTGTTCGGCATGCTTAGGCTTTGAGCCTCGTTTTATTTTACTCCGAGCTGGCCCCTGTGAGAGGTCCGAGTCCCGGGCAGTTCTTGACCTCGGGCTGGCCCCGGGAGGGGGTCCGAATCCCGGGCTTTTCTTGACCTCGGGCTGGCCCCGGGAGGGGGTCCGAATCCCGGGCTTTTCTTGACCTCGGGCTGGCCCCGGGAGGGGGTCCGAATCCCGGGCTTCTCTTGGTCGTGGCCTGTTTCTGTAGGGGGAGGGGGCCTATTCTATTTCATTCTATTTTGGGCCGGCCTTTTGTGTATTTTAAATCTAGGAGTGCTTTATCGGGCCAGGCCTGGGCCTTTTCAGGTCCATCGGTACATGGACCTATCATTAGCCCCCGAAGCCGAAATGCATCAGTATGACGCTTTCGGGTTCTTGATTAGGCGGCTTCGGTCCTATCGTGGGAGTTTTCTTGGCTCATCTCGGCTTCTAACTTATTTTAATGTTTGCGAGTGTTAGCCCTCGAGTTGATCTTGGGAATTTTTATGAGGTATTTGTTTGTTGTCAGCCCCCGAGTTATCCGTCGGGGTTTTTCTGTTCGTATATTGGTTATTTTGAAGTTCTCGTTTATATGATCTCGCGTCGCACCGCTTATTGGTTACGCATAGTATGTGCCAATTTTGCTTTGTCGTTATATTTCATAATTTTTGTTGTTGGCGGCCCCCGAGTTGGTCTCGGGGTTTTTGTGTTTTCCAGATAGTTTTAACCTGTGTTATCGTTTTTTCCCTGTAAGGTCGTAATTTTGCTATTTACAAAGTTTGCGAGCGTTTGGTATGCCCTGTCTCGGGTAAGTGTCCGACTGATTGTGTCGGCGTGTTGGGTGGCTTTGGGTAGCTAAGTGTTTTTTAGACGAGCTACGCTTGGTGTTCCGCGCCGTCGTCGTCTCTTCTTCTTGTTTTTTTTTTTTTTTTTTTTTTTTTTTGGCGCGTCACGGAGGGTATGGCGAAAATCATAAGCATTTGTTGATATTAAAATATTCTTAAATAGCATGGCGCTCAAACACGACATGAAATCGGGACCATACAATGCCTAATAGATAAGGAAATATTGAAATCAGACCACGCGCTCGTTGTCAGTATCCTCAAAGAGGTTGTCCGCGTGGATTTCTTCTGGAGTGGCGGTATACAGGCTCGGGCCTCCGGAATTGCGGGATAAACATCCAGGGCATTTCCAGAACCGGCGTCGGGGGTCCGCGCGGCCTCGGATGTCATAGTGTTCGAAGCAGCTCCACTCATAGCACATCCGGCATTTCGCCATTTCGTGCTTGGGCCCCTGATCGTGGCATATGACACACCAACGCAGCTTGGGCTCGAAGTCGACGTCGTCATAGATGTTGTTCTCGTCTTCCTTAGTGAATGAGGGTGCACCGGCGAGGAGGAGGTCAATATAGTCGCAGATTTGGAGGTCCTCGTTATGAAGCATCCATTCCAAATCTTCCTCGGAGAATCGTTGGCGGAGGGCCCATCTCTCTGTAGGAGAGAGGACTTGTCGTGGGTTATAAGAGCGACGAGGTTTGGGGGGAGGTTGGTCGCGGCTACTTTGACCTTGGTCCGCGGGCCTCTTAGATTTTGAAACCACTTGTTTGAAAGGCATGTTTGTTTAGGGGGATGGACTGAGAATGAGGAAGATGGTTGTCCCCTCTTACGTAATGTGAGGTTGGTATTTATAGATGTAAGGCGGTACTGCGGCTATAAATGATGTGGGTCCCAGGCAACCCATGATGTATAGTCGTCGACTTTTTAGTTGATTGGCGTTAGGCCGCGGGGTATATGGTCGACAAGAATGTCAGTGTGTGTCTGGAGGAACCTTCGCGGGGCCGAAATTTGGCCAATCGTGATATGGTAAAGGTGGACTGTTCGATACCGTAAGGAGTTTTGTCGACGAATTCAACTGTTTGTTTTTATAAGTGTAATAATGTTACATCGGAATGATACATATTTTGTAGACAACATTTGTCTTTAGTTGATACATGACAACAGATACATTTGTCCTAGTGAGCTACGATGTGCAGGGCGACTCGTTCCCTGTATACCCGCATGGCTGCCGAGGTGGGACCTGAGGCAGGCGGAAGAGACATTTCCCCTTCGGCAGTTGCACTCCGGGGTCCTCTTCGGCAAGAAGACGGGTGTGATGTCGCAACTTAAGGAACATTCAGGCGAGGATCTCGTTATCGGTGTCCTCATATGTATTGTCCGCTTCGAGCTCCTCCTTGGTGGCTGTGTATAAGGTTGGTCCTCCGAAGTTGAGGTCGATGCAGCGGGGGCATCGCCAAAACCGACGGCGGGGATCGGAGCGGCCTTTTATATCGTAATGATACATGTGGCGCCACTCGAAGCATGTTCGGCATTTGACCATCTCGGTCTTGGGATCTTGATCGTCGCACACGAAGCACGTGCGCAACGACGGCGCCGTAGGTTGGATGGCATTCTCGTCTTCCGGGGTGAATTTCGGGCATGAGCTGAGCTTGAAGTCGAGGAAATCTCGGATTCGAAGGTTCTCGTGGGTTAGCATCCATCCTAAGTCCGAGTGTGATACGTCTTGTAACAATACCCACCTCTCGCCTTCCGACAGTATTCGCAGTGGTGGCTGCGTGGGGTTAGGCCGGGGTCGGTGGGGAGGCGAATCGCGGGGGAGGGTAATGTTGAGACGTCGTTGCTCGGGTTTGTTAACCGAGTCGTTCGACGACATTGTGAGGGTAGATGTGGTGAGGGTTAGTTGACGGAATGGAGAATTGGTTGGTGAGGAATGGTCTTCTTATGGCTGAGTGGGCCAATATATAGGCGGGGTGGTGCCATTGGTTATCGTGTCTGGGCCCCATCGACTCATAAAAGCTGGGGCTAGGTGACTTGACTGGACGAGCGTAGCCCTGTTGTTTTGACTGGTGTTAGTATCGAAGCGTTTTGGACTGACGGGGCGGTTGTTTCGAGACGTTTTTAGGAGTTATTGAACGGCTATTTCGAGGTGTTATTAGTAAAAGATTCATTATTTCCGGAGCGGGTGCGCTAAATTAAGGGCTATCTGCTGTCGGTTAGCCGATATTTGGGGAATGTGCGTGGTAGCACATACGAGGTGCATGAATTGGAGTAGAGAATGTCTCTATGCCGCGAGGGCGTGTCGAGGCACAGTTATGCCGGTGATTTGTTGAGATTTATTCCTTTGTCCAAGTTATCTCGAGTCGTGCCCTTTAGAATAAGGGGAGGGTGGTTTCATTGCCTGTTTTGTCTGGACTATTTAAGTTACGTGACATGGAATGTGGGATTATTGCTTACAAGGTAGCTTTGTTTTCATGCTATTGGTAAAATTAGAAGTGAGACATGTGTCCCGGGACTGTCCTGAGACAGGGGGTGTACCAACTTGTGTTGGTAACGGATGGGGTTGGTGTCGCTAGGTGGCTAGTTTCAGGTAGTGTGTCCGTTAATGTTTCGCGATCTACCTCGGACCGAGGGGTCGCGAGGTAGACGGTGCCAGTTGGTTTAGCGATATGGCAAATCAGCATTGCGACGTAGCGTACTGCCGGGCTGCGACGGGATTGCAATACAAGCGACGTGCATTTAATATTCTGCCTTAGTGTGCCGTTATACGAACATGTTTTTAGGAATTTTGGAACGTAGAAAAGATTATAACTACAGGTAATGTTATGTGGTTTATAGAGTTTTCCTTCTCAACAAAATATAGTAGTTCACGGGGTTATCATCAAAATAAAAGTAAAAAGAAAACCCATCCCTATGTCGGGGAACCAAAGAGATAGTAGTAAACATCCGGCCAGGTGGACGGGACGACGTCGCGCAGCGCATCAATCGCTGAAGAAGCCGTCTGTGGAGGACTCTTCCTCGGGGTCGGTGTTGCCAGACCTAGTGGGGTGATACTGCGGGCCCTCCTCGTCACCGTCCTGATTGCCGTCTTCGTCGCTGTCCTCGTTCATGTCGTCCAGGGAGTTGAGGATGGCGGTACATTCGTCGCAGTGCCAGCTTTCTAGGCCCGGGATAGGAAACAAGTAGTGAGTTTCTTCGGGTTGGCAGGCCTGGTGGAACCTCTGCCTGCATCGGTGGCACCGGGGCATCTCTGACCGATTGCCTGTTTTCCCGCATGCTGGGCAGGTGCGGAGGATTACCGGCTTGGGTGGGGCGCATTGGGGGGGTGCGGGTGGTGGTTCATTGCGGCGAGCCTTCGGGCAGCAGGGACAGTGCTCGTAGGAGCGTACTTCAACGTCGATCAAGTATTTGATGAAGTCCTGGAGCTTGCGATTGGGGCTTGACAGCATTCGGTCGAGGTTACGTCGCGGGAAGAAACGGAGCCAGTTGGAGCGGATCTGTGGGGGTAGGTCTCGGACATTAGTCGGGCGCCTCGACCTCGGATTACTGGGCTGGCCTTCGTCGAGGGGTTTCTTGCCACGCTTGTCAGATGGTTTTGGTGCCATGCTCCCGAGATTTATGTTAGACAGATATCTGGTGGTTAGGTACGGAGGGTCTATGCGTATATATAACGGGGGGTTACTGTAGGGGCAATAAATGCATGTGTCAGACCATCATGAACGCTCAAGCTTGCTGACGTCATCGGGATCCGCTGCTATTTCGACCATGCCGCCCACTGCTTCGGGGAAACGGTAATCCTAGCGTGGGGCCAGGATTAACTTGTCGGGACGGCGTGAGATTAATGTCTCGAGGGGCAGCATGCTTCAAGGTTGTAGGGGATCTACGTCAAAGGGATTTTTGCGCAGATGAAGCCGAAGAGACGCGACGGTTCAATATAACCCCGAATATTGGCGCCAAAAGGCTGAGCGACGCGACGTTTTGGGTTTTTGAAGCGGCTGATCGAAGGGGAGCGAGACACGTGTCGAGAGTTGTTCCTTGAGATTGGTGCTGATTCTTACGGTTCTTTACGGGGGCCCTATATAAAGATAGGCGGGCCCGTGTGGATGTCCGCTTTCAGCAAGTTCCCTTGTCGGAGTAGTCTCGCTCATCGCTCTCGCTGATAAGGACAATTGGCGGGGACGACTGCACGACCACCTCGCAGGAGCGTCGCTTGCTATTCGTAAGTATTACTGTCGCAAACATTTCGTTCGGGATCCGGGCGGGTTCTTTTAAATGTCGGAGACGGGCGGTAATTCGGGTTCCGAGGGAAATTTCTTTGATTGGGAGGCGGCCGTGGATTGGGATGATATAGGCCCGGAGTCGTCCGTTGATTGGAAGGCGGCACAGCCGGAGTCTTCTGTTGACGGGGCCGCAGCGGAACCGGGTTCTCCCGACGAGCTCGTTGACTGGACCGACCCGGCGATGTGGGATTACGGGATAGAGGGTGAAGGTGCCGGGAAGTCGAGAGCTGCCCTGGAAAGGGCCTTCGCCGCGTCGGGTAAGAGGACAGTGCCCTCGGTAATGTCTCCCCTTGTTGACCATCTTATTAACTTGCCTTTGCAGTCACCGAAGATGAAGGGGAAGAAAAAGGTAGCTCGGGAGCGAGTTCCGCTGGGGAAGACTGACCCCTCGTACTATTCTTCCGGCAAAAGCGATAGTCGCTCAGTCGAAGAAGATGAGGCGTCGGAGGAAACCGAGGTGCGTGATCGCCAGGGGTCTTCTCGGGAGACGTCGGTTTCAGCGCCCTTGCGGGCGCCAAAAAAGAAGAAGAATTCTAAGGAGCTCCCCTCATCGAAGAGGAGGCGCCCCGGACACGCGCGTGACGCGCAATTTGTGGAAGTTAGTCTTCTGTTCCCATCGGCGACGGGTTGTCGTAGTCAGGGTTGGTGGTTTGACGTTTTTTATGGTGAATTCGTAAAAAAGGACGCCAGGGGGCGCATTTCTTTGGATCAGTTAAAGTTTTTGTTGCCGCAAGCAGACGATCGAGCCCATGATGACGAGAAAGGGCTCTGCATTTACTGGAAGATGCCCCGATGCGGATTCCAGCTGCCTTTGACTTCATTCCAGGTTACTTTTTTGACGACGCTGAACATAACCCCTGCCCAGCTGACAGGTGTAGGGTGGTGCTATCTTGTTAGTTTCGAGAGGCTATTCGACGAATTTCGGGTTTGTTTTGACGGGCTGCAGCCAAGCGTGGCCCTGTTCGCCCATTATTTTAGTCTGTGTGTGGCTTCGTCGGATTTTGTTGCTGTGAGGAGGAGAAATGACGCGCCGGAAATTTTCGACTATGAGACGCATAAGAAGATCTTGAGGAAGATCGACAGTTGGAATAGGGGCTGGGTGTACTTGACTAAGCCCGAGGAAGTTGAGTCGCTGCAAGGTATTCGTCGCTCGTGGCGACAGATTAAGAAGGGTGGAGATGACAGTTTGTGGGAGGGGAAACCCGAGATGAGCGGCTTCAAGATGAGCGCTGATGATGAACGGGCCGTCGAAGTTATCGAGGATTTGTCGCGAGGTAGTTTTTGCGCATATATATTTCTTTTAATAAAGAATCTTAACTGTTTCCCTATATATATGACCCTTGAGTGCATATTTTTGATGCAGCTTACGGCCTGATGGATTTCTCTTTTAATGGGCTGAAGGCGATCCCCGAATTGGTGTGCTCGCACGCGGAGGGGCTGTATGCTGGGTTACCGGGGGCCAATGCGGCTCCTGCTCAACCGCCTGCTGGTGTCGCGGAGCGTATGGTCAAGAAGGGGGCTGGGGGTGCAGAGTCGAAGAAGCGGAGGGCGACACACGACATTGATAGCAGTGAAAAGGGGAAAGGGCCAGTTACAAATAAGAAGAGGAACGTGACTCGGCCACCTTTAGCCCCGAGTTCGAGGGACGTCGCCACTACCCCTTTGTCGGAGGTATCAGTCCCTCCTTCTGGTGCGGCGTCAGTTGTGTTGGCCCAAGGAGTTCCGGTATCAGCTAGGGGACAAGGTGGGGGCGGGAGTTCGAGCACGACCGCTTCCCCTGAGACGGCACCTACGCCGTCCGAGGGTTCTCGCAAGGCTAGTCTTCCGGGCAAGGTTGGGGTAGGGACCATTTGTAAGACTCCCTTCCCGTTAAGTCAACCGGACGGGTGCCTCGCCTTGTTCCCTCACTTGGCTAAGATGCAAAGCGCTAAGGAGCGGCCCCTCGAGAGCGCGACGTTTTATAGAGAGGCCTTCCGCGCTTTGGAGCCTCCTTATTTGGGTCGACTTATCCAGAAACGCGGGGCTGGTATGATGTTGGACGCGGTTGGTCGTCTTTTCGAGATAGGATGCTTGTTTGGTCGTGCGGCGGAGGCAATGATCGCCAAGAATTTGACTGTGGCCCAATCTCCTGTAGAGCCGGCGGATTTGACAGCGGCCCTTGTGGAGAGGGACTACTGGATGGAGAAGCACAAGTCTTTGAGTGACGACTACCAAAAGTTTCGGGGCTTGGTGGTGGGCAGCAGTGACGAGGTTGAGAAGTTAAGGAGTGAGGTCGACGCAAAGGCCCGCGCGTTAGAGGAAAGCGAAGCCAGCGCTAAAAGGAGCACTGATTTGCTCGAGGAGGCCGTGTCTAAGCTCGTTGACAGTGAAGCGGAGGTAGAGGAGCTAAAACGGGCAAAGGAGGGACAGGCCCGGGAGTTGACGCTTATGCGGGAGCAGTTATCCCAGGCCTTGCGTGCAATCAAGGACTCGCAAGCAGAGCGTCTCGATCACGAGAAGGAGGTGATTCGAGAATTCCTGGTTAGCGATCCTTTTAAGATCGCAGCGATGTTGTCGCTAACTGGGATGATTAAGAAGCAGGTCCATACAGAGTTATCTGTTTTGGCTGGTCTCTATCCGTTCGCCCCCGAGGACCTCGGGTACCCGCCTGTTGCGGACGAGGATGGGGCTCCTCAGGGTCTGGTGGGATATGAGTGGGATAAAGCTGGAGGCCAGCTGCTCAACCCCGAGGGTGGGCCCGTTCTCCCGAGTATGAACTTACTGAGCTGTACGCCGAAGACGCCTTTTCATACATGGCGTAAGATTGCGCCGTGGCCTCGTCATTTGGACAGAGAGGATACACCACCGCAGTCTCCTCAAGACCATGCGGGAGGCAGCGAGGGTCCTACGGTCCAAGAGGCCGTCTCGGGTACTGTCGATGGAGAGGCTTCGCTGGACAAGGTAGATTACAATCAAGAGTCGGGAGACGACCCTGCAGAAAACCTCGAAGTGAACCAGGTATAACTCTTTTCTCTCTATACATATGTCGTGAAACGAGGTGTAATGTGGGTAGTCACCTTACATTATTTGGTTTGTTGCAGGACAAGGACGAGTAGGTATGTCGCGGCAGAAAGGTTGGGCGGAGCACATCCTTCTTTGTTTTTATTATTATGATTTTCTTTTATTTTTATTGGAGCGTATTTTGTGTGAGGAACCCTCCGAGGTGTGGAGGTGTTAACAGAATTTGTTGTATGCTTTTGCTCGGGTGGTTTGCTGAGGAATGTTTCTCAGCCACCCGAGATAACAGTTGACCTGACAATATTTATGTTTATGTGTTCTCCTTACTTTGACGTATAATTGTTGTGACATAAGTCTTATGGCCGTGCGGGTTCGGGGTGACGGAACGTTCTCATCGACCAGCCTCACCTTTGCTTGCGTCGTGATGGCGGGTCGGTACTTTATTTGTGTCACTTGGCATTATTCGGCGATGTGTCTGTCGATTTTTCTTTAGTTCGGGGTACGCGGGATACTTTTCTTATACGCGTTTGTAGCGCAGATATAAAAGAATGGACAGTTTGCTTACCTTGTGAGGCGTGCTTCCGCGACTTCCCGAAGTGGGTGGGGTCCTCGGCCCTCTTTTTCCTATGGCTCGTCTCGAGGAGATGCCTGCTTTGCGGGTTGGTGGTGTTACGTGCTGTATTATTGCGCATTGCCCCTAAGGGTTTGTCCTCTTGATTTCTTCAAGTTCGCGAAATTGCTGGGCAACTCCTTGTTAGGTCGCCCTGCGATATCGCAGGGCTGGTAGGGACATTCTTGCGAGGTTTTTTTTTTTTTTTTTTTTTTTTTTTTTTTTTCAGGCATGGTCGTTATGCCAGTTCGTTTGTCTCGCGAGGCCAGTAGATATATTCCTGCGAGACTTTGTTCGGATGTTGCCATGCCTACTTTCCGTCTCGCGAGGCCAGTAGATTATTCACGCTCATCCCGCAGGACTTTCGTTTGTACCTATTGCATAGGCAAGCTCGTTGTCTTTGCGGAATGGCGGAATGTTTTGTCCGGTTTTGCGTGTTCGTTGCCCCGTCGGGCTTTCGTTCACGCTGTGCTTCGGGATCCTTGGAGAGATTTTTTCGTTACCCCACGGGTTTTCGCTATTATCTATCCAAAGCAGGGTTATGCGCATTCGTTATCCTTTTGGGATTTTCGTTCGCTTTTTGCATAACTGTCCCTTTTGATTTCGCGAGTCAAGTGTATTCGTTGCTCTTTGCAGAGTTTTCGTTCACACTGTTGTGACTCGCGCCTGTGTTGCCATGTTCGAGAGTCATGTGTACTTGTTGCTCTTTGCAGAGCTTTTGTTCACACTTCTGTGACTCTCTTCCTGTGTTGCCATGTTCGAGAGTCATGTGTACTTGTTGCTCTTTGCAGAGCTTTCGTTCACACTTCTGTGACTCTCTTCCTGTGTTGCCATGTTCGAGAGTCATGTGTACTTGTTGCTCTTTGCAGAGCTTTCGTTCACACTTCTGTGACTCTCTTCCTGTGTTGCCATGTTCGAGAGTCATGTGTACTTGTTGCTCTTTGCAGAGCTTTTGTTCACACTTCTGTGACTCTCTTCCTGTGTTGCCATGTTCGAGAGTCATGTGTACTTGTTGCTCTTTGCAGAGCTTTTGTTCACACTTCTGTGACTCTCTTCCTGTGTTGCCTTGGAGAATTGTTTTGCTGTTTCGTACTTCAGGTCGTTTGGCCCGAGATTAGCGCGAATTTTCCTCGCGAGGCGCCTCGTGTGTACTCGTCATCTTTTCAGAGTATTCGTTCGTACTTTGCACGACTAGCGCACGCTCGCTATCATGGAAAAGTTGTTTCGGGCTGTTTTATACTCAAGGGCCCTTGTTCTGAAGTCGTTGTAGTAGTTTCCGGTTCGGTCGGTTAAGGCATATGTTGCCCATAGGCTTTTATCCTTCTGCTACGAGAAGCGCTGTTGTTTTATTGCGGAGGCGTTCGTTGCCCATTAGGCTTTTCGGTTATCCTCTTAACGCAATAATTTTATTTATTATTTATTTTTTATAGAGGCATTTATCGCCCGTAGGCTTTTGTTTGCCCTTGTGATAATCAGTTGTTTTTGTGAGGTGGTTCCGACGGCAATTTTGTGTCGTCGGGCCTCGAATTTGTTAGTCGGACATCGCACACCGGGGCCGTGCTTATAATATCGCACCGGCGCCCTTGACCTTGCACGGGCATTCCCATGCTGGTCCAAAAAAGACAAAAGATA
The DNA here is from genome assembly GCA_011114355.1 of Carex littledalei. Lineage (NCBI taxonomy): Eukaryota > Viridiplantae > Streptophyta > Magnoliopsida > Poales > Cyperaceae > Carex > Carex littledalei. The sequence continues at coordinate 8,090,247 of CM022096.1, read as the reverse complement.
GTAATTACATTTGGGCAGACGGCGTGTCCGCTGCTGTACCTGTTCTTTCTCCCCCTCTCCCCTCTTTTTTTTTTTTTTTTTTTTTTTTCAAATATAAAATTTGCGGAGATGGACAACGTTCCAGGGTCGGGCGAGCATTCGCCCGTCGGGACCTTCGAGCTCGTAAGCTCCCTTGCCGCAAGGGCGAATTATCCGGAAGGGGCCTTCCCAATTAGGTTGAAGCTTACCAACATGTTGTCCTGCAGCTTCGACCTTTTTTAGCACCAGGTCACCTGGTTCGAACGCCCGGGGTGACACGCGTTTATCGAAGGCGCGTTTTACCCTCCGCTGATATTCGGTGGTCCGAATGCGGGCCTTGTCTCGGAGTTCTTGCACTAGCTCGAGGTCCACCGCTCGTGCTGCGGAGTTGCTTTCTGTGGAATAGGCCGTCATCCGGAGGGAAGGTGCAATGAGTTCGAGGGGGGTGACAGCCTCCATGCCATATACTAGGGAGTACGGTGTTTGCTGGGTGGCCTCGCGGGGAGTGGTTCTGTATGCCCAGAGGATTTCGTCTAGTTTATCGGGCCAGTTTTTCCTGTTGGAGGCCACCTTCTTTCTGAGACCATCCAGAATGGTCCTGTTGGTGACTTCGGCCAGGCCATTGCTGGCCGGGTGACTCACCGAGGTGAAGTTGCTGCGAATGCCTAATCTTTCGAGGAAGGACAGGGTGACATCTGCATTAAACTGTGTGCCATTGTCCGAAATGAGTGCGTGCGGAATGCCGAAACGGCATACGATGTTGCGCCAGATGAACTTCTTGGCGGCTTCTGCCGTAATGTGTGCTAATGCCTTGGCCTCGACCCATTTCGTAAAGTACTCCACGGCCACGATGATCCATTTCTGCTGTTGGACAGCCATGGGGAAAGGGCCTAGGATATCAATCCCCCATAGGTCGAAGGGCCAAGCTCCCGAGATTGTGATCATATCGTAACCTGGGACGCTGGATAATCGGCAATGGTATTGGCATCTTTCGCATTTTCGCGCCATGTTGGCCGCGTCTTGCTGCATCGTGGGCCAATAATATCCTGCGCGCAGGACTCTCTTGGCCAAGGTTTTCGCTCCTTGATGGCTACCACAAAGTCCCTCGTGGGCTTCCTCCAGCATTGCCTGAGCGTCTTTCTCTCCGATGCATTTAAGCCACGGGCGGGCGTATCCCCTTTTGTATAACTGGTTGTTGTGTATTGAGTATAAAGGGGCTATCCTCTTCAATCTCCTGGACTCCAGCGGGTCCTCAGGCAACGTCCCCGAGGTGAGGTATGTCCACATGGGGGCGTACCAAGCGACCCCAGGTTCGTTAATAACATGAACTTCCTTCACGTCACCCGATATACTTGACTCGGGTATGTCCATGACTATCACGGGACAATCTTTGTCAAGGTTTCCAGCCGCTCCTAGTTTCGAGAGGGCGTCTGCCTGACAATTTTTGTTTCTAGATACATGCTCGATCACCACTCTATCGAATTGTCCTTTTAAGGAATGGAACTGCTCACGGTATCGTCGTAACCGGTCGTCGTGCACACGGCACTCTTCGTTGATTTGCCTGACCGCGAGCTCTGAGTCACTATGTAGATGGACCTCTCGGGCTCCCAGCCCCGCCGCTAATTTGAGGCCAGCTATCATGGCCTCATACTCGGCGGTGTTGTTAGTTACAGGGAACTCGAAGTGGAGCGCGTAGTTGAGTGCTTCTCCCTGGGGGCCCGTGAGAGCTATTCCTGCTCCTGCTCCTAGGTGGGACGAGGAGCCGTCTACGTAAAGTGTCCACTTGCCGTCCAACTCTTCCGGCGCTCCCGAGTATTCCGCGATAAAGTCCGCGAACACTTGTGATTTGATGGCACTTTGAGGATGGAACGCGACATCGAATTCGGTCAACTCTAGCGCCCAGGCCAACACGCGGCCTGATGAGTCAAAGTTCGCAAAGGCTTTCTTCAAGGGTACACCTGTATATACCTTGATCGGATGGGACTGGAAGTATGGTCTCAGTTTTCGTGCCGCGATTATGAGAGCATAGGCCGCTTTTTCTATCTGCGTGTATCGGGTCTCGGCATCTCGGAGGACGTGTGACACGAAATATATGGGTTTTTGTTCCCTTCCTTCTTCTCTTACCAGGGCGGCGCTGACCGCGTGGTTGGTCGTGGCCAGGTATACAACCAGTGTGTCTCCGTTTATGGGTCGGCTGAGGCAAGGGGGGCTGGCCAAGTATTCTTTGACTTTGTCGAAAGCCGTCGCGCATTCCTCGGTCCACTCAAATCTGGCGGATTTGCGCATTGCTTTGAAGAAAGGGAAGCAAACGTCGCTGGATTTGGCGATGAATCGGTTCAATGCTGCAAGTCGGCCTGTAAGTGCCTGAAGTTCCTTGAGGTTTCGGGGGGGTTTCATATCTAGGATGGCCTGCGACTTGGAGGGGTGTATCTCTATGCCTCTCATGGACACCATGAATCCGAGGAACTTTCCTCCCGTGAGACCGAAGAAGCTCTTCTTTGGATTGAGTTTCATATCAGCCTGATTTAGCGTCGCGAATGTCTCGCGCAGGTCCTGCACGTGGTCCAGGTCGGACATGCTTTTCACTAGAAGGTCGTCTACGTAGGCCTCTACGTTCCGACCTATCTGCTCGTGGAACACCTTATTCACCATTCTTTGGAAAGTGGCCCCCGCATTCTTCAGCCCAAAAGGCATCACTTGATAACAGTATAACCCAAAGTGAGTTGTGAAAGCCGTTTTGTCTTCATCTTCTAGGCACATCCTGATTTGGTTGTACCCCGAGAACGCATCCATGAAGCTCAGGAACGCGTGTCCGGAGGTAGAATCTACCAGCTGGTCGATCTTTGGCAGGGGGAAAGGGTCCATAGGGCACGCCTTGTTCAAGTCAGTGTAGTCGACGCACATTCTCCAGTCTCCGTTTGCTTTTCTCACAAGCACAGGGTTCGCCAACCATTCCGGACAAGTCACATTTCTGATAAAACCGGCTTCTAGTAGCTTGGCTACCTCGGCCTTCACCGCCGAGCGCCTCTCGGCTCCCATGTTCCTTCTCCTCTGTACAACAGGTTTTGCCCCCGACTTGACGTGTAGTCGGTGCTCTGCTATGGATCCCGGGATCCCGGGCATGTCTGCGGCGGTCCATGCAAACACAGCCTGGTTTTCTCGGAGGAAATCAATCAACTTCTCTCTTGCGTTTCCCTGAACTGCCTTGCCAACATTCAGAAACTTGCCATTGCCGAGGTCAACTTGGTCGACTTCATCTACCGGTTCGGCGAATGCATCTAATTCCCCTCTATCAACGGGGTCCAAGACCATGGGTGTGCGTGGGGGTAAGAACTCTCTGCTGGACCGCAAATGCGGGCCAGTGGGATCCGACCTCGTTCCTGCTTTCGCATCTACTTGGTGAACCGCCCCTCCTCGTCCTTCGAGGGAGGTTTGATAGCACTCTTGGGCCACCTGCTGTTGCCCGCATTCCTCTCCCACCCCATGGTTGGTAGGGAATTTGATCTTTAGGTGGGGGGAGGACACTATGGCTCCAATTTTGTTTAGGGTGCCCCTGCCAATGATCGCATTGTATGCGGAAGGAGCATCCACTACAAGGAAGTCGACCATGACTTCAGTGATGCGCGGCGAGGACCCGAATGCTACTTTCAGCCGGACGACCCCCTTAGGTCGGAGGGAATCGCTAGTGAATCCAACTAGCGGCGCCACCTTCTTCTGGGACTTCTCAAGCTGTATCCCCATCTTTTCGAAAGCTGAGAAGTACAAGATGTCGGCCGAGCTTCCCGTGTCTACAAGGATCCTCTTTACCCCGAACTCCTCAATTTTGAGCCTTAGCACTACGGGGTCGTCGTGGGGCCACGCAACGGTGCCGAAGTCTTTCTCGGAAAAGCATATGGCCTCGTCCATTCGGGGCCTCTTTCTTTCAAGGGGCCTTTCAACGTTCAGCACGGTAGGGTACGGCTTGGTGGTGCTTCGGTTATGTTTCTCAGGGACCGGCACCTCGTGCCCTCCGCTGATAACATTGATCTCCACGCTTGGCCGCCTGCCGGATGTTCCCGGTCCTTTTCCCTTACCCTCTCCGGGTTTCGGTCCCGCATACCCGGGCTCCTTATAGTCGTCTCGGTAGGAGGCCTTCTTTTTGTGCTCAATTTCCCCATTGTACTCCTTCGTAAACTTTTGAAAAAATTCTGGCTTGATGTACTCGATTAGTTTCCCCTCTCTGGCCAGTCTTTCTAACACGTCCTTTAGCTGGAGGCATTCCCCCGTAGAGTGCCCATTGAAACGGTGAAATAGGCACTTTACGGCCTCGTCTTTTTTCTCGAAAATACTCTTGCGCAGCGGCCTTGGGACTTCGGGCATGTCTTTTATGACATGATACATCTCGCTCCTCTTCTTGATAAAGGGGGCGTATCTCACATAGTGAGGTCGATAGCCCTCTCTGCCATCTTCGCGCCGTTCTTCTTGTGGCGCTGACAGGATGTTTCTTTTTGGCGGTTCCCGTCTTCGGGACGGACCGCCACCGGGCTGCCGGTCACGCTGCTGCGGTTTTGGTGATCTGGACCGCGGCCTAGCGAATTGGACAGCATCCTCCTCAGCCCGGATGTATCCTTCGGCAAAAGCCAAGAATTCCGGTAAACTCTTAAACTCTCTTTTCCGGGCATCATACCGGAGGGTGCCCGGTCCTCCCTGCCAGAGCCCATTCTGTACAGCCGCCAGGGCGATGTCCTCGCTGTAGTTTCGGACTTCCCTAGAGGCCTTGACGAACCTATTCACAAAGGCCCGAGTGGTCTCCTGGTGTCCTTGGACATACTTCAGGAGGGAGTCGCATGTCGCCCGCGGGGGTCGGAGCATGTCGTAGCGGACCAGGAAGGCCCTCGCTAATTGATCAAAGGTTTTTATGGATCCTTGCCTCAGTCTCATGTACCATTCCCACGCCTCCCCCGCCAGACAAGTGGTGAAGATGCGGCACGCGACGGCATCCGATGCTCCGTGCAGTCGAAGCCTTTCATAGAACCCGTACACAAAGTTCTGCGGGTCCTGAGCGTCGCCGCTTCCTTGGAAGCACGGGAGGCCAACAGGGTATTTGAAGTCACCCATGGGGGCCTTGTAAAGTTCCGGGGCTAATGGTCCTTCCAAAATATTCGTCGACCCGGAGCGTGTCCCTGCTCTCCGTCTTTCCCTCTTAGCTATCTCTTTCTCCACCCCTTTCTTGATCATCGTGTTTATCATTGCCATGTTCACTCCTGCTGCTTCTGGCGGGGTGAGTGGCCTTCGCCGCCTCTTCGGGGGTGTTTGGCGACGCTCTTCTCGTGAGTGACGAGACTGATCATCCTTCCCCGAATGGTGGGACTGATCGTCTTTCCTCGAGTGACGAGACCGTTCCTCGGCTTGTTTGACGGGGCCTTCTCGAGTCCGCTCCGTTCTCGCTCGACCAGCACTCCTTCTCGAGCTGGCCGCCGCGGATGAGCCTTCGCTTTCTTCCCGCTCAGCCCCAAAGGATAACCTTCGCCGTGATCCACCACCCTGCCTCGTTTCCCCCTCGCCTACAAGGGTCTCAAGTTCGGGATCAGGGTTGTCGAAGTCGCCTTCTGTGTTGCGCAGACTGGGCTCCGGGTTGTTCGATCCAGGCCCGGTTCGGATTAATTGCACTACGGGCGGTGGGGGGTGAATCATTCGTATCCCGGGAGCTGAGGTGGGAGTTTGGGGATAGTAGGGCAAGTTGGGATCGGCCTGAGGAGGGTAGTGTGCTAAGGGGGTGGCTGGGTACGGTGAGCATGGGGGAGCGTACTGCTGGTACGGAGGATAGTTGTAGGGAGGTGAGTACACGTACTGGGGGACGTACGGAGAATGGTATTGGGCATAAACCATCTGGTTTTGTGTATTTTGAGGGGTGGATCCGATCGGCCCGGTGGCCTGGGCGGTTACTATAGTCGAGTCGGTCGGCCTTACAATTGGTGTGGAGACTCCGAGGGATTCCAAATTCATCCTGGATGGGTTAACCAGTGCCCCTTCGGGTGGCATGCCCAGGGAGGGGTTCGGCGGGATGATCGGGTTGGAAGTCTTCTGACCCAGTTTATCGAGGGGGTTTTTGCTCGTTGCCCCCACAGTCGGGTCATGTCGGGGAGTTTTCTTCGAGGACACTTTGGGTGGAACGCCCGAGGTTAGGTCGGTCGGGGGCTTCACGTTCTCAGTTCGTCGGTTAGATTGTTCCGCCCGGCGGGCTTCCTCCTCGGGGGCGATCTTGCCCATATCGGTTTGTTTGGTTGCGGAAGTCATCTTGCTCAGTTGAGGCTGGGGGCCCCACGGTGGTTGATACGTCCCTTCCCAAGGGGGCCGGGCCGTACTTGGACTCGGTCCAGTAAGGTGCGTAAACGTCCTGTTCCTGGGAAGCAGGCCGCGCGGAGGCTGGCTGCCGAAAGTGTAGCTCGTCCCGGTTCGGGCGAATCGGGCCGAGAGGGTGGACACGCGGGGTGTCGGAGGGGTATTAACGCTCTAACCCTTTTTAATACCTCCTCTGGTTGTAATGAATGCGGTCCTCTTTTCTGGGGGATTTCTCTGCCTTAAATAGGGGTCGCCTTTACTGTAGCGGGGTCTTGTCACCATTAATGATGGGGGCCCGCGTAACTGTTTTGGAGGCGTCCGCATGATAGGCGATAATATCCGCATGATCTGGCGCAAGCCGAATCAGCGAGGCCGTACGTCGGCCTTTTTCTGGCTGTTCGGCATGCTTAGGCTTTGAGCCTCGTTTTATTTTACTCCGAGCTGGCCCCTGTGAGAGGTCCGAGTCCCGGGCAGTTCTTGACCTCGGGCTGGCCCCGGGAGGGGGTCCGAATCCCGGGCTTTTCTTGACCTCGGGCTGGCCCCGGGAGGGGGTCCGAATCCCGGGCTTTTCTTGACCTCGGGCTGGCCCCGGGAGGGGGTCCGAATCCCGGGCTTCTCTTGGTCGTGGCCTGTTTCTGTAGGGGGAGGGGGCCTATTCTATTTCATTCTATTTTGGGCCGGCCTTTTGTGTATTTTAAATCTAGGAGTGCTTTATCGGGCCAGGCCTGGGCCTTTTCAGGTCCATCGGTACATGGACCTATCACACTTCAAATTACAACTTGTCAATTTATAATTTTAATATTTTTACTATACTTTTTATTTTAGAGAGCGTCTAGCTGTCTCCTATGTAACAATCCTCTATTTTGTTCCCCAAACATTAACTATTTGAGGGATCACTAATTATATGGGGGCACTAACTACTTGGGGGACCGTCTAATATTTGTAAAATTTTACAACTGACGGGCGCAAATATGGATACTTATGCACACAAGTATAAATATATAACAAGTATTAATATCTAAGATACCAAGTATTTCATAAAAGAACTGGACATCACATACCCATATTTTACACATTTTTAGAGGTGATTTTTTTCTCTGTTCAATTTCGTCAATATTTCTGACGATATGTGAGGATTTTGCGAATATCAAACCACGGATGTCTTTTACACAATTTTTTTTTTCAAATGAGACCAATGGTGACATACATTCGAGTTGTCCGTCGCGCAAGTATTCAACATCGTCATACAAGTATTCACACCTTGTAAAACATAAAACAAATATTCATACCTCGTCGAGCATGTGTCAAGTGTTTGTACCTAACAGATTTTATCAAAATTTAATTTTTTTTTTCCATATGACACTGGATGACGTTTGAAAGTATTAATATCAAGTATTGTAAGTATTTATACCTTATCATGCAAGTGTAAATAGTTCAAATTTTAATTTATTTTCATAACTAGAAGATGTCTGAAAGTATTAATATCAAGTATTGCAAGTATTCATACCTCATTATGCTAGTGTGAATGTTTCATGTATCAAGTATTTGTATCTAACAAATTTTATCAATTTTTTTCCATATGACACTTCATGACTTCTGAAAGTATTAATATGAATATTGCAAGTATTAAAAGCTCATCATGCAAATGTGAATAGTTCATGTATCAAGGGTTTGTATATATTAGATTCTATCAATTTTTTTTTCCTTGTGGCATTGAATGACGTTTGAAAGATTTAATATCAAGTATTGCAAGTATTCATACATCGTTATGAAAGTATGAACAATTCATATATCAAGTGTTTATATCTAACATATTCTATCAATTTTTTTCCTTATGGTATTGGCTTACGTTTGAAAGTATTCATATCAAGTATTGCAAGTATTCATACCTCATAATGCAAGTGTAAATAGTTCATGTATCAAGTGTTTGTATCTAACAAATTCTATCAATTTTTTTTCCTTATGGCGTTGGATAACGTTTGAAAGTATTAAGATCAAATATTGCAAGTATTTATACCTTGTAATACAAGTGTAAATAGTTCATATATCAAGTGTTTCTATCTAACAAAGGACATAATAAACTAGCCAGTTCCATAGGAAAAGAGTAACAAATACACATCAAACCCAAATTCTGTCGGGCTGAATTTCACATCATTTGAATTATTTTTTACGCTTAAAGGAAGCATTGGAAAGAATTATCAAAATCAAAATTCACAAAAAACAAAATAATTCTGATTCAAATTACATACATTTTATTTACAAAAAAATCGTACTCCATTGCTTTTTAGGAACCCACAAAAGGTACTTACAAAATTTGACCCCATGATTTAGAAACGAACAATCAACCTATATTATGTCCTTTGTTAGATATAATTTCAAGTATTCATACTTACGCATTGAAGTATAAATTGTTATGTTGTAAAGTAACTTAAATCAATTAATTTGTTTGGTGCTTGAACGTATTGATAGATACTGAGAAAAATATTCATACTTATAACTGAAGTATGAATTGTTACGTTGTAAAATATCTTAATTTAACATTTTTTTTTACAAATAACTCTGGTTGACGCTTGATTATATTAATATGTAATATGAAAAGTATTGACACATGTGCATTGATGTGCGAATATTTACATTGTAGAGTATTTTTTATCAACATATTCTTAGAGAAATGTATTTTCTTACAAATTTCTTTTTGAAGATTGATGGTATTAACATGTAATCCGAAAAGTATTCATACCTATATGTTGAAGTAGGAATATTTATATTGTAAAATATGTTATAAAGTAATACTAATATTTAACAAATCAAGAAGATAACAAATCAAAGTTTCATACAAATACTAAACACATTTAATCACATAACATTCAAAAACATCTACTACAAATTTCAACCATCATATATAAAGTTTCATACAAATTTACCAAACTAAATTTACAAAAACAATTTATGTCTTATGCCTACCATATCTTATGCATATCAGGTATTCATATCAAACAAATCAAGTATTTACATTGCACAAATCAAACATATACACCTAATACAACATAAAATACAGTTTCTCTTATGCCTATCATATTAGATATTCATATCAAAACTATCAAGTATTCATACTTAAAAAATAAAACATATACACCTTATAAAACAGAATACACTAATTTTTATTATCGACTTCACTCCATAAGTGAGATCAAAATACAACATCTGTCAGTATAATAGCTTCACCGCAAGTCTGTCATATGAAACAGATACTCCGAAAAATTTCTTTGTATGCCATAAAACAATTTTTCATCTCAAAATGAGAAATCCATAACCGCTTCAATCTTAAAAGTTTCACGAATATTGTTTTTTAGTAAGAGACCAGCCGCCTGCCTCACTTCAATTCTAGCATCCTGGATATCAATAACGAGATAAAATTGAGCTACTAAAAATCAGGAAACAAGAATAATCAACGAGAAATCCTTGCACGCCTCGCACGCCTTACATGACCCTCGCCTAGCGGATCCGGACCCATTAACGACGCAATAACGATTTTGCACATGCTTCTGCCAGTTGCGAACCCGTTCTATACCTCGAATGGCTGTGCACAGATTGAGCGATTTCACAGCTGGTCGAAGAAGTCTGTTATATACAGGTCGGTCGGTGGTCAGCTTAGGCTCGGACTGGCGGTTTGGAGGATGAATCGAAACTCTTCTAAGGATAAAAGGAAGGTGTCAAGGAGCCTCTGCAATTTCTATAATTAACGAAGTGTGCGTAAATTAAGGACTAATCCTGTAACTAAGGCCTAGGAAATTGAAGGAAAATTGATAACGAATTAGGTTAAGGTTTTCAACTGAACTTCATTGATCTAAGAGAGGGATTAATTTAGTTAAATACTTGAATGGAAACACTGATAATCCAGTATGCAGGTCAAGCACAACCAACTATGAATCTATGATACAGAAATAGAATTACTGGACCAATTCGACCTCAATTATGATACAAAAATATTGAACAAACATAAACAATAGTACTTCTTTCTTCCTTCCCCAAAAACAAAATTACCTTCAGATTTCACAACAACAGCAGTCTAACTATCGCGTCAGATAATAGATCAACATGAACTTGAATCGAGCAAGTGCCAGAGAACACCATAGTTATAAGGTGGGAGCTTCACGGCACGCCACATAACACCATAGTGATCAGGCCTCAAACCTTTGCTAAGCATTTCATCAAACATCTGGTGTGCAGGTTCAAATACTCCATCTTACAATCTCCATCAAACCAGACTGTGTAACATATCACATCAGGCTCGATCCCAAAATCTACCATGCGCTGAGTAAGCCAACGTAGATTTGCTTTCATCTCGACTATTTTTGTCTTATCTTTGCATGTTCTTTTATACCAGATCTTCAAAATCTCTTTCAAATGGACAAAATAGGAAAGATTTTAATTTCTAATTTGATACGTACTTTGACCGTTAATCTTCGACTGTTAGACTCCGGGAACGCAAAGGAGACAGACTCGCGGGGATAATATAATTGCCCTTTTATTTTAATAATTAATTACGTTCCCTCCTCAAACCAGTTTCTCGCTAAACAGGTTAAACAACATTTTTAGTTACTTCACTTCTTATTTACATTTCATCTTTCTTAATTGTTCACATGCCCATCAAACGTCTGAAATTGCTTATTTTCTTATCAAGAATTTATAATTGTCTATTTTCTTATCAAAACTCTTTCACGCATGTTTTTTATTTTTATTTTAATTTAATTAGAACAATGTTGTTTTTAGAGGAAAATAGAGAAGAGACAATGAGAATGGTTTATGGTAAAAATGCATTTTTGTATTGATGTGTTTTTCTTGACAAGCTTTTAAGTCCTATTTATATTACAAAGTCTAACGGCTAGTTTATTGTACCGTTGGTACAGTGCCAATTTATTGTACCTACTGTTGCTTTTTCATAAATAAACTAAAGACCCTATGTTTGATTTAATCTAAGCCACTCGATCAATGATGGATGACTGAGATCGATCCTCAATTTCTTCATTATTTTTAACACTCCCCCTCAAGCTCGGATTGTAGATGTCGATCAATTCAAGCTTGCTAGTATTTTCTTCAAAGAGTTTTGGTTCCAATCCCTCGGTTTCTTCCCATTTCTTCATTCCTACAATTAAAAATTCAAACAATTACAGTAACCCAATCTTTGTATCTAAATTAATATAAAATCAAAGTAAAAGCCAAATTTCAACTCTTGTGTTAACTTATTAAAAATATCTTAAATTTTTCTAAAATTTTAATTTATAATTAATTATATTTTTTAATTTTTATTTTTGGCAAAATTTCATTTGCTACTATACACTTTGGTCATTTTTTGTTATGTCTAGATTATCAAATAAATTTTGTTTCCAAACATATGGTCCGTATCACCGCTATCAATTATCAATTTATCATATAAAGAAATTTTAATTAAATTTAAAAAGATACCGCATTTTTGAGCTATCTTGTTGAGTTGACATCACAATTGGTTCTTGAAGATATTGCTTCATTTGATCTCGAGGACTCAACCCGTTTAACCCGCCAGTTTCCAATCTGGTTCTGCCTTCTTTTTTTTCATTTTCTCCCTCTTAAATGGAGGTATCTATTTTCTGACAAAATGGAGAGGATATGTCTTTGGTAATAAAACCCTTTTCCTCTTTCTGTCTGGGACTTATGCTCCCCAATTTTTCTTTCCTCTACATCGCTGCCTCCCTTCTTTCCTTGTTATTTCCACCTCACAATGGAAGAGTTCCGCATTCCATGCGGCCTCTCTCCGGGTTCTCAGGTGGTTGTGACCCCATTACAACTCTTCTCGTCTCTTCCATTTGTACCATGACAGCCATGGCCTCAAAAGAGGGAAGTTTGAATTTTTGGGTGTTGTTTGGCTGATGGGAACAATTGCTACTGATCCCCTTTTTTTTATTATGGATGGATTATGGATTTTTGTTGGGTATTTGGAGATTTTTGCTGATTTGATGTTTTTTGGAAATTTACCTCCTCTTTTTTTTTTTTGCTCAAAAACTGAGAGAGATCTCTCTCCCTTGTTTCTCGGCGGCTAGGGTTTTGAGGGTTGGAAGCCCAGTAGTTGTCTTGTGCATGTTCGGCTTGTTGATGGATGTCACACCACGTAGACGCTTGGGTCTCTCGACTCCTCCCCTGTCACCAATTAGTGTTTTGCTTGTTTGGATGGCCTTTACAGCTCTTGGGGTTCTCAAGTATTTACTAGCTTTGCTAGTTTGGTGGTACTTGGTTGGTTTCTCAAGTACCGACTAGGTTTGTTAGTTTGGGTGGTACTTGATTTTGTTTCTAGCACCGACTAGGTTTGCTAGTTTGGATGGTACTTGATTTTGTTGCTAGTACCGACTAGCTTTGCTAGTTTGGGTGGTACTTAGCTGGTTTCTCAAGTACCGACTAACTTTGCTAGTTTGGGTGGTACTTGGCTGTTTTTTTTATGGTATTTCGCTGATTTTGTTGGTTAGAACAGAAAAGAAAAATAGGGTTTTGTAGCAGATACTACTGATCTGCCTTCCCTTTTTTTTTCTTTTTCGTTTGACCTTGCTCTTGTTAAGTGATTGAGGGTCGAGACCACTTTTCTTGCCCCTTGTATCAGATTGGTGTTGTGTTGCGGGTTTGAATTTTTCTCCCCCTCATTTGCATTTCACATTTCTTCTCTGACTCCTGCTCTCTATCACTGGGCTTCTCCCATCTAGAGGCGAGGCTAAGGTTTGAAGTCTTGAGGTTAGTCCTTCTTTCTTTTCTTGATTTCTTTGATTTTTGTGTCTGGAAGCCTTCTTCAACTCGGTTAGAGCAAATTTGGTTTTGGCTGTTGTACCAAATCATTTCCCGTTTTCTTTTTTCTTTTGTGGATTTTAATTTGTGGTTTTTTGTTCAGATTTGAACTTTTGTGGTTTTTTGGTGCTGCAGTCATTGTTAGCTACAGTCTTGTTGATTGCGGAATTGAGTCTGGATTTTAATCCTGCTCTGATACCATGTTATTTTAGAGAAAAATAGAGAAGAGACAAAGAAAATGATTTATAGTAAAAATGCATTTATGTATTTATGTGTATTTCTTTACAAGCTTTTAAGTCCTATTTATATTACAAAGCTTAACGTCTTTTTTTTTGTATCGTTGGTACGGTGCCTAGTTAATGTACAGTTGGCACATACTGTTGCTTTGTCATAATAAACTGAAGACCCTATACTATGCTTGATTTAATCTAAGCCACTCGATCAATAATGGATGACTAAGATCGATCATCAATTTCTTCATTATTTTTTAACAAACAATCTCAACTAAAATTCACTTAATTCACCGTTATTCTATTGAAGAAAAAATTACAACTTTACCCTCACATCTATAATAGTAAGAAATCAAATTATATAGTGATGGTTTGAATATTTTGGAACACTTTACTAATGAATTGTTATCGGATTTTTTTTTAAAAACATAATTAAAATAATTAATTTAAAAAAAACAACTTGATTATCTCGTTTTTTAGAAAAATCGTAAAAATCGAAATGACAATTCGGTATGAAGGTTTTTTTTTCCTATACCGAATTGCCAATTCGGTATAGGCCTTTTTCACAATTCCCGCTGCTTTTCGTGTAACTTTGTGTGTAACTTCTTGTAAACCGAATTGCCAATTCGGTTTAGAGGCATTTTTAGCCCAAACCGAATTGCCAATTCGGTTTAGAGGATTTTTTTTTTTAGAGACACTATGAAGAGCAAGATAATGAAATCTAATACTGAAAATTTGAATTTTTTTGTTTAAATTATTTGATAGATTACTTCTTTTGATATATAATTAGCATATTTATACTAAAATACGCTAAATTACTTGAATTATGTTGAATTACACTATATTAAGTTAAATTACACTAAATTACATTACATTACGCAAATACGGTAAATTACGCTAAATTACATATGAATAGGGACGATATCTTCATTGAAAAGGCGAAAAACGACGGCGAAACTTCAAACGGTCATAAAACGGCGCTCGAGTGTCCGATTTTAGCAAATGATCACTTTTCGAAATGCTTGCGAAAATACGCATGCGTCCGTGTTGACAATGCAGTTTTCTGAAATTCAGAATTGCCAAAAAACAAAGGGAAGAGCCTCAAAACTTGAGTTGAAGTTTCCGATTAAGATTTTCATTTCTATTATTCAATCTAAGTAGCTCAGTAAATAGTTACATAATGAACTTGTAGAATACCAATTTTTACTATTTTGGGAATTTTTTTACTATTTTTTATGATTCATGAAAGATGACACAAAATCAGTCTACTTTAGCTTAATTTACCGTATTTCAGCATAATTAGCGTAATTTAGCGTAATTCAACATAATTTATTGTAATATAGTGTAATTCAACATAATTTTAAGTAATTTAGCGTATTTTAATATATGCTAATTATATATCAAAAGAAGTAATCTATCAAATAACTTAAACCAAAAAATTCAAATTTTTAGTGTTTGATTTCATTACCTTGCTCTTCATAGTGTCTCTAAAAAAAAAAAATCCTCTAAACTGAATTGGCATTTCGGTATGGGCTAAAAATGTCTCTAAACCGAATTGGCAATTCGGTTTATAAGGAGTTACACACAAATTTACAGGAAAAACGGCGAAAATTGTGAAAAAAGCCTATACCGAATTGGCAATTCGGTTTAGGAAAAAAAAATCCTTCATACCAAAATTGCCATTTTGATTTTTACGGTTTTTCTAAAAAAATGAGGTAATCAAGTTTTTTTTTAAATTAATTATTTTAATTATGTTTTAAAAAAAAATCCATTGTTATCCGTGATTGTAGCAATGAGTTGTTGTTTTTTATTTGCTGAGAGCAGCGACAAGAAATGTGGCTCAAGCTCCATTTTACATGTGCCATTCAAATGGTAATGGATGCATAAGGGAGGTGCAGTGTTATCTTGCTACAAAGTATGACAATCCACCTGAGCTTTTCACTGCACACCAAAGATCCCAGGATGTCTATATTGTCCAAATCCCTTAAGGATTGGATAGAGAAAGGGTCATCACTGAGGGACATGAATGGGGGTATGAATCGGGTTGGATGATGGAGGTATGGGATACTATGCGAGGAGCACAGATTCAGCCAAAACTGTTCCATGTCCACATTTCCATCACCAACTTTCCACCGAAATTTTGGCACCCTTTCTTCGTGCAATTGATGGTGGCAGATTTCGGTGACATTTACCATCTTGAGCGTGACAATATGTGGGGAGACAACCGGACTGAGATCAATGTCACGGTGGCATGCATTGATCCTAAGCGAATACCTTTCTCATGCCTACTGCCGTACAATTCTCACTGGAAAGAGTGTTTCCTCGACATCATACGGTGGGACTATATCGGCGACCCTCCTCAGGAAGCGATATATGAACCAAATGGGAGTGAGAATGCACGGACAACCCTTGTGAATGCGTACCGCAGGTTGATGGATCACCAGACGCCGCGCAACCCACCCCCCTCCTCCTCCTCATCTACGGCGGGCTCACAGACAGCGGTCCCTGGTGACTCTGTGGACCAACCTCAACAACACAAGGTCCACAGTGCACCAGGTCTAGAGAGAAAACGGAATGGAGAGGAGGTCTCACGCATGCCACCTCATATCACTGGAGATCATATTTTCACCTTACAGGGGGAATACATAATCAACACCTTGCAGTGCAGTCAGATAAAGGCATGGGAAGTCCTATCGGAACCCAAAGAGGATGTGGCAGTCACAATTGGAGATATCCCTATAATATGCTCGGAATTGAGGAGTAGTGTACTGTACATAGGATCGCATGCGGTTAGTCGCCACATACAATCCACAAGGGCAGAGAAAGGAAGCACAGTGCAGAAGCCTCAACAGGAGATAGGCATGACACCGTTACCCTATATACAAGAGAACCAGAAACCACTTACTCCAAAGCCTACACCAAAATCTCTGACAAAGGATACGAGGTACAGGGATGCACAGGAGCACGTCTACTCAAACCCAGCTGTACCTTCACCAAATTGGAAAGCAAAGTTGGCAGATAGAAAAAAGGGACGTACATTTAGACCCCTGGCTGGTTTGCTGGACCCTAAAATAGAGCATATAGAGGGCCTCTTTTCTGCAAACTCATTTATGAGTGACAGAGCCCAGAATTCAATCTCCACCAACAGGCCCAGTACTCATCACAGTTGGTGCACAAGTAATTACAACCTTAAATGCTGCACCCCACAAAAAACTTCCACAAA
Organism: Carex littledalei; assembly: GCA_011114355.1. Lineage (NCBI taxonomy): Eukaryota > Viridiplantae > Streptophyta > Magnoliopsida > Poales > Cyperaceae > Carex > Carex littledalei. The sequence continues at coordinate 8,073,648 of CM022096.1, read as the reverse complement.
GCCCTTGCCACACCAAAGAAGCTCTCCAACAGAAAATTTAAAAGCAAATATGGATGCCGCTGATGAGCTTTTCCTTTCGCAATTTACCGCGCTCAGCCATGCAACATCGGTGGACCTACCACTGGACACCGTAACCACCTGTGACTGGACACTGTGTGCTATAGCATCTGTCATTACGGACCGAACTGTGGTGGAAGCCAATTTTGCGAGGACTATGTTGAAGGCCTGGGCCGTGGATCCACACACAAAAATCTCAATGATAGCCAAGAACACCTTTATTATGCATTTCACCACTGAGAATGACCTCTTACACGTACTGCATCGAGGCCTCTGGAATTACCAGGACGACCCGATTGCAATAAGACGGGCGTACGGGCCAGCTGATCTAGAAACACCCGTGGTGAACCATATCGAGGTCTCAACACTATGGTTCCGCATACCGATGGAAGCGGTCAAGGAAAAAGGAGTGATGCACATTGCGGCAAGTCTGGGAACGCCACTCTCAAAGGTAATGGAACTCTGCATCGCTGGTCAAAGATGTCACAAGGTAAAGATCTCAATACCGGTTGACAAACCCCTACGGGATAGTTTGGAGGTTAAACATCCGACCTTGGGCACCTTCAAGGCTTTGATTGTTTATGAAAGAATAAATATAATATGTTTTTTCTGTGCAAAACTGGGTCACGAGCAAACTCACTGTGTAGACAAAGTCAAAGTCCAGAGATTACAACAGGACCCCCGTTACATCGACCGTCCAGATATCTAACAGATCCCATTAACTAGGATCGGCCTTTGGATTAACAATAACACTCTGTTACCAGTTAGAGAGAAATATAACCACAACCACACTGAGGGCTCAACAAGTCATCAGAATATGGATCAACAAGGGGCTGACAACGTGCACACAAGGGGGGGCGCAGGCCGCGGGTTACACACAGTAACAGGCCGGGACAAGCGGGTCTTGGACAGGGCTCGGGTATGGATCTGAATAGTCCGAACCAGAATGAGCAGCAAGGTAGATACAAACGCATGGGGCCCGAGTCGGGCCTTAATGCACCTGGGAATTTCTTAGCTTTAATGGGAGATACTCAGGACACTGACGAAATGGAAGGGGAGGGTGAAACCGACCCGACTCATGTCAGGAAAAAAAGAGCAGTGGAGGCGAGTCAGGGACCGTCTCCACAAGCACAATGAGTCTCCTTTCTTGGAACTGTCGGGGGGTTGGGCGCCCTCGAAAGATTCAGTTCCTAAAATCTCTTCTCCAGTCAACGAGAGCGAACATTTGTTTCCTTACGGAAACCAAGTGTTCAAAGTTTAAATCAAATTTAGTTTTCCGAGATATGCCTTTGGAAAATTATGCCTTTGTACCGGCGGTTGGCCGGTCTGGAGGCCTTTGTCTCTTATGGGACAGGGATACTAGTGTGCAAGTAAAATTGAAATGCAAATCGGTTATACATGCAACAGTGACACAAGCAAATGAAATACAGTGGGAGTTGGTATGTGTATATGGTGATCCAGGTCACAACCGGAATCCAGCCATATGGCGACAAATTTTGGCAATAATTGACAACAGTGGTCCGATTTGCGTGATGGGAGACTTCAACGCAATTGCGGATGAGGGAGAGAAAGTTGGAGGGGATCCGATTTTAAACAAAAATAGCCGGGATTTCAAAAGTTTCTTATTTGATGGGGGCCTAGTGGATTTGGGGTATAAGGGCCCTGCTTTCACATGGACGAATAACAGAAACACATCTGAGGCGATTTTTGAGCGCCTTGATCGGGTCGTGGCAACGATCAGTTGGCTACAGATCCACACGGAGGCTTTTGTACTACATTTGCCAAGGAGAAAGAGTGACCATGCAGCAATAGTGCTAAGATTACGAGGTCATCAGCCCAAACAGAAAAAATTCAAAATGGAGTCGTGGTGGTTTGGAGTACAGGGGTTCAAAGAGGTTTGGGAAGAATGCTGGCAGGGTTCCATGGTACTGTCTTGGTAGGAACGGATTAGTATAACGAGTGAAAAAATGAGAATATGGGCAAAGGAACATGGTTCGCCACAGAATCGGATCCAAAGAGCCGAGTCGATCCTATACAGAAATCAACAATTACACCCGCTATTGCAAGATCCGAACCTGGAGGAGCAATGTCTCAATGAAATAAATAAGGCAGAAGCTGAACTAGAGGCTTACTGGAGGCAGAGAGCGAAATCACAATGGGCCTGTCAAGGCGATAGGAATACCGCCTTTTTTCACACAGTAGCAACCAATAGGAGGAGAAATATGGTTCTCAAAATCACAACAGAAACCGGTCAATGGGTGACATGTGAGACTGAAATTCGGAGAACTTTTATTCGCTACTTCAAGGCTTTATACAGCCCGCCGCAAGCCCAACAGAGAGCAAACACAACTGATTTCTTTGAAAAAATCGGACATGGGGCCTGGCAGCAGATTCGGCCAGAGGATCAACCGGGCCTTATGGTTGTTCCATTGCAGCAGGAAATAAAAGATTATTTTCCAAATGGGTCCAGATCGGGCACCAGGCCCGGACGGCATGCATGCCCGTTTCCTTCAACACCACTGGGAGACGGTTAAGGAGGTGGTGGTTCATCAGATCCAGGAAGTTTTTCGCACAAAATGGCCACCAAGTGAATGGATAGGCAGCCACATAGTCCTTATCCCAAAAACTGAAGTACCGGCCTTACCAAAAGATTTCAGGCCAATTACAATCGGAAACGTGATGTACCGCTTATTGATGAAAATCTTAGCAACAAGACTGCAGCGACATATGGGCACAGTGATCTCCTCCTATCAAACCGCTTTTCTAAAAGGAAGAAGCATTTCTGACAATGCGATCTTAGTGAGGGAGGTACTGCACTCATTTGCAAATGCTGAATACAAAAAGGAGGCTTTCCTATTAAAAGCGGATGTGGCAAAGGCTTTCGATACGGTCAAATGGGACTTTGTTTGGCAGGCTATGCGAGCGGTCAACATCCCGGAGGCAATGATTGAACTAGTGCAACAATGTATGGAGAGAAGTAGAGTCACAGTGTTGATCAATGGGCAAGGTAATGGCTTCATAAAACCCAACAGAGGTTTGAGACAAGGGTGTCCTTTGTCTCCGTACCTTTTCATTCTTGTAATGGAGTGTCTCACCAAAAGTATTAATAAAGCTATGCGAAATAGGCATATAGCGGGAGTTAGATTGACACCAACGGCACCTGCACTGACCCACACAATCTACGCCGATGACCTGGTGGTTATGGGTCTGGCAAATGTGGCTGAGGCCGAGGCATATATGGCCATTTTTGAAGACTTTGGCGTTTATTCGGGTTTGGCGGTAAACCCGGCAAAATCCACCCTGTGGTTCAGCAAAAGATGTAGCGAACACCGAAAAGCTGAAATTTTACAGGTCATGGAGGCAAGGGTGGCGGGCAGTGAAGAAAGATATTTGGGGGTTGTTCTATCACAGGGCAGGTTACAACAAAGATATACGGGAGATCTCCTAATCAAAAAGTTTCATGAAAAATTGGCGGGATGGAAGATAAAATTGCTATCACATGCCGGGCGAACTGTTCTAATTAAATCAGTTTTATCATCTGTACCGGTCTACTACATGTCCATTGAGAAATTGAGCCGTAAAACAATTGATACTTTAGAAGGGATAATGTGGCGGTTCATGTGGGGCAAAAGTGGCACGGATAGATACATGGCAATGGTAGCGTGGAATAAGATCTGTGTTGATTTTGATGAAGGAGGCCTAGGGATAAAAAACATCGAGATTTTTAATAAAGCGTTGATACAAAAACTCATATGGCAGTTGGCATCCGAACAAGATAGAGCATGGGTCCCTGTTGTAAAAGCAAAGTACTTTCCAACGGTTTCCTTCTGGGAAGGGGTGACATGAAGAAATACGAGCCCCCTCTGGAAAGCACTCCAGCAACACAAAGCCGGCATGGTACACACGGCACGATGGCAGGTAGGAGATGGGAACCAAGTGTCGGTTTTGGGTCAGCCATGGTTTCCAGGCTAGGATGACATACGAATTACACCAACTATGAGAAATCAGTTTGGAAATATGAGGCTAGCGGATCTATATGACCACGGAACACGGCAATGGAAAAAGGAGCTCATACTCACTGTATTGGGCACTCAGGCTCTGCACCACATCAAACAATCGGTACGACCACCGGTTCTGAACCCCATACTGCAAGACCGATTAGTGTGGTTGCCAGATAAGAGAGGGATATACACAGTCAAAGAAGGGTACAAGATGATCAGCCATGCAACTCAGGTACGTTTTTTTTATGAGGAACAAAAATTGAGGGCCATGAAACAAATCTGGAAATGGAAACAAGTGATTCCGAGAGTGCTGATTTTCTTATGGAGGGCACTACAGGGGGGCCTAACAACCACACAAGAGTTGGCTCGCAGAATTGGAAAGATAAGTCCGGTATGTCCGAGATGCGGCACGGAAAATGAATATGTCATGCATATGTTATTTTTCTGCCAAATCTCGCAAAAAACCTGGTTTATATCTCCGCTGGGGTTAAGAGTGGAAGCTTTGCCCCTAAACTTCGCAGAAACCCTCACAATGATAACTGAAACCCTAGATCACGACCAAATTCCAACCTTCTGCAATATTTTATGGGAACTATGGAAGGCTCGCAATGAGGAGTTGTTTTCTGGGAAAAAACCGGTACCTTCCCTAATACTCAAAAAGGCAAATTCCATACAAAGTGCCTCAAACAAACACCTCACATCAACCACACCGATACTTTCTCAACCTAATAAAATACCACAGGGGAGAAGAGTTATCTTAACAGATGGCTCGTGGGACGAAGTCCGAGGGGCAAGCACAGGTATGGCGGTTTATAATAGAAGGGGGGACCTGGTTTATGTCAAGTACAGCAGGGTTCAAGGGGATGATTCTTTCCACGCGGAGGCAAGGGCAGTTTTGGAAACTTTGGAATATGTCTCACAGGAGGGACAAGAAGGAAGGTTTTATATCTTCTCTGACTGTAAGATACTGGTGAATGCGATCCTAGCGAAACAAACGGAGGGCCTTCCATCATGGAAAGCGGCTGAGACAGTGAAACAGTGCTGGACAAGATATCACCAGCTGGAAGGAAGGACAACACTGTGTCATGTACCAAGGAAGGCGATTCAGACACCACACAACTTGGCTAATTGGGCTCGCAGATCAGGAAAAGAAGGGAGTGGTACACCGATACAATATAGAAATTGATCACCGACTCAGTAGTGCTTATTTTGTAATAGGATAAATATAGTTCCTATGTTTAGTCTTCTTAAATTCAGCTTTTTTTCTTTTCTTTAGGTAATTTCTGCGCTACTGGTATGTCAGAGCCTGTTGTAACATTTCTGAAACTCTTCTGAGCTTTTAATACAATTATGCCTAAGGGCTCATCATCAAAAAAAAAAATACATGTGCCATTCTTTTCACTGTGTTGCTCACGTAAAAGCTCGCGTAATATCTGTTTGAATAGCAAACCACGTCAGCGGGCAGATGGAATTAACTTTAGCTTGTGGGACCCACCTACAATTGGCCGACCAATCGAGAGAATAGAGATAAGCATCCTATCTTTGGGTTGCGCGCAACTCGCAAGGAATTTCTGATAGAGAAGCAAGTGAACAAAGATCAAAAGATGGGATCATAAAGTGACTTGTTTTTATGTCCTTTCGTGACTAAAAGTTGTCACGAAGATTCTTTCAAAAATTTGCCACAAAACTTTTGCTGATGTGAAAAATCCCTTGTTTTTCACGCCATATATAAAAGATTTTTTTTATATATTAATTCGATAATATTGTAATATTGATAATAACTTAAAAAAAAAAACCAGATCTAATAAATTTTAATTTATCTGGTCGGTTAAACTTTAGAGAAAAAATAATTCTGAATCTTGTGATACTATACTGTACTTTATACATTTCAAGAGAGAAAGATGAGTGTGGATGAAAGAGGAGAGTGTAAAGAGTTTACCTCACATGCATTCTAATTTGAAAGTTACAAGATTTAAATATTTTGCATATGGAGTTTACATTATTTTCCTTCCTTATCTTTGTCTCTCCTCAACTCTCCCTCATAATTTAGTATTTTGAAGCAAGTAAATAGGTACTGGTTAGATCCGATCACCACTCATCTCCCCTCCCAACTCCTCCCCTTATGTACTTATCTTCTAGAGCACGGATTTTTTTTAAAAACAGTAAATAAAATAATCAAAGTTAAAGAAACGATATGATTGCTTCGTTTGTTATAAAAACAGCAAAAACCGAATCCGGAATTCGGTTAAGAATTTTTTTTCGCTTCACCGAATACACTATTCGGTTTACATTATTTTTTTTATTTTTTATTCTACACCGAATAGGGGATTCGGTTAGATAATTTTTTTATTTTTTATTATTAACCGAAATTATAATATTAAAATGCATGATGTAAACATGAAAGTTCTGTAATCAAAATTTGTTTTGAAGTAAGATGTTTGAATGGTAATTTTCATTTATTATTTTATTATTTTATTAAATGATAATTTTTCACCGATAACCCTAAAGTTATTTTTATTACAAAGAATTATATTATAAAAACTTATATTTTTATTACAAAGAATTTTATTATAATTCTTTGTAATAAAAATAACTTTAGGGTTGTCGGTGAATAAATTTCTACAAATCAGAAACGTCGTGTGGTATTAATATACAATCAATAATGAAAATTTCATTTATTATTTTATTAAATGGTAATTTTTCACCGATAACCCTAGAAATTTATTCACCGATAACCCTAAAGTTATTTTTATTACAAAGAATTATATTACAAAGAATTATAATAAAATTCTTTGTAATAAAAATATAAGTTTTTATAATATAATTCTTTGTAATAAAAATAACTTTAGGGTTATCGGTGAATAAATTTCTAGGATTATCGGTGAAAAATTACCATTTAATAAAATAAAAAAATAATAAATGAAAATTACCATTCAAACATCTCACTTCAAAACAAATTTTCATTACAGAACTTTCATGTTTACATCATGCATTTTAATATTATAATTTCGGTTAATAATAAAAAAGAAAAAAATAATCTAACCGAATACCCTATTCGGTTTAGAATAAAAAATAATCTAACCGAATCCCCTATTCGGTTAAGCCAAAAAAATGGCTTCACCGATCTTCTGTGGCAACCCACTGTATTCCCTGTTAAAACCATCAGCTTAACCGAATAGCGTATTCGGTGAAGCAAAAAAATAACTTAACCGAATCCGGGATTCGGTTTTTGCTGTTTTTATAACAAACGACGCAATCATGTCATTTCTTTAACTTTTATTATTTTAATTACTGTTTTTAAAAAAAATCCCTAGAGCACAGGGTAAGGAAATTTGTATCCTCTGAGTTTACTCAAATTTTGAGTTAAGATCTGGATCATCTTATCAGTGTAGATCGGATTGGTCTGAATTCTGATTGTACAGTCCGAAAATTAACTCAAACGGTATATTATTGTTGAGGATGCAGATTTGCCCAAAATAAGATCATTGTCATAGGCACCAACTCAAATTCAAATTATATATAGAGCTATTGATTATGAATTATCCTACAAATGTTATCTCCCAGCTGTGATAGTTCTCTTATGATTATTTGTTTTTCTAGGCTTTATACATTTATATAGCCTCTTTGGTATTCTGAATAAAATTCTAGAATCTTCTTAAGGGTTCCTTCAGATCGATCTACTAATGTTATTCGGAAAGAATTTTACTGACAACAATAAATTGACGTGTGATGCTTTCAATTCAGATCGGATGATTCTGTTTGAAAAAGTAGAAATATGTGATCTAGTTTTAGAATAGCAGTCTCGTGTATCAGTGACCATTCCAATTTATTTATTAGGTCTCGAAATACGATGAGGAATATTCCACAAAATTATTTTATAACTTATAGAAAGTGACATGATTTTAGTCTGAAACCTCGTGAAAATTGTCATTGTTTGCATGCTAGTATTTTCCACTCCACAACTGGTACTCCTAAATACCAGAGAAATTATATGGATGTCCATAAGCTAACATAAGCGAACAATGATAGGGGATCTTTCTTTTTATAATGCTGGTGGTGATATATATTTTAACAGTAGCCAGTTGATTTTAAAGGACTCAAATCAACTAGTTGCCCGTCGTTTTTTCTCCATTGTTCGTAGGGATCAGAAATAATCTCTCTTATGCTCTGTTTCAGGGAGCCACTGCTTTTAGAAATTCAACTCTCCATTTTTGTTGCTAAGAATCATATATCAATCGATTGAATGGCTATCAAAATTAATAAATAAATTGCAAATATTTTACAAATTTAGATAGGTTGTAAATATATTAAAATTGATGCAGTTTGAACATCCATTAAGGAACTTGAAAAATTAATGCTTATGTTTTATATTCCCTATGATTAATGAACACAATTTTGTTTTGTTTTAGTTTTCTTCTATAAGACCATTAAGTCAGAGAGCAGAAATAACTGATATTTAATGACTAATATTAACGACCTACTAGCGTAGATAGGATTTACAATATTTATACAAATATTGGAACGCCAAATTGCCCAAATTTTTATTAATATCCAAAATAAATAAATAATTTCACAATCTACACCCCTTTGCGCTGGATTTCCAAAAATGACCAAACCGCGGACTAAATTCCCGGTTTCAAGCTCACTTTCCGCAAAAAAAATTCCGGTTCTAGGATTTCCAAAACCGCAGATAAGATTTCCGATTTTCAAAACCGGAGATTAAATTTGCGGTTCTACACCAATAAACCGGGAATAAAACTGAAAAATGGTTTAGAATATTGACCGAATAATTTAGAAATTCCAAAATGGTTAAGAATATTGTCCGAAAAATTTAGAAATTCCAAAATGGTTTAGAATAATTTAGAAAATTTCAAAATGGTTTAGAATATTTTAGAAAATTCCAAAATGGTTTAGGATAATTTAGGAATGTCCAAAATAGTTTAGAATAATTTAGAAAATTTCAAAATGATTTTAGAATATTATCCGAATAATTTAGAAAATTCCAAAATGGTTTAGGATAAGTTAGGAATTTCCAAAATTGTTTAGAATAATTTAGAAAATACCAAAATAGTTTTAGAATAATTTAAAAAATTCCAAAATAGTTTAGAATATTGTTCGAATAATTTAGGAAATTCCAAAATGGTTTAGAATATTTTAGGAAATTCCAAAATGGTTTAGAATATTTTAGAAAATTCCAAAATAGTTTAGAATAATTTAGAAATTTCCAAAATAGTTTAGAATATTATTCGAATAATTTAGAAAATTTCAAAATAGTTTAGTATAATTTAAGAAATTCCAAAATAGTTTACAATAATTTAGGAAATGAACATTTTCGATGATTTTTTTAGTATAGTAGCCGAAGTACCTGATCAAGGAGAGAGAGACGAGAAGAATGCAAGAGGTGTTTAGCCAGTTGTTGTGGATACCTCACAGCCATCATATGGTATCTGAGGCTTCTAAGGAGGTAAGGATTTACTTATTTGATTTTTCATAACTCGGTCAGAAATCAAATGATGTTATAATTCCTATTTATGTTTTAATATAGAGTTTGGTGGTTTTAAACGTCAAACAATATCGGATGCATTGCGAGTACCACGAGAAATATGTGCCGTATTTGATTCAATTGGGCTTATACCAGATCGCAGTCATGCGTGATATCGCTATCGATGCGGCGCTTATACATGGACTTGTCGAGCGGTGGCATCCTGAGACGCACACCTTTCATCTTCCTTTCGGAGAGATGACAGGTATTAACTACACTAATTCAAATTAATTTGTATTTTTACTATTTTGATAACAAGTCAAATAAAGAAATTGCTTATAATTTTTTATTTAAATAAATTACAGTCATGTTATTAGACGTGAGCTGTTTGTGGGGTTTGCCCATTATGGGGGCTCCAGTGACGGGGATTACAGATGGGGTGAATGTACAAGGCCAGCTCTTCAATTTGTTCGGGATCCGTGAGGATGAACAATCGAACTTTATGAAAAAGGGGGGCTGAGGGAGATCAAAAAATTTATGACTGGATTATGCTGATGTAGGGCACAGAAAGTTGCACAAGAGGGAAGGTGTGTGCATATAATGTTTCAGGGTTCAGTGATCTCTGTTTTCTTAAGTCATGGAGAGAACATCGAACTTGAGACATTTGTTTTTTCCTGTTATTCCTTCTGGTTCACTCTCGATAGGCCTATTGTTCATTATCAGTCTATCGAGAAAGTTTAATGATTGTGGGGACGTTTAACTCCCAGCGGGCGCAAGCCCTCGCCGTTAATTACATCGGCAGACCCTTCCAAGTCAAACTGAGTACCTCGTTCATTCCAGGATTTGTGCATATGTCTTTGTGAACTGAATAATGGGGCTAAAGAGGAGCTCATGTACTGACTTTGGATTTGGTTGGTTGGTTCTCATTGTTTGGACATATGTGTCTGTGTGATGCATATGCAAATTTATATTAAAATAATGTTTATTATATTTATTTACATATTTAAAAGGGTATTTAATGCTTGAGAAATATATGTGTATGTTTTATTTATATTTTATTCATGAAGACCATCATTTAAACTTGGAGAAAAGGGGTGTTTTGGTAATTTTACTGGTTGGTTAATGATTGGTCATGCTTGATTTTGGTTTAGAAACATAAAGGATTTAATTTGAGTTCATTTGGAAGTGGTTTGAGTCAATTTGGACTTGAAACGAAGAAGTTATGGCAAAAAATGACTTGGAAGGGTTCATTTGTGAAGATTTTGAGTTTTCAGGGACTTGTTTGCAAATTTCTGGGAACTGCGCTGTGAATATTCATAGTCAGAGGGGGCTTGTTTGTAAAAATCCAGGGGTTTGATTTAATCCTTTAATCCCCTTTTTTTGTTTGGAGATTGGTGTTGGTCTTTGAGATGTGTGCTGAGCCTTTTTTAGATTATAACTGGGCTTTGAGACTTGTTGTCGGGCCTTGATTGGGTTTTGGGCTTTTTGTACCGAATTGGTACTGGTACATAGCAAATTGGCCATGGAGCATATTTGGATGATGTAAGAGGCTTATAAACACATTTTTCATATTTTCAAGTATAAATAGTGAATATGCACATCGTTATATACAACACTTTTCATTTTTTTTTTGTGAAACTTTGGAGCTTGGTTTTGAGCAATATAATAAACAGAAATCTTTGTACCACATATGGATTTACAGAGGGTGGTGTAAACTACAATCTTGCGAAGTTTCATAACTTTTGAGACATTATTTTTATGTCCTAAGATTGCACAAAGGCAAGGGTAAAGTGGAAGCTGCTATTTTTGCATGTGCAGTTTTTTACCAATTTGGTCAATCTTTGAGACCCGATATCTTTCAATTCTCTTGAAAGTTTTGAATGAGACTTCACAGTCCTGTTCTATGATGTCAAAACTATGAGTGGGCCAATTTTCATGATTTTTCATGATGTTTAACCATGCCAATCAATGGTGCGAAGTGATGACCTGAGCAGCAATTTTACACATTTTTACAGTTTTCTGGATTTTGTCTTTTTCATTGTGATTTATTCGTTTGGCCATTTTAGGAGTTCTTTATATGGATTTAAAGCTTGACAGGTGATCTACCAAATGATCAAGTATTAGATTTTTCAGCCATGAAAGGCTATGATGAACAGTAAAGTGAAGTTGTGACAGTATAACAATTCATTTACTGGTTTTTCTTGTTTTTTTGCAGGAAATTGGATTTTGTATCACAGATTTGAAGCTTTTAAAGGTTAGCATTGAATGATTTGGTTTCATAATTTTGAAGAGGGGTTAACAGAGAGCAGTCCAAAGGTGAGTTTGAGACATTTTCATTTATACCCTTCATTTTATGAATTTTCAAAGAGGGGTACTTGTCAGTATTTTTTGCAGTGCGGTTCATGAAGCTGAGAGCTCAAATCTCATCCTAATACTCAATTATTTTTCCATGAGTACTTGATTTAAGTGCACAGATGCCTTCCTTATGTTGTTGGCAGTCATTATCCAGATTTCACATTTTTATCAATTTTATTTCTATTTTTCCACTACGATTTTCTAGCAAAAGGGTATCAGTTTATATTTTGCTGCTATTAACTAGTGATTTTTGCTATGAGCAATTGGCTACATGGAATTTTGATTTCTTTATATGGAAATGTTCATCTTGGTCTCTATTACATGCATGATTTATTTGGTCACCTCATGATTTTTCTACAGTGTACTGGTAAGGGGTTTTAATACCACAGTTCTTGGTACCAGCAGCAGAAAATAAGAAGCAGAATTTTGAAAAGCTGAACTTTGGAGGATCATCCTGAGAAATCTGGTGAACCAAATTTGATGTTCTTTATATGAAAATTCTCAGGAAATGATTCTCTACACGCTGGTAAAATTTTATGAATTTTTGGGCTTCCTAGCTATACCAGAAAGGGGTCTAAACACAGGAGTAAACTGGGAACTGTGCTGGTATTTTGCTGGTTTTTTCATATTTCAAAATGCTGAACTTTAGAAAATCATAGAAAATCCATAGAAAATGCTATAAATGTCAAATTTGGGTCTAAATTGTGTTTTGAAGTCCTCTTTATGCCAGTACGATTTATTTTTCATTTTGGTTCTCGTACCAGTCTGTACTGACTGGTTTACCAGAATATATCATTTTTGCTGTTTTGAAGGCTTTATTTGTACCAGCAGCACATACATTGTGCTTTGTTGCTGAATTTGAGTTGGGTACCATACCAGAAGTGAAAGAAAGAAGATCAAAGTCCCAAAGTTTATTTAATTAATGGATTTAAACATCAAAAGGATGTCAAAGTCTGATCTTCGCAAGAAGATCCTTGGTTTTGTTGAAATCATGATTTAAGTGTTCTTTTTCTTGATTAGAAGGGCAAATCATTGAAGTGTCATTGGATTAACATGACAAATGGCAAGGTTCAGCATAACTGATGTCTATTTGCAGTTTAGTCATTTTCCTCTCACTATTTGCACGTATGTCCTTTAATTTTTTAATTTTTATGTAAATCCATACATGAACATTGATCAATTAACATCCATATTTGCAAAATAGGTCCATTGAAGGAATCTGATAGGGAAGCCAGCTGGCTCGACCTTGTCAGTCATTGTATGTGTATTTTATTTATTTTACTTTTATTTCTCCTTAATCTCTTTACTAAAATAACTAAAATAGATCCAATATAGAAGGAAACTAGCTAGCTCAACTTCTATACTTTCACTATTTAATTATTTTAGAAGGAATTAAAGATGTCACTAAGAAGAAAGTCAAGACAGAAAGGAAGGATCAAAATTTTGCACTTTTATACATATTTTAGTTATTATATCTTAATAATGTGTTTATTTATGGTAAAATGGCAACAAGCTCCATAAAGAAGTACAAATCCTATTAGCTAAATTGACATAACAAATTTTATTTAACATTTTGTTGAAAACAGTAAAAGAAGAGGCATCATTAGTGATCATTAGGCTATCATTTTTCTTGCTCATCATAAGATGAACTTCACTATCATGAAGCCTTAACTATTATTACTCATAAGCTTCAAATCAAAGAAAGAGCAAAACAAATCAAAGAGAGAAGCAATATAGTAAAGAAAAGAAAAAAAACAAGATTCATCACAACAAAGTAGTAAAGAATCAAAACGGATTTCAAGTTCCAAGTAAGAACATGCTTTATTGATTCATAGTCACTCTTACAAAATCAAGGCCTTGAAGGCATTTACATGGCTAAAAGCTAATAATTTCCTCTATTTTCTAGCCTAATTTCGATTTGGATTTGATTGAGTTTAACAGAAATTTTTGCTGCTTTTTGTTTCAGAGAAGGGTGGTGTTGTTGGCAGCTTCGGCCTAGTGTGGCTTTGTGCAATGAACTTAATCGTTGAAACAGCACAAATGGAATAAAAAGAAGTAGAAAAGAGATTGAAGAGAGATTGAAAAGAGACTGAAGAGAAATAGAGAAGAAATAAGGAGTAATTTGTTTAAATGCCAAGGAAGAAAGTTCTGACAAGCTAAACTCAAGGTCGAATGCAAGCAGCCATTCGCCTAATTCATATCAAAATTGCATAATCCAATTACACAGAACTACTGGCCTTATATAGACGATCTAATTAGTAAGAAAAAGTAAACAGTGCGGATACAATTGGCATTTGGGAGAAAGTCATCCCGCCATAACAGAATGGTAAAGAAACAACCGTCTAACCAAATACTAATGTTGGCAGCGGTAGATAGCCTTATTCCTCTCCAGTCGGAACTCCAGTTCTTCTCCTATCAGAGTCACGTGCTAGACGTGCGCTATGCCCTAACTTCCAATCCTCTCGCTGGGGACCCACCTGCAGTGATTAATGGACCCTGCCCTTCATTTCTGCCCCTTCTGCCCATTTCTCTATCTCCTCGATTCAATTGCCGTTCTTCAACAGTAACCCCCAAATTGGTTGCTGTTCGTTGCACTCCTCCCCCCTTAACCAAATTTGTTTCCTCACGAACCAAATTAGGAAATTTCTAGGCTATGAGATCGTAATCCTCCCATGTGGCATCATCCTGGGACTGATTTTTCCACTGAACCAACACTTGTGTATGTGCCGCGTTCTTCCGTTTCACCATCCGGCGAGCTAAAATCACTTCAGGCTCGATTTCACTTGGAATCCCTGGGCCAACTATTGGTAAGATTGGAGAAGGAATTTGAGTGTCACCGAGCTTGCCTTTGAGTTGAGATACATGAAACACAGGGTGAATTTGGGAGTTTGGAGGAAGATTTGATCGATAAGCGACATTACCGATTTTCTGAAGGATTTCAAAGGGACCATAAAATTAGAGCTGAGCTTCTGATTGCGTTTTCCTCCCACTGAAACTTGGCGATACGGCTGCAATTTAAGGTAAATCCAATCGCCTATTGCAAAATTTCGTTCACTTCGGTGCTTATCTTCGTTCTTCCTCATGCGATCCTGGGATTTTCTGAGGTTTTCCTTTAACTGAGCTAATGTAAACTGTCTATCCCTCATAAAGATATTAACTGCCTCCACTTGACTTTTCGGTATACTACCCATGGCTAATTGGGGAGGTGCATAGCCGTAGATAGTGTATTGACACTGCCCGGGGGGGGCTGCCCGTGCCCGGTCCGCCCGTGCCCGGTGCCCGGGGTACCCGTACCCGTGCCCGGGTATTGGCGGGTAAACGGGTACGCGGGTACGGGTCTGAAACGGGCAGGGTGGCTGTTTTTGGTGCCAAACCCGGGTGTACCCGTACCCGCCAAACCCGTGCCCGCTGCCCGTCTGCCCGCACCCGCCACGGGTGTGCCCGCACCCGCCACGGGTGTGCCCGCACCCGCCACGGGTGTGCCCGCACCCGCCACGGGTGTGCCCGCACCCGCGTACCCGTGCCCGTACCCGTACCCGCACCCGCTGCCCGCTGCCCGCAGAGACTTTTATTCAAAAATTCCCCCCCCCCCCCCTCTGTAAATATTAACAGAGCTTTTTTGGCTACGGACAGTGCATTTTTATATAGTTTTCATGTGAATATTGCGCTGCATGAAGCTAAAACTGCTCTGTTAATTTTAGCCGGATGTGAAATTGTGAATTTTGCGCCAGTTGTACATTTTTACAATTACTTAATCTGGACCGTTCTTTTTAACTTGGCACGAATCTGAAAGCACAATAATACTGCCCCCTCAGTCAGCCCGAATCCCAAACCGGCTGAGATTTAATCTCAACCGTAAATAGCTAATTTAATAGGGAATCTTTTACGGTAGCCGGGTAGCGTGTCCCTCTGTAATTTTGGTACCCGCGCCAGCGCCAGCCCCCTTCTCCCTCTGTCTGGACCGTTCTTTTTAACTTGGCACGAATCTCAAAGCACAATAATACCGTTCCCCGCGCCAGCGCCAGGCCCCCCCCCTCTGCATTTATTCCCTTCACTTTACGAGGCAGAGCCTCTCTAGGGAAGCCACAAAATTATCCTCTCCATTAGTGTAAAAGATTCCCTTCACTTTACGGTTTGGGATTAACTCACACTGCTTTGAGATTCGGGCTAACGCAGAGAGCATTAAAATTGGAATATTGGTACACTGCCCCACAGTGCCCCCCACTGTTCCGAATTTTGACTGAAATCCCCCAATTTCACACCCAGCCAGGCCCCCACAGTTCCGAATTTCCCCATAAATTAACCCCCAAACCCACTCTCCCTCACTCACTAAATTTCTCACTCTCCCTCACTCACTAAATTTCTGATTTTCCCTTCTCATACTCTCTCTCACTCATACTCTCTAATTCTCTATCATTTTTTTTTATTTTTCAGAAATTAATTTAATTATTAGAAAAAAAAAATAGTTGGAAATTTATTTTATTCCGCAAAGGCGCGAGATACGGTTGAGCAAGATTATTTCATCCCGCAAAGGCGCAAGTTTTCATCTCGCAAAGGTTAGATTAATTTTTTTGCATTTATTAAATAAGTTAGATTTATTGTTAATTTTATGATAAATAGGTTAGATAAATTTTTAAATAGCTTAAACATGTTAGATTTTTTGTTAGTTTTATTATAAATAGGTTAGATTAATTTTTAAAGTAGCTTACATATGTTAGATTTATTGTTAGTTTTATTATAAATATGTTGGATCTATAAATATGTTGGATCTATACATATGTTGGATTTCTTTTTTAATATGTTATATTTTATTTTTTAAATTATGAATATGTTAGATTTATTTTAATATAGGTTAGATTTTATTTTTTAATTTCGGATTAATTTTTAAATATGTTAGCATCTCATAAATAAGTTAGATTTTTAATATGTTAGATTTATATTTTTTGAATCTATACATATGTTAGCTTTATTTTTGAATAGGTTAGATTTATTTTTTTGAAATATGTTTAGGTTTATCTATAAATATGTTGGATTTTTTTAGTTTGTTAGGTTTTTCAAATAGGTTATTTATTAATATGTTGGATTTATAAATATGTTGGATCTATAAATATGTTGGATCTATACATATGTTGGATTTCTTTGGTAATATGTTATAATTTATTTTTTATATTTTGAATATGTTAGATTTATTTTAATATAGGTTAGATTTTATTTTTTAATTTCGGATTAATTTTTAAATATGTTAGCATCTCATAAATAAGTTAGATTTTTAATATGTTAGATTTATATAAGTTCTATTTATTTTTAGAATAGGTTAGATTTATTTTAAAATATGTTAGCTTTATTTTTGAATAGGTTAGATTTATTTTTTTGAAATATGTTTAGGTTTATCTATAAATATGTTGGATTTTTTTAGTTTGTTAGGTTTTTCAAATAGGTTATTTATTAATATGTTGGATCTATAAATATGTTGGATCTATACATATGTTGGATTTCTTTGGTAATATGTTATAATTTATTTTTTATATTTTGAATATGTTAGATTTATTTTAATATAGGTTAGATTTTATTTTTTAATTTCGGATTAATTTTTAAATATGTTAGCATCTCATAAATAAGTTAGATTTTTAATATGTTAGATTTATATAAGTTCTATTTATTTTTAGAATAGGTTAGATTTATTTTAAAATATGTTAGCTTTATTTTTGAATAGGGTAGATTTATTTTTTTGAAATATGTTTAGGTTTATCTATAAATATGTTGGATTTTTTTAGTTTGTTAGGTTTTTCAAATAGGTTATTTATTAATATGTTGGATCTATAAATATGTTGGATCTATAAATATGTTGGATCTATACATATGTTGGATTTCTTTGGTAATATGTTATAATTTATTTTTTATATTTTGAATATGTTAGATTTATTTTAATATAGGTTAGATTTTATTTTTTAATTTCGGATTAATTTTTAAATATGTTAGCATCTCATAAATAAGTTAGATTTTTAATATGTTAGATTTATATTTTTTGAATCTATAAATATGTTAGATTTTTGAATAGGTTAGATTTATTTTTTTTAATTTAATTTAGATTTAATTTAATTTAGATTTAGATTTATATTTTGAATAAGTTAGAAAAGTTGTATTTATTTTGAATTAGACTTAGAATTTCAAAATTTGAATTATATTATTATGAATTAGACTTAGATTGATTTTTTTATATAGTTTATTTTATTTTGAAATTCGGCTGTTTTTTTTTTTTTTTTTCTTCTGTCACAGAGGGCAGAGGGCAGAGGCAATTTTTTGTTTTTTTCTTTAATATAATTTAGATTTACATTTACATTTACATTTAGATTTATATTCAATTTAGAATAGGTTAGATTTAATTTACATTTATATTCAATTTAGATATAATTTAGATTTACATTTACATTTATATTCAATTTAGATTTACATTTACATTTACATTTACATTTATATTCAATTTAGATTTACATTTACATTTACATTTATATTCAATTTAGATTTACATTTACATTTATATTCAATTTAGATTTACATTTACATTTACATTCAATTTATATTCAATTTAGATTTACATTTACATTTACATTTACATTTATATTCAATTTAGATTTACATTTACATTTACATTTACATTTATATTCAATTTAGATTTACATTTACATTTACATTCAATTTATATTCAATTTAGATTTACATTTACATTTACATTTACATTTATATTCAATTTAGATTTACATTTACATTTACATTCAATTTATATTCAATTTAGATTTACATTTACATTTACATTTACATTTATATTCAATTTAGATTTACATTTACATTTACATTTATATTCAATTTAGATTTACATTTACATTTACATTTACATTTATATTCAATTTATATTCAATTTAGATTTACATTTACATTTACATTCAATTTATATTCAATTTAGATATAATTTAGATTTACATTTACATTTATATTCAATTTAGATATAATTTAGATTTAATTTACATTTATATTCAATTTAGATTTAATTTAGATTTACATTTACATTTATATTCAATTTAGATTTAGATTTACATTTACATTTATATTTAATTTAGATTTAGATTGCTTTTTTGAATATGTGAAGTAATTTTCATTTATTTATTTGAATAGGTTTAAAAGATGGCATCTCCTCCTAATCACGATGAGGATTTACCTTTTGAGACGAGAATGTCACATGAAATTTTTGGCCCACCTCCACCTATGCAACCACCACCTAATTATCCCCAAAATTATCCACCTAATTATTCCCAAAATTATCCACAAAATTATCCACCTAATTATCCACCTAATTATCAAAGAAGGGATCAAACTTTAGATTTAAATTATCAACAACCCCCCCAAATGTATGCACCGTATTATACTTCAAACGATCCAAACATGTTTATTCCACAAGAAACACATCAACCGCCACCATCGAATGCATATGGAGGCACTTCTTCTGTAGCATCGAGTCAAGTCACCCTCCCTATGGAAGGTACTCCGTCGAGAAGTGTCACTGGAATTGAAGAAGAACCAATCCTTCCTCCGACAAGTGTCCCCCCAGAAAGACAAGTGGTAAAGAAGACTAAAAGAGTTCCTGAATACAATCAGCCGTGGGCCCAATGGTACAGGATTTCGCTAGATGAGAACGGCAACATGACCACCCTCGAATGTAAGGTACAAAATTGCAAGAAAGGATTTTTTGTGTATAAACAAAGTAGTGGTATGACCAGCTTTAAAAGACATGTCGAAATGCACCAAAGGAATGGTGAGGTTATATCTGAAAATGCTGGACCGAGACAAATCCAAACCCTTATAAACGCGGATGGTACTAGAACCAACCCAAAATTCGATGAATCAAAAATGCTTAGTGAATTGGCACGGTACATTACCCACAAAGAACAACCAATAAGCATGGGTGGTTGCATGAGTTTTGCCCGGTTAGTCATTCAGGGGTGTGCTCAACCAATGTACAAGAGGATCCATCATAGAAAGATGGTTGGTAAAATTAAAAACCAGTTTACCAAAATAAAAGATGAGCTCCGAGCTATATTTGCATACCAACAAAATAAGGTCTCAATTACCTCCGATATATGGACTGCCGGTAAACATGGCCTTGGGTACTCGTGTGTTACCGGCCATTGGATCGATGATCAGTGGGTATTACAAAAATGGATATTAAGTTTTCGTGTGTTAGATTCCCCGCACTCAGCAAATGTAATTTTCAAATCCATTATTGAGGTGTTAGAATAGTATAACCTTAAGAGAGACCTTATAAACAAGGTTTTCTCTATTTCATTCGATAATGCTAGTAACAATGTAGCTTCAATTGAGATTTTTAAACGGTCACTAAACCCGATTATGAATGGGGCAATGTTTCACCAAAAGTGTGCTTGCCACATACTTAACCTCGTCGTGAAGGCGGGCCTTAAAACAGAAGCAGTAAAAGATTTGATCATTAAATTAAAGGATTGCCTGTCCCACATTGTTTCAAACCAAGAAAGAAAACAACGGTTTGGTTTGATGTGTGTCAACTATGGATTGAGCAAGTTGAAAGTTCCTTGGGATATAGATACCCGTTGGAACTCTACCTATAGGTTTCTGAACCGGTGCCTTCCTTACAAAGCCGTCATTGGAGAGTTTTTGAGAGGCTCCACCCCCGAGGGAATGACATTGGAGCCCAGCCTCGAAGAATGGGAGCAACTAACAACCCTGAGTAATTTCTTACGAACCTTTTTTAATGCAACCGTCCAATTATCCTGCTCGTACTCACCGACGGCATTTGAGTTGATCAAACATCTCTATAACATCTCCAAGGTGTACCGTGAATTGGAAGAAGCTGAAAGCAAGTACACCACTCTCACACCGATCGTCAAAGCCATGAAAGAAAAATTTCTAAAATATTAGGACGATGTACCCCTCCTGGCCATTATCGCAAGCTGCCTCAACCCGGCATACAAGAAATTTTACACAATCAAAATAGTTATAGCGTACAAAGATAATCTACATTTAGACTTCACCGGGGTGGATGCATTCGTGACTTCGAAGTTCGATGAGATGTTTGGCATATACCAGTCAAGAATGGGTGACAACCAAAACCCATCTTCGTCCCGTGCCGGTCCTAGGTAACAATTTAAATATCTACATTATTTTAATCTTTATTATTTATAATATCTACACTATTTGTCTACTAATTTTTTTATTTTTTTTAATAGTTCCACTTCCAGGAGCACTAGCAGCGGTGGATTGTTAGCAGATTTCCAATCGGAGATCGAACCGCACACATCCACAAATGAGTTACTGAGCTATTTTGCGGGAGTAAACGAAAGAGAAGATGGACTTGACATCATGACGTGGTGGAAGAGGAATCAAAGAAACTATCCAACACTGGCGATGATGGCCCGCGACGTATTTGCCGTACCCGTGTCAACCGTCCCTTCCGAAAGTTGTTTTAGTTCGGCGAACAGGATCCTCTCCGACAAACGCAGTAAGTTGGGTGCACATGTTTTTGAGAGACTTGTGTGCTTGAAAGATTGGATTGATGCTGATGAGCGCAACCAACATCGAGATCATCAAGAATCATCATCCGGAGTCGACACTGAAGAAAGCGGTACCGAGCAGCGGCCCGCGGCTAATTCGGATTCAGACGGTGCGGAAGAGAGCGAACAATGGTATATGAATCCAAACTACTAGATAGGTAGTGTCGGTATACATTTCTAAATTTATTTAATCTCTATGGTTATTTTTTAAATTATAATTTCTAAACGTTTCAATTAGTTCTTAAATTATTCATTTTAAAGAAAAATTACTAACAAAAAAAAAGTTAGAACTCCGCCTATGTTATTTTACATAGCCGGTCCCAAGCCCGGAATAAAGGAGGAGGGTAACTTTTATTTTTGAATTTAGATTTAATTTAGATTTAGATTTAATTTAGATTTGAATTTAGATTTAGATTTTTTTTTTCTTTTGAAATTCGGCAGAGGCTATTTTTTTTTTCGGCAGAATCCAGCATATTTTGAGTTTTTTTTTTTCCTATTATTTAATTTAGTTTAGATTTAAATTAGATTTCGATTCAATTTTAATTTTAATTTAAATTTACATTTATATTCAATTTAGATTTAATTTTATTTGCATCTAAATTTAGATTTGAATTTTTATTTAATTTAATTTAGATTTATATTATCAATTTAAATTGAACGTTTACAAAATATATTATCAATTTAAAATGTTTATTGTTTTAAATTAATTGATTTAAGATATTTTTGATTTATATTTTATTTAACCTATTAATTTATATTTGAATTTATATTTAGATTGTTTTTTTTCTTTTGAAATTCGGTAGAAGTTTTTTTTTTTCCTTTTATTTAATTTAATTTAGATTGAAATTAGATTTGGATTCAATTTTAATTTTAATTTAGATTTACATTTATATTCAATTTAGATTTAATTTAATTTGCATCTAAATTTAGATTTGAATTTTTATTTAATTTAGATTTATATTATCAATTTAAATTGAACGTTTACAAAATATATTATCAATTTAAAATGTAAACTACAAATTTTGAGATATAAATAAATTATGAAACTATATAATTAGAATGAGAGTTTGAAAATAAAATAAAATTACTCGTGTAATGAAATAAATTTTCGTACGACACGTAATAATATTCGTACGACACGGTAAAAAAATAAGAAAACAAATCAAAATACAAAACAAAAAACAGCAAAAAAAAAAAAAAAAAAAAAATACCCTTGCCCGTCCTGCCCGTGCCCGCTGTACCCGTGCCCGTTGTACCCGTCTACCCGCAACGGGCACGGGTTTGAGACGGGCAGGGCGGAGTTTTTAAAAAAAAAACCCGCCTACCCGCTACCCCTGTACCCGCCTACCCCCCTACCCGCCTACCCGCCTACCCGCTGCCCGCCTCGGGCATACCCCTGCCCTGCCCGAGGTACCCCTCAGCAGACCACTAGCCGTAGAGAGCCTTAAAGGGTGTCATTTTAATGGCACTGTGCCAATTCGAGTTATACCACCACTCGGCCAATGTTACATACTCCTTCCACCTACTTTGCTTATCATAAACCATGGCTCTCAAATATTGCTCCAAACATTGGTTAACTTTTTCAGTTTGTCCATCGGATTGAGGGTGATATGAGGTACTCATGTTTAACTGAACTCCCAATTTGGCCATGAGCTCGCTCCAAAATTTACTAGTGAACACTGGGTCTCGGTCTGACACAATATTACCAGGTAGGCCATGTAATTTGTATACGTGATCCATAAAAGCTTGTGCTACACTAGTAGCTAAGAAAGGGTGAGTTAGAGGTATGAAGTGGGCATACTTGGTCAACCGGTCTACAACTACCAAAATGACCTCATAACCCTTTGACTTGGGTAAACCTGTCACAAAATCCATTCCTATGCTACACCAAGCTTCATTAGGTATGGGCAGGGGTTGAATCAGTCCAGGGTATGCAGTATGCTCATTTTTATTGATTTGACAGTTAGCACATTGTTGCACAAAAGTATGTACTGTCTCCTTCAATAAAGGCCAATAAAAATACCTTTTTAACCTTTGGTAAGTTGCTGTAATGCCTGAGTGCCCCCCTAAAGTTGAACCATGCATCTCTTGCAACAATTTCTGTCTCCAACCATCTCCTGAGCCCACACAAATTCTCCCTTTGTACCTTAACACCCCTTGATATTCAGAAAAATGTGATGTTTCATTTTGAGTCTATTTTTCTTTCAACTTTAGCCTCATTGTCTCAATCCACTTATCACCTTCATAACTAGCTTTAATATCTTGGAGCCAACTAGGTACTAACTCACTAACCATGTTTAATTCTGGAATTCCCCAACCTTCTTCTTTACTGTCCTCTTCCCTCCTTGACAGTGCATCAGCAACTTTATTATCAACCCCCTTCTTGTACTCAATTTTGTAATTTAACCCCAATAATTTGCTAAGCCCTTTATGTTGCATGGGGGTATTGACTTTTTTCTCCAATAAGTACTTTAGGCTAATTTGGTCGGTTTTAATGATAAATTCAGTACCTAACAAGTAGTGCCTCCATTTCTGAACTGCAGTGAATAAAGCCAACAATTCTTTTTCATATGTGGACAAGGACTGGTTCTTCACACCCAATTTTTTACTCAGAAATGCCACTGGTCTCTTTGACTGCATCAATACTGCTCCTATGCCATCATTGCTTGCATCAGTCTCTATCACAAATGGTTGGGTGAAATCAGAGAGTTTGAGAACTGGGGCTTCCACTATGGCCTTCTTCAGTTGCTCAAAGGCTAGTTGTGATGTTTCATGCCACCTAAAGGAATTCTTTTTCAAAAGATCAGTAAGAGGCTTGGAAATAATTCCATAACCCTTGATAAACTTTCTATAATATCCTGTAAGCCCCAAAAAACCTCTTAACCCCTTAATAGTTTTTGGAATTGGCCAATTGACCATTGACTCAATTTTACTTGGATCTGTGG
The DNA here is from genome assembly GCA_011114355.1 of Carex littledalei. Classification (NCBI taxonomy): domain Eukaryota; kingdom Viridiplantae; phylum Streptophyta; class Magnoliopsida; order Poales; family Cyperaceae; genus Carex; species Carex littledalei. The sequence continues at coordinate 8,049,230 of CM022096.1, read as the reverse complement.
CTACCCTTTTTTTTGATATGATATGACCTAAATACTCAATTTGTGGTACCCCAAACTCACACTTAGATCTTTTGACTGATAACTGATGCTGTCTCAAAGTTTGGAAGACAGTTTTGAGGTGAAGTAAATGAGAGTCTAAATCCTGACTATATACTAATATATCATCAAAAAAAACCAATACAAACTTTCTCAAAAATGGTTTGAAAATGCTATTCATCAATGATTGGAATGTGGCTGGGGCATTTGTTAAACCAAAGGGCATAACTGTAAATTCATACAGTCCTTCATGTGTTTGGAAGGCAGTCTTGTGTATGTCAGCTTCTGCCATCCTAATCTGATGGTATCCTGCCCTAAGATCCAATTTAGAGAAGTAATAGGCTCCATTGAGTTCATCTAACAAATCTTCTATGATAGGTATGAGAAATTTGTTCTTCACAGTACCCTCATTCAATCTTCTATAATTCACACACATGCTCCATGAATTATCCTTCTTTTTAACCAAGAGAACTGGGGAAGAGTAAGAGCTCACACTAGGTTGTATAAATGATTTCTCTAATAGGTCTTGTACTATCTTCTCTACCTCAAGTTTCTGAAAATGGGACATTCTATAAGGTCTCAAATTGATTGGCTTAGCATCAGGTAGCAGGTGGATTTTGTGGTCTGTGGGTCTTTTTGGTGGTAGTTGTTTTGGTTCTTCAAAAACCTCTTGAAATTCTTCCAACACCTTCTTCACTTTTGGGTCAAGTACATCTGACTTCTCCTCAACATTCTCTTCTACCTTGTATAGATGTGCCAAATAGACTTCATTTCCCAATAGGTTCTCCTTTTCCACATTAAGGGATCCCTCACAGACTTTTAACTCATGCTCTTTATTCTCATTTCTCAACTTCACCACTTTGCCTTCATTTTCAACTACAAATACTCCCTTCATGAGTTTCATTCTAATTTCACCCAAACTGGCTAACCAATCAACACCTAGTATCACATCATACCCCTGAACCTCCAAAATTCTGAAATCAGTACAGAATTGATGCCCTTGAATGGTAAATTGAACATCTTTACAAATGTTATTAGTAGCCAATTTCTCTCCACTTGCACTCCTAACCATCAGAGTTGTTGTAGGTGTGGTCTGCAACTTCAATTCTTGAGCTATGCTAGGGTGAATGAAAGAATGTGTAGCGCCTGTGTCAATCAACAATCTCACAGGCACTTTACCCATTTGCCCTTTATACTTTGGAGTGAAACTGCCTGTGCCCTTGCCCACACTCAATGTGGCTATTTCCTCTTCTTCCTCATTTTCATTGTGAGAATATTTAACTGTTTGACCCCCTTCTTCTACTTCTCTATCGTCAAACTCCTCATCCTCCTCTCCCTCAAGGGCATGCAGTCCCTTACCACATTTGTGCCCTTGGCCTTCATTAGATCTAAAACAAAGCCCCAATGCCCTTTTTTGATCTAAGGTGAGATTGGTCATATTTTTATGAGGTGGTTTGTATAATTGAGAGTTTTAGGAGGGGTTTTCAGCATTTTTTCTTACATAACCTTCAGGTGGTCTCATTGGTTTGTAATTGGGGTTAGGTGGTGGTCTATAGCTTATTTGCCCTTGTGATCTGAGAAATAGAGGTTTCTTGTCCATAGGACCCACTACTACTTCAAGTTCAAGAGCTAGGTTGAATGCCTCACTCAAGGTTTGGGGTTTGAATAGAGTCATGGAATTTTGAATCTCTTCTCTCAACCCACAAATAAAGCTCCACACAAAGAAATACTCCTATGTAATACCAATTTCTACCAATAACCTGGATTTTGCTCTTTGGAATGCTCTAATGTACTCCTCCACTGTACTGGTTTGCTGTACTCTTTTGAATTGAACCACAGGGTTAAGATGGCATCTCGTTTTGAAACGCTCAAATAAAGAGTTTACCAATGCTGGCCATGTCGGGTTTGGATGTTCAAGTCGGTAGCAGCTATACCACTCTTCTGCATCACCAATGAAATTCATCGTAGCCAAACCCACCTTGTATAACTCTGCTGTCTGGTAGTAGTTGAAATAGAAATTACAACGCTCCAACCATTCACTGGCCTTGCTCCCATCAAATACAGGCATTTCAATACGAGGCATGAACCCCCTTTGTTGGTCTTGGTGCGGATTGCCTCTACCAGTATCTCTATCAGCATTAGGATCTGGTCTTTCCCCTTCTTTACCACGACCCACCCAGTCTGTACGATGACCAGTGTGGCTGTTTTGACTTGTATCACCAAACTTATCCATTACCACTTCTTTGATCATCAGCGAAAAGTCAGTAAAGGCCGTTCTCAATTCAGCCATCTGGTTTGCTTGTTCTCTGAACTGAGCTTGAATCTGATCGTCGCGAGTTTGTTGAGAAAACTGAGAGTCACGAGCTAGTTGAGAGATCCGATCATTGATCGCAATCAGATCCATTGAGATATCATCAGTCGTCTCATTAATTTTTTATTTTGGCGGCATGGCTCCTCAGTATAATTGCTTCCCAGCTGCGACCGAGAAGCTCTGATACCACTTGCAACGAACTTAATCGTTGAAACAGCACAAATGGAATAAAAAGAAGTAGAAAAGAGATTGAAGAGAGATTGAAAAGAGACTGAAGAGAAATAGAGAAGAAATAAGGAGTAATTTGTATAAATGCCAAGGAAGAAAGTTCTGACAAGCTAAACTCAAGGTCGAAGGCAAGCAGCCATTCGCCTAATTCATATCAAAATTGCATAATCCAATTACACAGAACTACTGGCCTTATATAGGCGATCTAATTAGTAAGAAAAAGTAAACAGTGCGGATACAATTGGCATTTGGGAGAAAGTCATCCCGCCATAACAGAATGGTAAAGAAACAACCGTCTAACCAAATACTAATGTTGGCAGCGGTAGATAGCCTTATTCCTCTCCAGTCGGAACTCCAGTTCTTCTCCTATCAGAGTCACGTGCTAGACGTGCGCTATGCCCTAACTTCCAATCCTCTCGCTGGGGACCCACCTGCAGTGATTAACGGACCCTGCCCTTCATTTCTGCCCCTTCTGCCCATTTCTCTATCTCCTCGATTCAATTGCCGTTCTTCAACAGTAACCCCCAAATTGGTTGCTGTTCGTTGCACTCCTCCCCCCTTAACCAAATGAAGGGTGGCTTTGTGTATGAAGGTGCAAGATGTAATTGCTGCCCCTTTCTTCATTGCTTGGGGGTCCTTACATAGGCAAGCTCCCTGAAATTTAGGGTTTTAGGTACCTAATATGTGACACTAATCTTCACCCTTTAGTTCTTTGAATTTTGATCTTGTGGTTGGCTTGTGTTGCGTTAATCCACAGCCTTGGAGAAGGTATCTTCAGCAGAGCCAGCTTCTATTTTTGTTTTTCTCGCTGAGTTGTTGGAGAGAAGACTCCTTTGCATCATATAGACTCGGACTTTGTGGACCATACTCGAATTAGTTAAGGCATTTCACGGACCAGGTCTAGGCAACCAGGGGTGCGAAATAAGGTGGCCACTGTTATTTTTTTATCCGTTTCTTCATTTGGTCTGGATATGGTGCTCACGGCTTCGACATTTTTATTAATATCCAAAGTTTAATACAAATTATTAATTATGCCCAGAATCGGACCAATTATCGAAAAATACCCAAGCCGGCCAGAAAATGGCCGGCTTAGGTCCCTCCCTAAGCCGGCCATTTTCTAGCCGGCTTGGTACCTTTTTTTTTTTCCCGCATTTCACCCTTTATATACCATTTTTTTTCTCTCTCCTCTCACAATTCTCTCATCTCTCAACCGAATTCTCTCTTCTTTGAGATAATTTTTTTTTTATCTAATTTAATTTTTAATTTATTTATTTTAGGGTTTAGGATTTAGGTTTTAGGTGTTATAATTTAGATTATGTTGTTGTAATTTAGTGTAATTAGCACAATTGACTAATATTTAGGGTATTTTGGCATTTTTTACCATAATTAGGCTGATTAAGCGTAATTACCGAAATTAGCACGTTTGACCAACATTTAGGGTATTTTGGTCCTTTTTACCATAATTAGGCTAATTAAGCGTAATTTAGTGTAATTAGCACAGATGACCAATATTTAGGGTATTTTGGCATTTTTTACCATAGTTATGCTGATTAAGCGTAATTTTACTGAAATTAGCACGTTTGACCAATATTTAGGGTATTTTGGTCATTTTTACCATAATTAGGCTGATTAAGAGTAATTTAGTGTAATTAGCACAGATGACCAATATTTAGGGTATTTTGGCCTTTTTTACCATAATTATGCTGATCAAGCGTAATTTCACCGAAATTAGCAGTTTGACTAATATTTAGGGTATTTTGGTCATTTTTACCATAATTAGGCTAATTAAGCGTAATTTAGTGTAATTAGCACAGATGACCAATATTTAGGGTATTTTGGCTTTTTTTACCATAATTATGCTGATCAAGCGTAATTTCACCGAAATTAGGTTATTTTAGATATCATGATGCCTAGAGCACGGCCTACCCAGCGTCCAATAGTGGACGAGCCGATCAGTACTAGCAGCACGGAGCACATCAGTCCTCTCCTGTGGATTCCCCACAGTGAGCACCGAGTCTCACTGGCTTCTCGTGAGGTACGTTCCTTTTCTTATATTTTCATTAAATTTTGTTGGGTTTAAATTTTATTATGTTATCACCATGCGGATTACCTTTTTCAACGCAGGACACGGATCTTCTAGATGTGAAGTTGCGGTGCGTGCACATGAGGTACTACGATGTGATGGAGCCATACCTCGTCAACTTGGGTCTCTACCAGATTGTGGACATCGTGCGGACAGAGAAAAGCATCATCAATGCTTCTCTCATCGCTGGACTGGTGGAGCGATGGCGTCCCAAGACGCACACGTTTCACATGTCATTCGGAGAGATGACAGTTGTTGTGTATTTTGGGTATAGGAATAATTGGTCTATTTCGTACACTTCTGCTTTAAATTTATAAAACCCTAAATACGCAAAGTTAGATTGAATTGCAAGCGCACAATCTATCCTTGTAGTAATTATGGGTATCGATCCAAAGATAACGGGAGATACTACTTTCTACTAAATCAATTAACTCTAAAATAGTGCAAATAAAGTAAAAGGGGGGGTTTGTTGTAAAATTGGTTTTTGGGTTCAATACCCGATTGAGAGTTGAAACTAAAGCAAGACAATTTTAAACAAACAAATAAAAAGGAGTTTGTGATTCAGATGATAAGAGTCTAGGGGCTATCGGCATACAATCATTTGGTCAATTCTACATTTACTTGGTATTCTAAACTCATGTTTGCAATTATGGGGTTTCTAAACGTAAATGCCAAAAAGGGTCACTTTCGTGAATTAATGACGTGTCTAGATAATTCGGACTTCACGGTTAAGTTCTTCACCCTAGCTATCTAGACCATAAGCACAGATTAGCCTAGTTTATCCCTAAATACCAATACTTCACGGTTAAGTCCTTCATACGATATTTGGTTCAATTCTAGGTGTCCCAATCAAATATAAGGCTTCACGATTAAGTCCTTCACCTTAATTCGACCTTTGTTCAAGTGGTTCCGGACTAAGAAATAGATTTGGTCATTTCTAATCTTAATCCTAAGGTAATTCATGTATACAATTTGGTACCATTAATTATAACTCCTAGCATCTTAAGTTGATTAGACTCAAGCGGGAAATTAACAAGCAATCAAATCATACAAGCACATGAATTGTAAAATCAACAAGAATAAACAAACATGCAAACAATCATCATAAAGAAATTAATCCAAGTAAACATAGATTCAAACCAAATTCATGTTTCTAGCCTAAGCCCCTAGAGAGGAAATCTAGCCTCTCATGGGTGAGTTAACATCCAAGAAAGTTACAAGAGAAATCATGATGAAAACAAAGTAAAACAAGTAAGAGAATAGACTACACCAATCTCTTCGCTCGCTGCCTTTGATCTTCACTTTTGCTTGCTCGAGAATCCTTCAAACCTTGCTCTTAATCGCCTTTGATCACGAGGAGAAGATAGAAAATGTGTAGAGAGATGTGGAAATTAAACCTAGAATGAAGAATGCCTTCTCCTGCTGCCTCCCTGCCCATATATAGCTATTTTCGTGCATTGGAAAACAATCCCCCCAAGATCAGGAAGTGAATCGGACAAAGATGGCAATAAAATCTTAGGCTGGGCGGCCATTGGCGCGGCTGTACAAAATTCTACATTCCGAATTTGGATTTGTTTCCTTCATGAAAGTTGTAGATCTTTTCGTTCTGGTTCAGTCAAGCTTTGATTCACCCAAATCGGAGTCCGTATGACCAAGATATGACCAAAATACGAACTGTGTGTCGACAGCCATAATTTTGTGCGGCCTTCATGCGGCCCGCACAGGCACCCGCATAACTCTCTGTTAAATCAGTGCGGCCCGCACGGAATTTGTGCGACCCGCACAACTCGCAGTTTTGCTCATTTTGCTCGATTTCTGCAATTTAAACAAAGTAAAGGCAGTAACTTGATTCTTCGGTGCATTCTATACTAAACTAAACATAAAATACAAGAATTTGGTGCAGTTTAAGAGGTAAAACCTCGACCGAAAGTATATATAATTTAGGCTTATCAACAGTGACTCTCCAGGATGTGAGTGCTCTCTGGGGTTTGTCTATCCGTGGCACACCCGTCGGCGGTGTCTCTGACAGCACCAGATTCGCAGGTTATGTCGAGGAGTTGTTGGGAGCTGAGCCTTCCTATATCATTGGGGAACATGGGAGGTCGAAGTTCCATTTGCGGATGACGAGGTTACGGCAGCACTTCATCGTTGGTCTCTCGGCAGATTCCACCGAGCTGGAGATTCAGAGGTAAATTTTATAACTTGTTTCTACTAATTAATTTATAATACGATGATTCTATTAGAATTTTTATATGTTTTGTACTGCAGATATACACGGGGCTACGTGATGGACCTTTTTGGTTCTGTCATGTTTCCTGATTCCAGCGGTGATCAGATGCCGATGATGTATCACCCGTTGCTGATGGACCTTGAGCAGCCGTCGTCGTACAACTGGGGTGGAGCTATCCTGGCTTATCTGTACTCCCACCTGTGTCGTAGTAGTGAGGTAAGTCACCAACTCTTATTTTAGTGTAAATTATATAATCAATCAATCCATCAAAATACACTGACGTTTAATGTTCTTGAAAATGAAGCCAACGGCGAAGCAGATGTACGGGCCGGTACTCCTGCTTCAGCACTAGTCGTGGTCACGGCTACCGGTGGGCCGTCCTATCCCCAATGAGGTGCTGGATTGGGGAGAGCCAGATGTGTTTAGATGCCCGGCATACGCCAAGAAGTGGTACGGTTTCCACCACTACCGGGATCGGACCCACGGTGCTACCGTTGGGATCAGGCCAGTCCGGTCAGAGCTTCAGAGTTTGCCTGAGGCTCTTGTTGAGTGGACGCCGTACGATCAGTTGTACGAGGAGTTCCTCTTGCCGGGCAGTGTGACTGACGAGCAGGAGCGGGCGATGTGGTTCTATCGAGGTCCACTCATACATTTCTGGACAGTGGAGCACCACTACCCAGATCGGGTGCTCTGCCAGTTTGGTTGAGTGGCGTTGATTCCCAGAGATCCATCTTTGCCGAGTTCCACGCACAGAGACCTGCACAGGTAAGTCGTAGTCTATTGTATTTATTGTTAAATACATCATATTACTTGATAGATTTTTATTGCAACTAACGTCTTCCTTACAGCGTTACCCACCGAGCACGACTGGATAGGGACTGGAGCACCCATTACGATGCATACTACGGGACGGCCCAGGATCCTCAGTATATAGACTTCTATCACGAGCCAGATGTGTATCAGCAGACCCAGGGGGATCCCCAGTTGAGGTACGATGTATGGTACACGCAGGTCTGCATGGCGAGTGTCTATCTGCAGGGTGATTACGGTGCTCATCTCCGCGACAGGATCAAAACGGATGATGGTTACCATCCCAACGGTCGTTCATGGGCTCGCCAGGTAAAGCACCTAAAACCACATAGTTTTGGTCTAACTTAGTAGTACATCAAGGTTTGATCTGACATGCCAAATTTTTTTCAGCTTTTGGCCGCGATCAAGGAGTGCGGGTATGGGATTTGTATGCTGGGAAAGAAGAACTGGAGACGGCTTGGGTACCGCACCCTCAAGAAGAATGCGAATGTGGTTGAGGATGCCGGGCACGGTGGAAAGATCATCGGTATGCTGCGAGACGCCAGAGAGAACATCAACTGGCGTGAGATAGATCCGCAGGAGCCCGACACGAGCCCGGTTCTGCTAGATGATATGCCATCTTCCCCCGATTCACATCCAGAGTGGGACTACCATCGTTGGGTATTGTTCTACATTGGGTGGACGGCATGGTACGATGAGCATGGACGTCCGGTGCAGCCTCATGTATGTCATACTTCAGTATCTGTCAGGTTTTAATAAATTTCTTCATTCAGATCAAATTTAATAATTTATGTGTATGATTGCAGGGTCCAGCAGAGATGCCACCACAGCCACCACCTGCGGAGACCGATACTTCTGAGTACGAGTCCCTCTCGTGCAGTCTCCATGAGTTCGAGGAGAGTTTCATGTCGGCACCGGCATGGCCCCGATATGGCACAGAGATGCCGCATGATGGAGAGGCTAGTGGTAACGGGTCTCATACTCAGCCTGCCTTTGGGACTGGGTTTGCCGCATCTATCTTTGCTACACCTCCGCCAGTACCGACAGTCTCCACGGGCGATGCCAGATGGGATACTGCCGAGCAGATACTGAGGTCTGCCGATGCCCCAGATGAGCCCGAGAGAGACGGAGCCTGGCCGCGCTGGCGCCGGGCGAACGCCGGAGTACCGCCTCATCGATATTCCCCCTCTCCGTTTTAGTTGTATTTTTACTAGTTTTGTACTATTTATATTTGATATACTATTTATGTTTGGTATATTTGGATTATCCTATATTTCGGTTCTTGTGTATGTGTGCTTTTATGGTACTATTTTTATATTTTACAGATCAAAATAAATTATCATGATAATGCTAAACAGAAAATATAACAACATTAAAATAGTAGCACAACATAAAAAAATAGTAGCACAATATAGCATATTGTAAAGTAATGTAATGTAATTTAGCGTAATTTAACATAATATAGTGTTATTCAATATAATTTCAATTAATATAGCATATTTTAGTATAAATATGTTAATTATATATCAAAAGAAGTAATATAACAAAAAATTTCAAATTTTCAGTGTTAAATTTCAATACTTTGATCTTCATAATGTCTCTCTCTCTTAAAAAAAAAAAAAAAAAAAAAAGGTACCAAGCCAGCTAGAAAATGGCCGGCTTAGGTAGACCTAAGCCGGCCATTTTCTGACCGGCTTGGATATTTTTCGATAATTGGTCCGATTCTGGGCATAATTAATAATTTGTATTAAACTTTGGATATTAATAAAAATGTCGGCTCACGGCTTGGGGAGTGAATATCGCTTTTCATTTCTTTGGTCTTCAGCTGGTTCGGCCCAAGCAACTCATTTTATTTTCACTGAAGCCCAGCAGCAACCCACTTTGTTTCTTTTTTTATTTCAATTTATAACTTTAATCTTATGGCCCAAGTTGAAACCGTGAGCAGCCCCTTTTTCAATTTTGTGATTTGAATGGATTTGTTCAACCTTCTCCATTTTAATCTTATGGCACAATTAAACACGCACACTAAATTTTATTACAAGAGGGGTATTTATAGTCTTCCTAAATGAGAGGTGAAAGTAGTGGGGAACGTAGGGTCCACCCATGATTGGATAGATGAAGCAAAAAATAGCTATGATAGCTTCGCTCTGAAGCAAACGCGTCTTTCTAGAAGGCCCATCAGGAATTCGCGCTCTTCTAGAAGGCCCATTAAGAAATCGCCTTATTTTATGACAGTCTACGGATCGTGCGGCATCAAGGTATACCGCATTCGGCATAGAGGAGGCCGCACGGCTTCCTGACTTAGTGTATTTTCTTGTATTTTCGTCATTTCGCATGTTGGGCACTTTGTGTGAGGTATTGCATGCTCCATGTAGTGCCATATTCTGACGTCTTATTCAGAAATCGTCTAAATATGACACTTTTGCTCTGTTTTTACCCTAAATGCGCAACTTTCTCAAAAACCTCCCAAAAAGACCTAAAAACACGTTTGCGGTAAATAAATCGGAAAGATGGCTACTTTGCATTCATTTTTCGCCATTTTCGTCATTTTCCAGAAGAAAAGATAGTGATTTTCGCTATATGTTTTGGCTTCATCGCTAAGCCATTTGAATTGTTTGTGTTTAGATAAACTCTTACTAGTATATAACTATAACTAAGGAAATTGACTGGTCAAATGAGTTATAAATGAATTGTGAGCCAACTCGAGTTGTCCTTACAGCTTATTATTGCCATCCCAACTCGCTTAACTCGCTCATTAACTAAATGAGCTGAGCATAAGTTGGAGGTAACTCGCTCAAACTCGGCTCATTTACAGTCCTAATCCTCTCTATTAGAAGACATGCAAACAATTAAATGCAACTCCAAAACTGCTAGAACTACTTAAAAGTAATTATCGATTTATTCACTGCACATTAGCAAATTTATATTAAAGTTGAAGTGGATGTCACCAGTAAGAAATTGAGAAGAAAAGTAACGAACTATTGATCCAAACATGTGAAGGCACATGACAATGTAACTATGGGCCGGAAACTAAGGAAGAAACTATGTTTAGAAAAGGCCGAGATTGGAATTAATAGGCTAGCCCAATCAAGAGCGACTTATTTCAAGTATTTCTTTTACTTTTGAAATATAGGCTCATTTGAAGTATATTATCGTCCATAAAAATGAATCATGGTTGAGTTTAAGTTGAACTTGTAGCACATTTGAAACCATCTGACGACAGATCTGGTGCAAATACTTTTGTGAATTTATTTCATAGATTCTTTATTAGTACTTTTGTGAAACCTGTTCTTTAATACTTTTGCTCTGTTTGGATAGAATAAGAATTGTGTTATTTTTTTTTTACGCTTCTTTCTAAAAGGTATCACAATATAATACATTACTCACATTGGACCATCCAGTGAGCATTCAAACCAAGAGTAGAAGAAAAAAGTGACTCAGTTGTAACAGCAAGTTAGTTAGACAAATCCAGTTAGACAAATGTATTACGGTTTAGATGGTTAGCTGGAGCAAGATTGTAATAAAGATTAAATCTAGGAGTTCTCTATATAAACAGTGTACATGTAACATTCAAGAGAATGAAATATAATTACATTTCTCTCTTTTTAAAATCCTTCACTATATTTGTTTGGATTCTAATAAGTTGTTTCTATGCCATTAATTCAAAATATTGTGAGCTTTGTTACGATTTTTGAAAACGCCATCGGATCTGATATACATGATGGGTGAGCGAAAGATTTTTTTTTGACAATTTTTAAACGAAAAATAGAAAAAGAAAAGGAAAAAAATAAGAAAAAAAAAAAAGAGAAAAGAAAAAAGAAAAATAATGGCGATGCTTTCTCAATCTCACCATCGTCAAATCCAACTAGTTTCTAACAGTTTTCGTGCGAAGTCTCGTGTAGCGACAAAGCCTACTCCAATTGTTTTTATCAGCCCGAAACCTCCCAGGGCCCATTAATGGCGACAACCCTCGGGCCGTACCACAAAGCCGTAAAACTGCAATTGCCATAAACAGTTTGGACTCACGCAAATCTTATTCAATTCTATTATTTATTATAAATGAGATAAAGCATTTTCTTTGAAAAAGATTTGTTTGATTATCTCCCCCTTAATTATTTAACAAATCGAATGAAAGAGGGAGATTTTAGTGTCATAACTCTAATATTATTGAGATTTAGGAGCCCAAACAGACTTTAATTTGTTGTTTCCCTTTCTAAATCTACAGTTTAATGAAATGTGGCCAATTTTATGACAATGATTACAAAAGGTTGTAAAATTTCTATGAGGAATTGTTTTGTGAACAACCTTTTGATCCTTGAGCATGTGTCCTAGGTTTTCATACTGTCTGGTTTGTATTTTGTATATAGCACTTTTATTTCTATATTCTAGGACTCAAAATTCTTGAGATGTTGGGAACATCTCTAGGTAATTCATTTGTTTGGATACCAGTTTGACCAATACTCTTAGTTTTATAAATATTATTATTATAGGACTTGTAATACCATACATGTTGAAATTTTCCTTATTAGACCTTGCTTGACTATACTGTGCATTTTTAAAAAATATATTAGTATTATTACAATCTAGTCCTACATAGTTTTGTTTAAAAGTTTGAGTATGTTCCTCTTTTACTGTTGGACTTGATGAGGAACTGGATTCAAATGAGGATTTATCATTCTTGCATCCATTACACAACTGGTTCCCCATAAAATTACAGTGGTCCGCACTAATGATATTCTTAGTTTCATTAGGTGATCCTAAAGCCTCTTTTTTGGTCTCCAAAATTTGAACTTTTATTTTTAACTCCTGAATTTCTTCTAAGTGTGATTTGCAATTTTTGTTTTTAATTAGGACTTTTAATTCTTCAATTTTAGATTCACAGTTTGTTAATTTAAATTCTAAAACTTTATTTAAGACTTTTATTTCTTTTAAATTCACATTTTTATCTTGTAGGTGACTAATTTTTAATTGTAATGATTCTAATTTATCTACATATGATTTACTGGTGTGCAACTCTTGTGGTACCGACTCAAGGACCTTTACCTTAGACTCAAGCTTAAGAACCTTAGATCTTAATTTTTGAATGTGGTCATCTCTTCTAATTACAGCAGTAGTGGAATCATCCAGAAGAGATCTAAACCTAATTATATTTTGGTGTGAGATTCTTGTTAAATAAAATGCTTGACTCATTGGTTTGTTTGTCTAGGTTGGTCAGGTCAGATTCAGTACCATCAGTCATGTCATGGTTTTTTATCAATTCACATTGATATTTATCGCATTCTAAACTGTGAATTAGGTGTACCTTATTAGAAGAGCTTGTTGAGGCTTCGCTTACCTCCTCGGCATCTTCCTCATAGTGGATGACTTTCTCCATACTTTGAGGAATTTGATTGTCAACTTGTTGGTGATGTTCTGGTTGGCAATGATAACATCTATGTCAGTCTTTGCCATTAATGCAACGTGTTGTGTATTTTTTGTATTGGATTATGGGTCAATTTGATACATTTTTTCACTTTTAAATTTATAAACCTTAATACACAATATTAGATCAGTTGCAAACATACAACATATCCTTGTAGTAATATAGGTATCGATCCAAAGATAACGGAAAATATTACTTCTTACTAAATTAATTAATTCTAAAAAATATACAAATAAAGTAAATGGAGGGGTTTGTTGTAAAATTGGTTTTGTGGATTCAATACCCGATTGAGAGTTGAATTTAAACAAAGCACTTTAAAACAAACAAATAAAAGGGGTTTTGTAATTCAAATAGATAGAAGTCTAGAGGCTATCGGCACACAATTCCTTAGTTCAAATTCACACTTAATTGGTTTCTAAATTCATATTTGCAATGATAGGGTTTCTAATCCTTAAATATAAAAAAGAGTCACTTTCATGAATTAATGACGTACCTAGACAATTCGAATTTCACGATTAAGTTCTTCACCCTAGCTATCTAGACCTTAACTCGGTCTAATTTGTAATGTGCGTGGAGAGGGGCTACCTATCATGAAAGATATGATAAAGTTCTTGAAACTTTAGTTTGTAAATTACTAGGTCTAATTTGTGATGTGAGTGAGAGACGGACTATAGAAAGATATGATAAATTTTTGGAACTTTAGTTTGTAAATAACTAGGTCTAATTTATAATGCGTGTGTGGGAGGGCCGATATTTTTATTAATATCCAAAATTAATTATAAAATATTAATTATATTCAGTTTAGCTGGGTTTTTTTAAAAAATGTCCAAACTGGTTAAAATATACACTACAACAAAACAAGTCTTCAGCGACCGGTTTAGTCGCCGGTCGCTGAAGACCCTCTCTCAGGCAATAAAAAAAAAAATTTGTTTTCGGAGACGGCCCCTTCAGCGACCGGCGATAATAGGCTTCCGCAACCGATTTGGTCCGATTGCTGAAGGTATCAAGTAAAAAAAAAAAACCAGCGGGTGGTGCGCCATTCCCTCTTTGTCTCCCGCGGTGTTTAGGTTAGCCACGAAAAAGAAAAACCGCGCGAACGTGCGCCGCCCGAACCCCCGCCGCCTTCTCAGATCGGACCCCGCTGCCCGAAGTAGCTCCGCGCGCCCCGCGCCCGAAGCCCCGCCTTGTCAGACCTCTGCTTACTGTGGTGCTTGCCGTTAGCTTGGAACCGGCTTGAATTCTGACCCTCGTTGCAATTATCTCTCTCTCGGCTTGAAGACCTCTCTCTGACCCCGACCCGCTCTCTTCCAGGATCATTCCCTTCATCAAATCAAGTATTTCAGTTTTTAACTTTTGAAATCTATTAATTTTTTGTTTCTTTCCAATTTCTAAAATTGAAACATATTGTCAAATTTGGAAGTAAGAAGCAAACATATTGTCAAATTTTTAGCTTTATATTAAAGGTAAGCTAATTACATTTAGTTGATATTATCAGTGTTATGTTCGTTTTCGTGTAAAGTTCTCCATCTTGGTTGTTGATTTTATATTGAACAAAGAAATAGGGATTTATATTGAACTATTATATGTTGTTGGAGGTACTGGATCAGTTTGAATGAAGACCTCTGACCCTAGTTTAATTGAACTAGCTTGTGACTTTTTTTTGGCAGAAAATGTCCTTATCAGTATACTGGGATGTGTGAGTCGTGTACCAGTAGAAAATGTTAGAAGCTGTAGTCATTATCATTAATAAATGTTACTTGATTATTGCTCTGAAATAGGATTTTAAGCAGCTGTCAGAAGAAGACTACTTTTCTAAGAACAATGAGTTTGCTACTTTTCTAAGTCCATTTGAATAATTGCATGGGAGTTTGCAGGTAAGCCATGAAGCTCCTGTAACTGGAGGTTTCGGAGCTGAAATATCTGCTTCAATTATTGAGCGCTGCTTCTTAAGGGTAAGATAAGATAATTACTAATCCTATCTTTTATCTAGCCAGAGCAAAGATTTTAGTTCTTTCTATTGAAGTTCATTCCTATATCATTTAGTAGCTTTTCAATTGAAATTATTTTGTGAATTATTTGAAGAACTTCACATTTTATTTTTTATAGTTAGCTTATAACTCAAAATAAGCACACAACAGAAAATGAAGAAGAAAAGACATGCAGGTTGCTATCTGGTTCATTCTAATATTTGATTTTCTATATTTATGTTAGTTCTTTTTTTGTTATTTTTACTAGTTGGAGGCTCCTGTTGCAAGAATTTGTGGCCTTGACACTCCATTTCCTCTCGTTTATGAACCTTTCTACATGCCCACTAAAAACAAGGTATTGCATTTGCATTACACAGAATCACAGTATCAGTCACTGGTACCAATCACCAACTTTAATATAAAGTTGGTGATTTACACCACTACTATTAAAAAAAATTATAATTATTGCACAAGTCCTTCAATCTCCATTTTCTAGTTATTTTTGGGATTATTAAGTATATTTATGGTTAATACATCCCTCAACTAACAAAACCATCATTTAAGTGGAGGCCAGCATAAGTAATTAGCAAACCATGAGATGATGTAATATTTTACTAATCTCACTTGCTCATTTTTTTTTGATATGATTACTCTTGCTTTTGCTAAGTGAATAAAAATAGTTATGATTGATTGATTAATCGGGTTGACAAATTAATTGGTTAATTGGTTTTAGGAGTTGTAGAAGAAGTTAGTTTAATCTTGGAAAGAAAGAAGAAGAGGAGAAAACTCGATATTAGAATAAGTTAGTTTAATCTTGCTTTTTATATCGTGCTTTGATATTGAATGTTTATGTAGTATTTTACATATTTCTTGTTTATGTTGGATATTGGATATTTGCTTGGATGTTTGATATTGGATGTCGTATCAGTATTTTATATTGTTCAATTGCTTGCATGTGAATTATTTGTGAATTATATATTTGTCGATCGAAAACGACGACGGTAAATTGTATATTTGCTTGTGAATTATGTTTTCATTACTTGGTACGTTTCGTACCAATTGGGAAAAAAAAAATATCAAAAAAAAAAACAATCTTCCGCTACCGATTTTGAACCATCAGAGACCGGCCAATCGGTCTCTGATGATCTTGTGCCACGTCAGCACGCAGCATCAGCGACAGAACCAATCGGTCGCTAAAGGGATCATCAGCGACCGGTGCCTGACCTTTCAGCGACCGGTGACGTCAGCGGGGTGGTCATCAGCGACGAAGCAACTGCGTCCGGGTCATCTGCTACCGATTTTGGTCATCAGCGACCGGTAGACCCATCAGCGACCGATTTGGCCGGTCGCTGATGGGTATGATTGTTGTAGTGATAGCCGGTTGGGATTTAAATTAGGACCAACCATTTTTTTACCGGTCAGGATGGTATTTTTTTTAAATATTTGTTAGATTACTTCTTTTGAAGTATAATTAGCATAATTATACTAAAATACGCTAAATTACTTGAAATTATGTTAAATTATGCTAAATTATGCTAAATTATGCTAAATTACTCTAAGAGAGAATATTTTCACTGAGAAGACGAAAAACGATGACGAAACTTCAAACGGCCATAAAACGGCGCTTGAGTGTCCGATTTCAGCAAATGACCACTTTTCGGAAAGCTTGCAAAAATATGCATGTGTCGGTGATCACTTTGCCATTTTTTGAAATTCATAATTGCCAAAAAATAAAGGGAAGAGCCTCAAAACTTAAGTTGAAGTTTCCGATGAAGATTTTCATTTCTATTTTTCGATCTAAGTAGCTCAGTAAATTGGTTATATAATGAACTTGTAGAATACCAATTTTTACTATTTTTGGAAATTTTTTACTATTTTTTATGATTTATGAAAGATGACACAAAATCGGCCTAATTTAGCGTGATTTAGCGTAATTTAGCGTATTTCAGTATAATTAGAGTAATTCAGCGTAAATTAGCGTAATTCAGCGTAAATTAGCGTAAATTAGCTTAATTTAGCGTAATTTACCGTATTTAGCGTAATTTAACATAATTTTGAGTAATTTAGCCTATTTTAGTATAATTATGTTAATTATACATCAAAAGAAGTAATCTAAAAATAATTCAAAAAAAAACCCTCATGACCGATCAAAAAATGGCCGGTCCTAATTTTTAATCCAACCGGCAATTTTTTGGCCGGTTTGGACATTTTTTAAAAGACCCAGCTAAGTTGGATATAATTAATATTTTATAATTAATTTTGAATATTAATAAAAATGTCGGGAGGGAGGGGCTACCTATGAAAGACACGATTAAAATTTGTTCCTTGTAGATGCAAATCTCATAGTTGGAAGGCACTACAAGATATGATTTGGCAATTTTCCTAGCTAGATTCTACTAGTAGTCCGAAGGAAAAATTGATTGTTTAACACATTCTGAAAGAACGTATATAGGCATATAGCCGACAATTAACTTTAATTAATTCAAACATACCATCATGCATTATTGCACATAATTCATTTTCACCGTGTACAAAATATTACATATAATTTAATATCTCACTAACAAAATGTTCACCGCATACTATAGTCGCCGTATATAACAAAATACATATAAACAGTTCAAATGTTTTAATATTCAATTTAAGTGATTTTATTATTTAGCTTAAAGGAGTATTCAGTTTATGTTCACTATTATTCACTCACTTTAAATATTTTAGTCTTTAATGTGTCTTTAATCTTTTTGTATTCAACCTGTGTTTTTAATATATTGCGCCTCAGTCTAATTGCACAATTATTTAGCTTTAATGCTTTATGTTGATCAATTTTTGTTTGTTATTGCTCAATGTAAGTATCTCTCTTCGGTTTCGTCAAAAGATAATCAGAGCACCACAGAATTTCAGTTTAAATATTTTATTTTTTTAGTTTAAATTACTTTGTGTGCTTTATATTCACATTAGATACTTCTACCGGAATTTTGTGGAGCTCAGGCTAAATATCTTCCATTAGAAGTTTGTCGGATCGAGCTCCAGTAGAAGTAATTCATTGACGGTGTGCTAGGAGAACAGCTTGGGTCCGATGCCCTTCACTTTAAGATTCGTGCGCACAAATTTTAAACAGATGCGAAAGTTGCGGGCGTAAATTTTAAAGTAGATCGGACGGTCATCGAATCCATTGAACTCACTTTGAGTCTGATGGACATCAGACCCAAATTGGTTCCGCGTGCTAGATATAAAAAGTTGGTGCTCTGAATAGAATATTAACTAATCAAAAAGTTACTAATACAAAACGTTGGTGCTCTGAATAGAATATTAACTAATCAAAAAGTAAGTCATTAACTAATCAAAAAGTTATTAACCAGTTGAACTAGAATATTCAACGCTAGATAATCTAATTAAGGGAGGTTGGATTATGTCCAATAAGTGTGTTATATGTAAAAGGCAAGCTGAGACAGTATATCACATGTTTAATCAATGTATCTTTTCTAAGGCACTATATGAAGAGGTAGCAGCTATAACAGATTACACCAACAGCGTCGATCGGTTACTGATAAATCACATAGATGTTATCGTTGATACCAGCCACAGTAAAAAGTTAAGAGAATTATTGTTGATTACCCAATTCGTACTATGGTAGAAGAGAGGGACAAGAATATTATGAGATTTGAGCAAAAAGGTGCAGCAACTGGCACAAGAAGTCGCAGACCAGTTGAGGTATATGGAGATGAAGGAATTCAAGTAACAGGGCACCAGGACACCTGACACTAGTTCTGAGCTGCATGTGTTTTTTTTTTTACGTTTTTACTCAAATTTTGTGTTTTATTTTCTTTTCATGTTTTACTTTCAAATTTTATTTCAAATAGTGGTTACTTTTCTCTTGTAACTGAACTTTGATATTAATACAAATAGAGGCTTGACCAACATTTTTATTGAAACAAAAAGAAGTTATTAACCAGTCAAAATTAACAGATCAATTATTAATCAGTCAATTATGATATTTTCAATAGTTATGGCCCTACCATTTTTTTTTTAAAATAGCACGTTAACTGTATATATTTTATGTACGCCAATATTGGCCATCTGCTAGGAAACTTCGCAGCTAGCACTTTATTTACTCCGATAAAGATGTGTGACTTTTTCGACCAAGTATTATTCATGCAAAAACTGAATATGACACATTCCTTTTTCCAGCGCCATGTGTACATCTTACATATTTATATTTGAAAAAATTAAATCCAACTTGTGTGATATTTGTGATATTTCAACCTAAATACTGTTATAACTTTAAAATCTATTATCGGTTTCAAACCACAAAATGTGACAGTATTTTAAGTTAATGTTAAAGTATTTATTTTTTTATTGTTTTTTAATCTCGTGACTTGATACTAAAATAATTTAAAATATTATAAATTGTGAACGCAGCTCTCATGTATAAAATAGATCGGTTTAAATAGTTTGAATTTATCAATTAAAGCATATCGGATAAGTTTTTGAAGTTTTGTGACACATAGCACACAACATTTTTATTAATATCCAAAGTCTAATAGAAATTAATTAATATACCCAGATCCGTTGAAAAGTTATAAAAATACTTGTACCGGCCATTTTTTGGCCGGTACCTAAATTTTTTTTAATACAGTACCGGCCATTTTCTGGCCAGTACTCAACTTTTTTTTTTTAGGATGGGCATAGCATAGTTGGCTAGAAGAAAAAGTCGTAGGAAACTCGGATTGAAGTACTGATGTTTTTTTTACAGTGTCGTATGCCACTAAAGTTTAGTGTTCGCATGCGGCTAGTGAATTTAATTTGACAATAACCAGTATTCTAAAATTGAGTACCGATGCTTTATGCGCTGCCTAACGACGACAAAAGTGCATCGATGTTTCATTGCAAAAACATCAGCGACGCACCAATGTTTTTTTAGCACTACCCTGCTTAATTGCCAATGCTAAGTCTAATAAACCATCAGCGACGCACTGATATTTTTTTAGCACTACTCGGCTAATAAAACATCGATGTTTCATTGCAAAAATATCAATGATGCACCGATACATGCAACCGATGTAACACACACATCCAACCAAATGCATTTGTTTGATCTTAGCCAAACCGAGTGCAAACTTTAATTCGAGTTTCGTACGACTTTTTCTTCTAGCCAACTATGCTATGCCCATCCCTAAAAAAAAAAAAAAATTAATGTACCGGCCAGAAAATTGGCAGTATGGATATTTTTATAACTTACGGATTGAGTATATTAATTAATTTCTATTAAACTTTGGATATTAATAAAAATGTCGGCATAACACCCATCTCTATAATTTTTATATAAACATAATATATTGCTTAGGTATTGATACAAGGAAATAAAATTATCTAAAATGCAATCGCTAATATCACAAACTATTCATCATTAATTAAACAGAGAGAGAGAGAAGGTAGGATGTGACCATCGATATTAATTAGAGAGCGAACGTAGGGAGCCCTTTATCAATTATCTATGTACTTTCCTAGTCGTCTAGCTAAGGATGCGATGACTGGCCTGAACTTACCGACCATCCATCTTTATTAGTACTAAATTGGTCCATTATTGCAACCACTTTGTAGTTTACTGCACTAAATTGTTTATTTTTTGTTTAATATTTCCAAGCAAGAAGTTCATTTGATTTCTTCATAATGGAGGGATCAAATGTTTTATTTGCGTCTTCATTATATCTCTAATTTTACAACTATAATAACTTAATATCAAAATAAAATTGTTACATATGATCTTATATTATTTTCTCAATGTACATGTAAATGTAAAAGATCATGACATTTGAATTGTGTTTGATTAGTATTAAGAGCTTGCAAAAATATAATGATGTGAATAAATTTTGAATGTTGATTTTTAAACTTATTCATAAGTGATAATTTTTTTGTGAATGTAGAGAAATTGATATCTATCAGGTCTGATGGTTTTATATTAACATATTTATTTAAGAATTTTTTTTATTAGAAAATTACAAAAGTAAAGGCGCAATGGAGCACAAAAATGAAGATATTTCAGCCATCCTAGGATTTAGAATTTCAATATTATATATACATCATAATTTCACAATATATATTGGTTGGTATTTAGAATTTTGATCATACCCGAGAGTCCAATCTAAATTGTAACCTAACTTAATTATTTAATTGAAAGTATACAATCACTTAATATATAGAGTATAAAGTAAATATTATGTATAGGTGACTTCATTCATTTATATATAACTCAAATGTGAAAAGGTTAAGTATACTCTAGTTTGATGGGGGAAAAAGGGAAAAACACATCTAGAGAAAAAAATCAATAAATTTTGGGGTTATAGAAATCACTTGAGAGTAGGTCCGATGGGCATCGGACCTACTTTGGTTCAATGGGTTTAATCACTGTCAATTTGCTTTAAAATTTGTGTGAAATGCTTTAAACTTCGTGCGTGTCTGTTTCAATTTCGTGCGCACAAATCTTAAAGTATATCCCACGGTCATCATGCTCGTTGAACCTAAAAGTAGGTCAGATGGGCATTGGACCTACTCCGTTCTCTATAGAAATATATTGTTGTACTAATGGAATGAAAATGTGAAGGATAACGCATAAGAGCTGTTTTTTTTTCTTTTCTTTTCATTCTTTTTTTTTTTTTGGGGGGGGGGGAGGGGATTTCATGTATACCCCTCAAAAAAATTAAAATTACTAATTGCTTCCTCTAAACTTCGAAATTATGTATTTTTCCCTCTAAACTTTCAAAACTTAAAAATTTACCCATTTATTGCCTTTTATATGAAAACTTATTTTAAATTAAAATAACTATTTGACCCTTTATTAAAAGCATAAAAAAATTGTAGCTTGTTTAAGAAAAATGTCGATCTTATATTTGATCGGTATTCGAGAGAAAAAAAGATATTTAATAAAGGGTAAATGGTATAATGGGTATCCGGTTTTTGAGGGACAAAATGAGTGTTTTATAAAGGTAAAGGATATAAGGGGTATCTTACAAGATCGGTATTTTCCTTAAACAAATTACAAATTTTTATGTTTTTAATAAAGAAAAAATGGATATTTATAAATTTAAAATGAGTTTTAATATAAAAGACAATAAAATAGATAAATTTGTCAGTTTTGAAAGTTTAGAGAGAGAAATAAGTAATTTTGATGTTTTTGAGAGGTATACGTGAAATTCCCTTTTTTCGTCGCTATGCTGATATGGGGCAATATTTGAAAAGGTTGACGTTTCATGGTGACGAATTAGTTAGTACCTTTTAGCATGAAAAGCACACAAATTATGTATCAAGCCGTACCTGTGCAAATTGAGTTGTAAGAAACCCACAAGTTACGCAACCACTGCCAGTTTGTCATATTACAAGTATCGTATCTATTTTGGATTTAATGGGCTCCAAGTTTGCCCGATTTGTTTTAAAATCTATGTGTTCTGCTTTAATATTTGTGCGTTTTACTTCAATTTTCATGCACAAATTTTTTAAAACGAATTCAACGAACTTGAAACCCATCGAATCCAAAAAGATATCGGACCTACTCCGCTCTAGTCATATTAACCCTACAACTCCACATGTTCCAACCAACAACATTGATGCATCAAGACTCTTCCTCCTTGGAGGCTCCAAGAGCAGTATACACCAAAAAATGAATTTCCGGGGTTCAATGGGTGTGAGAATTATTTCCGGTTGTTGTGCAATACTCTTGCGTTCAAAAGGCACACTGAGCTACGTACCTTCCACTTCAGAGTTAGAGCCGAGGGATGGTATTAACGGTTAAATAAATTTTAAGATTATAAACTAAATTGAGTACATACAAACTTCGTTAACAAAATATGTTATTATGCTTGGGAAATTTAAAATAAATGGAATTCAGATTAAAATTAGTTTAATTTTAATCCTAAATTTAAGCTCAATTATAAAATATATTATCTACTAACTTAGAAATTATAAGTTAAAATATTAGAAAGTATAAGTTAAAATAAATTTAAAAAAATTAATATGGCTTGATATTATCCTTTCGCTCGTAAATTATTTAATAGAACGTGACGCGACATAGAATTATTGCCTTATCTTATTCCTAGCTAGGTTCGGCAAAGAGCCTGACCCAACTCCTGTACCACTTCAAGAGTCAAGACCACAAAATAAAAGTATAACAAAAACGAAAGTAACAAAAGAAGTTATTAGAAAAAACAAAAAAGAAGACACGTGTCTGTGTCTAATTGGATACTGGGAATGCCTAGGATAGTTTAAATAGAACCCTTGCAGCTCTTACTGAATCACTAAAACTAGAGGCCCGTCATTCCGACCCCTATCTAACAATGGGAGACAAGGTTCGCGTTAAGTTCATTTCAAAAATTCCATTTCCATTCTCTTAGGAAGCTATTTCAATTACTTCAAAGTCAATCATACAATTAATCTCAATTACTTCAAATTAACTGTAGGTGTATACACTCGTTATTAGTGTGGACCTAAGTTGTTGGCGTTGTCGACAAGCAATCCAGGATTATCTCTGCCAGATGCAACGTACAATGACATATGAGAGAATTATCCAAAATCTTTGCTAAATTTTTCATGTACAATTATATTATGAACATCAATAACCACATATATATATATTCTTGTTATTTTTTTCTCGTTAATTAATTAGGTAAACAGTGCATGCGCATTCTGGAAATTGTTTATGACGAGAAGAATAATGCTGTGCTTGTATCTGGCCCTCTTGATCCGGAGCAACTCAAAAGAAAGCTGCTTTGCAAGTTTCCTAAAATAATCAATGGCATAAAGATCAGGCCTCCCAAGGAAAATCCTAAACAACCTGTAGAGAAGACAAAGGATGAAAACGAGGAAAAATTCATGAGGAACTGCTTGGAAGAATACAAGGAAATAAGCAAATGCATCGAAAAATGCAAGAAAGAATGTGAGGAGAAATGCAGGACAGAATGTGAGAACAAATTCAAATGCAAATGCAAACGCAAATGCAAATGCGACTGCGACTGTGACTGTGAAAAGAAGAAGGAGCTACCGAAAGAACCAACAAAAGAGCAACCGAAGGAGACCCCGAAGGAGACCAAACCACCGAAAGAGCCACCAAAGCCGCCGATGTATCCATGGCCACCACTTGTGGTTTGTTGTGCTCGTCCTTGCCCATGCTTGACAGCATGGTCCAACAATTACAGGTGTTGCTCTTGTGGGGTAGAGAGTTGGCCCGAAATGCGCGGGCCCGGTTGGGGCAGTGGGCCCAGTCATGGGGGTCGTCCACAGTGGAGTAATTGCGAGTCGAGTCAGCCACCTAATATCATCTTTCAATCTGCGGAGCCGTCTTGTAGCATCATGTAACCACATTGTGTGTTTATGCAGATTATGAAGAACCTAAAATCATAATCCGCTTCCTATTGTGTACCGTAATATATAATTCAGCTAGCCTGCTAAAAGGGGTGAACCCCTCTTGCTTATCATGCTTGTGTAGTAATACTCATGAAACAACAACTATACTTGTATTATCGTCTTATTAATTTAAGTGTTATATGTTTTTATGTTGTGATTGGTATCTGTATCGTGTGTGTAATTGTGTATATTCTGTTATATGAATAAACGAGTGGTTTGCTATTTTTCCATTGTTTTCCATTGTGTGACCTTTAATGAGAACTGTGTATCTAATTAAATAATTAAAGACAAATTTGAATTTGTACATATCGATTTCAGTGGAAATTTTGGATTCGATGGGTTCCAAGTTCTTTGAACCTAAAAATAGGTCCGATGGGCATTAGACCTACTCCGTTCTCTATAGAAATATATTGTTGTACTAATGGAATGAAAATGTGAAGGATAACGCATAAGAGCTGTTTTTTTTCTTTTCTTTTCATTCTTTTTTTTTTTTTTGGGGGGGGGGGGGGGGGGATTTCATGTATACCCCTCAAAAATTTAAAATTACTAATTTCTTCCTCTAAACTTCGAAATTATGTATTTTTTTCTCTAAACTTTCAAAACTTAAAAATTTATCCATTTATTGTCTTTTATATGAAAACTTATTTTAAATTAAAATAATTATTTACCCTTTATTAAAAGCATAAAAAAATTGTAGCTTGTTTAAGAAAATGTCGATCTTATATTTGATCGGTATTCGAGGGCAAAAAAAGATATTTAATAAAGGGTAAATGGTATAATGGGTATCCGGTTTTCGATGGACAAAATGAGTATTTTATAAAGGTAAAGGATATGATGAGTATCTTACAAGATCTGTATTTTTCTTATACAAATTACAAATTTTTATGTTTTTAATAAATGAAAAATGGATATTTATAAATTTAAAATGAGTTTTAATATAAAAGACAATAAAATAGATAAATTTGTTGGTTTTGAAAGTTTAGAGAGAGAAATAAGTAATTTTAATGTTTTTGAGAGGTATACGTAAAATTCCCTTTTTTCGTCCCTATGCTGACATGGGGCAATATTTGAAAAGGTTGACATTTCATGGTGACGAATTAGTTAGTACCTTTTAGCATGAAAAGCCTATAAATTATGCATCAAGCCGTACTTGTGCAAATTGAGTTGTAAGAAACCCACAAGTTACGCAACACTGCTAGTTTGTCATATTACAAATATCGCACCTATTTTGGATTTAATGGGCTCCAAGTTTGCCCGATTTGTTTTAAAATTTATGTGTTCTGCTTTAATATTTGTGCATTTTTACTTCAATTTTCGTGCACAAAACTTTTAAAACGAATTCAACGAACTTGGAACCCATCGAATCCAAAAAGATATCGGACCTACTCCGCTCTAGTCATATTAACCCTACAACTCCACATGTTCCAGCCAACAACATTGATGCATCAAGAGTCCAAGAGCAGTATACACCAAAAAATGAATTTTCGGGGTTCAATGGGTGTGAGAATTATTTCCGGTTGTTGTGCAATACCCTTGCGTTCAAAAGGCACACTGAACTACGTACCTTCCATTTCAGAGTTAGAGCCGAGGGATGGTATTAACGGTTAAATAAATTCTAAGATTATAAACTAAATTAAGTACGTACAAACTTCGTTAACAAAATACGTTATTATGCTTAGGAAATTTAAAATAAATGGAATTCGGATTAAAATTAGTTTAATTTTAATCCTAAATTTAACTCGAATTACAAAACATGTTTTTTTTTTTTAAAATAGGTATAAGCCCGTTTCATTAACATGAAACCATAATTACAATGACATTGTTCAGCAAAGAAATAGCCAAGTATGGCTATCGATAACTACGGAGAGAAACACAAAATATCCACAAAAGCCACAAAACAAAACAGCATAAGATGCAAACCCAACCAAGCAATATACCAAGCTTTGGTGGAATCTAAGCTCCAAAAGTAAGATAACGAGGCTATGACTAAGCCACACAGGATGGGGCTAATGAGATATTCTAAGTACAAAAATTGATTGAGAAGTGTCTTCACTGCTGATCTGGAATCCCTGGAGGCTGATACACCACCATCTCCATAGGCATATACTGGTCTAAAGAAATTGTGTCTTCAATGACTGGCATCCATTCTTCGACTGCTAGCTTCACCTTAGTCTTGACATTTCTTGCCCAATAAGAAAGTAAAGATTTAATTTGGAAAATAAGTGTTCTAGCTGTTTTTGTAGGACAATTATTAAAACATCTATCATTTCTATGTCTCCATAGTGTCCAGCACACAGCACTAGGTACAATTAAGAATTCTATTTTGTCAGTCACTGGTAATGGCACAACAAATTTGAGGATATCTTCAAAAGAACTCCATTCAGGCATAATTTCTTGACTCTTGCCTAACCAAAACCAAACTCTTTGAGCCAGATTACAGGTGAGGAACAAGTGAGTAATGGTTTCATTATCAGAACAAAATTGACATGTTTGATCACCAGACCAACCTCTACATGCTAAATTATCTTTGGTAAGGATTGAGTTGTGGGTAATCAACCACATAAACACCCTGATTTTTGGTGGGACAGGTATAGTCTACCAAATCAGTTCAGAACTGTTAGGTAAGACTCCTCTAAAATTTAAAAAGTTATACAGTGAGTGTGTATTGAACTTCCCTGTGTGATCCCATCTCCAAGCTATGTGATCTTGATATGATGAAAAGGAAATGGTACTAATGAGGTGTAGAATTTCAGTCCAATTTACCAAATCCATTCCTTCCAGTGGCCTTCTAAACTGAACCCTCAACCCTTGGGAATTAATCACTTCACTAAAAGATATTTGTTTATTACTACATTTCCTATAGACTACAGGATATCTAGTTGCTAAAGAGCATTCCTTATACCATATATCTTCCCAGAATAGATTAATTCAGGTTAAATTTAGAGTTAAAATTAAATAAATATTTTAAATTATGATTGGTGATTAGAATTATAAGTTAAAGTATCAGAAATTACTAGTCAAAGTATTAAAAAAATATAAGTTAAAGCAAATTTTAAAAAATTGATATGGCTTGATATTATCCTTTCCCTCGTTAATTATTGTGAGATATCAATAGAACGTGGCGCGACATAGAATTAGTGCCTTGTCTTATTCCTAGCTAGGTTCGGAAAAGAGCCGGACCCAACTGAATACGTATCCTCTGCATTAACGCACCGTTTGAGTTAATTTATGAACTGTACGATCCAAATTCGGACCAATCCAGTCCACTCCTATAATGCACATGCACTTTAATATTAGTGCGGATCTCAATAGGACAGTTCAGATCTTAACTCAAAATTTGAGTTAATGCAGATGATACGAATTCGACCCAACTCCCGTACCACTTCAAGACCACAAAATAAAAGTATTAACAAAAACGAAAAGTGACAAAATAAGTTATTAGAAAAAACAAAAAAGAAGACACGTGTCTGTGTCCAATTGGATACTGGGAATGCCTAGGATAGTTTAAATAGAACCCTTGCAGCTCTTACTGAATCACTAAAACTAGAGGCCCGTCATTCCGACCCCTATCTAACATGGGAGACAAGGTTCGCGTTAAGTTCATTTCAAAAATTCCATTTCCATTCTCTTAGGAAGCTATTTCAATTACTTCAAAGTCAATCATACAATTAATCTCAATTACTTCAAATTAACTGTAGGTGTATACACTCGTTATTAGTGTGGACCTAAGTTGTTGGCGTTGTCGACAAGCAATCCAGGATTATCTCTGCCAGATGCAACGTACAATGACATATGAGAGAATTATTCAAAATCTTTGCTAAATTTTTCATGTACAATTATATTATGAACATCAATAACCACATATATATATTCTTGTTATTTTTTTCTCGTTAATTAGGTAAACAGTGCATGCGCATTGTGGCAATTGTTTATGACGAGAAGAATAATACTGTGCTGGTATCTGGCCTTTTGATCCGGAGCAACTCAAAAGAAAGCTGCTTTGCAAGTTTCCTAAAATAATCAATCGCATAGACATCAGGGAGCCACCACCCAAGGAAAAGCCTAAACCACCTGAAGAGAAACCCAAGCCACCGCCAAAGGATGAAAACAAGGAAAAATTCATGAAGAACTGCTTGGAAGAATACGAGGAAATAAGCAAATGCATCGAAAAATGCAAGAAAGAATGTGAGGAGAAATGCAGGACAGAATGTGAGAACAAATTCAAATGCAAACGCAAACGCAAATGCAAATGCGACTGCGACTGTGTCTGTGAAAAGAAGAAGGAGCCACCAAAAGAACCACCAAAAGAGCCACCAAAGGAGCCACCGAAAGAGCCACCGAAAGACCCCGAAGGATCCATCAAGGTATGCCGCATGCAGCATAGAGGAGGCCGCACGGCTTCCTGACTTAGTGGATTTTTTTGTATTTTCGTCATTCGCATGTTAGACACTTCGTGTGAGGTATTGCATGCTCCATGTAGTGTCCTATTCTGACGTCTTATTTAGAAATCGTCTAAATATGAAACTTTTGCTCTGTTTTTGCTCTAAATACGCAATTTTATCAAAAATCTGTCAAAAAGACCTAAAAACACGTTTGCGGTAAATAAATCGGAAAAATGGCTACTTTGCATTCGTTTTTCGCCATTTTCGTCATTTTTCGAAAGAAAAGATAGTGATTTTTGCTATATGTTTTGGCTTCATCACTAAGCCATTTGAATTGTTTGTATTTAGATAAACTCTTACTAGTATATAACTATAACTAAGGAAATTGACTGGTCAAATGAGTTATAAATGAATTGTGAGCCAACTCGAGTTGGATTTACAGCTCATTATTGCCATCCCAACTCGGTTAACTGGCTCATTAATTAAATAAGCTGAGCATAAGTTGGAGGTAACTCGCTCAAACTCAGCTCATTTACGGTCCTAATCCTCTCTATTAGAAGACATGCAAACAATTAAATGCAACTCCAAAACTGCTAGAACTACTTAAAAGTAATTATCGATATATTCACTACACATTAGCAAATTTATATTAAAGTTGAATTGGATGTCACCAGTAAGAAATTGAGAAGAAAAGTCACGAACTATTGATCCAAACATGTTAAGGCACATGACAATGTAACTATGGGTCGGAAACTAAGGAAGAAACTTTGTTTTAGAAAAGGCCGAGATTGGAATTAATGGCCTAGCCCAATCAAGTCTGATGACTGATGAGCGACTTATTTCAAGTATTTCTTTTACTTTTGAAATATAGGCTCATTTGAAGTATATTATCGTCCATAAAAATGAATCATGGTTGAGTTTAAGTTGAACTCGTAGCACATTTGAAACCATCTGACGACAGATCTGGTGCAAATACTTTTGTGAATTTATTTCATAGATTCTTTAGTACTTTTGTGAAACCTGTTCTTTAATACTTTTAATCTGTTTGGATAGAATAAGAATTGTGTTGTTTTTTTTTACGCTTCTTTCTAAAAGGTATCACAATATAATACATTACTCACACTGGAGCCATCCAGTGAGCATTCAAACCAAGAGTACAAGAAAAAAGTGACTTCAGTTGTAACAGCAAGTTAGTTAGACAAATCCAGTTAGACAAATGTATTACGGTTTAGATGGTTAGCTAGAGCAAGATTGTAATAGAGATTAAATCTAGGAGTTCTCTATTACATTTCTAATATAAACAGTGTACATGTAACATTCAAGAGAATGAAATACAATTAGATTTCTCTCTTTTTAAAATCCTTCACTATATTTGTTTGGATTCTAATAAGTTGTTTTTATGCCATTAATTCAAAATGAGGAGGGTTCCACTGCACCCTCTTTTGGTGCACCTAACGTGCACCCAAAACTCATATTTTCATTTTCAAAGTTCAAATAGTCGATTCGAACCTTCCAACGTGTTCTTCATATTAAAATGTGCTTGGAGACCAAATTTTACATTTTTTGGAAATTTTTTACTATTTTTTCAGAATTTTTGATTAAACTAAACAATAATTTGAAATTCAGCAAAGTGATGATTTTCAAAAATTCTGAAAAAATAGTAAAAAATTTCCAAAAAATGTAAAATTTGGTCTCCAAGCACATTTTAATATGAAGAACACGTTGGAAGGTTCGAATCGACTATTTGAACTTTGAAAATAAAGATATGAGTTTTGGGTGCACGTTAGGTGCACCAAAAGAGGGTGCATTGGAACCCTCCTCATTCAAAATACTGTGAGCTTTGTTACGATTTTTGAAAATGCCATCGGATCTGATATACATGATGGGTGAGCGAAAGAAAAAGCAATTTTTTGACAATTTTTAAACGAAAAATAGAAAAAGAAAAGAAAAATAATGGCAATGCTTTCTCAATCTCGCCATCGTCAAATCCAACTAGTTTCTAACAGTTTTCATGCGAAGTCTCGTGTGGCGACAAAGCCTACTCCAATTGTTTTTTATCAGCCTGAAACCTCCTAGGGCCCATTAATGGCGACAACCCTCGGGCCGTACCACAAAGCCGTAAAACTGCAATTGCCATAAACAGTTTGGATTCACGCAAATCTTATTCCATTATATTATTTATTATCTATGAGATCAAGCATTTTCTTTGAACAAGATTTGTTTGATTATCTCCCCCTTAATTATTTAACAAATCGAATGAAAGAGGGAGATTTGAGTGTCATAACTCTAATATTGTTGAGATTTAGGAGCCTAAATAGACTTTAATTTGTTGTTTCCCTTTCTAAATCTACAGTTTAATGAAATGTGGCCAATTTTATGACAATGATTACAAAAGGTTGTAAAATTTCTATGAGGAATTGTTTCAAAAGTGAAATTGTTTTGTGAACAACCTTTTGATCCTTGAGCCTGAGTCCTAGGTTTCCATACTGTCTGGTTTGTATTTTGTATATAGCACTTTTATTTCTATATTCTAGGACTCAAAATTCTTGAGATGTTGGGAACATCTCTAGGTAATTCATTTGTTTGGATACCAGTTTGACCAATACTCTTAGTTTTATAAATATTATTATTATAGGACTTGTAATACCATACATGTTGAAATTTTCCTTATTAGACCTTGCTTGACTATACTGTGCATTTTTTAAAAATATATTAGTATTATTACAATCTAGTCCTATATAGTTTTGTTTAAAAGTTTGAGTATGTTCCCCTTTTACTGTTGGACTTGATGAGGAACTGGATTCAAATGAGGATTTATCATTCTTGCATCCATTACACAACTGGTTCCCCATAAAATTACAGTGGTCCGCACTAATGATATTCTTAGTTTCATTAGGTGATCCTAAAGCCTCTTTTTTGGTCTCCAAAATTTGAACTTTTATTTTTAACTCCTGAATTTCTTCTAAGTGTGATTTGCAATTTTTGTTTTTAATTAGGACTTTTAATTCTTCAATTTTAGATTCACAGTTTGTTAATTTAAATTCTAAAACTTTATTTAAGACTTTTATTTCTTTTAAATTCACATTTTTATCTTGTAGGTGACTAATTTTTAATTGTAATGATTCTAATTTATCTACATATGATTGACTGGTGTGCAACTCTTGTGGTACCGACTCAAGGACCTTTACCTTAGACTCAAGCTTAAGAACCTTAGATCTTAATTTTTGAATGTGGTCATCTCTTCTAATTACAGCAGTAGTGGAATCATCCAGAAGAGATCTCAACCTAATTATATTTTGGTGTGAGATTCTTGTTAAATAAAATGCTTGACTCATTGGTTTGTTTGTCTAGGTTGGTCAGGTCAGATTCAGTACCATCAGTCATGTCATGGTTTTTGATCAATTCACATTGATATTTATCACATTCTAAACTGTGAATTAGGTGTACCTTATTAGAAGAGCTTGTTGAGGCTTCGCTTACCTCCTCGACATCTTCCTCATAGTGGATGACTTTCTCCATACTTTTGAGGAATTTGATTGTCAACTTGTTGGTGATGTTCTGATTGGCAATGATAACATCTATGTCAGTCTTTGCCATTAATGCAACGTGTTGTGTATTTTTTGTATTGGATTATGGGTCAATTTGATACATTTTTTCACTTTTAAATTTATAAACCTTAATACACATTATTAGATCAGTTGCAAGCATACAACATATCCTTGTAGTAATATAGGTATCGATCCAAAGATAACGGAAAATATTATTTATTACTAAATTAATTAATGAGGGATGCTTCTGTGCATACAAGGACCTATTTGTAAAATGAGCATATTTTCATTTTCAAAGTTCAAACGGTCGATCCGACCGTTCAACATTATCTCCATATTAAAATGTACTTGGAGGTCAAATTTTACATTTTTTTTATTTTTTTTACTATTTATTAAGTATTTTACAAAACTAGTCAAATTCAGACCATTGAATTTTGTACCCATCTTAATAAATAGTAAAAAAATTCAAAAAAATGTAAAATTTGACCTCCAAGTACATTATAATATGGAGAAAATGTTGAACGGTCGGATCGACTGTTTGAACTTTGAAAATGAAAATATGCTCATGTTACAAATAGGTCCTTGTATGCACAGAAGCATTTGCCTTAATTAATTCTAAAAAAATATACAAATAAAGTAAATGGAGGGGTTTGTTGTAAAATTGGTTTTGTGAGTTCAATACCCGATTGAGAGTTGAATTTAAACAAAGCACTTTAAAACAAACAAATAAAAGGGGTTTTGTAATTCAAATAGATAGAAGTCTAGAGGCTATCGGCACACAATTCTTTGGTTCAAATTCACACTTAATTGGTTTCTAAATTCATATTTGCAATGATAAGGTTTCTAATCCTTAAATATAAAAAAGAGTCACTTTCATGAATTAATGACGTACCTAGACAATTCGAATTTCACGATTAAGTTCTTCATCCTAGCTATCTAGACCTTAACTAGGTCTAATTTGTAATGTGTGTGGAGAGAGGGCTACCTATCATGAAAGATATGATAAAGTTCTTGAAACTTTAGTTTGTAAATTACTAGGTCTAATTTGTGATGTGAGTGAGAGACGGATTATAGAAAGATATGATAAATTTTTGGAACTTTAGTTTGTAAATAACTAGGTCTAATTTATAATGCGTGTGTGGGAGGGCCGATATTTTTATTAATATCCAAAATTAATTATAAAATATTAATTATATCCAGTTTAGCTGGGTTTTTTTTTAAATGCCCAAACTGGCCAAAATATACACTACAACAAAACAAGTCTTCAGCGACCGACATCAGCGACCGGTTTAGTCGCCGGTCGCTGAAGACCCTCTCTCAGGCAATAAAAAAAAAAAAAATTGTTTTCGAAGACGGCCCCTTCAGCGACCGATTTGGTCCGATCGCTGAAGGTCTCAAGTAAAAAAAAAAAACCCGCGGGTGGTGCGCCATTCCCTCTTTCTCTCCCGCGGTGTTTAGGTTAGCCACGAAAAAGAAAAACCGCGCGAACGCGCGCCGCCCGAACCCCCGCCGCCTTCTCAGATCGGACCCCGCCACACCGCCGCCCGAAGTAGCTCCGCGCCCCGCGCCCGAAGCCCCGCCTTGTCAGACCCCGGCCAGCACGTGTTTGCTTAGACCCCGGCCCCGCCTTTTCAGACCCCCGCCTTGTCAGACCTCTGCTTACTGTGGTGCTTGCCGTTAGCTTGGAACCGGCTTGAATTCTGACCCTCGTTGCGATTATCTCTCTCGGCTTGAAGACCTCTCTCTGACCCCGACCCGCTCTCTTCCAGGATCATTCCCTTCATCAAATCAAGTATTTCAGTTTTTAACTTTTGAAATCTATAAATTTTTTGTTTCTTTCCAATTTCTAAAATTGAAACATATTGTCAAATTTGGAAGTAAGAAGCAAACATATTATCAAATTTTTAGCTTTATATTAAAGGTAAGCTAATTACATTTAGTTGATATTATCAGTGTTATGTTCGTTTTCGTGTAAAGTTCTCCATCTTGGTTGTTGATTTTATATTGAACAAAGAAATAGGGATTTATATTGAACTATTATATGTTGTTGGAGGTACTGGATCAGTTTGAATGAAGACCTCTGACCCTAGTTTAATTGAACTAGCTTATGACTTTTTTTGGCAGAAAATGTCCTTATCAGTATACTGGGATGTGTGAGTCGTGTACTAGTAGAAAATGTTAGAAGTTGTAGTCATTATCATTAATAAATGTTACTTGATTAATATTGCTCTGAAATAGGATTTTAAGCAGCTGTCAGAAGAAGACTACTTTTCTAAGAACAATGAGTTTGCTACTTTTCTAAGTCCATTTGAATAATTGCATGGGAGTTTGCAGGTAAGCCATGAAGCTCATGTAACTGGAGGTTTCGGAGCTGAAATATCTGCTTCAATTATTGAGCGCTGCTTCTTAAGGGTAAGATAAGATTATTACTAATCCTATCTTTTATCTAGCCAGAGCAAAGATTTTAGTTCTTTCTATTGAAGTTCATTCCTATAACATTTAGTAGCTTTTCAATTGGGATTATTTTGTGAATTATTTGAAGAACTTCACATTTTATTTTGTATAGTTAGCTTATAACTCAAAATAAGCACACAACAGAAAATGAAGAAGAAAAGACATGCAGGTTGCTATGTGGTCCATTCTAATATTTGATTTTCTATATTTATGTTAGTTCTTTTTTTGTTATTTTTACTAGTTGGAGGCTCCTGTTGCAAGAATTTGTGGCCTTGACACTCCATTTCCTCTCGTTTATGAACCTTTCTACATGCCCACTAAAAACAAGGTATTGCATTTGCATTACACAGAATCACAGTATCAGTCACTGGTACCAATCACCAACTTTAATATAAAGTTGGTGATTTACACCACTACTATTAAAAAAATTTATAATTATTGCACAAGTCCTCCAATCTCCATTTTCTAGTTATTTTTGGGATTATTAAGTATATTTATGGTTAATACATCCCTCAACTAACAAAACCATCATTTAAGTGGAGGCCAGCATAAGTAATTAGCAAACCATGAGATGATGTAATATTTTACTAATCTCACTTGCTAATTTTTTTTTGATATGATTACTCTTGCTTTTGCTAAGTGAATAAAAATAGTTATGATTGATTGATTAATCGGGTTGACAAATTGATTGGTTAATTGGTTTTAGGAGTTGTAGAAG
The DNA here is from genome assembly GCA_011114355.1 of Carex littledalei. Classification (NCBI taxonomy): domain Eukaryota; kingdom Viridiplantae; phylum Streptophyta; class Magnoliopsida; order Poales; family Cyperaceae; genus Carex; species Carex littledalei. The sequence goes on along the minus strand of CM022096.1, from coordinate 8,013,648 downwards.
AAGTTAGTTTAATCTTGGAAAGAAAGAAGAAGAGGAGAAAACTCGATATTAGAATAAGTTAGTTTAATCTTGCTTTTTATATCGTGCTTTGATATTGGATGTTTATGTAGTATTTTACATATTTCTTGTTTATGTTGGATATTGGATATTTGCTTGGATGTTTGATATTGGATGTCGTATCAGTATTTTATATTGTTCAATTGCTTGCATGTGAATTATTTGTGAATTATATATTTGTCGATCGAAAACGACGATGGTAAATTGTATATTTGCTTGTGAATTATGTTTTCATTGCTTGGTACGTTTCGTACCAATTGGGAAAAAGAAAAATAACAAAAAAAATATCAAAAAAAAAACAATCTTCTGCTACCGATTTTGAACCATCAGAGACCGGCCAATCGGTCTCTGATGATCTTGCGCCACGTCAGCACGCAGCATCAGCGACAGAACCAATCGGTCGCTAAAGGGGTCATTAGCGATCGGTGACGTCAGCGGGGTGGTCATCAGCGACGAAGCAACTGCGTCCGGGTCATCTGCTACCGATTTTGGTCATCAGCGACCGGTAGACCCATCAGCGACCGGCGAAAATCCCATCAGCGACCGATTTGGCCGGTCGCTGATGGGTATGATTGCTATAGTGATAGCCGGTTGGGATTTAAATTAGGACCAACCATTTTTTTACCGGTCAGGATGGTATTTTTTTTTAAATATTTGTTAGATTACTTCTTTTGAAGTATAATTAGCATAATTATACTAAAATACGCTAAATTACTTGAAATTATGTTAAATTATGCTAAATTATGCTAAATTACTCTAAGAGAGACGATATCTTCACTGAGAAGACGAAAAACGATGACGAAACTTCAAACGGCCATAAAACGGCGCTTGAGTGTCCGATTTCAGCAAATGACCACTTTTCGGAAAGCTTGCAAAAATATGCATGTGTCGGTGATCACTTTGCCATTTTTTGAAATTCATAATTGCCAAAAAATAAAGGGAAGAGCCTCAAAACTTGAGTTGAAGTTTCCGATGAAGATTTTCATTTCTATTTTTCGATCTAAGTAGCTCAGTAAATTGGTTATATAATGAACTTGTAGAATACCAATTTTTACTATTTTTGGAAATTTTTTACTATTTTTTATGATTTATGAAAGATGACACAAAATCGGCCTAATTTAGCGTGATTTAGCGTATTTCAGTATAATTAGAGTAATTCAGCGTAAATTAGCGTAAATTAGCTTAATTTAGCGTAATTTACCGTATTTAGCGTAATTTAACATAATTTTGAGTAATTTAGCCTATTTTAGTATAATTATGTTAATTATATATCAAAAGAAGTAATCTAAAAAAAATTCAAAAAAAAAAACCCTCATGACCGATAAAAAAATGGCCGGTCCTAATTTTTAATCCAACTGGCAATTTTTTGGCCGGTTTGGACATTTTTTAAAAGACCCAGCTAAGTTGGATACAATTAATATTTTATAATTAATTTTGAATATTAATAAAAATGTCGGGAGGGATGGGCTACCTATGAAAGACACGATTAAAATTTGTTCCTTGTAGATGCAAATCTCATAGTTGGAAGGCACTACAAGCTATGATTTGGCAATTTTCCTAGCTAGGTTCTACTAGTAGTCCGAAGGAAAAATTGATTGTTTAACACATTCTGAAAGAACGTATATAGCCGACAATTAACTTTAATTAATTCAAACATACCATCATGTATTATTGCCCATAATTCATTTTCACCGTGTACAAAATATTACATATAATTTAATATCTCACCAACAAAATGTTCACCGCATACTATAGTCGCCGTATACATTGCAGAGGTAGAATTTTGAATAATGGGGTAAAAAATGCTACAAGTCCCCAAGTTGTACACATTTTAATAGTCTATTTTTCTTGAAAAATAAATGGAGGTCAACTATATAAAATTTTCAGAAAATCTATGGGGGTCATTTTTTAGGTACTCTTAACATTTAATTATAAAATATACAAAAGTAACATATATAATAATTAGTTTTTGAAAATGAATGGGGTCAATTGACTCCCATTTGATGTATGTGAATTCGCCTCTGGCCGTATATAACAAAATACATATAAACAGTTCAAATGTTTTAATATTCAATTTAAGTGATTTTATTATTTAGCTTAAAGGAGTATTCAGTTTATGTTCACTATTATTCACTCACTTTAAATATTTTAGTCTTTAATGTGTCTTCAATCTTTTTGTATTCAACCTGTGTTTTTAATATATTGCGCCTCAGTCTAATTGCACAATTATTTAGCTTTAATGCCTTATGTTGATCAGTTTTTGTTTGTTATTGCTCAATGTAAGTATTCCCTTCGGTTTCGTCAAAAGATAATCAGAGCACCACAGAATTTCAGTTTAAATATTTTATTTTTTTAGTTTAAATACTTTGTGTGCTTTATATTCACATTAGATACTTCTACCGGAATTTTGTGGAGCTCAGGCTAAATATCTTCCATTAGAAGTTTGTCGGATGGAGCTCCAGTAGAAGTAATTCATTGACGGTGTGCTAGGAGAACAGCATGGCATGGGTCCGATGGGTTTAGGAACCGTCCGATTCACTTTAAGATTCGTGAGCACGAATTTTAAAGCAGATCGGACGGTCATCGAACCCATCGAACTCACTTTGAGTCCGATGAGCATCCGACCCAAATTGGTTCCACGTGCTAGATATAAAAAGTTGGTGCTCTGAATAGAATATTAACTAATCAAAAAGTTATTAACCAGTTGGAATAGAATATTAACTAATCAAAAAGTAATTCATTAACTAATCAAAAAGTTATTAACCAGTTGAATTAGAATATTCAATGCTAGATAATCTAATCAAGGGAGGTTGGATTATGTCCAATAAGTGTGTTATATGTAAAAGACAAGCTGAGACCGTAAATCACATGTTTAATCAATGTACCTTTTCTAAGGCACTATATGAAGAGGTAGCAGTTATAACAGATTACACCAACAGCGCCGATCGGTTACTAGTAAATCACACAGATGTTATCGCTGATACCAGCTACAGTAAAAAGTTGAGAGAATTATTGCTGATTACGCAATTCGTACTATGGCAGAAGAGAGGGGTGGGAATATTCTAAAATTTGAGCAAAGAGGTGCAGCAACTGGCACAAGAAGTCGCAGACCAGTTGAGGTATATGGAGATGAAGGAATTCAAGTAACAGAGCACCAGGACACCTGACGCCAGTTCTAAGCTGCATGTGTTTTTTTTTACGATTTTACCCAAATTTTGTGTTTTATTTTCTTTACATGTTTTACTTTCAAATTTTATTTCAAATGGTAGTTACCATTCTCTTGTAACTAAACCTTGATATTAATACAAATAGAGACTTGACCCACATTTTTATTCAAACAAAAAAAGTTATTAACCAGTCAAAATATTAACAGATCAATTATTAATCAGTCAATTATGATATTTTCAATAGTTATGGCCCTACCATTTTATTTTCAAATAGCACGTTAACTGTATATATTTAATGTACGCGAATATTGGCCATCGGCTAGGAAACTTCGCAGCTAGCACTTTATTTACTCCGATAAAGATGTTTAGACTTTTTCGACCAAGTATTGTTCATGCAAAAACTGAACATGACACGTTTCTTTTTCCAGCGCCATGTGTACATCTTACATATTTATATTTGAATAAATTAAATCCAACTAGTGTGATATTTGTGATATTTCAAACTAAATACTATTATAACTTTAAAATCTATTAAATCGGTTTCAAACCACAAAATGTAACAGTATTTTATGTTAATGTTAAAGTATTTATTTTTTATTGTTTTTTAATCTCGTGACTTGATACTAAAATAATTTAAAATATTATAAATTGTAAACGCAGCTCTCATGCATAAAATAGATCGGTTTAAATGATTTGAATTTATCAATTAAAGCATATCTGATAAGTTTCCCCCATCAAACTAGAGTATACTTAACCTTTTCACATTTGAGTTATATATAAATGAATGAAGTCACCTATACATAATATTTACTTTATACACTCTATATATTAAGTGATTGTATACTTTCAATTAAAGAATTAAGTTAGGTTACAATTTAGATTGGACTCTCGGGTATGATCAAAATTCTAAATACCAACCAATATATATTGTGAACTTATGATGTATATATAATATTGAAATTCTAAATCCTAGGATGGCTGAAATATCTTCATTTTTGTGCTCCATTGCGCCTTTACTTTTGTAATTTTCTAATAATAAAAATTCTTAAATTTATATGTTAATATAAAACCGTCAGATCTGATTTATATCATTTTCTCTACATTCACAAAAAAATTATCACTTATGAATAAGTTTAAAAATCAACAATCAAAATTTATTCACATTAGTATATTTTTGCAAGTTCTTAATACTAATCAAACACAATTCAAATGTCATAATCTTTTACATTTACATGTACATTGCGAAAATAATATAAGATCATATGTAACAATTTTATTTTGATATTAAGTTATTATAGTTGTAAAATTAGAGATATAATGAAGACACAAATGAAACTTTTGAACCGTCCATTATGAAGAAATCAAATGAACATTTTGCTTGGAAATATTAAACAAAAAATAAACAATTTAGTGCAGTAAACTACAAAGTGGATGCAATAATGGACCAATTTAGTACAAAATAAAGATGGAATGATCGGTAAGTTTAGGCCATTCATCGCATCCTTAGCTAGACGACTAGGAAAGTACATAGATAATTGATAAAGTGCTCCCTACGTTCGCTCTCTAATTAATATCGATGGTCACATCCTACCTTCTCTCTCTGTTTAATTAATGATGAAAAGTTTGTGATATTAGCGATTGCATTTTAGATAATTTTATTTCCTTGTATCAATACCTAAGCTTAATATTATGTTTATATAAAAATTATAGAGATGGGTGTTATGCCGACATTTTTATTAATATCCAAAGTTTAATAGAAATTAATTAATATACTCAATCCGCTTGGAAGTTATAAAAATATCCATACTGGCCATTTTCTGGTCGGTACTCAATTTAATTCAATCCGAGTTTCCTATGACTTTTTCTTCTAGTTATCTATGCTATGCCCATCCTTAAAAAAAAAAAATTAAGTACCGGTCAGAAAATGGCCAGTACTGTATTAAAAAAATTTGGTTACCGATCAGAAAATGGCCGGTACAGGTATTTTTATAACTTTCCAACGGATCTGGGTATATTAATTAATTTCTATTAAACTTTTGATATTAATAAAAATGTTGGGTGCTATGTGTCACAAAACTTTAAAAGGGCAAAACACATCTAGAGAAAAAAAATCAATGAATTTTGGGGTTATAGAAATATATTGGTGTACTAATGGAATGAAAATGTGAAGGATAACGCATAAGAGCTGTTTTTTTTTTCTTTTCTTTTGATTCTTTTTTTTTTTGGGGGGGGGGGATTTCATGTATACCCCTCAAAATTTTTAAAATTACTAATTTCCTCCTCTAAACTTTGAAATTATGTATTTTTCCCTCTAAACTTTCAAAACTTAAAAATTTACCCATTTATTGTCTTTTATATGAAAACTTATTTTAAATTAAAATACCTAGTTTACCCTTTATTAAAGGCATAAAAAAAATTGTAGCTTGTTTAAGAAAAATGTCGATCTTATATTTGATCGGTATTCAAGGGCAAAAAAGATATTTCATAAAGGGTAAATGGTATAATGGGTATCCGGTTTTCGAGGGACAAAATGAGTATTTTATAAAGGGTAAAGGATATAATGAGTATCTTACAGGATCGGTATTTTTCTTAAACAAATTACAAATTTTTATGTTTTTAATAAAGACAAAATGGATATTTTATAAATTTAAAATGAGTTTTAATATAAAAGACAATAAAATAGGTAAATTTGTCAGTTTTGAAAGTTTAAAGAGAGAAATACGTAATTTTGATGTTTTTGAGAGGTATACGTGAAATTCCCTTTTTTCGTCCCTATGCTGACATGGGGCAATATTTGAAAAGGTTGACGTTTCATGGTGACGAATTAGTTAGTACCTTTTAGCATGAAAAGCACACAAATTATGCATCAAGCCATACCTGTGCAAATTGAGTTGTAAGAAAGCCACAAGTTACGCAACCGTTACCAGTTTGTCATATAATTAGAAGTATCGCATCTATTTTGAATTTAATGGGCTCCAAGTTTGTCCGATTTGTTTTAAAATTTATGCATTATGCTTTAATATTTGTGCGTTTTTACTTCAATTTTCATGCGCAAAATTTTTAAAACAAATTCAACGAATTTGGAACCCATCGAATCCAAAAAGATATCAGACCTACTCCGCTCCAGTCATATTAACCCTACAACTCCACATGTTCCAACCAACAACATTGATGCATCAAGACTCTTCCTCCTTGGAGGCTCCAAGAGCAGTATACACCAAAAAATGAATTTCCGGGGTTCAATGGGTGTGAGAATTATTTCCGGTTGTTGTGCAATACCCTTGCGTTCAAAAGGCACACTGAGCTACGTACCTTCCATTTCAGAGTTAGAGCCGAGGGATGGTATTAACGGTTAAATAAATTCTAAGATTATAAACTAAATTAAGTACGTACAAACTTCGTTAACAAAATATGTTATTATGCTTGGGAAATTTAAAATAAATGGAATTCGGATTAAAATTAGTTTAATTTTAATTATAAATTTAACCCGAATTACAAAATATGTTATGTACAAACTTTGTAATTCGGATTAAATTTAGAGTTAAAATTAAATAAATGTTTTAAATTATGATTGTGATCAGATTTTAAGTTAAAGTATCAGAAATTACAAATCAGAATATTAGAAAGTATAAGTTAAAGTAATTTTTGAAAAATTGATATGACTTGATATTATCATTTCTCTCGTTAATTATTGTGAGATATCAATAGAAATTAGTGGCGCGACATAGAATTAGTGCCTTATCTTATTTCTAGCTAGGTTCGGCAAAGAGCCTGACCCAACTCCCGTACCACTTCAAGACCACAAACTAAAAGTATAACAAAAACGACAAGTGACAGAAGAAGTTATTAGAAACAACAAAAAAGAAGACACGTTGTCTGTGTCTAATTGGATACTGGGAATGCCTAGGATAGTTTAAATAGAACCCTTGCAGCTCTTACTGAATCACTAAAACTAGAGGCCCGTCATTCCGACCCCTATCTAACAATGGGAGACAAGGTTCGCGTTAAGTTCATTTCAAAAATTCCATTTCCATTCTCTTAGGAAGCTATTTCAATTACTTCAAAGTCAATCATACAATTAATCTCAATTACTTCAAATTAACTGTAGGTGTATACACTCGTTATTAGTGTGGACCTAAGTTGTTGGCGTTGTCGACAAGCAATCCAGGATTATCTCTGCCAGATGCAAGGTACAATGACATATGAGAGAATTATTCAAAATCTTTGCTAAATTTTTCATGTATAATAATATTATGAACATCAATAACCACATATATATATTCTTGTTATTTTTTTCTCGTTAATTAGGTAAACAGTGCATGCGCATTGTGGCAATTGTTTATGACGAGAAGAATAATGCTGTGCTGGTATCTGGCCCTTTTGATCCGGAGCAACTCAAAAGACAGCTGCTATGTAAGTTTCCTAAAATAATCAATGGCATAGACATCAGGGAGCCACCAAAGCCTAAACCACCTGATGAAGAGAAACCCAAGCCACCGCCAAAGGATGAAAACAAGGAAAAATTCATGAAGAAATGCTTGGAAGAATACGAGGAAATAAGCAAATGCATCGAAAAATGCAAGAAAGAATGTGAGGAGAAATGCAGGACAGAATGTGAGAACAAATTCAAATGCAAATGCAAATGCAAATGCAAATGCGACTGCGACTGTGACTGTGAAAAGAAGAAGGAGCCACCGAAAGCACCACCAAAAGAGCAACCGACGGAGACCCCGATCAAACCACCACCCCCACCAAAAGAGCCACCAAAAGAGCAACCAAAGCCGCCGATGTATCCATGGCCACCACAAGTTACAATGGTTTGTTGTGCTCGTCCTTGTCCATGCTTGTCATCATGGTCCAATAATTACCGGTGTTGTTCTTGTGGGGTGGAAAGTTGGCCCGGGTGCGGGCCCGGGTGGGGCAGTGGACCCAGTCATGGGGGTCGTCCACAGTGGAGTAATTGCGAGTCGAGTCAGCCACCTAATATCATCTTTCATGAATCTGCGGAGCCGTCTTGTAGCATCATGTAACCACATGTGTGTGTTTATGAATGCAGATTATGATGAACCTAAAGTCATAATCCGCTTCCTACTATGTATCCTAATATATAATTCATCATTGTTCGTAAGCTGGTACAGCTAGTCTACTAAAAGGGGTGAACCCCTCTTGCTTATCATGCTTGTGTAGTACTCATAAAACAACAACTATACTTGTATTATCGTCTTATTAATTTAAGTGTTATATGTTTTTATGTTGTGATTGGTATCTGTATCGTGTGTGTAATTGTGTATATTCTGTTATATGAATAAACGAGTGGTTTACTATTTTTCCATTGTTTTCCATTGTGTGGCCTTTAATGAGAACTGTGTATCTAATTAATTAATTAAAGACAAATTTGAATTTGTACATATCGATTTCAGTGGAAATTTTGGAATGATTTGATAGTTCGATGTGATGTTATACCAACTGAAGAATAGCCATCTTTTTTATCAATCAAATACGGGCGAGACCCTTATTTTTCCTAAAAAAAAAAGAATAGCCATCGTTTTGAAAGGGGTGTATTTGTGAAATGTGAATACTTCTTTAAATTGAAGCGGACATTTACCAGAATTATGGCTGGAACCTGGAATGGAGCTAAATTGACAACCCTCATATATATCAATATATGGGCTCAGATTTATCTTCATTATCTACATAATATTAAATTATCCCCAATTTCACCTAATTTTACGTCCTTATGTAGATGTACATAATAATAGCATAGTCCAAATCAACGATATACAGTGGAAAACGACGTGGCAGGTGGATAGTCTTCATCGTTTCTTGGAGGCTAGCAAACATTCAAGTCAATTATTGCCAAGCAGCTCAATATAGAAGCAAACAAGGAGATACCTATCGTTTACTAAACATGAGGGGGCTTTAGAATTTGGTGTCACATCTCTCGTTTGGCAGGCCTGAAAAGTATGAATAACCCTCTAGTTTGTTACATTATGGTGTGCATCACAATTTGTACAAGCCGACAACAGTGTTATGTCACAATTTCTTACACTTCTACAAAATCATAATGTGCTTCATATATGTGTCTTTTAATTAAAGAAATCGCATCTCATCCAAATGCAGCATTCTTGCTTAATTAGCCTAAAGTTAATGCAGACTTACATCAACTAGTCAAACCAGACAATCACTACGAGCATATTACAGATATAACCCTTAAAATGTAAACTATTTTCGCCATTTAGGTCCTTGGTTTGCAATTTACACCACACACCTCAAGTTAATAGTACTGTTTTCCAAAAGACAGATTCAACCAACCAGTCTAAGGTCCAAAAAATCAATAGACACGCAAATTTTTACTTAATAGCACATCCGCAATACTTAAACAAGCAGCAACAATTATTTTAGTATTTTATAAACTTGAAGTAAATGAAAAATGATAATTGCACTTTCTACAAAGTTAACCAACATATATTATTCACTTTAAAATCTGAATATAACGTTTACTTGTGTATGTGCATTCTTATAGAGTTATAAAAGAGAAGGATTTCATGTAACTATCTGACATAACTCCAGTGGTTTGGAGTTATGGTCAAATCAACAATCTTTGGTGGTTTCTAATAAAATCGGTGGGTATACCCACTTTCATCAAAAGAGAGAGAAGGATTTCACATGACCAATTTTATCTAAGTTTTATTTTTTTAAATTCTATTGAAGGTTTTATTTACTGTATAGAGCATTTCAGTAAATATATATTAATTTTAGAATAATTAGACCAACAGTCAATTGTGGGCAGTTAGATCAGCATCTCATGTTTTGCTTTAAAACTTGAGAACAGAACAATTTCTTCTGAAAAGCAGTCTTACTATCCGACCAAGATCAGACTGAATAATATGGTTCAGAAAAAAGTTCATCTACAATTGAAATAGAAAAACCTAAAACAAAACAGTATCAAAACGAAACTGTTTGACCTGCAATCGAACAATTAAAACCTTATTCAATTTTCCAGCAATAATGGGATCCCAGGGATTTTAGGGAGATAGAGCAGGCTGCTGCAGTTTGCTTTCTGGCACATTTGTTTTACACACTGGCATACAAATAGAGGTGTTCAAACGGTTTGGTTTCTTAGGTTTTCAACCGAACCGAAATTTTTTGATTTAAATGGATTGGTTCGGTTGAATTTCTAAATTCTTTCGTTTTAATGGGATCGGTTCAGTTTAGACTTTTCAAAACCGACTAAACCAAATCGACCGAATTATAATGGTTCAAGTATTTTGTTTTGTTCAATCAACGTGTCCTTCCTTCCATTTTGGTTTGTATATTTTAGCACATCTACATATTTTGCATGAAATTGAATAATGAGTGTAATATTATATTGATATTTATTTTTATGAAATTACTATTGTATTGAATTTGACTTTTTGAAATTTAATCTCTCTTATTCGGTTCAACCAGGGTTCTAAATAGCTAGCTAGCTATAGCGCAGCTATAGCGGTTTTTGACCTAAAAAGCTAAGCTACGGGGTAAAACTTCGCTAATCGAGCTACGGCCGCTATAGCGGTAATAGCGGTCCGCTATAGCGCTTAGCGCGTAGCGGAATAGCGGTCAGCTATGCTACATGGGCTTATTATTATTTATTTGTTTTGCAATTTAAATGGGCTTTAAGGTCCTAAACGAAATTAAATTAGATGAGTCTATAATATCAATAAACTTGAACAATGTGCGTTGGTCTATAATATCGATAGTTTATGAATTAGGGATATTTTGAATGACAATTTGAATTTTGTATTGGTTCAATGTGAATATTAGAACTTCTTAATCAATTTGGTGTTTTTGTTACTTATGAGACTTTAGATATGTTTATATTAGTAGAAATATAAAATAAAATTTTTGAAAATAAAAAAAACGCTATGTAGGATAGCTTTCGCTATAGCTACGCTATTCGCGATAACTTTTTTTTTTGTCTCCCCGCTATGCCGCTATAATCGCTATTTAGAACCTTGGGTTCAACTAAACAAACTGAAATTTAATTTGGTTTAAACAGTTCGGTTCTTATTCAATTGGTCATTTTAATTCGGTTAGTTCGGTTCAATTTTTAAAAACAAAAAATAAAATTTAGTTTATCTATTTTATTTCGATTTCAGCTGGACGACCGTTTAAAGAACATAATAGAAAACAAAAACAGACCTTAGCTGGACGACCGTCTAGATCAAACCACAGATTCAACTTTCAAATGCCCACGATCCGTGAATTCTGTTTTCTCGACTTGTGATAAGGCGGTAGAGATTTCGAATTTTGGATCAAAGCACAGTTTAGCTGGGCTTATGTTTTTGATTTAGAAAGGACATTACACTTAGCCCCATATGTAATGAAATCCCAAATCAAAACCCAAAACCTTCTGGGCCTGGCCCATGAAAAAAATAAAATAAACATGGGTTGCAACCAGCAACTTGCAGCCTCAAAGCGAGAGGATAACTGGAAGAGTTTTGTACAAAAAATAAACAAAAACAAAAAAGCGCAACAGATAAGGTGCGCGTAAGGAGAGTATCCCATCCATGGCTGCAGCTTCTCAATTCTTCCCGCTCTCCTCCTCTCTCCAATGGAAGAACAAAGCAGTCACCACCACCAGTACTGCCATTTCTTCCTCTTTCAACGCCCAATTCAAGCACAAGAGACCCAATCTCTGTCCCCTGCAAGTTTCTCTCTCCGAACCACAAACCGCCGCCTCTTCCGATCAACAGCACACTCAAACCTACAACCCCCCCTCACCCAAGTCACCACCCACGAGCTCAATTTGGGTAAACCCAAACAGTAAACGATCCAAAGAAGCTATATTCGCACTGGCACATCAGCCCAACGCACGCCTTGTCCGGCTCACTGGCCTTGCTTCATCTCTTGACAAAGCTGAGCGGTTCGATCAAGCCGTCTCCGCTATCCTCTCTTCACAAACTTTCCCCATATCTGAGGCCGATGCGGTTTTAGTAATTAACAACATGACATGTGCTGAGAACGCAGTTTTTGCCCTTAGGTGGTTCCTTAATAGTATCCAATTCAACAAAGAGGTACGGTTCTGCTCTTAATTTTTCTTTTTGGAGTTACCTACATGGATTGAAATTATAGAGATACATTATAAATGCTGTATTTGTAATTTCACAGATAGTCCTCTACAATGTGACATTCAAAGCACTGAGGAAGGCCAAGAACTGGCCCCTGGTCGAATTGCTATGGGAAGAGATGCTTGCATCAGGTACCAAACCTGATACCATTACGTTTACTACAATCATCAGTTGTGCCCGACAGTTGAATCTCCCAGCCAAGGCCGTAGAATGGTTTGAGAAAATGCCGGCATTTCAGTGCATGCCTAGTAAGTTCACCATCTCTGCAATGATCATGGCATACTGGCGTGCAGGCCAATCAGACAAGGCCCTGGAACTGTTCAATCAGGCCCGCACTAAGAAAGGCCAGTTATTTGAGGGCGCTTTTGGTTCCATGATTTCTATCTATGCTGGATCCGGTAATTTTGATGGCGCCATGAATTTGTTTCAGGAAATGAAAGCACGCGGAGTGCATCCAAATTTAGCCACATATAATTTATTGTTAAATACTATGCACAAGGCTGGGAGGCCATGGCAAGTCAAAACTATTTTTACTGAAATGTGTAACAATGGGGTGATACCAGATAACTATACATATAATGTGCTCCTACGGGCATATAGCAAGGGCCGGTACTCAAAAGATGCTCTAGTTGTGTACCAGATAATGAAGGAGGCAGGTATGGAGTTAAATGTGGTATTGTACAATATGTTACTATCGATGTGTGCTGATATGGGTTTGGTTAAGGAGGCAGAGGAGATTTTTGATGAAATGAAGAAGCTTCCAGAAGGTTCTAGACCAGATAGTTGGAGTTATTCTTCCATGATAACTGCATACTCCTGTAGTGGACAGGTTTCAGAGGCAGAGCAGATGCACAGTGAGATGTTGGATATGGGTTTCAAACCCACTATCTTTGTTTTCACCTCACTAATTCAGTGCTATGGCAGAGCTAAACAAACCGACAATGTGGTGCGAACTGTTGGTATGCTACCTGAGTTCGAAGTCGAACCTGATGACAGGTTTTGCGGTTGCCTCCTTAATGTTGCCACAATGACCCCATCAGAGGAATTGGGAAAGATTATTAACTGCTTTGATAGTATCAATCCTATTGTGGGTTCATTTGTCAAATTACTACTAGATAAAAATTCTTCAGTTCAAATAGTTCGGGAGAGGGCATTGGAACTATTAGACAGTCTCAACGAAGATGTTAAGAAACCTTATTGTAACTGTTTGATTGACATTTGCATAAATTTTGAGCAGAAAGATCAGGCCTGTGAGCTCTTCGATGTTGCAGTTAAATCAGAGATATATAATAATCTCCAAGAGAAACAGGAAAACCAATGGATTTTGAAAGCCAAGGGACTTTCACATGGGGCTGCATTGACAGCCCTGGATGTGTGGATAGATGATGTGTCAGAGGCTTTAGAAAAAGGAGAGAAATTGCCACCTATATTGGGGATACAAAGTGGGCACGGTAAGCACATCTATGAGGGGAAGACATTGATCTCAGTGTTAAAAGAGAGGCTAGTAGAGATGAATGCACCCTTTCATGAGGTACCAGATAAGATTGGGTGGCTTCTGACAACTGATGTGGCAGCTAAGTCATGGATCGAAAGCACAAAGAAGTATGAGTTGGTGTCTGTTGTTTAATACATTTTTGTTTTCCTGGCCTAGCTGAGATGAGTCATTTGTGTTGCAATACTAAAATAGAGGACCTTTGGTTTAAATGTTCCATGTCTTACTTTGTAGACTTTGGTTTGGATAATTAAATTTTGTCTATTTGTTTACTTTACTGCAATACCTCTCTCTATAGATTCTTGAAGTGTCTTTAATTTTTTAAAAGCTAACTGCTATCATGATGCATCAGTGTTTATATTTCTTTTATTGGCTTTTTTTTCATTCAGAATTTAGACTTGCTCCAATATAGTCATAAATGAACAGGGCGTAACTTTTGTTCTGTGCTGTCTGTTATGGGATATGTGATAAAAAAATAAAAAAATAAGATCACTTCTGAGGAGCTTGCTGGTAAAATATGGTGGGCCTTGGTTCATTCAAGTATCCACTTTCTCTTACGTGACAGGTGGTACCATTGGCCTGTAGCATATGCCAGTGTCTGCATGATTAAAAGTCGAAGATATTGATAAACACCCCCAACTCCTAATGAAGGTGAAAGTTTTTACTTGTCTGTGTGTTTGTAGGTTGTTTTAAATACTGTTATGCTTTTTCTTCTTTTCAATTTGTTGGGTGATGGAGACGAATCACAGATCTCAGACCTATATTGTGTTCACTGGGATTTGAATTGAAGAGTTCTTTGAAATTATTCTAATAGCCTACTACTTGAGCTACCACTTGGTTCACTAATTCACTTATTTCCATGCTCTGTAGACTTGCTTTTATATTTGGTGCTTATATGTCATGGCGGTTGCAGTTTTCTGTTTTTGATGCCTAGTGACTTCCTAGGTTGTAAGGGTTATACTACCAGTATGCTTTGGGTTTCAGAAAGTTTGGTACTGGTTGCTATATTGTGTGAACATTCAGGTTTGTGAGTTTGTATGTGTTTGTTTTTACGTTTTCGAGCCGAAATCAAAACAGGTGGCTCTTGGAGTCGCTTCTATTTACGCAAAACAAAAGGAACAGGTCCTTTGCAATTATTTTTTTAATTATATGTGTGAGTTTCGTTTCAATGAAGCAATTAGCGCTTGCAGGCTTTTTCTCAGAAAGAAAAAATGTTGTTTATATATATTAATTAATGTTAGTTCTTTTTAATGCCTACCAGGTACATGAATATAAATCTCTCCAAAATACTATGTCAACATATCCATTTTTGGTGCAAGTACAATGTATAATATAGTGAATGGGCACAAGTTAATACATTTTTTTTTTATGTAGCAGGCAAACAAGGTAATACATGTTAACTGTCTTCTAATCCTAGAATAAAATCTATGGATACTGAAAACTAAAATGTTGAATCACATGATAAAAGTTTTTTTTTTTTTAATAGGATGCAATGAAAAAAAAACCGATGTGAATGAACCCTAATTTAGGGTCAAAAGGAATTCCAAGCCAGTAGCTGTAGGGGTTAACCCGTGCTCGGCCAAGTACTGATCATTGAAAAACTTGCTAAGATGCCGCATACCACTGTCACATAAAATTGTGACAATTGTGTGGCCGGGACCCAAAGCTCTTGCAACTCTCACTACACCAACACAGTTCATTGCTGATGAGCTCCCTACAAACAAGCCATCGTTCCTCAAAAGAAACCTGTTGATCAAATTTGCACAAAAGTGGACAAAAAATTAGTGACCAAACTTTTTTTTATCGACAAGCACTCAGCCCATCTTCCCAAAAGTAACTGAACTAAACCAAAAAAACAAAACAAATGGTTGCACTATGCACGGTCTTAAATATAACTTGTTGACCTCAGCCAAAAGATCATGACTCACCTAGACATTTCGACGGCTTCTTGGTCGGTACCACGGTAAGCTCCATCCAACTCGGCCATCATAAAATTTTTGGTAATTCTATTTATGCCTATCCCTTCCGTTATTGTGTCAAAAGGGTTCTTCAGTCTCTTTCCTTCAGCCTCCTCTTTGGTGTACATGACACCTCTTGTTACCTTGTTGAACAACCCCGATCCTGGCGGGTCTATCAGGAAGCATTTTATACTCTTATTTTTCTCCTAAATATTAAAGAAGAAAATTCTTTTTTTACTATGAAGCAAATTTACTAATTTTTGTTAGAAATGGAAAAAAAAAAAAAAACTGACTCGCTCCAAAACCTAATTGGTGGATTATTGTTATAAAACTATAACCTGCAACCCAACCAAACTGTAACCCTTTTTAACCAGTAATCAAGTTGAACCCGCAAAAACACCATTTCAAACCCAACCCAACACCCCCCACCCCCCCCCCCCCCCCCCCCCCCCCCCCACACACACACACCCAAAATAAAATGCCATGGTCATGTCTATAATATAAAAGAGAAAAAACACACAAGCACACACACAAACACAACTGAAATCCAAAATAAGTTCTTTCAAAAAATAAATTGGATAATAAAATACATCAGATTGAAGACCAACGTGACCTTAACCTGAAATTGACCCAAAAACTGAATGACCTGAAACTTGACAAGACCTGGCCCAAAGATCAACGACCTGAAGCTGACCAAATTCATAATGACCCGAACAGGATGGCTCAGGGATCAACTTAACCTATACATTAATCAAATTAATTTGCTGTTTGCTCCCTCTATTTTTTATAAATACATGAGAGAAGCTTATCTGAAAAATATGTAACAACCTTGAGAAACCGTGAGACCCCGGCAATGGTACCACCAGTACCAGCAGCAGCAACAAAGGCATCTATCTTTCCTTTAGTCTGTTTCCATATCTCAGGTCCTGTCCAATCATAATGGGCCCGGTAATTAGCTAGATTTTCAAATTGATCAGCAAAGTAGCCACCTCTTGAATTAATTCTAGAGGTTTCCTCGCTGTGTCCTTTATGGATTACATGACCATTTAGTTGAACAGTGGCATCCATTTTTGCTATGTTTGCTTCTAAGGCCCTCCTCTTTGCAACATTTACAAAATGGTCCCTGTGTGTGATGGAAACAGGTCTCACTCTTTCTACTACAGCTCCAAGGGCTTCCAGTATTTGAGACTACACACAAATAATCATGAAATCAAGTTATGCTAGTTTAACGATGTCAAAGCTTCTCCTTCACAAAAAAAATATCAAATAGAATCATGCTCATTGTATGTTTATATAATATTTAAAGGATTACTATTTATGACTGGTACAGCACCATTTTTCCTTCTTTTTTCCTGTTTGATCTTTTTATTTTATATTTTTTTCAGGCAGGCTGTGCATCGGTCAGAAACAACACTACAAATAGTTTTACTCAATACACTTCTTAAATTTTTACTAGAATTGTATGTTGGATATATCTATATATGCACATATAAAGGTCATCATGGATAAGCTTATCGTAAAAATGTACTGAAAGAAAAGAAAAATACCTTCTCAATAGCAGCATCATCAGGAATGACAACATGGCATCTGCAACCAAATGCTGGTGCCACAGTTGCTAGGCTAATAGCTGTGCTACCAGCACTTCCTTCTGTCACTACTCCCCCCTCTACCAGATCTCCATTTTCTAGTGCCTATTCAGAAAAACCCAATTTTAGTTTCAGTACTTCTGCTAGAATAAAAGAGAGGTGTACAAGGTGTGCTTTGTGAATTCATATGCAACAGGAATAAATTAAAACAAGTAAATCAATAGAACCCAAATAACCACTCATATGGGTTCAGTAGCAATAATTTTAGCTCTTTAAAGACCTTATTTCCCTATTTAGAAATGAAAAAGTAAAGACCCTACGAGAAAACATACAAGCTACCTCTTCAATGATTTTAACAGCTACGCGGTCTTTCACACTGCCTCCAGGATTAAGAAATTCTGCTTTCCCTAGAATCTACAAATGAAATTGAAATATATAATAAATATATATTGAAGCACCAATAAATCTCCACTATCACTTGGATATTTATCCTCTTTTCTATTTCTTCTGATACCAATAAGTTAAACTACAGATGCTAGTTTCTACCAAGTACCAAACAAAGGGAATATCACTACCCGAAGTACTATTTTAGCATTTGTGTACACCAATACACTTGGGAAATCGTACAATGATCGAGCTTCAGGGGCTTAATCAAAGATAATGAACAGAACAACATTGAACCTCACATCCAGTGGCATCAGAAAGGCTATTGATGCGAATAAGAGGTGTGTTGCCTATAGCTCCGACGAGACCTCTCCTTATTTTGCCTCCATTCGTTTCCTGGTTTAAGCTAGTTTTCTTCCATCGATTAAGCTTCGACCTATCGCTGAAAAAAACAAAGTAGGAGATGATAGAGATGGATAGAGCCGCAGTCGCAGCTCCAACTGCTCTTCCCAAACTCGCTTCGGCCATGAATTGCACTGCTTAGCAGTTCCTCCAAACTTTTGCGGCTAAACCACATCAATGAATTCGGTAAATTACTCAATGGTCCTTGAATTAGTAAATATTGTGAACTACACATTGCGGTTCCCAAACTTTTATGGCCAACATTTTTTTTTGTATTATATTGGTTTCCGACATTTTTATTAATATCCAAAGTTTAATACAAATTATTAATTATGCCCAGACTTTCAAACTTTCGCTAAAAATACCCAAACCGGCCAGAAAATGGCCGGTTTACTCCCCCCGTAAGCCGGCCATTTTCTGGCCGGCTTACTCCCCCTAAACCGGCCAGAAAATGGCCGGTTTAGTATTTTTTTTTTTTTTAGAGACATTATGAAGAGAAAAAATAATGAAATCTAACACTGAAAATTTCAATTTTTTTGTTTAAATTATTTGTTAGATTACTTCTTTTGATATATAATTAGTATATTTATAGTAAAATACGCTAAATTATTTGAAATTATGTTGAATTAGACTATATTAAGTTAAATTACACAAAATTATATTACATTACGCTAAAATACGGTAAAATTACGGTAAATTACATATGAATAGAGACGATATCTTCACTGAAAAGGTGAAAAACGACGACGAAACTTTAAACGGTCATAAAACAGCGCTCGAGTGTCCGATTTCAGCAAATGACCACTTTTTGGAAAGCTTGCGAAAATGCGCATGCATCCGTGGCGATGCCGGATTCCAAAATTCAAAATCGTCAAAAAACAAAGGGAAGAGCCTCAAAACTTGAGTTGAAGTTTCCGATTAAGATTTTCATTTCTATTATTCAATCCAAGTAGCTCAGTAAATTAGTTACATAATGAACTTGTAGAATACCAGTTTTTACTATTTTCGGAATTTTTTTACTATTTTTTATGATTCATGAAAGATGGCACATAATCGGTCTATTTTAGCGTAATTTACCGTATTTCAGCATAATTAGCGAAGTTATTGTAATTTAGCGTAATTTAACGTAATTTAGTGTAATTCAACATAATTTATTGTAATATAGTATAATTCAACATAATTTCAAGTAATCTAGTGTATTTTAGTATAAATATGCTAATTATAAATCAAAAGAAGTAATCTAACAAATAATTTAAACACAAAATTCAAATTTTCAGTGTTAGATTTCATTATTTTTTCTCTTCATAATGTCTCTAAAAAAAAAAATACTAAACCGGCCATTTTCTGGCCGGTTTGGGTATTTTTAGCGAAAGTTTGGAAGTCTGGGCATAATTAATAATTTGTATTAAACTTTGGATATTAATAAAAATGTCGGTATTGGTTTCTTTATACTTCCTTTTATAATTGGAGATATATAATCCATACAAATAAAATTAGTTTTTAATTTCAATTCTTTTGATCGACTTTTGCATGGCCATTTTGGTTAATTTGATTTCACTAGGACTAGATAGAAAATATCTGGAAAAGCATTTGTAATGCACAGTTTTAGAATTTAGGACTCCTAATCTCTAAATCAAATATATCATCTGACTCTGAGTCTCGAATTTTGAAAAGAAAAAAAATGTATTGGACCATTGCCTATACTATACATGATGAACAAGTTTGTTTACTCTAAAGCCCAATTCATTTTTTTTCAACTCATTTTATTTCTAGCCCAACTCACTTTCTTACTTACTCCTGGTTGAATTCCCAAGTCTGCCTCTATTTTTCAATTTTAGTGGGGTCAAAGTTCCTTTGAATGATATGGTATGGAAGTTACTTGTATCCTTCAAAATAGAATTATTTATGTGAATAGCCTTGAGGGACAAAATTCACACTAAAGGTTTATGGAGAAGGGATCTCGGTTCTGTTACTTGTGTATTATGTGGACATTTAGAATCTATAAATCATTTGTTTATCTTTTCTCCTATATTGTTTGAATTATAGGATAAGTTTAATAGATGTAATTCTAATGCTAATAGTGTAAAATTGTCACCCCTTGTTGAATTATGGAATGATATTGTTTCTTTACCGCCTTTAATTAGAGGGTACATTCAGAGTCTAATATGTTCGGCTTGCTGGACTATTTGAAATTACAGAAACAAGAGGATCATCGAAATGTTGTGGGGGCAGTGGGGCCTTCAAATTCTTCTATACATCTTAATATATTTTTTCACTTTGTTATCCATGAACAGGTACCAGGTGTGACATTGAACATTTGTACCGAAATGACGCGTCAATGCGTGATCCAGAGAAGCCGGAGGGGATTCTTTCAGGGATTTTGCTAATATGCTACGCGTAGCATAGAGCCTCTCCGTGCTACGGCTCATTTTTTGAGTTTTCAAAATCCTAACGGTCCATCCGAACCGTTCAACATGATCTCCATATTAATATGTACTTGCAAACCAAATTTTACATTTTTTAGAATTTTTTTACTATTTATTAAGCCACTTTGAAAATCGCTGATCCAATGGTCCAGCAGATTTTACTGTTGTGTACAAATTAGTGTTTTTTCAAAGTGGCTTAATAAATAGTAAAAAAATTCTAAAAAATGTAAAATTTGGTTTGCAAATACATATTAATATGGAGATCATGTTGAACTGTTCGGATCGACCGTTAGGATTTTGAAAAATCAAAAAGTGAGCCGTAGCACGGAGTGCTCTATGCTACGCGTAGCACGGTAGCACTGTCCTTCTTTCAGCTAGGGATACTGTGATTAATAAATGTAAATTTATTTTAGTTCTTATGATTATGTGTTGTGTGGATGTTTTTATTGCATTTGTTTTGTAGACAATCTGTGTTTGAATCGCTCACTATGTGGATAAAATTAGTAGAGATTAGAGTGCTTATATTATTTGAACATTGAAAAACAACAGGTTCTGCTTTATCGCAAGAAGTATTTCCACAGATAATTTCTTTAGGTATGTTCGAACGAGTTAGAAACTAAGAATAACTACAACCCGGAATACATCGCTATTCTCAACACGTGCAACCGAAATGCTCCAATATCCTTTTCAGAAATAACACAATTGATTATTTTACTAATTTCATATTTTTTTTTACGAGTAACGGATTTAACTCTTTTTGAATTAGTACTATTTCAAATTGTACAATCCAATACATTTTCAATGATTTAAATAATACAGAAATAATACTTTTCTCATACTATGCTGAGTTAGTAATCTTCTAGTACTATTTTAGTACACAATTCTAAATAACAATAAACCTTAAACAATCCAAACACACCCTTATTAATTATATAAGGATCAAGTTTAACAAATTTGTAATATATAGTGCTGAATTTGGCTACTGCCAAATACGACATAGCAATAATAAAAAAAACGTATTACATTGAATAAACTGATACGCAATTCATATGCACTATTATTTGATTCAACTTGGAGATTAAATGCACATACAGATAATTATAATAGAAAAACAAATAAGCGCACATGCACATATTATTCTACTATTACAAAGCTCTGAAACTCTCAGTACATGGATCAACAGTTGCAAAAGGATAAACCTACAACAAACGAGATCTCTTCAACTTAATCCAACATTCTTCATGATGTTCTAGTTTTTCATACCTGTAAAAATCAAATTCACTTTGAGAATAACATAAAACAAGCAGTATGAATGAATACCAAGTATCCAGCATCAAATTACATGTAATATTAGAAGGCCAATTAGATCAGTACCAGCTTAATGTATCAAATCTCTTTGGGTGCTTTAAACTAATTTCAATGCTAAAATAGTGTTTGATATTCTTTTGGTCCCAATTGTATGGTTGTACCCTCCAAACAAAAAATTAGGATTTACCTGGGTTTCGGTATTCTTTAAAATTGGAAGCCCATCAATTTTAGACAGAATTGGGATATTTAAATGCCTTCGGAGTTTTCACCTCTTTTCTTTCAGCCCCTTCAAAAAGTAACAAATTAGGCTTTGGAGTAACTTTTGGCGAGAAAGATTGCCTTGGCTGAGATTTTGATCTCTTCTCTGTTACTTTCTCTGAATAATTTGACTCCTTAATTGAAACAGAACGCCTTGAAACATTTCTCAAACCATCCTCCAATGTTTTCAGTCTAATTTTTAACTTCTCCTGAAATAATAGAAAGGTTACTTCTCAAAACAGAGATAAATGTAACTTTCGTAAATGGAACTGTAGTTGCTTGGAAGCGAACTCACGTTGAGCTGGGATTCCACCTTGGCAGTCTTCTCTGCCATACACGTCTTGTTACGGAGCCGCTGAATTTCCCCCTAAAAATGCATGTACTTTTCTCAATTATTTTCTTTCAAGTAGAAATTATGAAGCGCACAGTTGATTTTGTTTTTTGTTTTCGAATACATCACTGTAAAAGTCAGCAACTTTATTATAGCTGCAGAAAAAATTCAAGCATCTAATAAACAAAATTTTGGTTGAAATCAATTGACAGTTGTGTCATAGGCATCCTTTTTAGGTTTATACAAGGACCAGCAGCTTCTTCAAATTTCTATTTCTGACAAACAAACTTGGACTGTTATGATAATTTTTCTAGAGCTGAAGGTTTCCAATACCTGCATGAATCGACGTTCTTCAAGCCATTTCTTGACAGGCATTACTTTGTCACCTTCATCTTTCCATTCATTGGCGGCAATTGATGCCACACGGTTTACAAACACTTTTATTCTAGAAAGTTCTCTCTCCAGTGTCTTCTTTTCATCCTATAGCAAATGCAAATAGTAATGTTAATTTAGAAGCTCAGAAAATTCATATATAACTCAATAGAACATCTCATAGTCCTTTAAAACATGGTGGAAATCCAATATAGAGGGAAAAAAAGTATATATTGCATAAATACTCATAATTTCCTAATTTCTAACGTGCGGGATACCCCTTTTTTACCTTTTAAAAGATTGTGAGGATAGTTTTAAGGCTTTCATTCAGTAAATACTAGATAGGAATAAGATGTACGGAAAAATCTTTTCATGTTCTTATAGAGTATTTGAATGACATTCTTCTATAAGAACATGAAAATATTTTTCAGAAACGTTTTACAATTACCACTACAAAAATTGTAAATCAGAAATCTGTAGTACCTTGAGCTCAGAAATCTGGCGCTGGTAATCACGTACAGCATTGGTAACTGTACCACTGGCCAGAATAGATTCCTCCAGCTCATGGATAGTTTGAGTGAGCTTTTCTACCTCCATTGTTTTCTGGCGGTTGGTTTTCTCTAGCACTTTGTTCTCATCCTGTCATGCAATCAAAACAAAATTAGATCTATCTGGAAGACAAAGAGCTCTTTGCACAAAACACTCAATATATTTTTTTTCTTTTTTGAAATAGCAACCACATATATCACACTTCCAAGTCATGAAACACTTCTCTCAATATTTACAAATAACACTCAATCATGAAAACCCTAGTCTAAGTCAAGCAAAACATATAATGAAAGGTTCAAGTAAAGCAAAAGATGACTAAATTTGTGATAACTCTTCTCCTGTTGACTGAATCATATGCTTTCATAACTAGTTCATACAGATTCATATAAATTCTCTATCCTTGACATAATTAAGTTTCAAACGAGGAAACAAAAACTTAGGTGAATAGTGGACAATTTTCAATAAAACATAGCTCTTTTTCACTCTAATCTCACAACTAGGAATTATTCCCAACAATATATTGGCTACAATTGAAAAGGTCTTATCTATAAAATTTCCATTTATACGCGATCTAGACATAATTAGCAATCCGTTATATAATTCTTTTCATTACTCCTCGAGAAAATGATCCTAACAACAAAGTAAATATAAAGTCAAAAATTACGTAAAAAAAAAAGACAAGGAAAGATATGAAATAGTTGACTTTTTATTCCAATTTCATATTCTACTAATCACTAGGTTTTTGTTTGCTGCAGAGCCTGTCGCAAATATCAGATACGTTGAGTGAAATTTGTGAAAATAGTAAACAAAAACCTACCTGATAGATCTCGATTTGGCGCCTTAATTCAAAATTCTTGTTTTGAACATCCTCAACAATAAGAGCTCTTTCAAGAGCACTTCGAAGAATATTCCCAGCCTCGACTAGAGCTGCCTCTTTTGACTTTGTGATCCTCTCAAGTGCCTTCTTATCTTCACGTAGCATTGCAATCTGTCATTTTAGGCAAACAATTTATCAATATCGAAAATTTAACCAGTTCTTGATGAAGCTGGTTATGTTTGCAAACTTGTTGCTTTCTTTGTCTTTTGTAATTTTTCGTCTTGTGGTTGTTTTCCCCGTTGTTTCCTGGGCTTTATACATTCTTATGTTTTTCTATAAAATGAACAAGGTTAGCTTATCCCACCTCATTTTTGTATCGCTTAATGTCTGACTCAAGAGGTGCAATTACTGCCTCAACAGGTACGAACTCCTCATCCTCTTGAGCAGCATAAAATCTTCTTAGTGTTGCTTCTGCTGCAAACTGAGCTGCAAGGGCCTCTCTCTTCTCATTAAATAGTCTTTGCATCTCCAAATTCTGCCATCATTTATAAAATTTACTACTTTTAAGGAACAATTTTAAAACATAACTACTTATACTTCAAAGCCTTTTCACATTGACACTAGTTAATCCATAAAGTACGGCTTTCACTATCAAATAAAAGAAAAAGGTGCGGCTTTCAATTTTTCAACAAATGAAACGGTCTTGTGTTTTCAAGGTATAACCATGGAATTCATTTACAAACCAATAGTGCTATCACCTTTTGCTCGAGTTGTTCTTCATAGAGCCTGAGCTTTTCATCCTGGTTACGTAGTTCGTTACTTAGCTGAATAAAAACAGTAAGAAAAAAGTTATGAATTTGGTAGCCATTTAAATAAAAAAATCTGGAGAAACCAATTGTTGCTTCCCTAATTTTGTTAATTTTATTATTTGATTGAGAAAATACCCCAGTAAGAGCTCTGTCCTTGAGAACTTCAGCAGTTTTAAGTGCCTTAATTTCACGGTAGGCTTGTTCTAGCTCTCTTTCCTTTTCTGTTTTTGTCATGCAAAGAGAGGATTCAAATTTAAAATTCAAAATTATAATGCTAAAAAGATACATGACAGAGTTCATGCAAGTGCAAAGAGAATCTAACTTTCTGTAGAATAGCACAGTTTAAAGATATAATACTTTGTTAAATGTGCAAATGTTTACTCAGCTCCTCAGAAAAACTGTAACTGTTAAAGGGGATGCAAGAAGTACAGAAAGTACCGCAGCTAAAAAGTAATTCGCTAAAAACAAATTAGTCCAAATATAAAAGTATTTATGTAGAGAAATATGTATTAGTCCTATAACTACATACATAGCTTGGACCTACACTATGATTATATGCCTTAATCACCAGGTATCAGAAATTTTTGGTCCATCATAGGATATTACAGGTCGAAAATTCCCAAAAAAAGAAACAATTAGCAGGTCGATTGAAACTTGGAAGCAACAAAAGAGGTACACACAATACCTCGCAAATGGTTCTCCAATCTATTCAATTCAATAATAATAGGATCAGAGGGGCTCAGTTGCATCTCCTTCTCATTCAGCTCTCCCAAACTACCCATTTTCTCCAGACAAAAAGATAGGTTCTATTTTGAAATGAGGAAAGAAGTGCATGAGGAAGGAGAGGGGGTTGGAGGGAAATTTAAGAAGTGAGTGGAGTCGTAAAGGAGATGCCATTAGCGAAGAAAGGAAGAGAAGTGTGAGATAGAAGAGAAGAGAGGAAGCGCGAGTAGAGAAAAAAGAGTAGAGAGCAATAGACAGTAGAGTAGAGAAGACATGAGCGACAGTGGGCACTTGACAGCGATTGAAATCCCTTTTTATTGTATTTGGGCCGAGTTTGGGCCGAGTAGTTGGGATGGTTAAGAAAACACCCATTATTTATTTTTATTTTTTTCGCATTTTAGAAAGCAACCGAATTGTGTGTGGTTTCAGTTTTGATCTGTGGGCTCCATAGCAAATTGAGTAATGGAGGGAAATTTTGTGGGCTCCACACATTATAAGATGTTTCTGAGGTGCCAATGTTTGTAACATACTAGCAAGCTTTCAAGTTTATAAACCAAGGTCGTGAGATTAACTTTTAAAGGTTTAATTTGAAAATTGAGTTTAAACAATTGATTTTTATTTTTATTTATTTGACCAGTTAAAGATGTGCATTTAAAATTTTTTTAATTTTCAACTTTATTTTGTATAAATTTTAAGAAATCCAAAAAAAAAAAAATGAGAGCAACAAAATATTTCAGAAAATGGAAGTTCAGAACATAATCATGTAATTTACAGGTTAATCATTCAAGCTCAACGATCTGAATTAATCATTAGACATAATATGATAACTGTTAAGGCTAAACTCGCCGATATTTTGGATAGCCTAAACTTGTACTGATTCATAAGTTCATGTGGATTGTGGATTGTGGAATGTTGGAATCCATGGCGACTCGTTACACAGGTGTGCACATTCCACAGTGCTTTTGATCTGCCACGGAATTTCTTTCTTGCAAACACGTGTTTTCTCGGATTTTAAGTTACCGAACTGAGGTTTTTTTTTTTTTATTTGAACCGAACTGAGGTTCAAGTGCTTTTGATCTGCAAAGTACTGAGGTTCAAGTTACCGAACCCTCAAATCGTCAATACACGCAAGGACATGAAATTTATATAATCCATTCCTACTCATTTTATATTCAAATTCAAAGACATATTAAGCATGCGCATTGCAAATTTGTCAAAATATTGCAACTCTCGATGTGAACTAATTTGATTTTGAGTATAGGGGTTTAATTCTCAACATCTTACTCTTCTAGGTAAATAAATTTAAAGTAGGACTTAAGCAACTAAGTCAGATGTAAAATATAAGAAGTAACATGAAATAAGTAATTTAATTATTATTAACTTTACTTCAAAATTAAATATGAACCTTTTTGGAATCAACAAATATTTAATTGTCTAAAAAGACAGTGATTCATTCAGGAGATTATGAATATCAAATAACAATAATTTTCTACCTATCTAAAAAATAGTTAAAAAAATCTAAAATAATTTAAAATTTTGTTTTTCAAGCACATTATTATTTGGAGAATTACGTTAAATGGTTTGAATCAACTATTTAGACTTTATTTGAAAATATGAACATGTAGTAAAATATGATCATTAGTTCATGGAGCACAATTAACCCAACTCGTAAAAAATTAGCAATTTGTATAGCAATAATATAAAAAACAGAAAGTGGTCATTTTCTACAGCATTACTCACGTTTTCCTTAATACTGAATTACTTACTTGTTTTTCATTGATGTGCTAATTGGTTTGGGGGCGAAACTATTTATTCAGACTCAAGGTAGATTATTTATTCTATAATTAATTGGAAATGAAGTTATTAATTTTTACTTGTAAAATAAAAATGAAGTAATAATTTTTAATATATATATATTTTTAAATAAATTATCATAAAATAAAGTAATTAATTCTATTAGACATTAAATTAAGCATACTTCTCTCACATTGTTGAACATTTACAAGTAAAAACTTAAATAATTTTTAGTCATGTGATTAAATTTGACAATTAATAATTGAAAATGATTGATGACTTGACATGGTTTAGATGCCTTGAAATTCAATTACCTTTATGAATATCAGTAATAAATAAATTTGACGATTTAAATACTTTTCTAGTCAAACCAAACCAAACCAACTTTTAAAGATAGAAAAAAGAAATTTAGTCTTAATCAATTCCATGTAATTTAAATTTTATTTGATATTATGTATAAATCGTTGTAAATTTTTAAATTATTTGATATACAGTAAAAGTTGAGTCATTTTTCTACATGCATTTAAATTACTTTTCAACTGTTGTATTTTAAAGTAAAAGATTTTTTTCAACTATTATTAAATTTATCAAATTAATCTATTTTGAATGAGTTCTACTTCTTCTTTTTTAATCATGGGCCAAAATCAAGATCGATACTGTTGCACTCTGCTACTTTGCTAGATATTTTCATTGACTGGATATCACATTTTAAGTTCATTTTCAACTTTTGTTTTTAACCTTTGGTTAAGATAGGTACATGTTGTCAAGATAGAACAAAACCTCTTGTTTTTTCTGTACTTTATGTGCTTCAAGCTTCCAACAATTCTAGATATTTTTGAATAACTTCTTGCTTAAGTTGACACTTGACACCAACTTTTCAGTTATTTTAGATGATTCCTGATACCAATGATATATACTCGGTTATTTTTCCTGGCAAAGTTCTTAATGATTTAAAGGTTTCAACAAAACCAATTTATCAAAACATCATGTTCACCAGAAAAAAAAAACAATATTTGACTTTCAAAACTCGAATTAAATTTTATCATATATGATATAGAGCGGAGTAGGTGCGATAGGTATCAGACCATCCGATCCGTTTTAAATTCGTATACACAAAAATTGAAGTGGACACCTATGGATATTAAAGCAAAACGCTCTTAGTACTTACGGTTAGCAACCACATAATTAAGGTTTATGTTATGTATCTTTTGAGAGGGCATGCATTAATTTCAAACATTTATTGCAAAGTTATTCCGATAATATATAATATACAAAAGAGACACTGAAAATTTTCAAATAGCAAAACAAAGTTTTTTCCTAAAAAGAACCAAATAAAGGTGGTTTACATATTATATATAATTAATGATCGCGTTCAAAATATTATATCATTTAACTTTGCTTCAATATGTAGTTAGTTGTGATCAAAGTGTTAAAAAAATCACAGCAACAAAATATTTCTATTTTTACAATTATATTTTACCAATGAAAAGAAATAAAATTTCATATTTCCTTATATAGATGTAAGTAAATGATATAAAACATCATATAAATTGTATTTGTTATTTCATACTCAAATAAAAGAATTACATATTATATGACCCAAAATATATTCTCATTGCATCATTCTCAATTTTTTTTTTAATCGAAGTACCCACTTCCTAATAACAGTACCTTTTTGGGGTGGCATAATAATCTATTCAAAGACGAGAACAGCTTGGGTCCGATGCCATCGGGCTCAAATTTGAGTTTGATGGGTTCGATGACCATTCGATCTGTTTTAAGATTCATGTGCACGAATTTTAAAGCATACGTGAAAGTTGTGGATGCGAATCTTAAAGTAGATCGGACAGTTATCGAACCCATCGGATCCAAATTGACCTCTTCAAAGACACCTATTATTTCTTCTGACACAAGTCTACTTGCTAGCTAGGCATGAAATCTAAAATCTGCTGAAATCCAAATTGACCTCTTCAAAAACATCTATAATTGGATCCAAATTTGTTGAAATCCGAAATTATCAATAGTAACTCTGAAATTTCTGAAATCCCGAATCAAGCCATTGAATTGTTTCGAGATGCATACACAGAAAAATGAGTTGTTTCGAGTGCGTGCACAGAAAATATTAGACGGCTGAATCTCAAATTTTAGAAATTTAAAAGTAACTATTCATGAATCTCGGATTTTAGCTTATCTCGATTCCATATAATTAGATACTTGCTTCCTTTTACTTTTTCTTTTTTTAGCTCCAACAACCCTTTTTTTTGTGCTCGGTGCTCCAACAACTTCAGATATTTTCATCGAACTAACTGACTAACTGTAGCATTCTTTAATCTCTTCAGTTATTAAGGCGCAGCTACTTAAATATTTTTCTATGTTAGATATTTTGGTAGAATTGTCAGACTCAGATTACTTTCTAGAATGGTTTGGTTTAACTACCATTTATGTTTTTTTTATTTAACTACCATTATACTTTTTAATTTAAAATATATTCTCATATCTGAAATATCATGCTCCGGTCTTCTTCTTCTTCTTTTTGAAAAAATACAGAGATATTTGATAATATAGTACTATACGGGGTGATGATATTAACAACACTAATTCTTTTATTAACACAACACATTCAAATATTTTAATTGTTTAGACAAATTTGCCCTCCATTAAATATTTCTGTTTCAAAATAAATCTTTTATGTATACTAATGTCTCCTATATTTCCTTCTATATTTACTTTTCTTTTGTGAAAATCAAAATAATAAATTACCATATATTGATATATATGATAGGGTCTTATAAAAAAAATGTAAAACAATTAAACAATAAGTTCATTAAACATAGTTTCATATCTCGTATGTAATCCTTGAGCTTCTAATATCTTCTTCTCCATAAAAGTAATTGATTTTTCAATCAACGCCATTATTGATTACTGAATTTCAATCATGTCCAAGCATATATCTTCTTCATTCATTTATTCTTCATCTGTTTGATTTATATATTAGCAAAACTGAATTATAATTTGTTTCTTTCAATTTTATTTAGATACGTATATAGATTTAAAAGTATATAACTAGATAAATAATTAAACGAACCTCAAGCAATATTTTTTTTTGCTTCATTGACAATAAAAATACATATACCAAATTATTTATAGAATTTATAGCAAAAAATAATAAACAAGATAATAAATGACTGTTAACTACTTTTTAGAAATTAAGATCTCTAAAGTTTCTAACTCTCACATTTCTGAAATTGATTTTAGAGTTTCTTTTAAGCTACGTCAGTAACAAATTAAAAAGGAGAAATAATTTGAGCCAATCATTTGATCAACATGGAGTTTATAAACAGTTTCTTAATAAAAAAAACTTTACTGCATAGTTTCTAAATAAGAAATTCTCCCACATCCCTTAAACTGGATTAGAAACTGCCACATAATATGAGAAACTCTAATAGTACCAGGGATGTAGATGCTCTGACATCCCATATATTCTCACAAAATTTAAATATTATAGGTGATATTTTGTCAGAACTTCTTAATTTGGTTTGAATAACAACTTGTAGTCTACTG
This sequence comes from Carex littledalei, assembly GCA_011114355.1. NCBI lineage: Eukaryota > Viridiplantae > Streptophyta > Magnoliopsida > Poales > Cyperaceae > Carex > Carex littledalei. The sequence continues at coordinate 7,982,544 of CM022096.1, read as the reverse complement.
CTTCACAATATCTGTCAATTTATGCACACTAATTTCAGTTCAAGTATGCATTAATACCTCATATGCCACAATTAAGGTGAGCTTTTTTATCACGAGTTCTAAAAAGGCATATATTGATATTCCTAAAAAATATTAATTCTTTAAAAAAAATTAACTATGCCAAATCATTAATATTTTTATCTTCATGATTCAATTTTTCTCTATTTATTTTAATAAAACGACCCTTGTAATATTTTTCTCTAACTTAATTTAAAAAAATTGTATTTCATGTGCCTAAATTTAATACAACTCTTAAGACAATATAATTTTTGTGTGTTCCTCTGTTAAATTATGTTGTTTAACATTGTAAATGTTTTTAATGATTTTAAAAATAATTTTTATTTCTATATAAAATTTTTGAATGAAAAATAATTTTTATTTCTATATAAAATTTTCTGAATGCAAAATATTTTTTTTATTTGTATATAAAATTTTCTGAATGCAAAATAATTTTTGTTTGGATATTTTCTGAAATTATTTTATTTTTCAAAATAATATCTTTATATTAATTTTCTTTTACAGAAGGAAGTTCGAAAAATATCCTACTAATTATAAATGTCGCTGGATAAACATCACTGCATCATCTTAAAGATGGAAAATGCGTTCTTTGATTTCAACAATTTCAACTGCGTAAAAATTGCAACTTATTGTACAGCGAGTAACATTTAAAAGGACAATGGGTTGAAAATTTAGTTACATCACCTTGTGTATGGGTTGAAATCCACAAAAATTCATGACTGGGCCCGCACGGGCAAAAAGCATGGTTCAATTCCGTCATATTTTATGTTGCGATGAATTCATAGTCTTGTATTTTACCTCTGAGCAAATCGTGGCGGGCGAATGGAATTCATATTACCTAAGGTGACAGAATATTTATGTTTATCTTTGGACCGTACGATCAGAATCTGCACGGATATTAATGGGTCCCGTGCACTCCTTCTCGCGCCGGATTGGCCCGGATTCTAATCGGACGGTCCTGTTTTAAAAATAAATATTCTGTTACCTCAGAGGATATGGACTCGGCGAATGTGGGTCGCTGGTTCGTGTGTATTCGACTTTATTGTAGTTGTTTTTCTGTGGACGCTCCTGCGTGACCTACGCTGTGCTGTGCGGTGTCAAATCCCTGATTTTTTTGTGACGTTCTTATCCGTTTGATTTTGATCGACGGTGTAGTGAGCATTTTTCTTTAAAGGGAACTACTTTGATTTTGATCACGGAACAAGCAATTGAATGCTGATTTAATTGTCCAAAAACTATATAGTTTATTTATTGTGTTTTACTATGTACAATTTGGTATATTCTATAATAAAAAGTAAAACACTAAAAAGAAAGCTTTCATGTAACTTTTTTTTTTTTATATTCCAAAGATTCTAAAACGTAATAAGGACATAAGATACCGAATTCACATCCAGTGCAGTACCATAGTAGGGAATCTTTTACAATTACTTGATCTAGACTGGACCGTTCTTTTTAACTTGGCACGAATCTCAAAGTCCAATAATACTGCCTCTCAGTCAGCCTGAATCCCAAAACGGCTGAGAGTTAATCTCAAACCGTAAATAGCTAATTGTAATAGGAAATATTTTACGGTACCGTCGAGGATATGGATCCATAAGATACCTCCCGTAGAATTCAAATAAAAAAAATTAGGTTACTTGTAATTCAATCTATGATTCGTATAGTACAAAATAATTTCATTTATGTAAATTTTCTTTGCTATTATTTAGTTTTTTTAGAGAAAGATGGAAATAAAAAAGATAATTTGCATAAAGATTTTACTGTAAAATTTAATTTTCTCGGTTGCATTTTTTATACTTTATTATAAAAAAATCTTTTTGTTTAACAGATCGTCATTTGTAATCAACCACTGACATTAACAAATTAAAATAAAAAAGAGAGATAACTTTGTTATTCATAGCTTTTGAGTTAGCTTCTTCACTAATCTGGAGGTGCAAGGGGAGATATTTTGCCTAGTCATTCCCGTAAAAGTGAACGAGTAATTGACCTAAAAGGTTAGTTAAGTGTATGAAGTAATTCCGGTTTGGAACTGCTTGAGATATTTTCATGGAATGATTGCTTGAATGTTGGGCAAATTCCAAGATTTTAATATATCTTGGACATGATGTAAACTTAGAATTTGATAATATAGTACTATACGGGGGTGATGATATTAACAACACTAATTTTTTTATTAACACAACACATTCAAATATTTTATTGTTTAGACAAATTTGTCCTTCATTAAATATTTCCGTTTCAAAATAAATCTTTTATGTATACTAATGTCTCCTATATTTCCTTCTATGTTTACTTTTCTTTTGTGAAAATCAAAATAATAAATTACCAAATATTGAAATATATGATAGAGTCTTATTAAAAAAGTAAAACAATTAAACAATAAGTTCATTAAACATAGTTTCATATCTCGTATGTAATCCTTGAGCTTCTAATATCTTCTTCTCCATAAAAGTAATTGATTCTTCAATCAATGCCATTATTGAATTACTGAATTTCAATCATGTCCAAACATATATCTTCTTCTTCTTCTTCATTTATTCTTCATCTATTTGATTTATATAATAGCAAAAACTGAATTATAATTTGTTTCTTTCAATTTTATTTAGATACACATATAGATTTAAAAGTATATAACTAGATAAATAATTAAACGAACCTCAAGCAATAATTTTTTTTTTTTGCTTCATTGACAATAAAAATACATATACCAAATTATTATAGAATTTATCGCAAAAAATAATAAACAAGATAATAAATGACTGTTAACTACTTTTTAGAAATTAAGATCTCTAAAGTTTCTAACTCTCACATTTCTGAAATTAATTTTAGAGTTTCTATTAAGCCACGTCAACAACAAATTAAAAAGGAGAAATAATTTGAGCCAATCATTTGATCAACTTGGAGTTTATAAATAGTTTCTTAATAAAAAAACTTTACTGCATAGTTTGTAAATAAGAAATTCTCCCGCATCCCTGAAACTGGATTAGAAACTGCCACATCATATTAGAAACTCTAATAGTACCAGGGATGTAGATGCTCTGACGCCCCATATATTCTCACAAAATTTAAATATTATAGGTGATATTTTGTCGGAACTTCTTAATTGGTTTGAATAACGACTTGTAGTCTACTGCTTCACAATATCTGTCAATTTACGCACACTAATTTCAGTTCAAGTATGCATTAATACCTCATATGCCACAATTAAGGTGAGCTTTTTTATTACGAGGTCTAAAAAGGCATATATTGATATTCGTAAAAAATATTAATTCTTAAAAAAAATTAACTATGCCAAATCATTAATATTTTTATCTGCATGATTCAATTTTTCATTATTTATTTTAATAAAACGACCCTTGTAATATATTTCTCTAACTTAATTTAAAAAAATTGTATTTCATGGCCTAAATTTAATACAACTCTTAAGACAATATAATTTTTGTGTGTTCCTCTGTTAAATTATTTCATGGTAAATTATGTTGTTTACCATTGTAAATATTTTTAATGATTTTACAAATAATTTTTATTTGTATATAAAATTTTTTGAATGAAAAATTATTTTTATTTCTATATAAACTTTTCTGAATGCAAAATATTTTTTTTTTATTTGTATATAAAATTTTCTTAATGCAAAATAATTTTTATTTGGATATAAAATTTTCTTAATGCAAAATAATTTTTATTTGGATATTTTCTGAAATTATTTTATTTTTCAAAATAAATCTTTATATTAATTTTCTTTTACAGAAGGAAGTTCGAAAAAATATCCTACTAATTATAAATGTCGCTGGATAAACATCACTGCATCATCTTAAAGATGGAAAATGCGCTCTTTGATTTCAACAATTTCAACTGCATTTGCAACTTATTGTACAGCGAGTAACATTTAAAAGGACAATGGGTTGAAAATTTAGTTACATCACCTTGTGTATGGGTTGAAATCCACAAAAATTCATGACTGGGCCCGCCCGGGCAAAAAGCATGGTTCAATTCCGTCATATTTTATGTTGCGAGTAATTCATAGTCTTGTATTGAGCCTCTGAGCAAATCGTGGCGTGCGAATGGAATTCATATTACCTAAGGTGACAGAATATTTCTGTTTATCTTTGGACCGTATGATCAGAATCTGCACGCATATTAATGGGTCCCGTGCACTCCTTCTCGCCCCGGATTGGCCCGGATTCTAATCGGACGATACTGTCTTAAACATAAATATTCTGTTACCTCAGAGAATATGGACTCGGCGAACGCGGGTCGCTGGTTCGTGTGTATTCGACTTGATTGGAGTTGTTATTCTGTGGACGCTCCTGTGTGACCTGCGCTGTGCTGTGCGGTGTCAAATCCTTGATTTTTTTGTGACGTTCTTATCCGTTTGATTTTGATCGACGGTGTAGTGAGCATTTTTCTTTAAAGGGAACTACTTTGATTTTGATCGCGGAACAAGCAATTGAATGCTGATTTAATTTTCCAAAAACTATATAGTTTATTTATAGTGTTTTACTATGTACAATTTGGTATATTCTATAATAAAAAGTAAAACACTTAAAAGAAAGCTTTCATGTAACTTTTCTTTTTTATATTCCAAAGATTCTAAAACGTAATAAGGACATAAGATACCTCCCGTAGAATTCAAATAAAAAAATTTAGGTTACTTGTAATTCAATCTATGATTCGTATAGTACAAAATAATTTCATTTATGTAAATTTTGTTTTTTTAGAGAAAGATGGAAATAAAAAAGATAATTTGCATAAAGATTTTACTGTAAAATTTAATTTTCTCGGTTGCATTTTTATACTTTATTATAAAATCTTATTTTGTTTAACAGATCGTCATTTGTAATCAACCACTGACATTAACAAATTAAAATAAAAAAGAGAGATAACTTTGTTATTCATAGCTTTTGAGTTAGCTTCTTCACTAATCTGGAGGTTCAAGGGTAGATATTTTGCCTAATCATTCCCGTAAAAAGTGAACGAGTAATTGACCTAAAGGGTAGTTTAGTTTGAGATATTTTCAGGGAATGATTGCTTGAATGTTGGGCAAATTCCAAGATTTTAATATATCTTGGACATGATGTAAACTTAGAAAAGTGACATAATGTAAAACAAACTCGCATATACATGAAGAGTAGTAGTTTAGTTTTCTTCTTCTACCTTTTGACAAAAAACAAACCATCATTTTTCCAATTAATAAAATTCAGATCAAGTGTCTCAAATATTTAATCCAAACGTTACAATTTATTTGAATTTTTTTCTCTGCTCTGGTGATAATTAATTACAAATGATAAGAAGTCGGTAGGTAAATTGAAAAAAAAAAAAAAAAATTGTTAACAGCCTCTGTATTCTGAAGAACATTACAAATTACAAATATAAACTAAAATTACCTCCTTTTTGTTCTCTGACAAATCAATATCAAACATTTGATTTTTTTTTGATAAATCAATGTCAACCCTTTTTTAATTGCATTATTCTTTTCAGAAGTGATGACAGTATCCCACCTTCCGCTCCTCATTTTTGTGATCTTAACTTTTTTTATTAACTATTATAAAAAAAATAAAAAAAATCAGTCTTTAGTCTAGCAGCAGATAAAATGTAACACCATCTGAGTTGGAGGTCGTGGGTTCGAAAACTATAACAAAAAATAGTGGCTCTCTGCGTCGTTTAAGATGGAAAGTGAATCCTACCTACTCTGTAAATTAAATGAGATTCATATTGTTTATTCTAATTTAACACGAATCTTAAAGATTCTCCTTGAATCTAAGATAGAACTGAAAAAAATTACTCAGCTGGGAGCCTGGGATTAATTAATCCAGGTTCCTGCGGTATCTGAGAGGATCATCCTCCGTTACGCTTACGCTCACGAGCCCCACAGAGGTGTTAAGAACAACTTTTTTTGTTAGTGTTTATACAATGCATACTCTGAGGTTCCGATTTACAATTTTTCATCACTGCATGTGTGATTATTTTTTATTTTTTAAGTGTTAACATTTTTTTTTTATATATACTTGGAAATAAACTGATATCCAAACTTAAGCAGCTCCAAAACACTGATTTGTGATTACGATATTGTATCTATGCAAACTGATATTTTGACCTTTAAACATGTAATGTAAAAAAAAAATTAATTGCATCTCATGAATGTTACGGAATATTTAAAAAATCTTCGAAAAATAGTAAGAAATAAATAGTGTTAAAGAAAACTTTGTCAAAAGAAGAAAGACAAAATGCAGAAAAAAAAAATTAACACCCAAAAAAAGACGGAAGGGTGAAGGGTGAAGGGTATAGTTACAGGAAAATCAACAGTTTGTACACTATGTCATTTTTGTAAGCTTACATGTCCAACATATAGAATTTCGCTGTATTTTTTTCAATGAATAGAATTCGTCATTTTACTTGATCAAGTGTTTCACAGAAAATTACAATAAAAACAAATCAACATATACAAATACAAGAAATGTCCTGAGATAATTATGATTTTAGAGTTTCAAATTGGATGAATTAGGATTTTACTATTTTGTACAGGAGTTTTAATTTTATCAATTAAGTGTTTGTGTTGTAGGTTGGATGTAATCTTGTAATTCAATTTTAATGTATTTTTGAAGTTCATTTTTTCGGAATGACAAATTACCTCTTTTACCCCTACCTTTGGACAAGCTTTTAACCCAGTTAAAAAAATCAATAAATCCGGAAAATTAACATGCATTTAGACTTGTCGTTTCTCTATATTTTGTATCCAATATGTTTCTCATAGTAAGCAATATATGCTTCTTGAAAAACAGATATATCATTGAAACACGGGAACTGGTGCGTATCAGTTCGGCCACTAAGCGCCCCTCTGTTTTCTCTGGGAAAGGACACTGCATCAGCATCTTCATCACAACCTTTCAGGTGATCAGATTCTCAATTTCCTTCCTCATATTCATCCCCAGTGTCTAACTCTTTATCCGGAATGATAACAATAATATCAAAATAAGTTTATGTTTCATCATCTGCTTGTACCGGCATGGGATGAGGTGGTGGTTCAAGTAATGACAGACGAGGCACATGCATGCACAGGTCTAGGTGTGATTATGGAATGAGGTCGGGGTTGGGGTGGTGGTGGAGTCAATTGAGTGTATAGTTCTGGGTCTGGTACGAAACAAGGAGCAATTTGAGTGTATGGTTCTGGTTCTAGTTTATAATTTGGCGCAACCGAATTTTGGCTAGAACTTCCAACTCCTGACTCAATTGGAACTCTCTTTATGTAGAGTTTCATCATCATACATCCATTCACCTTTTACCCGCCCGTACAGGGATTTCCATGCATGCTATGTTTGTATCGACAATTTGGCAAAGTAATGGTCGGAACATTGCTTATGTTCAATCGGGTTACCGATTTTAAGTTCCAATTGTCTGGGTTATAACCAGTGTATCCGTAAATTAGAGACTTCAAGTTCCAAATTGTGGTTTCATCATTAACTAAGAATGAATATGCTAGATCTTTGATGTAAAAGACCCCTTGTATATATGTCTTAAACTTCACATTACAGTGTAGTAAAATGAACATTTTTTACCAACAAACTACATTTTGATAAATGGTAAACATATGTAAGTGATCTACTAATCACAAAATTAATTTACTAATTTAAATAATAAAATACAAAAATTAAATTAAAAAATTATCAAAAAATCGCCTCCGAAATCATCTTTTCTCTTCCTCTTTATTTTCCTTTTTTTTTCTCTTTTGTTGGGTTGGAGTAAATTGTGAGTGGGAAGAGAGAGAAACATAGCTTATATAGTATGTTTCTAGGAAAAAAAACTCAGAACCGCCAGAAAACCTGACGGTCCAGAAAACAAGTCAACTGTCATGTTTTCTAACGGTTCTAAAAAAAAGTGGACTGTCAGGTTTTCTGACAGTTTGGGCATTTTTATAATTCCCAAAAATCGTGGACATTTCTATTTTATTTTATTTAATGTTAGATATTAATAAAAAAATCGGTTAATGGGGGCACGAGCAGTCTATTGTGCTCTTTTAATTTTATTTTAATTCTAATCACAACCATCATTTACAAGCTACAACATAACAAAAGCTAAAATGAAGTAAACTCATGAATGTTGAGAATTTCAAATTTGATCTCGAAAGGTTAATTTTTTTTTTGTCACATCTGGACTAAGTGGAACAATGAAATTGAACATACAACTTCTCGAATAAAATCATTCTTGTGATACATCCTCAATTCAATTTGTAAGCCTCACCAAATATTTTTACTTCCATGTGATTGACTCATCAAATGAGCATGCTCACCAAATTAATTGTTCTTTATCCCTGCAATTGGTATTTTAATTGTCTTTTTTTTTTAAATAAAGATATCATGTAAACCAAAACAATTATTTCTTATTAAATATCTCTTGCAAAAATCAAACATGTATATCTTTGTATAGAGACGAGGCTCATTATCATATGAAATAAGGCTTGCGGTCCCATTTTTGGTTATATTATTGTAATTGTCCACAATTGAAATGCATGCTGTAGTCTTAGAATTAGAATACTTGATTTCATGAATAAGAATATCAAACTACAAGGCAAACTTTTTTAATTTAATAATGGAAAAAAAAATTAAAAGAATGAAATATGAACTTTTAGAATTATAAAGTTTGCAGATATTATCTCTATTTTAATTTTGCAGGTATTCTCCCTATTAGTTGTAGTCATTGTGACAAATTCGTAATTTAAAATAATTCAACAAAGATTAATGTTCGTTATTCAGGTATGATTTGGAATAATTTGTTTTTTATGATAAAATAATATATAAAAATATTGATATTTTTATAAATTAAATAATTTTTGGCATATTCTATTAAAAATTTATACTGAATATATAGTGCGCTGTGTGCATAATTCAACAAATTTAGAAATAATTCGAGGTGTTAAAAAAATAAAATGTTTTTTTGAAGGTCAGTGAGCGGACTCACATGACGATTTCATTGATAATAGAAAAGAAAGATATTTACAGTGTCTTATTATCTATTTACATAACCATAAAGGAAAAGTAAATAACAAGAAATAAGCATATCTATTGTACTATGATACTACCACATTCGCTGCTACCAGCAGCCAGCTAAAGAATTGTCTGCCAAGAAGTTATCTCTAGGGAAACATTGTTTACTAGTTCTGTCACTGTCTTGCGCTGACCAGTGAAGAGGCGCCTGTTACGTTCTCGCCACAATGCCCAACCTCCTGCAGACCACACTGTGTCCCAAAGTCTCAGAACCGAGGCTAACAAGGCTTGTCTTGAGTTCCACCATAAATCAAAGAATGTCTCCTGGTATGCCATGTTGACTTGGAGGTTGTACCGAAATAGTAAAATCCTATAGAATCCCATCGCATAGACGCAATTAAACAGGATGTGCCCTGTCGTCTCTACTCCCACCTCTTGACATAGGTGACAACCGGCCTCTACCTCACATCCTCTCATCCTTAGGACCTGTTGAGTGAGGAGCTTATTCTGGATGCTAATCCAAAGGAAGACCCTCACCTTGGGAGGTTTTTTTAGTTTCCAAATGACCTCATTAAAAGGACAAACTTCTCCCCTATTATGCAGTACTCTGTATGCTGAGCCCGTAGTGAAAGTTTTGTGAGAAGTCCATTTCCAATGTGTTAGCCTGGTGGACTCATCAATTGCTGTTGATACAGAATAAAACGGTTTTAGGTGGTTGAGAGACCGTACAAAGCATGAAAGAATTGGGTCCTAAAGTACATCAGAAGCCGTATTGATTCCATACAACAATGACATTGTTTGAGCCCAGAGTCCATCTGTGTCTCTATCTAACTTCCATAACCACTTAGTGAGCAAGGCGTCATTCTGCGTCTCAAGATCTAATACCCCCATTCCCCCATTTTTTTCATTGTGCAAATCATTTCCCAATTTACAAGACAGTTTATCCCTTTGTACATACCATTTCCTTTCCACAGAAACTGTCTTCTGGCCCTGTCTATATATTTGATGATTCCTTTTGGCAATTTTATTGCTTGCATGTAATGCAGTGGGAGCGCCGTCAAAAAAATAAAATAAAATGTTATTATGATTATAGTGAACTTTTTATTTTGAGTAAAGATTGGAGGTTAAGCCATCCAACTATTTAATATTCATTATAGACCTTTTTAACATGGGTGGATCCACACTTAGCCCAAAAATACTAAGCCATTCCCATAATTTTAAAATTTTAATCATGTATATTTAAATTTAATTGATTTTTTTATTTTTTTTAAGTTTTTATATATTTTAGTCCACCTCATAAAATACTAAATATATGCATCTAATCTAGTAGGTGGAACTTTATTTTGTTATAATGAGGACTTAAGTTCAAATTCCAATAACTATAAATTATGCATTTTAAATTTTAAAAAAAAATTTATGCATTTTAAGTTTCAACCTCCAATCATATTAACTAGTTTTGCCCTTGCTTTTTAACTCTTTCAGAAACTTTTACATTAGTTGTGCCACATGATATTATTAGCCATGATGCTGAGTTTATAATTTGTTTGTGGATAAAAATAGAATTTGAAATTGAGAGAGAACTTTCTATCTCTCAAAAATACCTGGAAGATAAAATATTAACACTTGAAAAATAAGATATTAATACTTTGATGCGTAACTTGTTATGATCATCCCTTTTTCAGTCCCCCAATCGTCCCCGCGTCAACCTTCCTCTAGTGAAGTAGTGGGGATCCCGTATCACCGCATCAACCTTTCCCAATCGTTTCTGTGTCAACCTTCTTCTAACAAAAATAATTGACCACATAGGTATACTTTAGTGCATATGTATAAAATACTTTCAGTACTTGATATTAATACTTTCAGACGTCATCCAGTGTCATATGTAAAAAATACTTGCAAGTATAGGTATAAAGACTTGCCCGATAAGGTCTAAATACTTGTGTGATGACGAGCTCGAAAGTACGTCATCATGGATCTTATTTGAAAGATAAAATTACGTAGAAGACGTTTGTGGTTTTAGATTCGCAAAGTTCCTTACAAATCGTCAGAAATATGGACGAGAATAAAAGGAGAAAAGAAAACTCACATCTAAAAATGTGTATGTGTTGGTTGTATGCAATCTTCTAAGTACTTTGTTTGACATAATTTGCAACATACATTAGTTGAATTTAACCATTTACATGATTGAGTGAGTTTGTAAGTTCAAGACCTTAATTGCAAGATTAATATGAAGAACCAAAGATAGGTTCAAGATCTTAATTGCAAGATTAATATGAAGAACCAAGGTTCATGAAGATCTTAATTGCAAGACTTAATTGAAGAACCGAAGAAATCAACAAGACTTTACAAACCTATAGATTTGTAATAATCAAATAGAAAAGTAAAGTATATTTGAGAATTGTTGATTTGTGGAAGCAACTGTTCGGAATGGAACAAACCGTATGGAACGGATTAAATCATAAAATTACAGAGAGTTCCACTTTGGTTCCGTCCAGAATGGTTGTGATCCGTTAGAACGCTTATCAATAATTTGTGAGATAAATTGTACTAACATCCTGAACGGACATAGACGTTCCAAACGGTTAATATTAATTTAATTATTGCAGAAACCCTAATTTCAATATTCATACAATCCGTTCGGAACGGATCATTTCTGTCTGAACGGATATGAAAAATTTGGAGCCCCCACTATAAAAGTTACCTTACTTCATATTTGACCAAGCTAGTCGCCTCCCACATTCAAAAAATATTTATTGTGCATTCTTGAATCCATTGTTGAGTAAGCTTAAACTTCAATATACTCTCAACACTCTCAAATCCACTCAACTTATCTTCTTTGAGATATAGTTTAGTGTCTAGAATTTAGTTCTAGAGTCTTTCCATCCATAGTTAGTGATTTCCCGCTTATAGGGCATTAAAGGGACTCACTAGCTCGAGCATCTTCCGCTCACATATATCCATAGTTGTGTGACGATTCCGTTGGGATTCTCCAGCTCGAGCTTCTAGGCTCACCTTGTACACGAGTTAGGTTGTGACTTTCCACCTTCGTTGGGCTCACATGTCACGAGTTGTATCATTTCATTTTGGGTAATAGAAAAGGGACGCCGACGAGGTTGCTCTACCCCGAAGACGTAGGTATTTTACGCTGAACTCCATTATCATCTAGCGTGTCAAATTTATCTAACTCTACTCTATTTACTTTTATTTGTACACGCTTGCTTATTATTATTTGACTTGTTAGTTTAGAGGGTTTAACCGAAAAACGTCAAAGAGTCTTTAAGACTCCCCATTCACCCCCCCCTCTATGTGCCGTTAGGGACTACAGTATGGTCCCCATGTAGTTTGAGTGGTCCCTCACAGGTATTTATGGTGCAGTTACGTTTGAGAGATTTGATTTGAGAGATAATTATTGACGTAAAAATTGTTCACCTCATAAGTCTAAATACTTTCATGCATAGGTATAAATACTTTAGAAAAAAAAAATTCAGTGCTTGAGTTTTTGCGGTCCTTCCCAGATTGTTATGGTAGTTATGATAGTTTTGATGCGGATACAGTGCGAGTACTGTAGCGCAGGTACTGTTATCAACTTCCTTAAATAAAATATATAGGGTAGCTACATATAGCAAACTTCAAACAATTCCTTTCTTGGATAGGGGTTGAGGGATGCTCATAGAAGGATGAAACAATCGTTAACCTTTTTGCCCGCTTTTTTTTTTTATTATGACCCGATATGATTTGTTCGTGATTGTCATTAGTTAGTTATTACTTTACCATTTTTTCCAACCGCAGTTTACTGGTGAGGTCTCATTTCCTAAATTTGGGCATTGCTTTATTTATTATCAGTACCTTTTTTATTGAATAGGGTACGCGACCAAATCAACATTAAACAAGTTGATATGGTGTACCACATGGTTTGATACAACATTAGCATCATACCATTGAGAAAAAAACCATGCCAACATTGAGCTACTAGGTAAGTACCATGTCAATGCAACATTCCGACCACATTCAAAACCATGACATCACCTATAAGTAGCTACACCGACGCTATTACTTTATTAGGAAAATATGATTGGGACAAAATATAATTATTTAGGGACAAATTGGATTAAAAAAATTCTCAATTTAATTGACTCTTAAAGTCCAATATTTTGAGGGTCAGAGAAGGACTTAATTTCCCATTTTCTTTCTTCTCGTTGATAGTTGCCTTCCCGTATTTTGTAATTTAATTAACGATTTTTTCTTCTATGCAGATCATTTACTAATGTTGTTGATTACTCGTCCAAAATGCAATCTCATGTGCTATTTTAAAGGATTTTTGGGTACATTAAAAAGTACTATGGAGGAAAAATATTGTTTGTGTCAATGATTTTTTTTTTCAGTTTATTTTATTTGCATCATATTTGATAATGTGGATATGAGTAAATATTTTTTTATATAAGCTTATCTGATAAGAGTATGGATAAGAAAAAAAAAATCATGAGCTTATCTAGTAAGATCGTACAAATATGAGTAAGAGTGATTTTGTACTCATCATCCTATAAATTAATTAATTGATAACCAAAATTTTATATGATAATTTTGCATTCGTATATTTAATTATATAATACATTATTATTATGACGATGACGATGACGATGACGATGACGATGACGATGACCAGATAGATTTATATTCTTAAAAAATTAACATACTGGTAATTATAATTTTATGTTATATTTTGGAATCGGATTATTATATAAATTTATTCGGTAATGATCCGTTATTCATTTATTATCCGATGACTTCAATGGTAAAAATAAGGTAGAAATAAAACTAATACTTCAAATTTACACATCCGTTATCAATTTGTTATCCATTTTACCCACAAGGTCAGGAGGAAAGAAATCCACCTTGCTTCGTGGTACCTATCTTTAATAATGCGTCTCTCACTATAAATTAGTGAATTGAAAGTAAAGTTTAAAAGCATTTATTTTTATCCTGATCCCGACGGTGAAGAAAATGCTTCAGTGCCGTGGAAGAAGTGATTATCCAAACAATAAGAGAAGAAAAAGAAACACTGATGAGACGCTTTGTGTTTGTTCCTGGCACACGTAACAACAAATGTGAGACTCCCTGATCCATAAAACATGTGTTGTACTTGGGTGATACATAATCGCATTTAGCCATTAAATAGATATTTTTCGGAACTAAGTACCTGAACTTCCTCGAAATTGCATTTAATATCAGGTTCATAATAATTAGTCCCTGTTGTTATGGCCGAAATTCCCTAATTGTTCTCTAGAATTAATACAATAAATCAACTATAGAAACAAAATAGGCACCTGTCGCCTCCTTTTCAAAAATAAAAGTAAATAATTAAATCAACTATAGCATATTAGCAGCAGTTTGAGAGTACTTTATGGAGAAAATTATTTTTCCTTGTCAAATAGTTTTTTTTTTATTTGTTGAGCCTTCAACAATATTAGAATCATCCAGAAGGCACTACTTTTGGAAGATTTTGATATAATTAGAGATAAGAGCTTAGTAAGTGGTTTCTTCGACAATCTAATGAAGTGGAGATTCCACTTGGTAGTTGTTTCTTTATCTAAATTCTAAACTGCTAATGATAACACAAATCGAAAATGTGATATCATTAGGAGGTAAGCATTAACATAACCACAGATTAAGCATTAGTTTACAAGAAACTAGAGTGATCTTATCCTAAAAAATAGTTAACTACTGATAAATGAGAATAGCGAACATTGTATTTAAAAAAAAATGTCTTGGCCTTACCAACTTCCCCAGATCAGAATGTACTGGTCAGATGAAAAGGAATTCTCGCTGAAGCAATTCCCATGATCGGAAGAGCCAGGCTGATAGGGAAAGAAAATAAATGAAGAGATTTGAGAGAATTAAACTGATGCAGAACAATTATATATGCGAAAATTATCTCTATTAAACTTTGTGCTAGTGAATTGAAGTGAAATCTTGCAACCGATCATTGTGTAAAGCATGTTGGTTTGCCAATTTTGAATAGTTGGATTTTTTTGTATCAGTATTTTTAATAATTTTTACAGTTCTGTACATATGCAAATTCTAAATGTGAGACCTAAAACTGTGGATGTCTTCTAGATGCATGACACATGTATGACACTACATGAAAATAGTGTTGGTCTTTGTTTGGAATTATTACGACTTTTGATGAATCATTAGATGATACTTAAATTCATTTGCCATAATCAAGAATAATTTCTCAAAACATTACAATCATATAGAAAGTTAAAGTGAAAGCATACTAAATAAATATGGCTATAATATTCAAAACTTGTTATAGAGACAGGCACACTAAAACAGAGTATGAACAAGAATATAATGAAGGGTGAGTGGAAGGATAATCTTATATGGAATCAGACTTTACAAAGCTAAATTATGCATAAGTGGGGATATGATATGACATGATCTTGACATATTTTGTGGTAACAGAGATCAATATCATGAGGTTGGTGAAATGAAGAAAATGAAGTGTATCCATTCAAAACATATCTCTGAAGTCTGAACCAAAAAGCGTATTGTCATAGTTAAATCAAAGTGCTATGTTGAGCCCAGGCCCATTTTAAGATTTAACAATCAAAATAGCAAAAGACAACATCCAGGCTAGACATATTATGGGTCAGGTTTAGGTTTGGAAATATGGACCATGTTGGATCGCCAGAAGTTCTTTAAACTGTAAATTTCTTTCTATTTTTCTTGTAATAAAATGCTGTCCATCTAAAGTTTCTATTTTTCTTGTAATCAAATGCTGTCCATCTAAAGTTTCCACCAGATACAATCGACGAAATACAACAACAACCAAGGCTAGAATTGACGAAATCCAAGCACAAAATAATTTTGTTGCTGGACCTTTTTGTAGTTGTTTCAGATGGAATAATACAAGATGATGATACCTAGGTTGCCTGTTCGATCTTATTCTCGGCCCATAATGTTGTACTAGGCTGAGATCATTCAATGAAGTCTTAGATGGTTTAATTGATTTTAGATTACCACACTTGCTTAGGTCGGTTTTAAAATATTATGAGCAGGTTTTATATAGGGTTTAGTGGTTTGCTTTGGTAATTGGTTTTGCTTGTAAATGGCGGTTTGTTTGTTGAGTAGTATGTTACAAACCTTGCTTTTGTTAACAGCAGCCAGGTGATAGAGCTCCCTTTCCAATTTTTTAAACTTATAAATAATTAAAGATAGGTAAAAACCAACAGGAAAAAGCAAAAAAATACGCCACAAGCAAACTATAAATCTTACTATGCGCTAACTTTTATACTAAAATTATTACTCTGTAGAATTTATTCTTTAATAGAAGTTAACTCAACATTTAATTTCTTATACATAAATTACTAAAATGAAAATACCAAGCCAATGTCAGTACTCCTACATTTGGTCAGGCCACAAGAAGGCACCCATGGCAAAGTCTCTCTTCTCCTCGAGCGAACCATTAACGACTAGACCGTACTCTCTTAGCAGTTGATCAATTCTCCATTCCTCCATCATATCATAATCCTCCTTTTTGTACCGCGGGTAGTGAAGCGGCATCTGAAACCCCTCGTGGGATGAATTCATGTTTTTCTTAGGGATGACAACGAAATCGGCGCGCTCTGTTTTGGAACAATTTGCAGCTTGATTAAAATTTCTTGGTTTTTGATCTTTGGAAGTGTTGTCACTTATTGGATCGACTATTTGGCTGAGCATTGCTTGAAGGAACCATCCCAAGGCCATTTTACGCTCTCTGTTTCTGTGCTGAGGTTGAAGTGAATTGTTTGGGTGGGAAATGAGAACAGAGGGTTTTATAGGAAACGGTACGAGGGAAAGAAGCATGACCCAACTAGCAAAACTAGAAGGTTCCGCTCCTAGCACGTTGAATCTTGAAATCAATGGGCTGGGATGGAAAGTTAGATTTTTTTTTCCATATAGGACCTTCTAGTATATTGAAATACCATAATAGTGTTATGAGATAACAATCTTTAATGAGAGAAAAGGACTTGTATTTAATAAGGTAGCCACATAACTGGTGCATTAATATCGATTTGATTATCATTTATCAACTGATGGTCCAAAATGAGTGATATCAAAATCAAGTATTTACAACCAACATAATCATACAGTTAATTACTCTAGTTGAGTCCATACAAATGTCACGATAGTTCAATAATTCAGATAGGTTTGGTATTCAAATTCAATTCGAAGTCTGCAGAGTATGAAGAATATAAGCATTTTGAAATTAGAGAATTCTAATTTTCAAAAATATAAAAAAGCTAATTAAAAATTTCAGAGTGAGATTTTTTTTTTAATCTTTTGTCTTTCAAACACAAGGATGACATAACCTAAGCATATTAAATAATTAAAATTTTTAATTATTTTTTCTTTTGAAATTTCAAAGATGAGTAGACAGTCTTCTATGAAGGACAGAGAAATAACCTTAGTAAGACGCAGAACAAAAATAAGGGTGGGGGGAGGGGGCTAGTAGTATAATTTTTTGTAAAAAATAAATTTTTTAAAGTAGAACTGAAAATTTTCAATTTATAGGGTGTGCTTAGCACTCCTCTTCTTACTACTTCCGCTTCTAATGTTAATTAGTGATCATCCTGAATAATAGCATCAGGTAACTAATTTAAGAAAATATAAAATCACAATTGCTAAATTAAATGGACCGTTCAGATTTCTGACCATGATAACATGGGGGGTCTGGAAATTTACCCTATTTTCTAGGCTTATTTTTTTAGTATCTTTTATTTTCTTGGAAAATTCCGGACCCAAGAATCTTAACCCTCCAACTTGACTCGGTGAGCGAATTTTGATATATTTTTCTTAGTAACACAATTTGCTCATAAATCTTCAAATTATAAATGATAATTAGAATTTTACACTTTTTGGTCGATGTAGAAATAAATCTAAGTTATATGGAGCATAACTGAGTATAAATTATGTGGGTTGTTTATTAACTATTTATCCTTTAAATTATATGTTTTAATTAGATTATTAACAGTATAGACTACATATATAAGACAATGTTAAAATCTTAAGTTTAAAAATCTGACTGAAAGTAAATGTTGAAAGTAGAAAACTTTGACTCTATTTTTATATAAAAAGAAACTACAACTGTACAACAATATATTAGTTAAGTTCTTTGGGCCGGCAATTTAAGAACTGCAAATATGTTATTTGTGATTTTAGTTCGTATGAAGTGAAGTTCCTCTATTTAGGGTTTCAATGGGTACAGTACGAATTAGTTGTAAGAATTAGGTGAGAATATATTCATATTCATACCTATTTAAAATTAGTTTTACTTATACTCTGTCTATCCATTAAATATTAATTTATACGTATCTTACTCTTATCCATAAGATAACATAGCAAATAACAATAATTAACTAATAAATTGATAGCATATGTAATTTAATCCAAAATTATAACAAATAAATATATATTTTAATGCATCATGAACCTAATATCACTAAAATAAAAATATATATAATTTTTTTATCCCATTTATAATTTTTTATCCAACTTTTATAAAAGATATAATTATTAATTAAATAAATAATATAATATTGTATAAATCACTTTTCTAATAAATTTTTAATTTTTAATTTTTAAAAATTGTTGGAAAAATAAAATTATCATAATTATCAAATTAAAAAATTATGGGTACATTTGGATCGTGTAAAGATTAGTGCACGAATAATGATTTTTGGAGTAGTGGTTGAGAATAGTGCTAACCCGAGTGGTTTGAGAATAGCGCTAACTTTGGACTATTCGGGAATAAAAATGTCGTTTAGATTGTATAATTGGAATAGCGATGGAAGGAATGAATAAAATAATAATTAAACTAATCTAATATTTAAACTAATATTATATTACATTTAATATTTAAACTAATATTATATTACATTTAATATTTAAACTAATATTATATTACATTTAATATTTAAACTAATATTATATTACATTTAATATTTAAACTAATATTATATTACATTTAATATTTAAACTAATATTATATAACATTTAAGCTAATATTTTATTTAATACTAATTTAATATTTAAACTAATATTATATTACATTTAACATTTAAACTAATATTATATTACATTTAACATTTAAACTAATATTATATTACATTTAATATTTAAACTTATATGATATTATATTTAATCTAATATTTTATTTAATACTAATATAATATTTAAAATAATATTATATTACATTTCATATTTAAATTAATATTATATTTAATATTTAAACTAATATTATATTATAATAATATTTTGTTTAATACCAATCTAATATTTAAAGTAATATTATATTACATTTAAAATTTAAACTAATATTATATTACATTCAACACTTAACAATTACACTAATATTATATTACATTCAATTTTTAAATTAATATTATATTATCTTTAATCTAACATTTTATTTAATATTAATCTAATTTGATATTATATTTATTTAATACTAATATAATATTTAAATTGATATTATATTACATTTAATATTGAAACTAATATTTATTTAATACTAATTTAATCTAATATAATATTTAATACTAATCTAATATTTAAACTAATAATTATATTACAATTAACATTTAAACTAATATTATATTACATTTAATATTTAAACTAATATTATATTACATTTAATATTTAAAATAATATTATATTATATTTAATCTAATATTTTATTTAATACTAATCTAATCTGATATTATATTTATTTAATACTAATATAATATTTAAACTAATATTATA
Source organism: Carex littledalei (assembly GCA_011114355.1). Taxonomy (NCBI): domain Eukaryota; kingdom Viridiplantae; phylum Streptophyta; class Magnoliopsida; order Poales; family Cyperaceae; genus Carex; species Carex littledalei. Next base: position 7,962,721 of record CM022096.1, on the reverse strand, counting down.
TTCCATTTAATATTTAATGACTACAATATGATATTTAATCTAACATTTTATTTAATATTAATCTAATTTGATATTATATTTATTTAATACTATATTTTAAATTAATATTATATTACATTTAATATTTAAACTAATATTTTATTTAATACTAATCTAATCTAATATTATATTTATTTAATACTAATAAAATATTTTATTTAATACTAATTTAATATTTAAACTAACTCTAATTGAGAGGAATCAAATATTTTATTAATATCACTAACCCCACTAGCTCTATTCTTGCTAACCCACCATTTCTATGGGTTAGTAGAATAGAGCTATTCTTGAGCTAACCCAATTTGCTAATTTGTGTTTGGATCACCAAGGTTTGAGAATAGTGGAGCTAACCCAAGGTTAGCTCTATTCTTGGATCATCCAAACGCACCTATATGAAATGCAATATAAATCATATGTTAATAAAAAAATTATATAGTCATATGTTAATAAAAAAATATCATATATAGATTATCTTTCATGTTCTACTAGTTGCCTTTTATTGACTACTGGTTGTATTTCATCTTCTTCTAGTTATATTTCATCTTCTTCTAATTGTCTTTAATCTTCTACTAGTTGTTTTTCATTTTGTACTGGTTGTCTTTCACGTTTCACTAGTTATCTTTCATCTACTACTGTTTGCTTCAAACTCTGACCCTGCATTTAAACCAGTTAAGTGGTACAATACCTCATTCCTTAATGAACCTTGTATTTCATCTTCTTTTTGTTGCCTTTCATGTTCTACTAGTTGTCTTTCATGTCATACTGATATTCTTTCATCTACTACTGGTTGTCTTTCAAGTTCTACTGGTTGTCTTTCACATTTTACTGGTTGTATATCATCTACTGTTGTCCCTAACGGTACCTAGAGGGGGGCTGATGGGTGTAATCGTGATCAGGCTAATAAAATTTATAACCCGGTTTGCTATCGAGTCATATTACAAGCGCATAATCCTATCGAGTAGTATAAACGAGTGTCGATCCGCAGGGAATAAGATTTAAGGTCTTGAGCGATTAAATCACAATCTTTCGAAAGGCTAGACAAAATCTGAAATTCAAGAGTTGTTGTTTTTTATCAATGTATTTGGCGAAAATTAAAAGTAAATAAAAAAAATAAGATAGAGATGTGAATTCCTAGAATTTTGGCACACCGTTGTTACTTCAATCCGCTTTGATTCTTACCTTATTTGATGTTGGTTTTCAGTTGTTGTATGAGGGTTTCTAATCCAATTTAGTGACTGCCGCTTTCGTCTAACAATCACCCTACCAATCAAGAGATCCCGTTAAGGCTTGTCTCGATTGGTGCAAGGAGATCTGTGATTAGCCCAAAAGAATTCAAACTTCACTTACTGAGTACGTCGTCCTACTATCTTGGTTATATTGGGTGTTCCCATGGTAAGGCACGACAATGCGACATTCGTCTGCGAATGTCGAGACTCTCATGTATACTTTTGTTGATCCAATTAATGGTATCTCCGGCTAAGGTCTCCACCACTAATCTAGTATTTTTATTCTCCCTTATCCCAATTCGATTAGCCTAATGGTGACTAACTTCCATGTGTGGCCATCACATGACGGTCTAGACTAATAAACAAAATCAAGTAAGATCGAACATAAAGCGCAAAAGCAATCGAACAACAAAAGACTAAACAATGATCAAATAAAAGTATATATCAAAGCATCATGAGTAACAAGGTTTACTGCCAACCCTAAGAATCTAAACTTAGACGCTGAACGGCATGTTTACAAAGAGATAAGAGAAAGATACATCCCTCCTACTTAATCTCTACACACTTAGTTTAAGAAAATAGAAAACACCAAAGATACAAAGATATGTTTCTGTTCAGTCCAGAGGTCTTATATAGGAGTGAAGGGGCGCCTAGAGATGAGTGGAGTCCAAGTTATCTGATCTGGATACAGCTGTCAAAGATTTCACCAAAGGGCGCCTTGGGTACGGTCCGTATTGGCTAATACGGACCGTACTCCCCTGTGTCGCTCCAGGAGTTAATGCATATTTGGCCTTCATTAGTATGTACTGGGGCTGTAGTCCATATTGGCTAATATGGTCCGTACCAGAGCCTTAGTCTGTGAGCTGTGCTTTTCCGATCGACCCGATTCTTGCTCCAAATGATGTAAAATAGCCCCAAAACATGGTTCCTGCACTAAAACATAAAATAGGGCAACAATAACCTTTTTCACATAATAATTAAACATAAAGGTGAGAAAATAAGGCAAAACCTAAGCCAAAACCCTACGTAATTCACTACCAAAATGAGCTTGATCAAGGGTGAATTATGGGGTTATTTAAAATTTAAACCTTATAACTTATAACTATCAGTCGGATAGACAAGTTCAAATGTCGTTCCTATGTTTAAGTAAATCTATCTACGTGAAGTTCTAGGCGGAATCAATAACTTATGAATTTAAATAAATGAAGTGCGATAAAGTAAATAGATAGAGTTAAAGAAAGTGACACAGGAGTTGATAACGGAGTTCGGCCAACTGAAGAACCTACGTCTCAGGGGCAACACAACCAAAACTAGGCCCGTCTTTCTATTACCTATTCAAAAAGGAATACAAGTTGTGACCGGCGAGACAACACTCCAACGGTCCACATAACAGAAAAGTGAGCAACAAAAGGCTCTAAGTGCATACAATCACTACTCTCACTCTAATCTCACAATGATTATTTTAGGTGAAGTATATTTGAGGTTACTGGAAAGATAATTGAAGTTTAGGCAGAAGCAACAATGGATTAGGCTAAACCTCTCAAATGATTTCTAAAGTGTAAGGTTTGTGAGGGTATTCTTTGTCATCTTAGACAGATGACAGAGCCCACTATTTACAATGGGATTCAAAGGGTTTGCCAACAACTCTATGCATATCACAAGATATACAGAATAAGGGATTAGCCTATTTTGCTTGTGCTTAGTTTCCAGTATTGACCAAGCCCGATTGTTTGGATTTTGAAATGGACTTCCATCCATGTAACAGCTAGAATCAGGCGGTCACAACCTCAGATTTACTTTACCATACTTTTGGATATAAATTAAAAATGATAAAACAAAATGGTAAAGTGTGATCTTCATCTCATGATCTCGATCTATATGATCTTCCGTAATCTTCTTGATTCAGCATCTCGTCAATATCCAACATTCCAAATGGCTTGTGTGAATCATCCATCAGATCATTTGTATCAAATCATTCCTTATATCTCGAGGAGAAGGAGATCATGTATTCGATTATCTTGTAAAACTTGTCATGATATGTATCTTTGACTTGGTTTGACCTTCAGACATAACAACTAAACCTACATACATCTCAAACAAAGAAATTGTAAAAGTCAATGTTTATATGTTTTGTAAATTAGTCAAACAGCACAAAAGATTGCTTACAACAACAATCATTCTCCTTTTGACGATTTGCAAAACATATACCATTAGCAAGTGCATAGTTTTTATTTCCCATGGATATAGCGACGAATTTTTTTATTTTCTCGTGTTTGTTTGTGTTTTGTTTTGTTTGTCTATTCAATGAATTTTGTACCAATGCACCTTGCGTCTTCTTCCCTCTTTTGGAAATCGGGCAAAATGAGAAGAATAACACGAGATGGGTACTCCTCTCAACTTATGCACTCCCCCTTAATTTAATAATATTTATAAATTAATACATAAAATAAAATCATTTACTTTACTTTTTACAGTTTACTAAACCATGCAAAAAGCTATTTTATCATAAAAATATAGCAATTTTAAAGATCTAACTTTATGCATAAATGCCAAATACTACCATTTTAAATATTTTCATGTTTTAATTTTAATTTTATGGCAACTTTTGGTCAAATAGTATATAAATTCAGTAATATATTTATATTGCCATATCTTGGTAATTATATATTTTACTATGTTTTGTTATGTTTATCAAATAAATTCCATTGTGTTTTATGAGTAATTATGTATATGTGTCTATAAAGGAGAATGAATGTTAACCCATGAAATTTCACTAATCAGATTGACTAAAAACAAATATGCAATGCATCGACAAAATAAACATGCAAAATGCAACAAAATAAACATGCAACTTTAAGACCTAGACTTAGACCATATAGCAATCAACTTAGACTTCTACACGACCTAGACCTAAACACTCAGGTTCTGATCTTCTTCCGGGGATGCTCCTTCTTCTCTTCGGCACACTTCAAACAGATCCAAGATATAAGATCCATTGCTTCCTCTCCAGTGGTTGAGAGACACATTGGATGGTATTCCTTCCATTATTTGTCACACACTATCATCTTCAAGAGGTGACCCTTCTCTTTGCACATCACGCATGGTACACATTGATCGACTTCGATGCGAATTTTGATGGCAAAATTCGAGTTGTTTGAGGTCATGATTATGAAATGAAAGTTTAGAAACTCGATTTGAGGAATGGATACGATAGAAGGATAGTTTAAATAGAAAGGTTGAATGAAGCAAATTGATATGTGTATCTTTTGATTTCAGGAAGTTCTCAAAGGAGATGAATATGCAACTAAGAATATGGAAGAAGATATTATGATAACTTTAGCGAGATATTTTGTATATTAATATTTATTAACTAGGTATACATATAATAATCATATTCCTGTATGATTGCTATGACTCCTACCTAATATGCATGCATATAATTACGTGGTAAATTTTAGTCATTTAGTTCAAGCGTTCCTAGCTTGAACCTGAGTTCATTGTGTTGTTGAGCATTAAGGGGTTTTGTAAATATATCAGCAATTTAATTTTTGGTGTCTATATAAATTAATTCTACATCTCCTTTTTCTACATGATCTTTAATAAAATGATGTCTTATTTCTATACTTGGTTCTGGAATGAAGTACCAGGTTTTTAGAAATTTGAATTGCACTAGTATTATCACACATAATTGGTACCTTTTTGAAGTATAATTCATAGTCTTGCAGGGTTTGTATCATCCATAGCAGCTGTGTGCAACAACTCCCTGCTGCAACATACTCGGCCTTCGTGATGGAGAGAGCAACTGATGTTTGTTTACCACTTGACCACAAAACAAGTGATCCACCAAGGAATTGACATGTACCACTTGTACTTTTTTATCCACCCAGTCTTCGGCAAAATTAGCATCGGTATATCCTATTCTATATTGTATGGATACGGGTACGGGTATCGTATCGGATACGATACGGGTACGGGTATCGTATCGGATACGATACGGATACGGCGATACGATAATTTTCAAAAATCTAGGATACGATACGTCTATTATATATATTATTTTTTATTATTTTATATATTATATTTAGATAATCATAACTTAAATCAAATTTGTATAAAAAATTAAAGGCATAACATAAGAATATATTAAATACTATAGTTACTAGAATATATCACAAAGGAAACTTTGGTGTAGTGGTTAAGGTTTTGACCCCTCAACAGGAAGCCCCAGTTCGATTCACGCGTGAGGCAGAAAAAAAGTCCATTTTCGCTGGTGTAGGCACGCGCGGTTCACGGGTGCGGCTCACAGGTGCGGGCGCTGTTCACCGTATCCCGTCGTATCCGTGAGTTTCAACGGAATATCGGCGATCGTATCAGCCGAGTAAGGATACGCCACGTAGGCGGATACGCCAGCTGGCGTATCGGATACGTATCGGTGCCGTATCGGGCACATATCAGTATCCGATACGTGTCCGATACCGATACGGTGCCTAAACTGGCGTATCTGTGCAACATAGATCCTATTAGATTTAGGTCCGAGTATTTATCGTACCATATTCCCAAGTTTAAGGTGCCCTTGATGTATTTGAGAATCCTCTTGACGAATTTCAAATGCGCCTCATTGGGAATAGCTTGAAATCTAGCACATAGACATACCACATACATAATATCAGGTCTACTAGTAGTTAAATAGAGTAGGCTACCTATCATGGCTTGGTATTGTGTGATGTCTATTGATGTGCCACTTTAGTCTGAGTCTAGATTTGCGCTGATAGCCATCGGAGTAGGACTCGTCTTGCTCTCCGTCATTTCAAACTTCTTGATGAGCTTCTTTCACATACTTAGTTTGGCTGACAAACGTTCTATGACTAAGTTGCTTGATTTGGAGTCCTAAGAAGAATGTTAACTCATCTATCATGCTCATCTCGAATTCAATACCCATCAAAGAAAAAAAATTCATCGGCAAGTGCCACATTAGTTGAACCAAAAATAATATCATCCACATAAATTTGTACTATTAAGATGTCATCATTCTTTTTCTTTGTAAATAATGTTGTATCATTTTTACCCCTAACAAATTCATTTTCAGTTAGAAATGTACTAAGTCTACCATACCATGCTCTTAGTGCTTGTTTAAGACCATACATTGCTTTTGTAAATCTATATACATGGTCTGGTGTTGTTGGATCTATAAAACCAGGTGGTTGTTCAACATAAACTTCCTCAACTATGAATCCTGATAGAGTCGGGTGTCTTAGGGCAAACATTTTGTTTGTAATACTTGTTCATATGATTGATTGACGGTAGTCAATTTGTTGTTTTAAGTTGCATTACTGAATGGCTCTTCTAAATGCTAGATTGTGTAGCAACCAACTAATAAAAGTAATGAAGTTTAAAGTATCCCTGGTCGAGGTATTTACAAGGAACACTAATTACACACAAGACTAGTGTGATGATTAAATGTTTGATCGAGCTATCACAGATCAAAGCGGCAGAGTGCCGGTTTAATATCACAAATGCATATAATAGTTATATGGCATTGGATTGACCATACATGAACATTATCTGGATTATGTGTTTGTCATTAATAGTTCATGTGGTGCTGTTGTCTTATGTCTGAGACATTTGGTTTTCTTGCTTAAGGAATGCACATAAGTGGTTGGTGTTTAGTGCTCACCGTATCAGGGAGCTATAAGGACATCCTCTCTATGTGTAGGACTTATGTTGAGAAGTTCGCTTATGTCAATAAGACGAATATTCCTTATTCGCATCCTGGTGAATGTTGAGTAAATAATGATATCTCTGGGCCCCTTGATGGAGTTATATTATTTATGCGCATCATGATTGAATAGTTCAATCATGGATATAATAGAACTTATTAATGAGAAAGCAAGAATGACAATATCCTATCGTGCACCTATCATTGGATATCATGAGATATTAGAAACAGCACGGATAGTGCAATCATGCATTGTCTACATTGGATCACGATACTGTCAGGTTACATATTATCGTATAATTTGGGTAGTCAAGACGTGTTGCTAGACGCTAATCTTGATCAATGGAAAAAGGGTTTTCCATTGCCAACATAATACAGATCCAAGCATGTCATACCTACAAGGTCCCTGGTCGAGATGTCATCGAGTTTATGACACCATGCTAAGATATTGGGAACAACATGCAACGAATCCAATAATGTAAGACATTATGTGATCAACATTATAAGCGACATGAGGACTCGTCAAATCAATTTGGTACCTGGTTGTACAAATGATGATTTGATTATATGAGGATATATATTTAATTAGATTAAACATATATTAATATTTATTAAACCTGCTATTTTGGTTAATTATATTATACCAAATTATAGAGGATTAGTAGACGAGCGCGTGGATATGTGGTATGCACGATTTGGACTTACTGTTCAAAAGACATGGCCATTTAAGTGAGGTTTGACCGTGGTCAAACGTTGGTCAAACTAGTTTGACCAAAAAAAGAGTTGAAGAGCTGTTGACCTGGTCAACTATATGAGAGGGAGGTTTTTTAGAGAGTAAACAATCAATTTGATTGATTGTTGAATATACCAATGGTCCAATGGACCATCCACATGTATAATTACTATTGTGTCCTCTCAATGACTCATCTCGTTTTGAATTCCAGTGAGGGCATTTAGGTAATTGTCTTTTTTGTTCAATTAGTTTTCTTTAATCAACTATTGGTTGTATTTCATCTTCTTCTAGTTGTATTTCATTTTCTTATAGTTGTATTTCATCTTCTTCTAATTGTATTTCATCTTCTACTAGTTGTTTTTCATCTTCTTCTAGTTGTTTTTCATGTTCTAGTTGTTGTCTTTAATCTTCTTATAGTTTTCTTTCATCTTCTAGTGATTATCTGTCATGTTCTACTGGTTTTCTTCATATTCTTTTAGTTGTCTATCATCTACTACTAGTTGTATTTCATCTTCTTATAATTGTCTTTCATCTTTACTAGTTGTTTTTCATCTTCTTCTAGTTGTTATTCATGGTGCTTTTGAAAGCAATTCTCCAGTCACTTCCCATATACTATTCGAACTCCTAATAGTGTCATCCAAAAGCTCACATCACTATTCAAGAATTTCTTCTGGGGCAAGGCCGACAAGCCACGTTATATGACATACGTAGCTTGGAACCGCATCTGTCAACCATTGGGGAAAGAAGGATTGAGGCTGAGAGAGCTCCACGCAGTAAACGAAGCAATGCTTTGCAAATTCCGTGGAGGCTTGCAATCAATTCCGACTCGCAATGGGTGGAAATTGTAAAGGCAAAGTACCTTCCGAGAAGTGCACTCTGGACACCAAAAAGAATCTACTCATGCTCTGTGTTCTGGAAGGGTATTATGGGGCTCAGGGAGTGCCTGTTGCCAATGATAAAATGGGAAATTGGAGATGGAAGCCAATGCAATGCAGTTGGAGAGCCCTGGTTTGAAGGTCTGATAGAATCTCTAGAGGCAAATCGACCGAGAAATAGCTGGAAGGTAAAGGACCTAGTAATAAGGAATCAAGAGTGTGGGACATGGAAAAGCTATTGCAACTGTTTGGGTATGTGGGATGCCTAACCATTGTCGCTACAATTCAGCCTTCGAGGACTGATGTAGGCACAGACAAGCTGGTATTCAAACTAACGACCAATGGTTCATACTCAGTCAAAAAGGCCTACATGAGAATTACTGGCAATGATAGCATAAGTGATAGCGAGCAGTGCGGGTTCTGGAATTGGGTCTGGAAAAAGGGTGATATCCTCTCTCGAATCTGCCTATTTTTTTGGAAAGTGGTTCAAGGGGATTACCATTATTAGCCACCCTAGCATCAAGGTTCAATTGCGATCCAATGTGTGCAACTTGTGGTGAAGAAGGGGAAAATGCAAAACACCTCCTGTTCACCTGCCTCTTTACACGAGGGTGCTAATTCAGCAGCCCACTCGCATTAAGGTCGGATGCGGTTTGGCAAAATCTACAGTAGGATTACATGGGCATGTTGGAGCAAATGATAGAAGAGCAATGGATGATGTTTGCAAATATCGCATGGGCCATATGGAGATGGATGCCGGAATGACAGAGCATATGGAGGGAAGCAGATTACACTCCAAGATTTTCAAAAGTACCTGGGAGCCATTAGTGTGGAAACTCAGATTGGAAAATCCAAATGATTTCTCCATAAGAGAATTGAGGTACAAGAGGCCCCCCTAATCTCTGAGTATACCTGTCAGATGGACGGCTAACGGGTAGGGCGGAGTAGGACTGGTGCTCAGGAAAGGGGAGGAGCTCATACTGCATAAGTCAAAGAGGGTTAAGGCATGTTGCCCATTGCTTTCAGAAGCTCTGGCGCTCAAAGAGGGTATTTTGGAGGTGCAAAGGCTAGAGATCCCGAGCTGCCTGTTCCTAATGGATTGCAAAACTCTGGGGGGTCTGGTTTCCAAACTAGACCCGCCCCTGGATGCTGACTAGAAAACGTACCAAGAAATTCACCACATTGGTTGTTCTTTAGAACCAATGAATCCTTCCGTTGCATTCACCAGGAGCGGAGCCTCAATGTCCTGGCTGATTACTTGGCTAAAATAAGTCGCACCAACAACTAGGACTGTATGGGCCACACCTTACCACTACACTGGGACTGGTATGAGCAGCCATCTGAATAGGTGCATGCTTGTGATTTTTATTTCCCTTTACTGAATGCATGTGATGCAAACTTAATGGATGGAGGAATGTTTGTACCAAGCCTACGGGTGTTTTAAGAATAAAAAAAAAAAAACTGGTTGTCTTTCATCATGTACAAGTTGACTTTTATGTAATACTGGTTTTAATTCATCTTCTACTGGTTGTTTTTCATCTTCTACTAGTTGTTTTCCATCTTTTTATGGTTGTCTTTCATCTTCAACTAGTTGTCTCATCTTCTTCTTGTCGTCTTTCATCATTTACTGGTTGTTTTTCATGTTCTATTGGTTGTCTTTCATGTTAGATTGGTCGTCTTTCATCTTCTACTTGTTGTCTTTCATGTTCTATAGGTTGTCTTTCATCTTTTTCTAATTGTCTTTCATCTTCGACCTGTTCTCTTTCATCTTCTACTGGTTGTCTATCATCTTGTACTAGTTGTCTTTTATGCTAGTTTTCATTCATCTTCTACTAGTTGTTTTCATCTTCTTCTGGTTGTCTTTCATCTTCTTCTAGTTGTTTTTCATGTTCTACTGGTTGTCTTTCAAGTTCTACTGGTTGTCTTTCACGTTCTACTAGTTGTCTATCATCTACTACTAGTTGTCTTTCATATTTTACTGGTTGTCTTTCACGTTCTACTAGTTGTCTTTCATCTTCTTCATGAAGTCTTTCATCTTCTACAGGTTATCTTTCATCTTCTACTGTTTGTCTTCCATCTTCTACTTGTGGTTTTTCATATTCTTCAGGTTGTCTTTCAACTTCTTCTGGTTGTTTTTCATCTTCTACTGGTTGTCTTTCAACTTCTACTGGTTCTCTTTCATCTACTATTGGTTGTATTTCATCTTCTTCTAGTTGTTTTTTTATCTTCTTCTGATTGTTTTTCATCTTCTACTTGTTGGCTTCATCTTCTTCTAATTGTCTTTCATCTTCTATTGGTGGTCTTTCTTGTTCTATTGGTTGTCTTTAAACTACTGGTTGTATTTCATCTTCTTCTAGTTGTATTTCATCTTCTACTAGTTGTTTTTTATATTCTTCTAGTTCTTTTTCATCTTCTACTCTTTCATGTTCTACTTGTTGTATTTAATCTTCTTCTAGTTTTCTTTCATCTTCTAGTGATTGTCTGTCATGTTCTACTAGTTTTCTTTCATGTTCTTTTGGTTCATATTCACGTTGTACTGGTTGTCTATCATCTACTACTAGTTGTATTTAATCATCTTCTAGTTCTATTTCATCTTCTTATAATTGTCTATCATTTACTACTAGTTGTGTTTCATTTTCTTCTAGTTGTATTTTTCTTCCTTGTATTTCATCTATTCTGGTTGTCTTTCATCTTGAACAAGTTGTCTTTCATGTTCTACTGGTTGTTTTTCATCTTCTTCTAGTTGCATTCATAATCTAGTAGTTGTTTTCATGTTCTACTAGTTGTGTTTAATCTTGTACTAGTTGTCTTTCATCATCTAGGAGTTGTTTTTCATCTTCTTCTGGTTGTCTTTCTTGTCATTCTGGTTGTCATTCATCTACTACTGGTGTTATTTCATCTTCTACTGGTTCTCTTTCATCTTCTTCTGGTTGTCTTTCATCTTTTACTGGTTGTCATTCATCATTCACTAGTTGTCTTTCATGTTCTACTGGTCTTATTTCATGTTCTACTTGTTGTCTTTCAGCTTATTCTGGTTGTCTTCTTCTAGTTGTTGTTTTTTTTATCTTCTACTATTAGTCATTCATCTACTATTGGTTGTATTTCATCTTCTTCTAGTTGTAATTGATATTCTTCTAGTTGTCTTTCATTTTCTTCTAGTTGTCTTTCACGTTCTAATGGTTGTCTTTCATGTTCTACTGGTTGTATTTCATCTTCTTCTGGTTGTCTTTCATTTTCTTCTAGTTGTCTTTCTTGTTCTACTAGATGTCTTTCATCTATTATTGGTTGTATTTCATCTTCTTTTCGTTGTATTTCATCTTCTACTAGTTGATTTTCATGTTCTACTTGTTGTTCTTTCATGTTCTAATGGTTGCCTTTCACGTTCTACTAGTCGTCTATCATCTACTACTTCTTGTCTTTCATCTTCTACTGGTTCTCTTGCATCTACTATTGGTTGTATTTCATCTTCTCCTGGTTGTCTTTTAAATTCTACTGATTGTCTTTCTTGCTCTACGTATTGTCTTTCACGTTCTACTAGTTGTCATTCATCTACTACTGGTTATATTTATCTTCTTCTTATTGTCTTTCGTCTTGTACTAACTATCTTTCATGTTATCCCTGTTGTCTTTCATCATCTTCTAGTTGTATTTTTTCTTCCTCTAGTTGTATTTCATTTTCATCTTGTACTCGTTATCTTTCTTGTAATACTTGTTGTCTTTCATCTTCTACTTGTTTTTTTTCATCATCTACTAGTTATTTTTCATCTTCCACTGGTTGTCTTTTCATCTTCTACTTGTTGTCTTTCATCTACTATTGGTTGTATTTCATCTTCTTCTAATATTATTTCATATTTTTCTAGCTGTCTTTAATTTTCTACTATTTGTTTTTCATGTTCTCCTGGTTGTCTTTCATTTTCTATTGGTTGTCTTTCACGTTTTACTGGTTGTCTATCATCTACTACTAGTTGTCTTTCATATTCTACTGGATGTCTTTCATTTTCTTTTGATTGTCTTCTACAGGTTCGCTTTCATCTTCTACTCATTTTCTTTCATCTCCCACTGGTTGTCTTTCATCTTGTACTAGTTGTCTTTTATGTAATATTGGTTTTCATTAATCATTTACTAGTTGTTTTTTATCTTCCACTAGTTATTTTTCATCTTCTTCTGGTTGTCTTTCATCTTCGACTAATTGTCTCTCATCTTCTTCTTGTCGTCTTTCATCATCTACTGGTTGTTTTTCATGTTCTACTAGTTGTCTTTCATGTTATACTGGTCGTCTTTCATGTTCTACTAGTTCTCTTTCATCTATTATTGGTTGTATGTCTTCTTCTACTGGTTGTCTATTAAGTTCTACAAGTTGTCTATTTTGTTCTGATTGTCTTTCACGTTCGACTGGTTGTCTTTCATCTTGTACTGGTTGTCTTTCATGTTCTACTTGTTGTCTTTCATCTTCTTCTAGCTGTATTTTTTCTTCCTCTAGTTGTATTTCATTTTCTTCTAGTTGTCTTTCATGTTGTACTTGTTGTTTTTCATGTAATATTTGTTGTCTTTCATCTTCTACTAGTTGTTTTTCATCACCTACTAGTAGTTTTTTTATCTTCTTCTGGTTGTCTTTCATCTTCTACTAGTTGTTTTTTCATCTTCTTTTTTTCATCTTGTTCTAGTTGTTTTTCATGTTCTATTGGTTGTCTTTCATGATATACAGGTTGTCTTTCATCTTCTACTGGTTGTCTTTCATCTTCTACATGTATCTTTCATCTTCTACTAGTTGTCATCTTCTGCAAGTTATCTTTCATCTTCTACTGGTTGTTTTTGATCTTCCACTGGTTGTCTTTCTTCTTCTTCTGGTTGTTCTTTGATCTTCCACTGGTTGTCGTTCATCTTCTACTTGTTGTCTTTTATCTACTATTTGTTGTATTTAATCTTATTCTAGGAGTATTTCGTATTCTTCTAGTTGTTATTCATTTTCTACTAGTCGTTTTTCAAGTTTTACTGTTTGTCTTTCATGTTCTAGGTTGTCTTTTTGTTCTATAGTTGTCTTTCATGTTTTACTTGTCTTTCATCTACTACTGATTGTATTTCCTTTACTTGTTGTCTTTCACGCTCTACTAGTTGTCTTTTATGTTCTACTGGTTGTGTTTCATGTTCTACTTGATATCTTTCACGTTCTACTATTTGTCTTTCATCTAATACTGGTTGTATTTAATCTTTTTCTTGTTGTCTTTCATCTTGTATTGGTGGTCCTTCATATTCTATTTGTTGTCTTTCATGTAATACTTGTTGTCTTTCATCTTCTACTAATTGATTTTCATCTTGTACTCGTTGTCTTTCATGTTCTACTTGTTGTCTTTCATCGTCTACAGGTTGTCTTTCAAGTTCTACTTTTTATCTTTCATGTTCTACTTGTTGTCTTTCATCTTTTTCTGGTTGTGTTTCATCTTCTACTGGTTGTTTTTCTTTTTCTACTGGTTGCCTTTCATCTACTACTGGTTGTATTTCATCATCTTCTAGTTGTTTTTCATCTTTTTCTAGTTGTCATTCATTTTCAACAAATTGTCTTTCATGTTGTACTTGTTGTCGTTCAAGTTCTACTAGTTGGCTATCATCTTCTTCTGGAAGTATTTCATCTTCTTCTAGAAGTATTTCATATTCTTTTAGTCGTCTTTCGTCTTGTACTGGTTTCTTTCATGTTCTAGTCTTTCATCTTCTTCTAGTACCTCTAATTGTATTTTATTTTCTTCTAGCTGTCTTTCATCTTGTAATAGTTGTCTTTTATGTAATACTGGTTTTAATTTATCTTCTACTAGTTGTTTTTCATCTTCTTCTGGTTGTCTTTAATTTTCTAATAGTTGTCTCTCTTTTTGTTATTTTTCATCTTCTACATGTTGTGTTTCATCTTCGGCTGGTTGTCTTTAATCTACTATTGGTTGTATTTCACCTTATTCTAATTGTATGTCATATTCTTCTAGTTGTTTTTCATTTTCTTCTAGTTGTTTTTAATGTTCTACTGTTGTCTTTCATGTTATACTGGGTTGTCTTTCTTGTTCTCTAGTTGTCTTTCGTGTTTTATTGTTTGTCTTTCCTGTTGTAATTGTTGTATTTCATCTTCTTCTTATTGTTTTTCTACTTGTACTAATTGTCTTTGATGTTCCACTGGTTGTCTTTTCATGTTCTACGTGTTGTCTTTCATGTAGTATTGGTTGTATTTCATCTTCTTTTTATTTCATATTCTTCTAGCTGTCTTTCATTTACTACTAGTTATTTTTCATGTTCTACTAGTTGTTTTCATGTTCTACTGGCTGTCTTTCACGTTTTATTTGTTGTCTATCATCTACACAACTGGTTGTCTTTCATCTTCTACTTGTTCTCTTTCATGTTCTACTAGTTGTTTTTCATCTTATTCTAATTGTCTTTCATCCTCTACTGGTTCTCTTTCATCTTCTACTGGTTGTCTTTTATCTTGTACTAGTTGTCTTTTATGTAATACTAGTTTTCATTCATGTTCTACCAGATGTTTTCCATATTCTTATGGTTGTCTTTCATCTTCAACAAGTTGTCGCTCATCTTCTTCTTGTCGTCTTTCATCATCTACTGTTTGTTTTTCATGTTCTACTGGTTGTTTTTCATCATTTTCTGGTTGTCTTTTGTCTTCTACAAGTTGTTTTTCATCTTGTATGGTTGTCTTTCATCATCATCTAGTTGTTTTTCATGTTCTACTGATTATTTTTCATGTTCTACTGGTTGACTTTCACGTTCTATTGGTTGTCTATCATCTACTACTGGTAGTTCTTCTTCTTCTATTGGTTATCTTTCATTTTCTACTAGTTGTTTTTCATTAGCTACTATTTATTTTTCATTTTCTTTTGGTTGCCTTTCATCTAGTATTGGTTGTCTATCATCTACACAACTGGTTGTCTTTCATGTTGTACTGGTTGTCTTTCATCTTCTTCTAATTGTCTTTCATCTTCTACTGGTTCTCTTTCATCTTCTACTGGTTCTCTTTCATCATCTACTGGTTGTCTTTCATCTTGTACTAGTTGTCTTTTATGTAATACTGGTTTTCATTCATCTTCTACTAGTTGTTTTCTTCTTCTGGTTGTCTTTCATATTCAACTAGTTGTCGCTCATCTTCTTATTGTAGTCTTTTATCATCTACTGTTTGTTTTTCATGTTCTACTGGTTGTTTTTCATCTTTTTCTGGTTGTCTTTCATCTTCTACTAGTCGTTTTTCATCTTGTCCGATTGTCTTTCATCTTCTTCTAGTTGTTTTTCATGTTTTACTGGTTGTCTTTCACGTTTTATTGGTTGTCTATCATCTACTATTGGTAGTTCTTCTTCTTTTATTGGTTATATTTTATTTTCTACTAGTTGTTCTTCATCATCTACTATTTATTTTTCATTTTCTTCTGGTTGTCTTTCATCTAGTATTGGTTGTATTTCATCTTCTTTAAGTAGTATTTGATATTCTTCTAGCTGTCTTTCATTTTCTACTAGTTGGTTTTCATGTTCTACTGGTTGTCTTTCATGTTCTACTGGTAGTTTTTTATCTTCTTCTAATTATCTTTCATCTTCTACTGGTTCTCTTTCATCTTGTACTGGTTGTCTTTCATCTTGTACTAGTTGTTTTTATGTAATACTAGTTTTCATTCATTTCTACTAGTTGTTTTCCATCTTCTTCTGCTTGTCTTTCATATTCAACTAGTTGTCGCTCATCTTCTTATTGTCGTCTTTTATCATCTACTGTTTGTTTTTCATGTTCTACTGGTTGTTTTTCATCTTTTTTTCTGGTTGTCTTTCATCTTCTACTAGTCGTTTTTCATCTTGTCCGGTTGTCTTTCATCTTCTTCTAGTTGTTTTTCATGTTCTACTGGTTGCCTTTCACGTTCTATTGGTTGTCTATCATCTACGACTGGTAGTTCTTCTTCTTTTATTGGTTATCTTTCATTTTCTACTAATTGTTCTTCATCATCTACTATTTATTTTTCATTTTCTTCTGGTTGTCTTTCATCTAGTATTGGTTGTATTTCATCTTCTTTAAGTAGTATTTGATATTCTTCTAGTCTTTCATTTTCTACTAGTTGGTTTTCTTGTTCTACTTGTTGTCTTTCATGTTCTACTGATTATCTTTCACGTTTTATTTGTTGTCTATGATCTGCACAACTGGTTGTCTTTCATCTTCTACTTGTTGTCTTTCATGTTCTACAGGTTGTCTTCCATCTTCTTCTAGTTGTTTTTCATCTTCTATATGTTCTCATTCGTCTTCTACTGGTTGTCTTTCATCTTGTAGCAGTTGTCTGTTATGTAATACTGGTTTTCATTCATCTTCTACTGGTTGTTTTCCATCTTTTTCTGGTTTTCATCTTCAACTAGTTGTCGCTCATCTTCTTGTTGTCGTCTTTCATCATCTACTTTTTGTTTTGCATGTTCTACTGGTGGTCTTTCATGTTATATTGGTCGTCTTTCACGTTTTGTATTTCATCTTCTACTGGTTGTCTTTTACATCCACTGGTTGGCTTTCATGTTCTCCTGGTTGTATGTAATGTTATACTAGTTGTCTTTCATGTTTGATAGGGTGTATTTCATGTTCTACTAGTTGTCTTTCACGTTTGACTGGTTGTCTTTTATCTACTACGGGTTGTAATTAATCTTCTCTTTGATGTCTTCATCTTGTACTGGTTGTCTTTCATGCTCTATTTGTTGTTTTTATTCTTCTACTATTTGTTTTTCATCTTTTTCTAGTTGTCTTTTATCTTCTACTAGATGTTTTTCAACTTGTCTGGTTGTCTTTCATCTTCTTCTAGTTGTTTTTTCATGTTCTATTGGTTATTTTTTCATCCTTTTATAGTAGTATTTCATATTCTTCTAGCCGTCTTTCATTTTCTACTAGTTGTTTTTCATGTTCTACTGGTTGTTTTCACGTTCTACTTGTTGTCTTTCATCTTCTTCTGGTTGTCTTTCATCTTACTCAGGTTGTATTTTCATGTTTTACTTATTGTCTTTTATCTACTATTGGTTGTATTTCATTTTTTCTTGTAGTATTTCATATTCTTCTAGTCGTCTTTCATTTTCTACTAGTTGTTTTATTCTTCTGGTTGTCTTTCACGTTTTTATTCGTTGTCTATCATCTACAACTGGTTGTCTTTCATCTTCTATTGGTTGTTTTTCGAATTCTTCTAGTTGTCTTTTATCTTCTTCTGATTGTCTTTTATCTTCCACTGATTGTCTTTTCATGTTCTACTTTTTGTCTTTCATACTATTGGCTGTATTTCATTTTCTACTAGTTGTTTTTCATGTTCTACTGTCTTTCATGTTCTACTGGTTATCTTTCACATTTTATTCGTTGTCTATCACCTACAACTGGTGGTCTTTCATTTTCTATTGGTTGTCTTTCATGTTCTACTGGTTATCTTTCATATTCAACTGATTGTCTGTTCATGTTCTACTGTCTTTCATATACTATTTGTTGTATTTCATCTTCTTCTAGTAGTATTTTTCTTCTAGCTGTCTTTCATTTTCTACTAGTTGTTTTTCATCTTCTACTGGTTCTCTTTCATCTTCTACTAGTTGCCTTTTATCTTCTACTAGTTGTTTTTCATCTCCTTCTGGTTGTCTTTCATCTTCAACTGGTTGTCTCTCATCTTCTTCTTGTCGTCTTTCATCATCTACTGCTTGTTTTTCATGTTCTACTGGTAGTCTTTCATGTTCTACTGGTCGTCTTTCACGTTTGGCTGGTTGTCTTTCATCTACTGCAGGTTGTCTTTGATTTTGTACTGATTGTCTTTCATGTTCTATTTGTTGTTTTTATTCTTCTACTAGTTGTTTTTCATCTTTTTCTGGTTGTTTTCTACTAGTTGTTTTTCATCTTCTTCTGGTTGGCTTTCATCTTTTTCTAGTTGTTTTTCATATTCTACTAGTTTTTTTTTATGTTTTACCGGATGCCTTTCACGTTCTACTACTGGTAGTCTTTCTTGGTTGTCTTTCATCTTTTCTTGGTTATCTTTCATCTTCTACTGGTTTATTTCATCTTCTTGTTGTTGTTTGTCATCTTCAACTTGTTGTCTCTCATCTTCTTCTAGTTATCTTTCATCATCTACCGGTTGTCTTTCATGTTCTACTTGTTGTCTTTCATGTTATTATGGTTGCATTTCATCTTCTACTGGTTGTCATTCTTGTTCTACTAGATGTCAATCATTTACTATTGGTTGTATTTCACCTTCTTCTGTATGTATTTCATCTTCTACTAGTTGATTTTTGTGTTCTACTGGTTGTTTTTCTAATAGTTGACTTTCATGTTTTACTGGTTGTCTATCATCTACTACTGGTTGTCATTCATCTTCTACTGGTTGTCTTTCATCTTCTTCTAGTTGTCTTTCATGTTATACTTGTTGTCTTTCATCTTCTACTGGTTGTATTTCACCTTTTACTAGTTGATTTTTATGTTATACTAGTAGTTTTTCATGCTCTAATGGTTGTCTTTCACATTCTACTGGTTGTCTATCATCTACTACTTATTGTCTTTCTTCTTCTACTGGTTCTCTTGCATTTACTATTGGTCGTATTTCATCTTCTACTAATTGTCTTTTAAGTTCTACTGGTTGTTTTTCATGTTCTACTGGTTGTCTTTCATGTTCTGTTGGTTGTCTTTCATTTTCTACTTGTTGTCTTTCATGTTCTACTGGTTGTCTTTTAAATTCTGCTGGTGGTCTTTCATGTTCTCCTGGTTGCATTTCATGTTCTAGTAGTTGTCATTCAGTTTGACTGGTTGTCTTTCCCCTACTACGGGTTGTAATTAATCTTCTCATTATTGTCTTTCATTTTGTACTGGTTGTCTTTCATGTTCTATTTGTTGTTTTTATTCTTCTACTAGTTGTTTTTCAATTTTTTGTGGTTGTCTTTCATCTTCTACTAGTTGTTTTTCATCTTCTTCTGGTTGTCTCATCTTCTTCTAATTGGTTTTTATGTTCTACTGGTTATTTTTCATATGCTACTGGTTGCCTTTCACGTTTTACTAGTTGTCTATCAACTACTGTTGGTAGTTTTTCTTCTTCTACTGGTTGTCTTTCATCTTTTATTAGTAATCTTTCATCTTCTACTAGTTGTTTTTCATCATTTACTGTTTATTTTTCATTTTCTTCTGGTTGTCTTTCACCTTAAACTAGTTGTCTCTCATCATCTTCTAGTTGTGTTTCATTATGTACTGGTGGACAATTCATGTTCTACTTGTTGTCTTTTATCTTATTGTGGTTGTTTTTCATTTTCTACTGGTTGTCGTTCTTGTTCTACTAGATGTCTATCATTTACTATCGTTCTTGTTTTATGTTTTCTACTAGTTGATTTTATGTTTAACTGGTTGTTTTTAATGTTCTAATGGTTGTCTTTCACGTTCAACTAGTTGTCTATCTACTACTTCTTGTATTCTTCTTCTACTGGTAGTATTTCATCTTCTACTGATTGTCTTTTAAAATCTACTGGTTGTTTTTCATGTTATACTGGTTGTCTTTCATGTTCTACATGTTGTCTTTCACGTTCTACTGATTCTCATTCATCTAATACTGGTTGTTTTTGAACTTCTTTTTGTTATCTTTCATCTTGTACTGGTTGTCTTTCATGTTCTACTTGTTGTCTTTTCATCTATGTCTAGTTGTATTTTTTTTTCCTCTAGTGTATTTCATTTTTTTTTCTAGCTGTCTTTCATCTTGTACTCGTTGTCTTTCATATAACATTTGCTGTCTTTCATTTTTTCCTAGTTGTTTTTTATCATCTTCTATTTATTTATCATTTTCTTCTGGTTGTCTTTCATCTTCTACTAGTTGTCTTCTACTCGATGTCTATCATCTTCTTCTATTTGTATTTCATCTTCTACTAGTTGATTTTTATGTTCTACTAGTAGTTTTTAATGTTCTAATAGTTGTCTTTCACGTTCTACAGGTTGTCTATCTTCTACTACTTGTAATTCTTCTTCTACTGGTTGTCTTTCTTCTACGGGTTCTCTGGCATCTACTATTGGTAGTATTTCATCTTCTACTAATTGTCTTTTAAGTTCTACTGGTTATCTTTCATGTTCTACTGGTTGTCTTTCATGTTCTACAGGTTGTCTTTCATGTTCTACTGGTTCTCATTCATCTACTACTGGTTGTATTTAATCTTCTTTTTGTTGTCTTTCATCTTGTACTGGTTGTCTTTCATCTACTTCAAGTTGTATTTTTCTTCCTATAATGTATTTCATTTTCTAGCTGTCTTTCATCTTGTAGTCGTTGTCTTTCATATAACACTTGTTGTCTTTCATTTTTTACTAGTTGTTTTTCATCATCTACTATTTATTTTTAATTTTTATTCTAGTTGTCTTTCATCTTCTACTAGTTGTCTCTCATCTTTTTTGGGTTGTCTTTCATTATCTAATGGTTGTCTTTCATGTTCTACTGGTTGTCTTTCACGTTCAACTTGTTGTCTTTCATCTTCTTTTGGTGGTCTTTCATCTTCCTCTAGTTGTCTTTTCATGTTCTACTTGTTGTCTTTATCTACTATTGGTTGTATTTCATTTTTTTCTTGTAGTATTTCATATTCTTCTAGCCGTCCTTCATTTTCTACTAGTTGTTTTTCATTTCTACTGGTTGTCTTTCACGTTTTATTCGTTGTCTATCATCTACAACTGGTTGTCTTTCATCTTCTATTGGTTGTCTTTCATGTTCTACTGGTTGTCTTTCATCTTCTATTGGTTGTATTTCATTTTTTCTTGTAGTATTTCATATTCTTCTAGCCGTCTTTCATTTTCTACTAGTTGTTTTTCATGTTCTACTGGTTGTATTTCATGTTCTACTGGTTGTCTTTCACGTTCTATTCGTTGTTTATCTTCTACAACTAGTTGTCTTTCATATTCTATTGGTTGTTTTTTATGTTCTACTAAGTTGTCTTTCATCTTCTTCTGATTGTCTTTCATCTTCTATAGGTTCTCTTTCATCTTCTACTGGTTGTCCTTAATCTTGTACTCGTTGTCTTTTTATGTAATACTGGTTTTCGTTAATCTTATACTAGTTGTTTTTCATATTCTACTAGTTATTTTCCATCTTCTTCTGGTTGTCTTTCATCTTCAACAAGTTGTCTACCATCTTCATCTTTTCGTCTTTCATCAACTACTGCTTGTTTTTCAAGTTCTACTGGTTGTCTTTCACGTTTGACTGGTTGTCTTTAATCTATTATGGGTTGTAATTAATCTTCTTGTTGTTGTCTTTGGTCTTGTCTTCTACTAAATTCTTTTCATCTTTTTCTGGTTATCTTATATTAGTTGTTTTTCATGTTCGACTGGTTTTTATTAATGTTTTACATGATGCCTTTCACGTTATACTACTGGTAGTCTTTCTTCTTCTACTGGTTGTCTTTCATCTTTTATTGGTTATCTTTCATATTCTACTAGTTTATTTCATCTTCTTCTTGTTGTTTTTCTCTTCAACATGTTGTCTCTCTTCTTCTTCTAGTTGTCTTTCATCATCTACCGGTTGTCTTTCATGTTATTATGGTTGTCTTTCATCTTCTACTGGTTGTCGTTCTTGTTCTACTAGATGTCTATCATTTACTATTGGTTGTATTTCATCTTCTTCTATATGTATTTCATTTTCTACTAGTTGATTTTTATGTTCTACTGGTTGTTTTTCATGTTCTAATGGTTGTCTATCATCTACTACTGGGTTTCTTTCATCTTCTACTGGTTGTCTTCATCTTCTTCTAATTGTCTTTCATGTTATACTTTTGTCTTTCATCTTATACTGGTTGTCGTTCTTGTTCTACCAGATGTCTATCATCTACTATTGGTTGTATTTCATCTTCTGCTAGTTAATTTTTATGTTCTACTGGTTTTTTTTTCCTGTTCAAATGGTTGTCTTTCACGTTCTACTGGTTGTCTATCATCTACTACTTCTTGTATTTCTTCTTCTACTGGTTGTCTTTCATCTACTATTGGTAGTATTTCATGTTCTACTGATTGTCTTTTAAGTTCTACTGGTTGTCTTTCATGTTCTACTGGTTGTCTTTCATGTTCTACAGGTTGTCTTTCACGTTCTACTTGTTGTCTTTCATCTTGTACTGGTTGTCTTTCATGTTCTACTTGTTGTCTTTCATCTACTTCTAGTTGTATTTTTCTTCCTCTAGTTGTATTTCATTTTCTTCTAGCTGTCTTTCATCTTGTACTTGTTGTCTTGCATATAACACTTGTTGTCTTTCATTTTTTACTAGTTGTTTTTTATTATCCACTATTTATTTTTCATTTTCTTCTGGTTGTCTTTCATCTTTCTCTGCTTGTTTTTCATCATCTACTGGTTGTCTTTCATGTTCTTCTGGTTGTCTTTCATGTTCTACTTGTTGTCTATCTCATATTCTTCTAGCTGTCTTTCATTTCTACTAGTTGTTTTTCATGTTCTACTGGTTGTCTTTCATGTTCTATTGGTTGTCTTTCATGTTCTACTAGTTGTATTTCATCTTCTTCTGATTGTCTTTCATCTTCTACTGGTTCTCTTTTATCTTATACTAGTTGTCTTTCATCTTGTACTAGTTGTCTTTTATGTAATACTGGTTTTCGTTAATTTTCTACTAGTTGTTTTTCATCTTCTACTAGTTATTTTCCATCTTTTTCTTGTTGTGTTTCATCTTCAACTAGTTGTCTCCCATCTTTTTCTTGTCATCTTTCATCATCAACTGCTTGTTTTTCAAATTCTACGGGTTGTCTTTCATTTTCTATTGGTCGTCTTTCACGTTTGACTGGTTGTCTTTCATCTACTACGGGTTGTAATTAATCTTCTTCTTGTTGTCTTTGATTTTGTAATGATTGTCTTTCATGTTCTATTTCATGTTTTTATTCTTCTACTAGTTGTTTTTCATCTTTTTTTCTGATTGTCTTCTACTTGTTGTTTGTCATCTTCTTCTGGTTGTTTTTCATCTTTTTGTAGTTGTTTTTCATGTTATACTAGTTTTTTTTAATGTTTTACTGGATGCCTTTCACATTCTACTACTAGTAGTCTTTCTTCTTCTACTGGTTGTCTTTCATCTTTTATTGGTTATCTTTCATCTTCTACTAGTTTAATTCATTTTCTTCTTGTTGTTTTTCATCTTCAACTTGTTGTCTCTCTTCTTCTTCTAGTTGTCTTTCATCATCAACCGGTTGTCTTTCAGGTTATTATGGTTGTCTTTCATCTTCTACTGGTTGTCGTTATTGTTGTACTAGATGTCTATCATTTACTGTTGGTTGTATTTCGTCTTCTTCTATATGTATTTCATCTTCTACTAGTTGATTTTTATGTTCTACTGGTTGTTTTTCATGTACTAATGGTTGTCTTTCACGTTTTATTGGTTGTCTATCATCTACTACTGGGTGTCTTTCATCTTCTACTGGTTGTTTTTCATCTTCTTCTAGTTGTCTTTCATGTTATATTTGTTGTCGTCCATCTTTTACTGGTTGTCGTTCTTGATCTACTAGATGTCTATCATCTACTATTGTTTCTCTTTCATCTTCTTCTATTTGTATTTTATCTTTTACTAGTTGATTCTTATGTTCTACTAGTAGTTTTTCAAGTTCTCGTGGTTGTCTTTCACGTTCTACTGTTTGTATATCATCTACTACTTCTTGTCTTTCTTCTTATACTGGTTCTCTTGCATCTACTATTGGTCGGATTTCATCTTCTACTGATTGTCTTTTAAGTTCTACTAGTTGTCTTTCAGGTTCTACTGGTTGTC
Organism: Carex littledalei; assembly: GCA_011114355.1. Lineage (NCBI taxonomy): Eukaryota > Viridiplantae > Streptophyta > Magnoliopsida > Poales > Cyperaceae > Carex > Carex littledalei. The sequence goes on along the minus strand of CM022096.1, from coordinate 7,938,413 downwards.
TTTCATCTTCTACTTTTTCTCTTTAATACTATTGGCTGTATTTCATCTTCTTCTAGTAGTATTTCATATTCTTCAAACTGTCTTTCATTTTCTACTAGTTGTTTTTCATGTTCTACAGTCTTTCATGTTCTACTGGTTGTCTTTCACATTTTATTCGTTGTCTATCACCTACAACTGGTTGTCTTTCATCTTCTATTGGTTGTCTTTCATGTTCTACTGGTTGTCTTTTATATTCCACTGATTGTCTGTTCATGTTCTACTATCTTTCATATACTATTGGTTGTATTTCATATTCTACTAGTTGTTTTTCATTTTCTACTAGTTCTTTTTAATCTTCTACTGGTTGCCTTTTATCTTCTACTAGTTGTTTTTCATCTTCTACTAGTTGTTTTTCATCTCCTTCTGGTTGTCTTTCATCTTCAACTGGTTGTCGTCTTTCATCATCTTCTTCTTGTCATCTTTCATCATCTACTGCTTGTTTTTCATGTTCTACTGGTAGTCTTTCATGTTCTATTGGTCGTCTTTCACGTTTAGCTGGTTGTCTTTCATCTACTACAGGTTGTCTTTGATTTTGTACTGATTGTTGTTCATGTTCTACTAGTTGTTTTTCATCTTTTTTCTGGTTGTTTTTTCTAGTTGTTTTTCATGTTCTACTAGTTTTTTTTATGTTTTACCGGATGCCTTTCATGTTCTACTACTGGTAGTCTTTCTTCTTCTACTGGTTGTCTTTAATCTTCTACTGGTTATATTTCATCTTCTACTAGTTTATTTCATCTTATTCTTGTTGTTTTTCATCTTCAACTTGTTGTCTCTCATATTCTTCTAGTTGTCTTTCATCATCTACCGGTTGTCTTTCATGTTCTACTTGTTGTCTTTCATGTTATTATGGTTGTCTTCCATCTTCTACTGGTTGTCATTCTTGTTCTACTAGTTGTCAATCATTTACTATTGGTTGTATTTCACCTTCTTCTGTATGTATTTCATCTTCTACTAGTTGATTTTTGTGTTCTACTGGTTGTTTTTCTAATGGTTGTCTTTCACGTTTTACTGGTTGTCTATCATCTACTACTGGTTGTCATTCATCTTCTACTAGTTGTCTTTCATCTTCTTCTAGTTGTCATTCATGTTATACTTGTTGTCTTTCATCTTCTACTGGTTGTATTTCATCTTCTACTAGTTGATTTTCATGCTCTAATGGTTGTCTTTCACGTTCTACTGGTTGTCTATCATCTACTACTTATTGTCTTTCTTCTTCTACTGGTTCTCTTGCATTTACTATTGGTCGTATTTCATCTTCTACTAATTGTCTTTTAAATTCTATTGGTTGTTTTTCATGTTCTACTGGTTGTCTTTCATGTTCTCTTGGTTGTCTTTCATGTTCTACTTGTTGTCTTTCATATTCTACTGGTTGTCTTTCATGTTCTACTGGTTGTCTTTCATTTTTTTCTGGTTGTCTTTATTTTCCACTAGTTGTTTTTTCATGTTCTACTTGTTGTTTTTCATCTACTATTGGTTGAATTTCATCTTCTTATAGTAGTATTTTATATTGTTCTAGATGTCTTTCATTTTCTACTAGTTTTTTTTCATGTTCCACTGGTTGTCTTTTATGTTCTACTGGTTGTCTTTCACGTTTTATTCATTGTCTATCATTTACAGCTGGTTGTCTTTCATCTTCTACTGGTTCTCTTTCATATTCTACTGGTTGTTTGTCATTTTCTACTAGTTGTCTATTATGTAATACTGGTTTTTATTTATCTTCTACTAGTTGTTTTTCATCTTTTACTAGTTGTTTTCCATCTTTTTCTAGTTGTCTTTCATCTTCAACTAGTTGTCGCTCATCTTCTTCTTCGTCTTTCATCATTTACTGCTTGTTTTTCATGTTCTACTTTTCATGTTCTATCGGTCGTCTTTCACGTTCGACTAGTTCTCTTGCATCTACTATTGGTTGTATTTCATCATCTACTGGTTGTCTTTTAAATTCCGCTGGTGGGCTTTCATGTTCTCCTGGTTGCATTTCATGTTCTACTAGTTGTCTTTCAGTTTGACTGGTTGTCTTTCCTCTACTACGGGTTGTAATTAATCTTCTCATTCTTGTCTTTCATTTTGTACTGGGTGTCTTTCATGTTCTATTGGTTATTTTTATTCTTCTACTAGTTGTTTTTCATCTTCTTCTGGTTGTCTCATCTTCTTTTGATTGGTTTTTATGTTCTACTGGTTATTTTTCATATGCTACTGGTTGCCTTTCACGTTTTACTGGTTGTCTATCATCTACTGTTGGTAGTTTTTCTTCTTGTACTGGTTGTCTTTCATCTTTGATTAGTAATCTTTCATGAGTAGAACTAGGGTGCTCTCGAGTTCACCAAGCCCTTGGTGAACTCAAGTCCAAAACTCATTGGATCGGCTTCAAACGACGAATCCGACCGTTGAAACCCGTCTACCTTACGAGTGATGCGTCTACATGCAAAAATTTTAAATTTTGAAATTAATTTTGCATAGAGTCAAGTGGTCAAAAAACGTCAAAAAATGAATGCATTAAAATTAATTTATTAACCTTCTAATTTTGACCACTTGACTCTATGCAAAATTAATTTCAAAATTTAAAATTTTTGCATGTAGACGCATCACTCGTAAGGTAGATGAGTTTCGGTCGGATTCGTCGTTTGAAGCCGATCCAATGAGTTTTGGACTTGAGTTCACCAAGGGCTTGGTGAACTCGAGAGCACCCTAGTTCTACTCATCTTTCATCTTCTACTAGTTGTTTTTCATCATTTACTGTTTATTTTTCATTTTCTTCTGGTTGTCTTTCACCTTAAACTAGTTGTCTCTCATCATCTTCTAGTTGTGTTTCATCATGTACCGGTGGACAATTCATGTTCTACTTGTTGTCTTTTATCTTATTGTGGTTGTTTTTCATTTTCTACTGGTTGTCGTTCTTGTTCTACTAGATGTCTATCATTTACTATCGTTCTTGTTTTATGTTTTCTACTAGTTGATTTTATGTTCAACTGGTTGTTTTTAATGTATCCAATGGTTGTCTTTCAAGTTCAACTAGTTGTCTATCATCTACTACTTCTTGTATTCTTCTTCTACTGGTAGTATTTCATCTTCTACTGATTGTCTTTTAAAATCTACTGGTTGTTTTTCATGTTCTACTGGTTGTCTTTCATGTTCTACATGTTGTCTTTCACGTTCTACTGATTCTCATTCATCTAATACTAGTTGTTTTTGAACATCTTTTTGTTATCTTTCATCTTGTATTGGTTGTCTTTCATGTTCTACTTGTTGTCTCTTCATCTATGTCTAGTTGTATTTTTTTCTTCCTCTAGTGTATTTCATTTTTTTTTCTAGCTGTCTTTCATCTTGTACTCATTGTCTTTCATATAACACTTGTTGTCTTTCATTTTTTCCTAGTTGTTTTTTATCATCTTCTATTTATTTATCATTTTCTTCTGGTTGTCTTTCATCTTCTACTAGTTGTCTTCTACTCGATGTCTATCATCTACTATTGGTTGTCTTTCATCTTCTTCTATTTGTATTTCATCTTCTACTAGTTGATTTTTATGTTCTACTAGTAGTTTTTAATGTTCTAATAGTTGCATTTCACGTTCTACAGGTTGTCTATCATCTACTACTTGTATTTCTTCTTCTACTGGTTGTCTTTTATCTTCTACTGGTTCTATTGCATCTACTATTCATATTATTTCATCTTCTACTGATTGTCTTTTAACTTTACTAGTTGTCTTTCATGTTTTATTGGTTGTCTTTATTTTCTACAGGTTGTCTTTCACGTTCTACTTGTTCTCATTCATCAACTACTGATTGTATTTAATCTTCTTTTTGTTGTCTTTCATCTTGTACTGGTTGTCTTTCATCTACTTCGAGTTGTATTTTTCTTCCTCTAATGTATTTCATTTTCTAGCTGTCTTTTCATCTTGTAGTCGTTGTCTTTCATATAACACTCGTTGTCTTTCATTCTTTACAAGTTGTTTTTCATCATCTACTATTTATTTTTCATTTTTTTCTGGTTGTCTTTCATCTTCTACTAGTTGTCTCTCATATTTTTTTGGTTGTCTTTCATCATCTAATGGTTGTCTTTCATGTTCTACTGGTTGTCTTTCACGTTCTACTTGTTGTCTTTCATCTTCTTTTGGTGGTCTTTCATCTTTCTCTAGTTGTCTTTTCAAGTTCTACTTGTTGTCTTTATCTACTATTGGTTGTACATTTTTCTTGTAGTATTTCATATTCTTCTAGCTGTCTTTCATTTTCTAGTAGTTATTTTCCATGTTCTGTTGTCTTTCATATTCTACTAGTTGTCTTTCACGTTTTATTCGTTGTCTATCATGTACAACTAGTTGTCTTTCATCTTCTATTGGTTGTCATTCATGTTCTACTGGTTGTCTTTCATCTTCTATTAGTTGTATTTCATCTTTCACTAATTGTCTTTTCATGTTCTACTTTTTTGTCTTTCATACTATTGGTTGTATTTCATCCTCTTCTAGTAGTATTTCATATTCTTCTAGTCGTCTTTTATTATCTACTAGTTGTTTTTCATGTTCTACTTGTTGTCTTTCATCTTCTACTGGTTGTCTTTCACGTTTTATTCGTTGTCTATCATCTACAACTGGTTGTCTTTCATCTTCTATTGGTTGTCTTTCATGTTCTACTGGTTGTTTTTCATCTTCCACTGATTGTCTATTCATGTTCTATTGTATTTTATATATTATTGGTTGTACTTCATTTTTTCTTGTAGTCTTTCATATTCTTCTAGCGTCTTTCATTTTCTACTGGTTGTTTTTCATGTTCTACTGGTTGTATTTCATGTTCTACTGGTTGTCTTTCACGTTCTATTCGTTGTTTATCTTCTACAACTGGTTGTCTTTCATATTCTATTGATTGTTTTTCATGTTCTACTAGTTATCTTTCATCTACTTCTGATTGTCTTTCATCTTCTACAGGTTCTCTTTCATCTTCTACTGGTTGTCCTTCATCTTGTACTCGTTGTCTTTTTATGTAATACTGGTTTTCGTTAATCTTCTACTAGTTGTTTTTCATATTCTACTAGTTATTTTCCATCTTCTTCTGGTTGTCTTTCATCTTCAACAAGTTGTCTCCCACTTCAGCTTTTCATCTCTCATCATCTACTGCTTGTTTTTCAAGTTCTACTGGTTGTCTTTCAGGTTCTACTGGTTGTCTTTAATCTACTACGGGTTGTACAATCTTCTTGTTGTTGTCTTTGGTCTTGTCTTCTACTAAATTCTTTTCATCTTTTTCTGGTTGTCTTATACTAGTTGTTTTTCATCTTCTTCTGGTTGTTTTTCATCTTTTTCTAGTTGTTTTTCATGTTCGACTGGTTTTTTTTAATGTTTTACAGGATGTCTTTCACGTTATACTACTGGTAGTCTTTCTTCTTCTACTGGTTGTCTTTCATCTTTTATTGGTTATCTTTAATATTCTACTAGTTTATTTCATCTTCTTCTTGTTGTTTTTCTCTTCAACTTGTTGTTTCTCTTCTTCTTTTAGTTGTCTTTCATCATCTACCGGTTGTCTTTCATGTTATTATGGTTGTCTTTCATCTTCTACTGGTTGTCGTTCTTATTCTACTATATATTTCTATCCATTACTATTGGTTGTATTTCATCTTAAGTTCTACTGGTTTTCTTTCAGGTTCTGCTGGTTGTTTTTCATGTTCTACATGTTGTCTTTCACGTTCTACTCATTGTCTTTCATGTTCTACAGGTTGTCTTTCATGTTCTACTTGTTGTCTTTCATCTACTTATAATTGTATTTTTTTCTTTCTCTAGTTGTATTTCATTTTCTTCTAGCTGTATTTCGTCTTGTACTCGTTGTCTTTCATATAACACTTGTTGTCTTTCATTTTTTACTAGTTGTTTTTTATTATCTACTATTTATTTTTCATTTTCTTCTGGTTGTCTTTCATCTTTTTCTGCTTGTCTTTCATGTTCTACTGGTTGTCTTTCATGTTCTACTTGTTGTCTATCATCTTCTTATAGTTGTCTTTCATCTTCCATTGGTTGTCTTTTTATGTTCTACTTGTTTTTCATGTTATACTGGTTGTTTTTCATGTTCTACTAGTTGTCTTTCACGTGTTATTCGTTGTCTATCATCTACAACTGGTTTTCTATCATCTTCTATTGGTTGTCTTTCATGTTCTACATGTTGTCTTTCATCTTCCACTGATTGTCTTTTCATGTTCTACTGTCTTTCATATGCTATTGGTTGTATTTCATTTTTTCTTGTAGTATTTCATATTCTTCTCGCCGTCTTTCATTTTCTACTGGTTGTCTTTCATGTTCTACTGGTTGTCTTTCACGTTTTATTCGTTGTCTTTCATATTCTATTTTCATGTTCTACTAGTTGTCTTTCATCTTCTTCTGATTGTCTTTCATCTTCTACTGGTTCTCTTTCATCTTCTACTAGTTGTCTTTCATCTTGTACTAGTTATCTTTTATATAATACTGGTTTTCGTTAATTTTCTACTAGTTGTTTTTCATCTTCTAGTAGTTATTTTCCATCTTTTTCTTGTTGTCCTTCATCTTCAACTAGTTGTCTCCCATCTTTTTCTTGTCGTCTTTCATCATCTACTGCTTGTTTTTCAAATTCTACTGGTTGTCTTTCATGTTCTATTGGTCGTCTTTCACGTTTGACTGGTTGTCTTTCATCTACTACGGGTTGTAATTAATCTTCTTCTTGTTGTCTTTGATTTTGTAATGATTGTCTTTCATGTTCTATTTCATGTTTTTATTCTTCTACTAGTTGTTTTTCATCTTTTTTTCTAGTTGTCTTCTACTTGTTGTTTGTCATCTTCTTCTGGTTGTTTTTCATATTTTTCTAGTTGTTTTTCATGTTCTACTAGTTTTTTTTAATGTTTTACTGGATGCCGTTCACATTCTACTGGTAGTCTTTCTTCTTCTATTGGTTGTCTTTCATCTTTTATTGGTTATCTCTCATCTTCTACTAGTTTAATTCATTTTCTTCTTGTTGTTTTTCATCTTCAACTTGTTGTCTCTCTTCTTCTTCTAGTTGTCTTTCATAATCAATCGGTTGTCTTTCAGGTTATTATGGCTGTCTTTCATCTTCTACTGGTTGTCGTTATTGTTGTACTAGATGTCTATCATTTACTGTTGGTTGTATTTCGTCTTCTTCTATATGTATTTCATCTTCTACTAGTTGATTTTTATGTTCTACTGGTTGTTTTTCATGTACTAATGGTTGTCTTTCACGTTTTATTGGTTGTCTATCATCTACTACTGGGTGTCTTTCATCTTCTACTGGTTGTTTTTCATCTTCTTCTAGTTGTCTTTCATGTTATATTTGTTGTCGTCCATCTTTTACTGGTTGTCGTTCTTGATCTACTAGATGTCTATCATCTACTATTGTTTCTCTTTCATCTTCTTCTATTTGTATTTTATCTTTTACTAGTTGATTTTTATGTTCTACTAGTAGTTTTTCAAGTTCTCGTGGTTGTCTTTCACGTTCTACTGTTTGTATATCATCTACTACTTCTTGTCTTTCTTCTTATACTGGTTCTCTTGCATCTACTATTGGTCGGATTTCATCTTCTACTGATTGTCTTTTAAGTTCTACTGGTTGTCTTTCAGGTTCTACTGGTTGTCTTTCACGTTCTACTTGTTGTCTTTCATGTTCTACTTGTTGTCTTTCATCTACTTATAGTTGTATTTTTTTATTTCTCTAGCTGTATTTCATTTTCTTCTAGCTGTCTTTGATCTTGTACTTGTTATCTTTCATTTTTTACTAGTTGTTTTTTATTATCTATTATTTATTTTTTATTTTTTTCTGGTTGTCTTTCATCTTCTACTAGTTGTCTTTCATCTTTTTTTGGTTGTCTTTCATCAACTACTGCTTGTTTTTCAAGTTCTACTGGTTTTCTTTCATGTTCTACTGGTTGTCGTTCATGTTTGACTGGTTGTCTTTCGTCTTCCATTGGTTGTATTTCATCTTCTACTAGTTGATTTTTATGTTCTAGTGGTTGTTTTTCATGTTCTGATGGTTGTCTTTTACGCTTTACTGGTTGTCTATCATCTACTACTGGGTGTCTTTCGTCTTCTACATGTTGTCTTCCATCTGCTTCTAGTTGTCTTTCATCTTTTACTAGTTGTCGTTCTTGTTCTACTAGTTGTCTATCATGTACTATTGTTTGTCTTTCATCTTCTTCTATTTGTATTTCATCTTCTACTAGTTGATTTTTATGTTCTACTAGTAATTTTTCATGTTCTAATGGTTGTCTTTCACGTTCTACTGGTTGTCTATCATCTACTACTTCTTGTGTTTTTTCTTCTACTGGTTCTCTTGCATCTACTATTGGTCGAATTTCATCTTCTACTGATTGTCTTTTAAGTTCTACTGGTTGTCTTCATGTTCTACCGGTTGTCTTTCATGTTTCTTCAGGTTGTCTTTCTCGTTCTGCTGGTTGTTTTTCATGTTCTATGTTGTGTATATTAGGTATAGAATATTTCGATACACTTAACTTTTAAAATTTATAAACCTTCGTACACAATGAATAGGTTAGTTGCAAGCGCACAACCTATCGATTGTAGTATTTAGGTGTCGATCCAAAGGGAGGTAGGGAAATACTAATTTTTACTAAAGTAAACTACTTTTAAAACTAAACAATAAAAGTAAACAGGGGGGTTTTGGTGTAATTTCGTTTTTTAAGGAAAATTAAAGATTTGTAACAAAGTAATTAAAATTTGGATGTGATTCAAGTTGGAGAAGTCTAGGGACATTCGGTCTACAATTTCTTGCTAATCATATATACTCGGTTTGTTTAAATTCATGTTTGATAATGATAAGGTTTATAACCTAATATGTTAAAAATGGTCACTTTCGTGAATTAATAACGTGTCTAAACAATTCAGATTTCATGATTAAGTCCTTCACCCTAGCTATTTAGACCATCAAGTTCTCGTTAGCCTATCATATCCTAAAATATCGGTACTTCACGATTAAGTCCTTGATACCAATATTCAATTCAATTCAAGGGGTCATAATTAGGAATTTGACTTCACGATTAAGTCCTTCATCAAATCCTAACCATAATTCCTGTAGTTCCGGTTTAGATTTCAAATTGGTCAATTCTAATCCAAATCCTAAGGTATTTGTGATCACAATTTGGTACTATCCTATATGATCCTAATCTACTTCAAGTCTAAAAGACCTAAGCGGGATACTACAATTCAAGTACTAATCATGCAACATCACAAAGAATAAATCACAGAAATTAACATCAAATCAAACAATCATAATAAAAACTAAGATCCGAGTAAGATAAAATTAAACAAGTTCATGCTACATGACCTAAACCCCTAGAGAGGAAAACTAGCCTCTCATGGAGATGCAAGCATTCATCATGAATTCAATACAAAAATAAGCAAAAGACAAAGAGAAACTGACTAGAGAAATAGATTACACCATTCTCTAATGAAAAACCTTAGTCTTCGTTGCGTTTGCTGTGAGAATTCTTCTTCTTCCTTCTTGATTCACCTATTGCTCTTGTCTTAAATTTCTCTCTTAGATTGATGATCATGAAAGAGAAGAATTATTTTCCTTTTATACCAGAAACGAGAGCATATGGATGTGGGGAATCATTCTAAATCTGTTCCAGCATATTCCCCACATCTCCACCTTCTATTTTCCACCCTTGGGGTCGTGGTCAGATGCGTCGAAAATAGAAAAACTGTTGAAAACTCACTTTTTAGGCTGAATGCGGCCGCAGTGAGTCCTCACGGGTCTTGGGCTTTGTTCTTTTTTGTGTTCTGGTGGCTGCGTGCGACCGCACTCTCCCTCAGTGCGTCCGCACTGCTCTCGGACTTTTTCTCTTTTCTGTGCTCTGAATTCTTTCGAAATCCTCAAGTACTGAGTGCGGCCGCAGTGCGGGTAGAGTGCGTCCACATTGCTCTCGGACTTTTCTTTGTTGCGCTGTGAATTTCTCTGAAATCTTCTAAGTACTGAGTGCGGCCGCACTCAATCTCTGTGCGTCCGCACTCAGCTCGGTTTTCTTTTTTGTGAGCTGAGTTTTTCTTCCAAGTGTTGAATGCGGCCGCACTGACTCTCTGTGCGTCCGCATTTTGTTCTGATTTCTTTATTTTCTACAATTTTCAAACAAACAAACACAGTAACTAGATTCTAGGTGTATTTCATTCTACTATCTACTAAAATACAAGATATTTGGTGTTATTTTGTGATAAAAACCAGACCGAACATGTATATAGTTTAGGTCTATCATTCTACATGTTGTCTTTCATGTGCTACTTGTTGTCTTTCATGTACTTATCGTTGTATTTTTTCTTTCTCTAGTTTTATTTGATTTTCTTCTAGTTGTCTTTCATCTTGTACTCGTTGTCTTTCATATAACACTTGTTGTTTTTCATTTTGTACTAGTTGTTTTTTTATTATCTACTATTTATTTTTCATTTTTTTCTGGTTGTCTTTCATCTTCTACTAGCTGTCTTTCATCTTTTTCTGATTGTCTTTCATCATTTACTGGTTGTGTTTCATGTTCTACTGGTTGTCTTTCATGTTCTACTTGTTGTCTTTATTCTTCTGGTTGTCTTTCATCTTCCACTGGTTGTCTTTTCATGTTCTACTTGTTGTCTTTCATCTACTATTGGTTGTATTTCATCTTCTTCTAGTAGTATTTCATATTCTTCTAGCTGTCTTTCATTTTCTACTAGTGATTTTTCATGTTCTACTGATTGTCTTTCATGTTTTATTGATTATCTTTCACGTTTTATTCGTTGTCTATTATCTACAACTAGTTGTCTTTCATCTTCTATTGGTTGTCTTCGAGTTCTACTTGTTGTCTTTCCTCTTCTTCTGATTATCTTTCATCTTCCACTGATTGTCTTTTCATGTTCTATTTTTTGTATTTCATACTATTGGTTGTATTTCATCATCTTCTAGTAGTATTTCATATTCTTCTTGCCGTCTTTCATTTTCTACTCGTTGTTTTTCATGTTCTACTGGTTGTCTTTCACATTCTACTGGTTCTCTTTCACGTTCGACTGGTTGTCTTTCACGTTTTATTCGTTGTCTATCATCTTCAACTGGTTGTCTTTCATCTTATATTGGTTGTCTTTCATGTTATACTGGTTGTCTTTCATCTTTCACTGATTATCTTTTCATGTTCTACTGTCTTTCATATATTATTGGTTGTATTTCATTTTTTCTTGTAGTATTTCATATTCTTCTAGTCGTCTTTCATTTTCTACTAGTTGTGTTTCATGTTCTACTGGTTGTCTTTCATGTTATACTGGTTGTCTTTCACGTTTTATTCGTTGTTTATCATCTACAACTGGTTATCTTGCATATTATATTGGTTGTCTTTCATGTTCTATTAGTTGTCTTTCATTTTCTTGATAAGCCAATTTTCTATACACCGTAGGATAGGATTTGACCTCCAAACTGTACCAAATTCCTTGTATTTATGCTTATTTTAGTGTCAAATACATCCAAGAACCAAGTTACTGCCAAAGTCTATTTGAATTACAGGAAATGGATCAAATTGTAGATCTTCTCGCAAGCTTTCCGAAAAGTGGTAGAACACTGAAAACGGAGTTACAGATCATGATCTATAACCGTTTAAAGTTGCAGAAAATGAAAACTGAGCAGAATGCGGACGCACTGAGACAGAGTGCGGCCGCACTCAGCACTTGGAGAAATTCAGAGCACAGAAAGCAGAAAGTCCGAGCGCAGTGCGGACGCACTGGGGCCACACTCTGGATGCACTCAGCGACACACAGTTTGTATTTTGGCCTTATCTTGGTCATACGAACTCTGATTTAGGTGAATCAAAACTTCGAAGAACCATGACAAAAAGATCTACAAATTTCATGAAGGAAACAAATCCAAATTCGGAATGTATAATTTTGTGCAGCCGCACCAGCCTGAAAACTGCTAAATATGGAAAGTTAGTGAGTTGAGTGGGCGCCAAAATTATAATAACTTGGTCTCAAAGTTCAGAAAACGTTATATAAGGCTAAGGAGGCCACATGAGAAATTATCACTGCTCATCATTGCTCAATTGAAGTCATTCTGCTCCACTGTTCGGCGGTGATCAAAGTTGCGATAAATTTCAAAGGAAGAGAAGGAAGAAGTCGAGGTTTGGCTTGAGCGACAAGGGAAGAACTTGGGCAGGAACTAGAAGATTGGTTATATTCTTTTCTTTTACGTATTTTCTCAGTTTTTACCATATTTATCTTGTATTTTCTTGTGGATGTTAAAGCATCCATGAGATGCTAGATTTCCTCTCTAGGGGTTTAGGAATGTAGCATGAACTTGTTTAATTTTATCTTACTCGGATCTTAGTTTTTATTATGATTGTTTGATTTGATGTTAATTTCTGTGATTTATTCTTTGTGATGTTGCATGATTAGTACTTGAATTATAGTATCCCGTTTAGGTCTTTTAGACTTGAAGTAGATTAGGATCATATTGGATAGTACCAAATTGTGATCACAAACGATTTGGATTAGAATTGACCAATTTGACATCTAAACCGGAACTACAGGAATTATGGTTAGGGTTTGATGAATGACTTAATTGTGAAGTAAAATCCCTAATTAGGACCCCTTGAATTGAATTGAATATTAGTATGAAGGACTTAATCGTGAAGTACCAATATCTAAGGATATGATAGGCTAACGAGAACTTCATGGTCTAGATAGCTAGGGTGAAGGACTTAATCGTGAAGTCCGAACTATTTAGGCACGTTATTAATTCACGAAAGTGACCCTTTTTAACATCTTAGGTTAGAAACCTTGTCATATCAAACATGAATTTAAACAAACCGAGTAGATAGAATTAGCAAGGGATTGTAGACCGAATACCCCTAGACTTCTCTAACTTGAATCACATCCAAATTTTAGTTACTTTTAATTACTTTGTTACGAAACTTTAATTTTCCTTAAAAACGAAATTACACAAAACCCCCCCTTTTTACTTTATTTGTTCAGTTTTAAAAGTAGTTTACTTTAGTAGAAATTAGTATTTCCCTTTCTCCCTTGGGATCGATACCTAATTACTACAGGGATAGGTTGTGCGCTTGCAATCGACCAAATCCGTGAGTATAAGGTTTATAAATTTAAAAGTCTAAAGAGTACAAAAGGAAGCACAAAACCCTATACCCAAAATACTCAACACTTATTCTGATTGTCTTTCATCTTGTACTGGTTGTCTTTCATCTTGTACTAGTTGTCTTTTATGTAATACTGGTTTTCGTTAATCTTCTACTAGTTGTTTTTCATCTTCTACTATTTATTTTTCATCTTTTTCTGGTTGTCTTTCATCTTCAACTAGTTGTCTCTCATCTTCTTCTTGTTGTCTTTCATCATCTACTGCTTGTTTTTCAAATTCTACTGGTCCGGAAGGACACCAGATGGTAAAGGGAGATAGTAAATGTGTTTTTTGTAGTAGTGATCAAAAGCTTGCATAAAGTCAAGGGTCAAATGCAAAACATAAACTGATTTCCTGACTCATGAATTGAGATGCAATAACAGAGACTATCTACAGGTTCTCCTTTTGATGGTACAGTTATCACTTTTTAATTTGATGTATTAATCATCTAAGTGGAGGGTTCAAATGCCTCCATTTTTTATGTCTCCACCATGTCTTCATTTTTAAAAACTTTAATAACTCAAAATTTAAAACTTAAAAGTTAAAATAAAACTGTTGGAAATGATCTACATCATTTTATCTATGCACGTGTAAAAAATTATGACATTTCAATTTTGTTTTGGTTGTCATCAAGAGCTTGTAAAAAACATGCTAATGTGGATAATTTCTAGACATTAATTTTTCAACTTATTGATTCACATAAAAACAAAATCAAAATGTGATAATTGTTTGTGAGCACATAGATAAAATGATGTAGATCATATCCAACGGTTTTATTTTGACTTTTAAGTTTTAAATTTTGAGTTATTAAAGTTTTTAAAAATAGAGACATGGTGGAGACAAAAAAATGAAGGCATTTGAACCCTCCTCATCATCTAAATCGAATTATAATTCTGCCTACCCATTTTTCTCAATAAATTTTGTAATCAACATTTAGGTGCTCGCCATTTATCCATATTTTCTAAAAAAAAAAGGTTGATATGAACAAAGTTTTCATATAACCTAATTAGTACATTTAATCAAAACATTACACACATGAAAACAGAAAAGTGTCAAGAAAAACAATAAAACAGAGCACATGCGTCTTATTCATTAAATCTTAGAGGGCCACAGAAATGTGCCCATGACATATGCTCGCTTCTCCTTAACTGACCCCTCGAAAGCAAGTCCGTATTATCTAAATAGCTGATCTAGCCTCCATTCCTCCATCTTCTCATAATCCTCTCTTTTATAGCGTGGATAGCATAGCGGCATCTGAAATTCCTTTATGTGCTTGTTTCTTGCATCGGTTTGCACCAAGCTCTCTTTCACAACAAATGTTAATGCTGGTTTCTTCACTTCCGGTCGAACATAATAGTCGACATTTGAAATTGCAATAATCTGTGCCATATTTGCTTAGAGGGGAAAAAATAAATCAGGATGCTGGAGTAGTTCAAACTATATATCTTTTAGACTTTTGTATAGTTGGGAAAAGATTAAATAATCCACAAGCCATGTTTACAAGACGTGTATATAGAGGCTGGTCGCATTAGAAAATGCTTGCACACACCAGCTGTTATTGAGGATAATGTCTTACTGTTATCTTTAATACAAATTGTTTCTCGGAAATAAAAAAAAAAAAAAAGATTTCATAAATCTATCTGAAGCCGGGAGAAGGCTAAAACTGTGAGTTTTAACAGAGATCTGCTCTGGATTTGATCGTCCTTTGTTTTATAATAAATCCCTTGCAAATAGAAAGTGATAGGTCCATTTTTTTCAATGTTAATATGGGCATGTTTTGTGGGTCCGAATTAACTTTTAGTGGGAATTATTAAAACCTAAAGGCCCGTAAAATAATTTGAAGAAGTGACCGAAATTTTTATTAATACCTCCAAAAAAAAAAAATATGCCCCCAGACTAAACTAATTTCATAAATGACCTAACAACTTCATGTTTGAGCGGTCAGCTCCTCATACCAAACTGCCTCATGTTTGGGCGGTTTGGTTTGTGCCCTTTTTTTTAATCCGCCTCTGTCTCTCTCTCTCGCCCTCTCTGTCTCTCTCTCTCTTTCTCGCAAGACCGCCCCCCACCCACAAAGCTTGAGGTTAGGTGAGGCCGGAAGCACGAATCACGAAACACAAATCGATTATTTCCGGGTAACCCGACATAACTCATTTTATTTATGTTTTGTGCCTTGTGATGGAATTGGATCCATTGCTAGAAATTGCATTGTTAATTATCGTGTGCGAGTTGTTGATTTTCCCGACTCGATTGAGTTGCTCGAATTTTTGGTATTTCGTAAGTGTTGCGATAGAAATTGTTAGGAATTGTTAGGAAATTGCCTTGCGGGTTGTTGAATATAGTGTGCGGGTTTGTTGATTTTCCCGACGCGATTCATGGTACTGTTACACCCTTTTTAAAATTGTCTAAAATTATGGTTTAGAGTTTAGGGTTTTAGAAATTGTCCAAAATTATTTAGAAATTGTTAGGAATTGTTTAGCATCTCTAAAAATTATCCAAAATTATTTAGAAATTGTTAGAAATTGTTTAGAAATTGTTTATTAATTGTTTACAAAGTGTCCAAAATTCTATTATTAATTTTTTTTGGTAGTTTGCAATACTAATTCTTATTAGTTATTGTAAATTGTAAAAATATGTTAGAAATCTAGTAACTTGATATTTTCAAATGTAGTATGCCAAGACCTAGACGGAGACGATCACGAGATACTCTGAAGACCGGGGAGAGTTCACATGCTCCCGCTGGAGAGACTCCTAGTGCAGAGGCCTCCGGTGCAGAGGCTCCCGCTCATGATGCTGACACATTTAGTCATATTCTGTGGATCCCACATATTAAGCACTGTGTCTCATACGCATCTATGGAGGTACGTTGGTTTATTTGCGTAATTTAAATAATATTATTTAATATGAAAAATAGTCAGTCGCACACATTGAAATCATTGTTAAATGCAGGACGTGACGATGTTAACGGTGAGACATCGCACACCTGAGATTCCGTACGTCTCTCATCCATTAATGGAGCAGTGCATCATGAACCTCGGCTTGTATCAGCTAGCCACCATGCCTCAGAGTAGGATCGATCAGGCTCTCATTTGCGGCCTAGTGGAGATATGGTGACCGGAGACTCATTAATTTCATCATCCAGTTGGGGAGATGACAGTCACCCTAGCTGATGTGAGCGCCTTATGGGGTTTACATATCAATGGCGACCCCATAGATGGTGTCTCAGACCATCCAGACCTAACGAAGATGATGCCGGAGCTGTTGGGGGCTGATCCAAAGGCGCTGCAAAAGAAGAAGAAAGAAGGGGGAGGAGGATGAGTTTCGGTATTCTGGGTACTGTATTAGTCTAGCGTCGCTCAGCATTTACTTCTCACAGCGGCCGATAGCCCCCGATACCACTGACAAAGAGGCAGTGAAGAGGTAACCATAAACATTTGGAAATTAAAATATGTTCTGAACTCAACAATAATAACAATTATTTATGTTGACTATTTTACGTTGCATGTATATTAGAGCGTTTGTGATGGACTTATGTGGTAGCGTCATGTTCGTGGATTCCAGCGGTGACGCAGTCCCGTTTATATACCTCTCTCTACATTGAGAGGCTATCGAGGTGAAACTGGGGTGGAGTTGTGATCGTCCACTTATATAGAGGCTTGTGTCATGCTTGTCTGGTAAGTCTCTACTAATATTGTAATTTTTGTATTACAAATATTAGGGTTGAATAAGTACCAAAATTGTGACTTCTTCTACTCCAACAGTGGTCGTGGTCACATCTACCGGTCTGTCGGCATGTTATTTTAGATCCGCCTCACCCTTGGATGAGACTAGACGCCGATAGATGCCCCGCATATGGTGCCATATGGATTAGTCACCACACATACGAGAATACAGGCAAGGGGAAGACCATGGGGATTTCTTATGTCCGGGGTCAGCTCCAGATGAATGTGGATGATCTTCAGGATGACGAGGAGGCTCACTAAGGCGTCAGCTGCCGCCAGTGACCGCCATCCACCTGCTAGGTTGGATCTCACGCCCGCGTCGTTAAGTTTTTTTATATTTTTTTAGTTAGATGGATTTATAGTATTTTATGTTTCGATTGTTATATTTTATTTTTGGATTGTTAGATTTTATGTTGTAGATTTACCATTTAGATTAATTTTGTTGTTTATTTAGTCGAATAAAACCAATTTATAACATTAAACAAAATTATAACAAATAAAACTACAATAAATATATAACATATTATAAAACATTACAACAAATAAAATTTTAATCGTCAATTATAAAATTATAACCATAAATTATTATAAAATTATAACAAATAAAACTATAATAAAATATTAAACAAATAAAATTATAATCGACAATTATAACAAATTATAACCATTAATTATTATAAAAATTATAACCGTAAATTAAAAAATTTTAACAAAATTTTAACATAAAAAAATACAGCATTTTATAATACAGCATCATAAAAAAATACAGCACTTAAAAAAAAAGGCACAGATCAAACTGCCCAAACATGGGACGGTTTGGTATAGAGAGCTGACCGCCCAAACGTGGAACGGTTTGGTAGTGAGAGCTGACCACCCAAATATGGAGCTTTCAGGGCGTTTTTTTTTTTTTTTTTTTCATGTGGAGGACATATTTACTATTTTTTTAGAGTATTAATAAATATTTCAGAAGAAGGGAACAATAATGTTTCGTCTGCCATAATGTCAATTTCGATTTTCGCACGATCTTATTTCGTACAGGGCGGAGTGGGGATAACATAATTATATAATATATAATTATATTAAGAGTAAGGTTAAAATTAATTTGTGCTTTAATCATGTCCACGTTTTATCTTATTTTTAAAATTTTAAATAGTCAAGTCGAACAACTCAATATGATCTCCATATTAGAAAGTGCTTGGAGACTATATTTTATGTTTTTCAAAATTTGTTTACTATCTTTTTAGATTGGTATGAAATCACTGTTTTTGAATGGTCCAGAATCTTTAAAAAATAGTAATTTTGTATCTATCTCAAAAATATAGAAAAAAAATTCAAAAATTTGGTTTGTAAGCACATTTAAATATGTAGATCATTTTGAGCAATTTGTATTGACTGTTTGAACATTAAAAATAGAGATAAAGATATAGAGTATGATTGAAACACAAAACTAATGAAACATTTTAACTCTTTTATAAATATAATTTTCTATATTTCATAAAAATAGTTCATAAAGAATATTTTTGTAATATTTTTAGGCTACAAAGAAATTATCACTTATTGGCCCCACATGGCTCCGTCCTTGATTACATACAGGTTAGAATGTTTGGTTGTGGACTAAATAGTGGAATAAGGGCTTTAGGCCTAATTTATTCCGTCGAACATGGTTTAATTGAGCTGGACTAAGATGGAATAAGCCGACCTTTAAGCTAGTCTAAATTGGCCTAAACTAATCCACCTCTCTAGATAGTTTAATTTTATTTGGATATAAGATCTAACTTTTTATTGTTTTTATTTTTTTCAATTACTTTTTAAGGAATATAAAATAAGCAATTAATTTTGTTTCCATTTAAGTATAAAGAAACTTATAACTTTATTAATTATAGAATCAACATTTTTTTAAATGGCATAACTTCCTAAATTAAAAAAATATGCAATCTAAAAATTTATTAAATAAAATATTTTTTGAAATTGTACTACAAATAAATAATTTTTTTGTTCAACAACCCAATATATTTATGACAAAATAAATTGGTATACATATAAGTTTAATTAAACAAGATTTACTAAATGCAATGTGCATCTCTAAGATATAGAATTAATTTGTACATCATTTTCTTGTACAATTTTTTTCAATCAAAATGAATAAAAAATACGAAGAATAGTTTTATTATTGATATTACAAATTTTGTAAGACAAAATAATTTGTAATATCAAATCATGTCTTAAGCCATCAAATTCTTATCAAACAAAAAATAACTTAGATGAAGGTATCACTTTAGATATCAATTAAAAATGAATAATTTAGATCGACCTTAGTTAGAATATCAAGTTAGGTCTCATTAGTTTTAGTCCACAACCAAATACTGCTGATAGAATTTAACAGTACTGTTGTTGTTGACAAGATGTTGCAATACAAAATTTAAAACTTAGTTGATAATTGGATTTAGGATGGTCTCTAAACCGGATTTAGCATAATTGGATTTTGCATGCACATCAATTAAAATCCTTTTTATTCATTCAACGTCCTTATCCATCAAGTATTACTTCTTAGCTATGTTGCACGGATACGCCAATTTAGGCGCCGTATCCGTATCGGACACGTATCGGATACCGATACGCACCCGATACGGCACCGATACGTATCCGATACGCCAGCTGGCGTATCGGCTTACGTGGCGTATCCTTACTCAGCCGATACGGTCGCCGATACTCCGTTGAAACCCACAGATACGACTGGATACGGCTGCCTGGCTGTGAACCGCGCCTGTGGACCACGCCCGACTGTGAACCGCGCCCGTGGACCGCGGTGGACCAGCGCCAAAAATCAAATTTTAGTGCTCTGCAGGAATCGAACCCATTCCCTTTGGGTTAACAACCTACCCCTTTACCACTGCACCAACTCATATTTGTTGTTAGAATAGAATAGCTATGATATTTAATGTATAATTGGATTATTGTATAGTCCCCATCTAATAATTTTGATATTTAATAAGTGTTGAATTAATAACATAAATAAAATAATAATAAATAATATATTTAATTGGCGTATCGTATCCGGGATTTTTGAAAATTACCATATCGCCGTACCGTACCGTATCGTATCCGATACGATACCCGTACCCGTATCTATGCAACATAGCTTCTTAGTTATCTAATTACTTCATATACATAACTCACAAAACTATCAGATTTCGTCGTCATAAGGCAGATTAATATGCACATGTACAGATTTTTTTTTCCTGCCCATTAAACTGCATATTTAAATGCTTGCATACATATGATATTATTTTTTGTATATCGAATTATTTCAATTATGTAGTCCCCAAAACTTCATCCGGTGGCTCTGTCATAAATTCGTCTATTAATTTTTGTCTGCCGTCACCATTCTGAAATTTTTATTTATAACATAGTTAAAAAAAAAAAATCAAATAACTATCTGGGAATTTCGATTTTCACCACGGTCACACCGGCATTCTGCGGATCCATTTTTTTTTTCATCCCGTTTTCAAACTTTGAGATATCTCACATTTATGTGTGGCACGCATTCCTAGAAAACAAAAAAATATTAAAAAACCAAAAATTTGAGATATCTCGCTGGTGCCTCGATAAAACAAAAAAGGTCCACAGAATGCATGTGTGGTCTCCAGCATTTGGGTCCGCAGAATGCCGGTGCAGCCGTGGTGAAAATTGAAATTTTCAGAAACGATGGTTATTTGGTTTTTTTTTTTTTTGAACTATGTTATAAAAAAAAAATTTTGGGTCACCATTACTCAATTTGATACTTTTCTACACAAATTAAATTCATCAGTTAACAACATTTTATTGATTTTTTTATCATAGGCATAATATATGAGTTTCCTATATTAATCAGACAAAAACTAAGATATCTATTTATCTATGTATCCAATTATTGTTATTATTTTGTTCAGAAAATTTAAATCCACGCCATGTATGTGATAATTATTCTCATACATAATTATTTTTTCGGTCTATCCAACAATAATTAGTATTTTGTTCCATCACACTGTATTCATTCAGAGACGTGCTTGATTTGACAATAAACAATCTTCGCGCAACAAAACAAGTACCAAATATTTCAGAAAATATAATTATCTAAAGCTCAGAGTATTTAATATATTTTTTATAAAATGAGTGGCATCAATTAAACTCACTAAATCTTTATTAACTCCTTCACCGAATGAAGTGAGACAA
The DNA here is from genome assembly GCA_011114355.1 of Carex littledalei. Taxonomy (NCBI): domain Eukaryota; kingdom Viridiplantae; phylum Streptophyta; class Magnoliopsida; order Poales; family Cyperaceae; genus Carex; species Carex littledalei. The sequence goes on along the minus strand of CM022096.1, from coordinate 7,917,327 downwards.
TCTGCAATTTTCTTAATTTTTTCAAAATCATACCATTTTCCTATTTTGATTTGACGCAACTCTATTTGTTTTTCTTTTAGTAAGCTTGAAAATTTTGTAGATTTTATATACAGTAATGAAGAGGGATGTATATAAATACACTTTTTGATTCTCACATACGAATTATTAAGCGACACAGTGGTTCCAAAACATAAATAAATAAATAATGAACATATCGGAAGTAATCGGAACATATAAACGACACTAAAATAGAAATTTCTAGAAGAAGAAAAAATGTAGCGGAGAAATAAATAAATAATGAATATATCGGCCTTCTTCCTTTTTCTGGAAAGTCCTCGGCCGCCTTATCCTAATTAATAAGATGTGACAATACAGGCCGTGATTTTTATTAATAATTAAAAAAAAAATAGCAAATCTATCCTCACTATTAATTTATTTTTAAAAACGCTCTGACCATCCCATAGTGGGGCGGTTCGCTTCCTATACCAAACCGCCCCATACGGGGGCGGTCTGCTATAAAACATATATAAAAATCAATTTTCTCTCTCCTGCCTACTCACAATTCATTTTAACTTAGTTGAAAGAGAGAAAAAGAAGAGAAAGACGATTTTGTGGCGATTTCAGATAACAATAGAGGTAGATCTTCACAATTTTTTTTAATTTATTAGTTTAATTTGTCTTTTTAATTCATTTTTTAAATTCATTTTTTTGAACGAGAATGATGGACAGTAACAATCGAGGTAAAGAGAAAGAGAGCAACTGAGGTAGGTCGTTCTATCGTGACCTAGCGAGATGAGGGTCAATTAGTGGTTGAGATAAAAATGAGGGGAAAAAGTACAAGTGTCAACTATGCCCTGATACACAGACATGTCGTTCATTCATATAGCCGAAATTTCTTAGCTATGAAATTTCGGACGATGACTTTGTGGAAAACTCCTACGGTTATTTTTTGAAAAAAGAAGAAGGTTGATCCAGAGCCTCTAGCATCGGACGATGAGTTTGTTCCGTGTGCTTATACTGGTAAGGCTACCACTTCGTCTGCTATGACTGATCCAGATCCGGCAAAATCCGATGATGACTTTGTCCCATGTACTTTCAAGGCTCGTTGTAAGAAGTAGCACTACTTATTAAGAATTTATATTGTAGACTTTATTCCATGTAGTCTTTATTTCATCAATGTAGTGTTTATTTATATTTTATGTTGTCAATTTGTGTATATGTAATTAAGTTATGAAAATAACAAAACTCAAGCATATAAAATAATTTCACAAACTCTAAATTAAATAGTTCACAAACTACCAATTAAAATAGTTCACAACATACATCTAAATAAAATAGTTCACAACATGCATCTCAAGTAACTTGGTAATCAGCGACGACGTCCGAACAAACTAAGTCAACGAGTTCTGGGTCTGCTTCCAGATGGTTGTGCGACACTACCGGATGACTCTTCATGGCTACTAGATGCTTGGCTTCCATAAGTGGGCTGGCTACTACCGGTTGCCTCAGCAACAACTCTAGCATTTTCTCTTTCATTGGCTTCGTTTATAGCATCTGCATTGCATTCTAGTTTACCAAACATGGTATGATATTGAAATAGTAAAATATAAAATCAAATGTACCTGCTCGCTGCCTGTCAGAAGTTGAACGGCAAGCCTGATGTCCCATTCGCCTACCTTGCATCTGGTTCATAGTCATTACAGCACGCTTGTGGGGCCACGCATGCTGGTTGGGATAAGGATGGAAAGATGCACCCCAAGTACTCGCAAGGTACTCGGTACGGTACATGTCGGCAACAAAATCATCCTCACAGAAGTTTCTCACTCGGCACACCGCCATAACATGAGAACAAGATAGGTGAGCTAATTGAATTCCTTGGCATGTACATGTTACAGTATTGTTAGGTCCAAAAATAACAACATACTTGAACATCATTTTCACAAACTCTATAGTCTCATCTGGTCTACGGCTGGTTGGAACGTACTCACCTGGAACGTGCACTTCGAATTCCAAGTTACGATCCCCGTACGGAACAACGTTCATAATTGAACCTTTGTCCTTATGTTTACTTAGTTTCCCCTCCACCCGTGTTGAAAATGTTTGATTCCTGGACAGTAATTCGAGGGTAGCAATGGTGCAAGCAAGTTGTATGAACCCTGCCAACTACCGAACATTCGGCAGATCGCAAGTTCACGCCCTCTCCACAACCTGTTGTATTTTGGAGTGACATGTTTGTAAACGCGTCTGACATGTCTAGCGACCTCCTTAATGCTCATCGATGGGTCCTCCTTAACGTCCGTCTCAATTACATCGGCAATAAGTGAAGCCGTAAGTTGTGCATGGTCTGTCATTGACGACGCAGACTTGCATGTATGAGGTGGTTCACACTTCTTAATAATCCATGCCTCCCCTTACCCACAGAGGTTGCAAAAAGATGGAACTCGCAACGCGGTGCGTCTTTACAAACAACAACTAACCTTGTTCGGTCCCTTTTTGGTACTCTGCACTCCCAGTTGCCGTGAACATGAACTTCATTGATTTTCTTCACAAGTTCATCTAAGTTGGTATAAACCTGCTGCGGAGCAAGCTCCGAATTGTATACGACACGCTTCCCAAACCAACTTATGTCTGTTTCTTCAAAACCAGTGGTATCGTTGAATGTAGGGCACAGATGCCTATCTGTCCGACCTCTAATCGGAAATCTGTATTCCCTAGGTAAATAATCTCCATCACCATCTGATAAGTGATCAGAATCCCAATCCCCGTCCCAATCATCACCCGTGTCCATTTCCTTTTCTGGTATGGCATCGATCCCTTCACCATCAATGTCAATATCACTCCAGGTAACAATGGGTAACAGTATAGGTATTGATGGTGGTACAGATGGAAATCTGGCTTGGATTACGGTTTCAGGAGGAGGTGGTGGTGGTAGTAGCTCAGTGGTATAATCGTCTATGTTATAATCAGTGGTATAATCAGATACATAATTGTCATAAACGGGTGGTACGTACGGTTCATAACTCGAGTGGCGGGGCCCCGGGTTGTCATAACCTGAGTTGTCATAACTCGAGTGGCGGGGCCCCGGGTTGTCATAACCTGAGTTGTCATAACTCGAGTGACGGGGCCCCGGGTTGTCATAACCTGTATTTTTCCTAGAAGTTCCAACCCCGGATTGACGCGGAACTCTCCTGGAATATAAGTCCATTACCGGGGTACCCTGTGACTCAAAAGTATTGTAAATACCCCTCCATAACCTCTCATCTGTTATTGGATACCTGGTATAGTAAGGTCTACCCCCCTTATTGTGTTAATCCGAGTAACTAAGTCTACGTCATACCGGTTGGGGTTTACACCAGTCTTTTCGTACACCATTTGCTTAAGTTCCACAAATGAGGTATTTTCATTAACCTCGAAGCCATAGGCTGCCTCTTTCGTGTATTGTGCTCCCTCCACACCCCGGACAAGCTTCCCGCCCACATACAGTGCAACTAACATTTCTTCTTTTGAGAGCTACATTAGTAAAAAAAAACATTTATCAGTGGTATATTAATAATAAAAAAACGAATTAAAAAAATAAATTTGGCCGTCTTTTGTAAATCCCCACTCACAAATTAAATATGTGAGAGCTTAAGACAAATTAAACTAATAAATTAAAAAAAATTGTGAAGATCTATCTCTATTGTTATCTGAAATCGCCACAAAATCGTCTTTCTCTTCTTCTTCCTCTTCTTCCTTTTTCTCTTTTAGCTAAGTTAGAATGAATTGTGAGTGGGAAGGAGAGAGAAAAATGACTTTTATATATGTTTTATAGCATACCGCCCCCGTATGGGGTGGTTTGGTATAGGAAGCGGACCGCCCCACTGTGAAGCGGTCATGGCGTTTTTAAAAATAAATTAACAATGAGAGCAGATTTGCTATTTTTTTTAGGGTATTAATAAAAATCACGGCAATACAGGCGAAAGAACCCTGATTTTTATTGAATAACCAAGTACAATGTCAACATAATTTTATATAAGAAAGCTACTAATAAGTTATGATATAAACAATTTAGTAGTCGGCACCAGCTGAATTATGAAAATGAATTAGTTTAACCCACGTTCTTTTATTTTCTTTTTTGTGTTTCGGACAAAGTAATTTTAGCACCTAGTTTTATTTTGGGTATGCCTCCGATTTTCAAATTTCCTGGCAAAATATAACCTACATCAATAAAAGGGAAGAAATGAGCTTCAGATCCCCTCTCACCAAAAAGAAAAGGGACACAATTTCATTAGTAAATCATATTATATCTTTCGGGAATTAGGGATATAACTCAGTGACACTATTTTTGTATTCATTTTTATGAATTGTGAAATCCTACATTAATTTTGTTGAATGTTCACATATTTGTTTAGGCATACTTTCGGAGGCGGTATAGATATAGCACATGAATACTTAGCTACCTCATAATTTCAAAAAAAAATTAACATACAAATTGATTTATTTTTTTAAGTTTTTATATAAATAAGTCCTCTCATAAAGGTGGCTAACTGGCTAAGCTACTTAAATATTTAATATCTGATATTTTTCTATCCGGATTTCGAATATGCGACCTCTCACACGGAAGAATTTGTATACTCTTCATTAACTCAACTTTTGAATTTTGAATGCAGACCATCCGATCCGTGTTAGCACAAATATTAAAGACGCCACGTGTGTTTCACCTCATGACAGATTGGCTCAGATTCTGATCAAACAGCCGAGATGCACTAACTCAAAAGTTGAGTTAATGCAGAAGATGTGGACTTCACACAAAAAGCATTACCTTTAGCATCAAAGGCCGGTTCTTTAGTGATTATAATTTCATTTAATAATTGTGAAGACTTGTGTTCAAATTTCAATGATCACACATTATATATTTCTATATATTATGTATTTTATGTTACAACATCCATTTAAATTTTTTAGTTCCTCCTTGCATACTTTCAACCGGCTTTGCCATATAAAAATATGGATGTCGGCATTTCCTCAATTTTCTTTTAGTGAAAATAGGGGCACGCCCCATATTTTATTTCGTAAGGATCTGTTTTACAAGTCAAATTTTTTGTGGAAAATAATACAAAAAATTGTGTAAGAAAGTCAAAATAAAAATGCAGTGAAAAATTTGTTGGAGGCAAATTTCAACTAATTAAGACTGGCAAAATTTAGGTTAATGGTTACTTTTGAAAATTTCATTTTTTTGCATACTTGGCGGTAATGGTCGAAATTATAAGTAGCCAACAAAATCATTCCAGAAATCCAGCCTTTGTTAAAAAAGAATATAATAATAATAATAATAATAATAATACTCATCATAATAATCATAATAATAATAAGGCAAGCCGGTCAAAACATATTATAATAAATAAGAAAAATATAAAGGACGGGATAAGAAATCTATGACAATTAAGACATGGTCTACACTAGCCATATTTCTGACAAATCAGCAACTATTGACTTCTTGTGAAAGATCAAAGGAGCATGAAACAAGCTGTCAGAAAGAAAACAAAAGAATTGGAAAGGGGTTAAAATGAGTATACCAAATTTTAGTATGATTCTAAGCTGTATTTTACTTAATGCATGGTTAGCCGAACTTTGAACCTCTCAAACTTTGGTTAATTCTAGGTACTATATGGAACTATTCATGCATCTAAAATCTCTACCTGGTATTTCATTTTGCCCAGATTAAATCAATGGCCTAGAACTTTGATTTTGACGATTTAATTACACAGTAATGAAAGTAACACATAATTAATTACTTTAATATCATTGTAGCACTCAGTCAATATCAGAGCAAATACCAGCGGTTTGTGAGAATTCCTTCACCAAGATGATGCCTACTATCCTAACCACCACGCAACGAACAAACCACTGCCACCATCAATTGGAACCTAGCTGTTTATTTTTTTTCAAGACATTTATTTTTAATTTAAGAAGAATTCTATTAACTACGTATAGTTTTAAATATAATTCCCATGCGTGCAGGCAAGGTAACCCTTGATTGATTGGATCATTTGACTATAAATACAGCTCCTTCCCATTGACCTCCCCTCATTCCCTCAACTGTAACCTCAACAAAAAAGTAACAAACTGTGAGCAAAGAAAGAAAGAAAGAAATGGCTCCAAGGATGTCCATTCGAGCAATTGGTACGCAATTCTTTCGTCAAAGAAGCAATGACTACTCGAAAGAGATTCTGAGTCCAGTTGCACAAAGCAGTCCTCGTACGAGTTGCGAGACCTTTCAAGTGCCGCTTGACTATCCTCGGTACAAGAAACAGGATTATGAGAGAATGGAGGAATGGAAGCTTGATCAGCTACTGAGAGAATATGGTCTTGTCATTAATGGCTCGGTTGAAGAAAAAAGGGCATATGCAATGGGGGCTTTTCTGTGGCCTGATGAAATTTAAAGGGTTTTTGTATAATTTTTGCTCGTACTATAGCTTTCTCCTATAATTAAATTTGACTTGCTGTATGGAAAGTGGAAGTTCTTACAGAAACAGAAGTAATCTGTTGTTGCACTGTAATTAGTGTGGTAACTGTTTTCCAAATGTTTTAATGAAAGAATATGTTTTTTTGCTAAAGAGGGTTAATTGCTTTTTATGTTCTTATTACTTCTTCTGAGCTTCCGTACAGCAAATTTATGAGATTTTGGGATAAAATTATAAGGTGAAAGACAAAACTAAAATTTTGTAACAGAGTAAACACTATACTTTAAGATGAAAAGCTTAATTAGAAAAGAGTTAATTCTACTCCATCCAATAATTAAATTATTCCTGAATGTATCTGGTGGATGTTAAACATAAGTGGAGGTAGTGTCATTCTAAGAACCTTCCCTCTTTCTGGAAAAAAAAACTAAGAACCTTCCCTTTGTTATGCCTAAGCAGAGAGGAACTGGGTCAGGTTTAGGCAAAGATTCGGACTAGTTTTCTTTCATTATTTTAAAATCAATATATGTGATTCTTTTTCATCCCTTAAAGAAGCGTTAATAAGTGCCTTTTTCTATTTTTTTTTTCTTTTAAACAGAAAGGTGTATTTGTCTAATTAAGTGTATGCCTATCGTTACCAACCTCGTAGCAATTAGCATCCGTTTTGGGGGAGAGTGCTATGCTTTATCCTTTTCAGCAGGAAAAATAGAAACAATCAACACGAATTTGTTTTGGTAAATATATCAATTTGGTAAAGTTCGCATGAATAGTGAGATAAGGGTTATGAAACGAAACGAAAAAAATAATATTGCAGTTCAATCTCAAAGCAGTTCCCTCTATTTTCCAAATGGGCTCAAAATGGTTTTGTTTCGGCTGGGAGTACAGCAGGAGTTTGCATCTCCTGAGATATCTCAAATTTTTTGTTGATCTGTGAAAAATCCAGACTGTTCAAATTCTTTCTACACAAATTTCAAAGTAGGGGTGGCAACGAGCTCGGTCCACCTTGAATTCGTTACTAGTTGGATCATCCGAGTCCCGAGCTAGCTGACTTTATGTTAGTTTTTGTGCGGAAAATAGAGAATGATGATTTGAATATTTGTTATTGCAAATCTGATTATTGAGTGTGTACAGTGGCTGTTTTATAGCCAGAAAAAGAGAAAAGCTAACGGTTAGAAATATTACCGTTTCCTATCTAAACTATCGGATGCCTATAATTTCTAAAAAAGGAAAAATGTTGAAGTAACTTTATTTTACAAATATAGTTGCTCTTTTTTTTCTAAAACAAGCCAATGACGATAATTAAATCCTAATTGGATTCTGAGGCTTGATTAGTCCCTAATCTTCTTGATTCTCAACACTTTAGGGGTCTGAGCTGAAATCTCAACTTGAAATTGTCACGAGCTGAACCAAGCTAGCTCACAAGTTGACGAGCTGGCTCGCTGGGTTTGGTTGGATCTTGTTTTAAGAAGAAAATAAATTATACAAATCTTTTAAACCGAATTGGACCGAGCTAAACCGAGCTAGACAGTATAAAATGCACACACATTCATACAAATTCACAAATTGATGCCTAGCCGAGCTAGCTCACGAGCAAGCTAGGCCCCAGCTTGAACTCGTTAAATCTGGACTGAGCTAGAAGCGAGCTGGCTCATTAACAGCTCGATCCAGTAATGAGCGAGTCAAATTGGTAGTACGATCGAGCCACGAGCTACGAGCTTTTTTGCCATCCCTATTTCATTGTAATAATAATATTGCCCTCTGCATTCGCTCTATGTCGTGATAAGTTTGTTGTTATTGGATCCGTACCGTTATGTAAATGTGAAAGCCATACTAGTGCTAGCGTTATGTTGAACAACCCTGTTACCGCACATTGGTACATTAAAATAAGAATGAAAAACAATACATTGTTACATGGAAATAATATAGAAAACTAATAGAAAACAACTATCACGTCATAATAGATGGCCTAAGCACATTCTAGAAGAAAGAAAGAATTCAGAGGAACAAAGAAAGAAAAAGAAAAGGATATTAACCATGCACTAGCTCATACAAGTATGAACAAACAACATGCTGATACAGACACCATCCCTAGGGTATCCCGTATCCCAACTAAAAGCGAGATGTAAACCTCGATAATTCAGGAAAATATTGTTGCTGAAGTACTTGTTTCTTGTCTTTTTCAAAAGAAAAAAGAAAATCAAATGTGCATGTGTTTTTTTTTCCTGTGAGCGGTGCATATTGTACCAGCAACACCGAAAACAGAAAGTCGTGTGTAAAGAGGGTTTAGGATTTGGTAGGCCAAACTTCAGAGTTGGCATAAGATTTTGGAATTTTAGGTTCTACTTATAATTATGGATTGGTACTAGTCATAAATAATCAGAGAGCACAAAATTAGGAGGCGAGGAGGAAAAAATGGTAAGCATCAACCTTGCACACAGAGTTTTTCTAAAGACTTGATTATTTTTATTTTTTCCACCTATTTGGTGCAAGTGTGTCTTTGTGCCCCCAAGTTGGTGTGTACTTGGATCGTACAAATATTTTGCTACACACTTGGTAACGGTCATGAAAAGACTCATAAGTGCCTTATCGTATATGCTATCCAAGATATGATTGGAGTATTGAAGCGTTAATAAGTGCCTTATCATATATGCTATCTCAAGGACAACTAATTATGAATCACCAGACGACATAAAGACAGGCATCAACTGTCACATAAACAATGAACGACACAATAATTTCATCTAATTAAAACCTTCGGACAAGGACAGGTAACAACAACAATTATGGGCGTGGAATCAAACACAGCTTGCAATTTGCATACACTAAAATTAAATAATTATTTTTGCCTTACATTGGAATCACCGTAATACAAAGAAAATGAAACCTCTGGCCCAAAAGAAATATGGCCCAATTAAGAGAATCAGCAAAGGCCGTTGTCCAATTCAATCCAGTGAATGAACAGAGCGCCGCCGCGGCTCAGCAAATCTCTCCTCTCTTTCTTCCTTTTTGTCGCTCTCCTCTTTCTTACGCTATCGGCGTACCCGTTACAAATTGTCTTTGTTCGTACTCTATTTTTATCCGATAAAAATTGATTTTATCCGTACTCTACCCTTACCCGTTATAGTTATCGGATAACGAAACGGTAGCAGTTAAATAACGGATAATGTTACAATAATTATTATTTTTATTATTTATTAAATAAAACATTAAAACACATTAATTTCGCACATATATAATCAACTCACCAAAGAAATGAATGCAAAACAATAGTAGAACTAGGGTGTTCTTAAGCTCACCAAGTCTCTTTATGAGATTAACTAAAAAATCTATCGGATTGGCTTCAAGCGATGCATCCAAACTGTTGAAACCGATCTACTTCACGAGTGATGAGTTTACATGTCAAACTTATAAATTTTCAAACTAATTTAATATAAAGTCAAGCGGTCAAAAAATGATAAAAAAAAATGAACACATTAAAATTGACTTATAAATCATTCTTTTTTTACCACTTGACTTTATACTAAATTAGTTCGAAAATTTATAAATTTGACATGTAAACGCATCACTCGTAAAGTAGATCAATTTTAACAGTTTGGATGCATTATTTGAAACCAATTCAATAGATTTTTTGAATTAAACTCACAAAAGGACTTGATGAGTTTAAAGGACACCCTAGTTCTACTCGCAAAACAAATTAATTGGCACTTGCATCTTAAACAAATTAAATCAATAAATATTGGAATAAGCTGTAGCAGAGACAATCATGTCACGAACAAGTAAAATTCAATTATTTTCAAACTTTAGCTTTAGTTAATTGTCAAAGTCAGAACAATTTAATAAAATACAATTTTTGAAAAAATACATATTCATTGCTCATTAATATATTTAAAAATATATGAATTTTTGTTATAATTACCCAATAGGGTAACGGGTACGAAATAGTCTTTACCTGTACCCGTACTCGATAAGTATACGAAAAAAAAAATTTACCGTGTCTATCTTATCAAATACGATACGAATCAGGTAAACAAGTCAAAAGTGCCATTGACACCCCTAGATACATCTCGTGCCACACACCACAGTTACCATACGAGGTCACACAATACAGTTGTGTACCGAATCAAATTTTTGGTATACTCCGGGTGTACCGAAAATCTGATTTAATAGTTAATACATTCAATTATGCTTACTTTTTAAATAAATTTTATATAATTGTTTGTTATATGATTAATTATTTGATATATGTTTTGATTTTTTATTATTTGATTAATTTGTAATCAAAATAAATTAATTTTAACAATTAACTAATGTATTGACAATTAATATTTATAATTAATCAATGTAAATTAATTTTCAGTCCAAAGAAATCAAAGAAAAAATATAAATAAAAATTCAACTTTAAATAGTCATAACTTTTTATGTCTCAATAATATCTTTTTATTTCCGTACCTCAATAATGTCTCACATTATTATCTCCATTTTTAAAGTCCAGCCGCTGAACATAATTTCCATATTAAAATATGCTTGGAAGCTAAATTTTATATTTGTTGAAACTTTTTTATTATTTTTTTAGATAAGTACAAAAATTGTTTTTAGGAGAGTATGGATCATCCAAATGTAAATGATTTTGTACCTATAAAAAAAATAATAAAACTCCAAAAAAAATATATAAATTTTGGTTTCCAGGCACGTTTTGATATGTAGATTGTGTTGAGTGGTTCAGATCGATTGTTTAAATTTGAAAACAGAAATAAGACTATAAGACATAATTGAGACAGGAAAATGATGAGACATTCTAACTCCACTCTTAAAATTATATTGTGTATAATGGTATGTTTGGATGAGAGCTAGAATAGCTAGAATAGCGAAGTTTGAGATTAGTATGTGAGAATAGAGAAAAAATAGTGATTTTCATATTAGTTTGAAAATGGTGCTATTCGGATTCGTAAAAATGTTGTTTACGTTTTAAATAGTGAATAGCTGCAATTAAGAAATAATAGTGTTAACAGGAAAATGATGAGACATTCTAACTCCACTCTTAAAATTATATTGTGTATAATGGTATGTTTGGATGAGAGCTAGAATAGCTAGAATAGCGAAGTTTGAGATTAGTATGTGAGAATAGAGAAATAATAGTGATTTTCATATTAGTTTGAAAATGGTGCTATTCGGATTCGTAAAAATATTGTTTACGTTTTAAATAGTGAATAGTTGCAATTGAGAAATAATAGTGTTAACAATGTGCTAATTAAGAGGAAAGATAGACAAGTGGGTGTCAAATTAATTGTCACGACGAGAAGATGGCAGAAGTGGCGTCAACTTTGTCATTTCAGAACTGTGTTGACGGAAATACAAGAAGGAAGTGTTTTTTTCTCTCTTTTCACACTTTTGAATAGTAGTTATTCCAATATTTACAAGAAATAGAGAATAGTAGCTATTCTAGCTATTCCGAATAACAAAAATATTGCTGAATGCACATTACTATTCTGAGTAGCCTCCATTTTTGAATAACTCCTTGTTCTAGCTACTTCTGAATAGCTCCTTATTTTTAATAGTAGCATTACTATTCTGAATAGCACTATCGTTGAATTAGTATGTTTTGTTTTTGTGAAAAAAATGTCATATCAACAATCTATATGCGAAATCCACAAATTTTAATTTCTAACCCAAAAATGCTACTTTTTATACGAAATGCATAGAACAACTATAAATTAAAAACTAATTAGCTCGTGTTCTATCTATAGGTCTTAATTTTCAAACTCTGTCAATTCATGCAAAAGTAAATTCGACAATTTCAGAATGAAAAAAATTTATAAATATTGATATGACACCATCTAATTCTCCGCTTACAAAAATAAAAATAAAAAGCTTATCCAAACAGAGGAGGAAGAAGACTTTCTATCTGAATCCTCCCTCTTGAGAAGGTCTTTTTATGGGGTGCGAATCTGCTGCGATTCTGAGGGATCGCAGGACTCTGTGATTCTAATCAAATCATTCAAAGAATTAAACTCAGAATTCTTTGGAGAAATCAGTTTTGTACACAAATTTCAAAACATGTGAACGGTTGGGATTGGAATCGCAGGGACCCTGCGATCCTAGAGGATCACAGTAGATTTATTTCCCTTTTTATGAGTGTATCGTCATCACAAGTAATTATATATTTCAACAATTATTTATATATATTTTTTCTTCAGAGAATTAGGTTTAAGTGTAGTGACAAAATCAATACTCACTGTTTAGGAAATTATAGATTTGAAATTTAGAAAGAACAATTATGTATGTATAAGAAACTTGCCATAATAAAAAAAACAAAATTCTTGCCATAAAAATCGCTTAACACCATCGTTGAATTAGTATGTTTTGATTTTGTGAAGAAAATGTCATATCAACAATCCATATGCGAAATCCACAAATTTTAATTTCTAAGCCAACAAGCCTAATGGCTAATGCTACTTTTTATATGAAATGCATAGAAAAACTATAAATTAAAAACTAATTAGCTCGTGTTCTATCTATATGTCTTAATTTTCAAACTATTAATTCATGCAAAAGTATTTGGGGCAATTTCAAAATAAAAGAAGTTACGAAGAATGATATGACACCATCTAATTTCTCCGCTTACAAATATGAAAAAGGAAAAAAGCTTATCCAAACAGAGGAAAACGACTTTTTTTATCTGAATCCTTCCTCTTGAGAAGGTCTTTTTATGAGTGTATCGCATCACAAGTATTTATATATTTCAATAATTATTTTTATATATATTTCAATAAAGGATGGTGCTATATATTTTAGAGAATTAACCTTTAGTCTAGTGGTAAAGTCAATATTGTAATTTGTGGGTATTAAAGAGTTAAGTAGCTTGACCTCCAACCTTTACAAAAAAAATTATATTTTTTTGTAATATATATTTGTGATGAATTCACGCATTAATATTGTAATTTACCATCATAAAATTGAATGATGCTATGTTATTATGTTAACATGTGCTACTCATGAATTTGAACTTTGTAAAACTAAGAAGAATAATTTTACAATACATGCAAATTTCAAGATTTATCGGACGATATATTGGTCTATAACACCAAGCGTTAAATAATTTTCTCGCTACCAACTACGAATACGCTATTTAAAACCTTCGGTGCAAAATTAAAGGATGGTGCTATATATTTTAAATACCATTTTCAGCGTTAAGAGAAACTTTTGTTCTTATTTAGGGGTACATATTTTGACATGGCAGTTTTTAGTTTATACAAAGCATAGACAAAAGAGTAAAAACTGCCCTGCATATATTTTGTACTCTGCATAAATTAAAAATTACCCTGTCAATATGTGCACCCATGATCCACATAAGGCCGTTTATTTATCATAAGAGTTATTTGCACTATATAAGTTCAATTACAAGGACAACAATTTTGTTAGCAACAATTCGATAAAATTAAATCGTTTTGTGCGCAATGTTGAATGCAAAATATATGCCATGTTAAGCTGTTTATTTAAGAACCTTCAAATATTGGCGCAAGAAGTTCCAATTTTCCGAATTTTTTTTAATATAAAAAAAAACCTATCAAATTTCAGATTATACATACATAAGTTTTCAGGAAAATTCAGAAAATAACCAATCCGCCAAATAATTTGGCAGAAATTTTCTGCTTTTTCGCCAAATAATTTGGAAAACAGATTTCCGCTGAATAATTCAACGGAAAGCAAATTTTTTTATTTTTTATTATAATTAAATAGATGTTATGATTTTTTTCTATTGAAATATTAGAAATATTTTTATATTTCTTTAAAAATAGATGGAATACTATAGAATTGAATTTTTTAGAAAAACTATAACAAATAACTCAGATTAACATTTTTTAGGCCGGATTGTTTGCGACTGTAAGAAAAATTAAAATATTTTTTGGTATGTTCTCGGGAAAAATAATGTTTTGAATCTAAGTTATTGATTTCAGTTCAAAAATCACTTCTAGATAAATAATGAAATTATCATGGTGTTGCTAGTATATTCAAATTCTAAGGTACTCCATCTATTTTCGAATTTTTTTTTATTTGACATCATTCGGCAGAGTTGAATTTTTGATTCTTTTGTTAATTTTCAAAAATAGATAGAGAAACTTAAATTTTGAATGTACTAGAAGGACCACGATAATTTCTTTATTTGTCCATAAGTGACTTTTGAACAGGGATCAATAACTTAGACCCAAAATATATATTTTTTTTCTGATAACATACTAAGAAATATTTTAATTTTCTTACCAAAAAATCCGGCTTGAAAATATTAATCCGGATTATTTATTGTAGTTTTTATAAAAAAAATCAATTCTATAGTATTCCATATATTTTTAAAGAAATAGAAAAATATTTATATATTTTAATAAAAAATAAAAAAAATCATAACATCATCTATTTAATTAAATAAAAAATTAGAAAATTATATTTCCGCTGAATTATTCAGTGAAAATCTGTTTCCATTGAATTATTCAGCGGAAATCTATTTATATTTTTCGAATTAGTTATTTTCTGAATTTTCTTGAAAACGTGTATAATTTGATAATTTTTTTTTGCATATTAATCAAAATTTCGGTCCAATTTTGCTAAACGAATGCGTTATATATTAATGAGAACGGAGTAGATCGGACCTACTTTTAGGTTCAACGACATGATGACCGTCCGATCTAATTTAAGATATGTCCGCACGGAAATTGAAACAGATGCGCACGAATTTTAAAGTGTTCCGCACGAATTTTAAAGCAAATAGACGGTGATTAAACCCATCGAACCAGAGTAGGTCCGATGGGCATCGGACCTACTCTCAAGTAATATATGTTGAGGATGCAATTGACTCGAGTCTGGCAAATCTTTGTTGTATCCCAGTCAAAGATCATATTTAAGAGAATCTGAGTGTATCTTTGGCAACCCGAGACGCATTCAATGCTCGCGTCTAAAAAGAGGATATAAACACAACGCAAGTACTGACATCGACGACTGTGATCTGAGTTGTAGCACGATTTCATCGAATCTGACGTCCTACATTTACTGCAAGTTCGCTCCATGATGAGAATGTTCTCCCGTTGATGGGATCTTACACCGCACGGTTGGCAACATGTATTTCGGAAACACTCGGTGTATAACTAAAGCTTGTAGACAACAACTTCTCCAGTTTGTCGATTTTTTTTATCAAATAAAATTGGTTGATTTTTTTTTTTAAAATAGCAAGATCCGAGGGTGGCAGAAAATTTGTCTGGATACACTCCCAATGTTTTTTTAACCCATAAGCCGCATAAGATCCGAAAATATGAGTGCGCAGAAACAAATTTCTAAACACTCCTCATACTGAAAATTGTCTTAGTACGTTCTTGTTTTCTGTTTTTTGTTTTTGTTTTTTTAGATATTAAAATAAACTCATTTTTGTATCTTGTTTTCTCAAATATGATAATTATGTGAAATATGAAATTTGTAGAAGTTAAAGGGAAGGTAGAAGTGTAATATATGTTAATTATTTATTCGGAACAACAAATATTGTAACTGTTATTTTCATACATTACAACTAAAATAACAAATCTATATAATATTTTATAGTTTTAGCTTTTGTGTGAGAAATCACATATTCGAAGGAAGATCTCTAATATATATTAAACCAGTTAGATAATTTGATCCTAATTTTACTAAAAAAAATATTACATAGTTTAGCGGTCTATACACCATGTCTGTGCTCCATTTAACGTTGTTGGGAATATATCTCCTCTGGTACCTAATCTATAAATCCTATGGAACAGGGTTAGCTGATCCCTAACCACCTGATCATCATCAGACGGTCGACTGTCGAATAGACCAGTAACCTTTAATAAATATTGTACCTTTTTATTAACGAGGATAATAAATTCGTACGGTTCCCAATCAAGTAGCTTCAACTCCCGAGCCCCAGCAAGCATGTTTACCAATGCAATTGTGATGTTCTCCGTAGTCCTCGAATCCTCATCAATAATTTTTTCATTTTTTGACGCATAAATGCAATATCCTATTTGGCTTGCAAGTATTTATGGGGTTTTAAAAAAAAAAATGTAATTAAAATAATTAATTTTAAATAAACAACATGATTACTGTGTTATTTACAAAAATCATAAAAACCGAACTGCCAATTCGGTTTGGACGTTTTTTTTTTCTATACCGAACTGGCAGTTCGGTTTAGAGGATTTTCTGGAGGTTGTAGGAACAATGCCACAGAAAATTCAAAAAGGGGCCGCACCGAATTCCCAATTCGGTTTAGCTATTTTAATTTCCTCACCCCAGCAGCATCTTTCCTTTCTTCTTCTTTCCCCTACCCGAGACCCCTACAGGCAGTTGGCCTAATGACAACATTGCGAGCAGAAAGAATTTTTTTTATTACATATGTCGGGTTTGCCCTTCAAAGTTATTTCATTATCCTATATAAACTAAAATGCAATTTATAAAATCCTTTACTGTGTTCATTTTTATAGTAGGTTTAGAGGAATTAGTTTTCCTACATTTTTTTGGTTATAATTGTCAATAGTATTTGATATATTTTGCATTTTGCAAAATTTCAATTTTAGTTTGATTGCTTTATTGATTGTTTTCTTACAAAGGTGCATAGTATTTTAAAAAATAATATTATTAGTAGCCAATTCGGCAACAAAGTAAGCTCTTATCACATAATTGTTTAAAAATCATATAAATTTTATTTTTTTAATAATAAATTCAGTTTTTGGGTTATCATATATTTTATATTTTCATCTCACATAATTGGGACTAGCATTTAAATTAAAATATAATGAATATGTATTTAACTGAAAAGATACTGGAGTATTTTAACCCACTAAAGTAATTTATGGAACTTACTTTTTAATTAATTATTTTAATATTACATTTCATATTTATAAAGTGATTTACTGGTTAAGAACTTGAGGTTCATCTACCAATAAAGCTAAAAGACATTAAAAATTAGAAGTAATTAATCTAAATAGATCACATATCTTATAATTTGAAGCAAAACAATTAACAAATCTAAAATATATTCTGATAAAGAAAAGGTGCAATCAGGAATTTCTATCAGTTGTCAACATTCCATAGTTACTCGCGCATTGCTTGACCACTGGAATTTAATTTAATATACTTAAAAGAGCTTTAAAATAGAGACTGAATCAGCACAAGATTTTTTTTTTTTTTTGGTCTCAGGTCTCAATATTGGAATTTGAGCTCTCGGCCACCTGTATTTATAAAAGGGAAAAGAGCATTCTCTATTTCAAACAGTAAATTTCTTCCCTTCCTCTTTGCTTAACTGGACGTCTCTGGTTCTGTCGGTTGCATCACTAGTACGGCTTCTATAGTTCTATCTGACAGCTGAGAATCTAGGATGGGTTTGTATAAGAAAGGATCATGTTCTCTTTGCTCGGCTCAAGCTCTGTGCTTGGTGTTTGTGCTCTCTTTTATTTTTCACGGTACGTTTACTTGTTCTACCTTCAGTTATTTCCGAGTTTTAACTTTTGACTGTGAAATTAGACCTCCCGAAGTGGTAAGAAAGTAAATTTTTGCATGTCCTTTTAAGAGGTCAATGGGTTCAGATGCCCTCTTTGTCCCTTGTCCTTCTACCATGAATTAATTAGTGCATCTTCTTTAGTTTGAAACTCTCTCAAATGCTTTAGTTTAGTATAGTAAACTTGAATATGAAGAATCTCTGCTCACGTTTTATTTGTTTTCTTTGGTTAGAGTAGCTAGTAAGATATTTTGAATCTTGCCATGAATATGCAAACTTGAATATGCAGCTGATGTTGTCTTTTGATTGTGCCAATTTAATCTTCGGTTTAGCGAGTCAATTTTGTAATTTGTACTGATTAATATGTCTGGTTACTTGTTTTTATTTTTTGAGATGTACTCACAGGTATGTAATTTTAATGCAGAAATAGATGGAGTAGTTATAGACAATCTCAATCTACAAGCAATATCACGGAAGCTTATTACAAACAGTAAGATTCAACTACCATAAGTTACCAGTTCCCTTGCAAATTAATTGCCTAAAATGGTACCGCAACCAGGTACTAGGAAGTAAAATAGAACAATAATTA
Source organism: Carex littledalei (assembly GCA_011114355.1). Taxonomy (NCBI): domain Eukaryota; kingdom Viridiplantae; phylum Streptophyta; class Magnoliopsida; order Poales; family Cyperaceae; genus Carex; species Carex littledalei. The sequence continues at coordinate 7,898,804 of CM022096.1, read as the reverse complement.
TCCCAAAATGTGTGAACTAGTATAGGATAAAAATTCCATATATAAGACATAAAAATACACCCGCAACAAAACAGTCATTCATTGTTGCAACCAACTAAACAAAACATTCTCTAAGATACCAATTAAGATGAGAACCAGCCATTTAGTCTAATGACAAAGGCACATGTCTCTTGTGTGAGAGAGGTCATTGGTTCGGGAAATCCTTTGTTACAAAGGTTGAAATAAAGAGTTTTGAGTGGTTTGACCCCCATTACTCATTTCAAAAAATATTAACACTATTTAATCAAAATCTGGTCCAAACCCATCTTCTGCCTTGTGAAGCTGAAATATCTGCACTTGTTCTCCCTCCTCTACATGCATGATAAGAATTTTATTGAACTTTTGATTAAATTGTCGGTCATGGCTGAAACTTGACAATAATAGTAATAAAACTTCCCTTATAGGTATCCTAGGTAGCGAAGAAGGAAGTGCAATTCATGAAAAGAATGGAAAACGGTTGGCCCGTATGGGGATAGACACATGTTCGAAGGATGATGTGATGGTCTACCAGGGTGCCACAGCCCCACTCCCGAATGGAATACCGACATACACAGTACAGATACTCAACACATGTATGTCGGGTTGTGTTGTGTCAAACATTCATCTTTCTTGCGGGTGGTTCAGCTCTGCCCGCCTCATCAATCCTAGCGTGTTTCGTCGTCTAAGGTACAATCGTGATTTTGTTACTATTTTGTTGTTTAGCGCTAATTTCTCGTTGATATGAAAAGGCTAATGGCTTTGTTTGTACTGTTTTTTGTAGGTACGATGACTGTCTAGTTAATAACGGTGGTCCTCTTAGTCCAGGCCAAAGTCTCTCCTTCCAGTATGCCAATACATACCAATATCAGTTAGATGTGTCTTCTGTTGTATGCAACTAGTAATTGTAAAATATCTGATTAATAATATCAGTAGGCCTTTGTCACTTCTGGAATGAATTATATTTTGCACCATCACTGACTTTTACTATCTTGGAAACTTCACTTTAGTAATTAATTATATATCTGTTTCCAAAATACCAATTTAAAATGGAGGTGCAAAATATAATTTTCTTTTAGATTTGATCCTTTTGTAATATTGGAGTTTAAGATTGAACCTGGAAGTGTTTCATATATTTTTGACTTTGCTGTGCAATTTGTCTGATGCATTGTTCAGTAAGGAGGCCCCATTTTGCTATTGAATAATGAAAAGAAAGAAAGTAAGAAAATGGACATCCCTATTTTATTGGAGAATCATGTTGTGGTAAAATGTCAAGTATTTTAATTGCCCGGTTGAATGAAAGCTTCTTATATTTCAGTCAGTGTTATTAAAATTGGACCGGACCGGACCGGGTGGTTCAACCGGAAAAAAGCAGACCCGGTCCCCGGATACCATTCCTGTTTGGTTCTCTAAAGGGACTGTGTATACAAATGAACCGAGTAAAACCGGTTAACTGACCGGTTTTTCATAAAAAAAACACTAAAACGTTCAGCTCAAAAACCCGGATTTTATCTACTTTTATTCTTTCGTTGTTTGATTGATTTGATTCAGAAGTGCTTCACCTAGATCCCCACGCTCGTCAGTGGCTTCTCCAACCTCGATTCCGTGGTTTGATTCAGAAGGGCTTCCTTGTTCGACTGGTTTCATTCCTTGTTTGATTGGTTTGAATGCTCGTCATTTTGTCTGTGCCCCTTTTTGGTTAAAAAGGCCGTCTATTGTCTGTGCCCCTTGATCGATTGGTTTTATTGGAGTGAGAATTTTGGGAGATTTTGATGGGTATTTGTGGTTAATTGGATTGGATTGGGTGTAGGAAGAAGATCCGAAAGGTAGAAATTGGTTTTCAAGTTAGAAATTATCAATCCTTAGTTTCACTGGCTTTAATCATGGTAAATTATAATTTATTCTTATGTATTGGAAGTTTATTGAATTTGATTGATAATCTGCCTGCTTTTAATCATGGATATCACGGGATGTGCTTTTGCTGAATTTTGTGCTTGTACTTTGATTTCCTTCTTAACCCGATTCAGGGTTTTGTTGTTCATACTCCTCTGTTAATGGGTAATGACGACCTTGATTGAATGGTTCCTTTTAAAATGAGTAAGAAAGGATTTCTAATAGCTAGTAGTAATGAATCTTTTGATGTATATGTCTATTTCTCCTTGATCCTTAATGAGTTTAAACCCAACTGTAGTTAACCCTCATTTTTTTTTTCTCAATTTGCTAACTTTTCTGGTTCGAGTTGTGTAATCCCACAAAAAGAGCTTTCATATCATAATCAATTAAAAAAAACTCTGTATCAGTACTACTTTACCTCTATTTAAGCATTGATTCTTTCAGTTTGACTTTCATATTATAAATTATAATTGCTTAAAAAAACCAGTAATTGAACTGATTGACCTACCGGTCTAACCAGTGAACCGTTGACCCGAAGTTTTACTGAGTCAATATCCGGTCCGGTTCTGATAACATTGATTTATGTTCATTTTAAAGAAATGGCAAACATTATACTTCTAATTTAATCAAAGGTTTAAATAGCGTTTATCGCTTCATAGCGGAACGGCTAAAAGAATAGCGCTATGCCACTATTGCACTGCTATAGCACGCTATAGTGCTGATAAGAGCCATAGCTTTTGTGACCCGAAAACTCTATAGCGTGCTATTTAGAACCCTCAATTTAATTTAATTGATGTTAGAATTTCTCTTGTAATATATCTCCTCAATAACTAAATTCAGTACTAGCTCTTTACCTGAATTAACCTTTTTAACTTGTTTACTTGGAACCAATAGTTTTTTTTTTTGTGTGGACAAACAAGAAACCAATAGTTCAGAAAGGTCTCAACATTATCCTGTCTGATTCGATGATTACACTGTCCAATTTGCCCACAAGTGAACTTAATTTGGGACCTCAACACAAAATGTCAAAAACAGGCTTAGAATAAAGAAAATCTTATGACGTACACACAATAATACTGTGAAGCCCTTGAATCATAAACGAGATTCCACAAATACTAGAATATCAATCTTCAGTATATACTATTACACATTCACAAGCAATTTCAAACATATAGTACATACCGTTACACAAGAACTATATCTGAAAATGGAAAATACACCTTTATGACAAATCTACTCATATTTTATTTATTATTACATACATATTTTGAACACATCAAGCTAATTGAGCCACAATATCCTGAAATTTCTTCATTGATGAGCTAGGAAGACCCATGACAACCACAATGCTTTTGCTATCCTTTGCTTGAGGTAGAAACACCACAACCTCCTTTTTCTGGCAACTCAGCAGAGACTGAGTAAAACGCATCACCCCAGCCGAAGTCTGATGAGTTGAACCCTAGTCGGGTCCAGGATGTGACCAGTAGGGTTGCAGCTAATGAAGCAGTGGCACGTGTGATCTCTATATAGTCAATTGCAGATCTGATGAATGCGTCATGCGTCATTTCTATTGCTTCTTGGATCTGTCGAACAGCAGATGAGAGTGGCTTATTGACCAACTCTTCCGCCCTGCACATAGGTTGAAAATCACTTGGAGCGAAAAACATGGGAATATCTTAGAAATCAAGCATGTAAAACGCAAGAAATAGCCATACCTGCACATGCAACATGCCAGCACGATAGCATTACCCCAGAATCCCTTAGGAAGCGGCGGTTTGACGCGACTCCGCCCATCTATTGAAAATAACAGCTTGGTTTGCTGATCTGGACTCATTTGCAAAGCCTGAGTCCTTGCACTCCAGATAAAGGCTGTCAATGCAACAAAACTTGTACAATTTTCAACTATGCCATCCTCCATGACAATTTGCTTGAGCCGGCTGAGCAACTTTTCATCAAAGGTAAAAGCATTGTATTCAATAGGCTCTTTCTTGTACAGCCCTGCAATATCGGAAATGTCCTCAATTTCTGTGAACTCATGGTGTGCGAACTCGATCTTCGGTGGTTGTCTGGCCTTCTGGATCGAGCGTTCGATAAAAGGAGATATTGACAATGGGAGCCCTCTGGCTGTCTCGGCCCACGAGTGCAAAAATTGAACAGCTGATATCCCGTCGGACATGCAGTGGTTTACTGCCAGGCCTACAGAGAATCCTCCACATTTGAACCTGGTTATCTGCATTGGCCATAGGGGTAGTCACTTGGTTAACCAAGCTTCAAATTGAGTGCTATTAGATCAAAAATTGATTCAGTAGGTAAAAAGTAGTCTTAAGGGTATAGGACTCAAAATACTTCATTAGATTAAAGAGTCCATATCTGATCAGATGTTTGCATCGAGATCCCATTTGAATACATGGCGAAATCGAGAATCGACTAGGATTTGTAATCGCTTAATTATCTGAAGAATGCCAACTTTGGATCCAGTATGGTTGTGGCCAGACAATCAAAGGCTGTTACATATTTGCATTTTTCTTTTGACATAAAAGTTCAGCAACTACTTTTTTGGAAAAAGTTTAAATAATCCTCCAAAATTGTAGCAAAGTTTTTCAAATATCCTCTTTAGTGTTAGAGCTAAAGGAAAATCCTCTTGCCTTTCCTAAATTGTTGCATCATTCATATGTACATTGTACTCCCTCCCTTCTTTTGTCCAAAATAAATGTTTTTGGTGACCAATTAAAGAGGCCGAAATTAGTACCACACATGAAAACCCCCAACTTGCAATCATACCTTTTCTTCTTCTGCGAATTAATTTTCATTTTTTTTCAGGACTTTCGTAAAAGTAATTATTGGCTCAGCAGCTTTGACAAACAACGTCATAGTTAGATATAAGTTTAATTTGATGTGGTGAATTTTAATATAGTAGTAGATTTGTTATTGATGTAAGAGTACAAGTAGTATTTATTTCAAATAAAAGAAAAAGAATGAAAGTAGCTAGCATTGATATATGTTAGTTGAAATCATAAACCTAGGTACAAAACAGTTAGGGAGTTGAAAGCAGTATTTACAATGCCATGTGCAACTCAATATTAATTTGTTTTACCGTTAAACAACATTTTTCTTTTACAGCATTATTCTTTTATCCGTTTACTCTACTGGTATTGAATAAGACGAATACGAGTAAGAATACTTTTTATTACCATAACGAGTAAAGGTACATGTGAAAGAAAAATTCGGTAACTTATCAGATAAAAATATATGTAAGAATTTTTTTTTTGCATAACCGTTATCATATATGGTAATGAATAAGGATAAAATGATATATAATTTTTTATTCGTACATATAACTATATAATTTGTATTATTATAATGTGATTGATTTATAAAAATTTTATGTAGTACTTTAATTATTATTTTATGACAAAATTGATTTACACATTATTTCATATAATTTTATTAATTAGTATTTTTTTTACATAATGTGATTAATAATTGCAAAATTATATATTACGTACATAATATGTTTAATAGAATATTTTATTTATTTATTATAATTTTGGGTTAAAGAATATTATACAAAATGTCTCCATACCGTCCAGAGTCAGGACCTCGCTCAGTACATTTATATTTTAATGCTAACTCGAAAAATACACGCTTGAGAAGCAAAAAAAAAAAAAAAAATACACGCTCTCTGGATAGAGTTTATCCTTCTCGCTACATATATATCTTATATTTTTCTAATATATATAAGAAGTACACTGACACCAATAATCATGATTAAGTTGTTTTCATTGTTTCATTCTTATATTGGGCATCAATTTAAAACTGTTATTAGCCTGTCAATTTTAGTCCTGGAGTAAATTTGATCCAAATAAAATGGGATTGATGATTGTGGCATTGAGCTACCCTCTGTAAAGGTAATGGACTCGGACAATTTAACCACAAACTCCCCTTTTTTGGGGCTTAATTTATGCTCCATTTCAATTTTTAGGAAAATTATCAAATTTCTCTTATGATGGTCTTTTTCAGTGTTTATGTTTTGTTATCTTACTTCTGGGCTCTGGCGTATATTTTGGAAATTGAGCATTTCTTTAGTCAAAATTTTATTTAAAAAAAAATTACCAGGACTTAACATATGAAGCAGCGTACTTTAACTTTTGTAAAGGTTCTAATTAATTAAAGCACTATAGAACAATAAATTCTTCTCGGTTGGGTCTGCATGCATGGTTAATGCGTTTCTCTGACCTATATTATTTAAGTGGAATTGCACCTATATCCCTCAAAAACTTCAAAATTGAGCATTTCTCCCTCCAAAGTTTGAAATTACGTATTTCCCCTCTAAACTCTAAAAACTCACAAATTTACCCATTTTATTGTCTTTTATATTAAAACTCATTCTAAATTCATAAAATACCGATTATACCCTTTATTAAAAATATAAAATGTTCATCATACTCAAATTTGAATCTGAAGGGTTCATCTACTGTCCGAACTGCTTTAAGATATGTGCACGCTAGATCAGCACGAATCTTGAAGCGAACACACGAATATTGAAGTGACGTGCATATATCTTAATGCGATGCTCGCGGATCAAAATTGCTTTAAAATTTGTGCGCACTAGATCAGCACGAATCTTAAAGCAAACACACATATATTGAAGCTACACGCACAGATCTTAATGCGATGTGTGTGGATCGGACGGTAGAGGAACTCTTCATATTCAAATTTGAGTATGATGGACTTTTTATGCTTTTAATAAGGGTAAAATGGGTATTCTATAAATTTAGAATGAGTTTTAATATAAAACAATAAAAGGGGTAAATTTGTGAGTTTTTGAAATTTAAAGGGAAAATACTAATTTTAAAGTTTAGAGGGAGAAATATGTAATTTTGAAGTTTTTGAAAGGTATACGTGAAATTCCCCCTTAAATAGCCCCTTAAATAGATGTGGATTAAAGAAGACTAGAAGAGTCCAGAAGAAGTGATCAGAAGAGGCAAAATTTTATTTTCTGGCACTGATCAGCAAACTTCATTAATTATTTAATATTTTACTGGACCATCCTTTGAGTGATAGTCGGAGCCATCAGAAGAAGTGTATTACGACAAAAAAAAATGTGTAAAAATGGGACAAAATGTGTGTATGTAATTTGGGACCATGAATTTGGGATTTGGAAGCTATTTAAAGCGAAATAAAAACATACTATCTTCTTTAAAAATAATTTTGCACATAACATATTTTTTATTATTTCAAGCAGAAACTGACTATTAAGATGTTCAGAAATTCTATGCATAAGAAAATTGAGATTTTCTTTACCTGAACACTGAGAAGTGGCATCTCCAAAATGTTCTTAGCCGTTGGATCAACATAGATAAGCTCTCCAAACTTGTCTGGATCAGGAATAGACATGACACCTAACGCCGCCAGTTCACAATCTGTCTCCGCCTCCACAAACGGCACGCCATGTCCGTCATTTTTCACGATTAGTTTCCCCTCTTGGCTTATTGTCAGACTACCAGCATATGGGTAGTAATGCACCAAAACCTTAGATAACGACTCTTTCAAAACAGAAAATATGCCATCACAGCTTTTTTCTGTTGGTTTGTAGAGGTGTACAGTTTTCATGATCACAGCAATGTTTTGATCGAGGTTGGAGAGGTAGTAGTACTCGTCTGAATTTGTGTCGTCGACTGGGTGTATGATTGCTGGTACCGATCGGTTTACTTTTACCGTACCGGGAGTCGAATTGCCATTTATGCTTGCCTTACCCATTTATGTATTTGTTTCCTGTTCAAGAGTTGAATACAATTCAATATTATCAGAGAAAAAATAATACTATTATAATAAAAATATTGAATACCGAGGAGGTGTCATATTATTATGCAAATTCCTTGAACCCTCTCTATAAGTACAATAAGGCAAAAAATATTAGTAATAATGATGTATGGTGATGATCATTTTATGCAAGTTGACATAATAAACGCTCATGTTTGAAAGTGATGGTTAGATATATGTCTCTAATTAGAACCAAATGCAGAGGCACCTGAAGCCCAAGCAATGAGCAAAAAGAAAGCAGGTTGAATGGTTAACAGAAAAGGTAACAAATGTGAAATTTCAAATAATGTTTACAAGAAGAGCTAAGCCACTATTTTTGAGAAAGAGTTACCTTGATATATATTTCCAGACAAGGCTCTTTTGTTGCTTATTTCCTTTGTTGTATGCGGCAGCTCTTGAGTCCTATGTATCTTATATAGTACCTGATGGAATCTATGTACCTATCTCTTTCTAGTTTCTACCCTTCTAGTCAAAGGATGGTGAAATGGAGGAACTTGAAAAAAGAGAGGAAAAGTGGATATATTGAGCGTTCCAGTGTGCAATTGGTGTGAATGCAATTTGGATTCATAAATGCAATGTTAGTAGGCGTTAGTGTGTTGCAATCTCTGCCGAGTGAGGCTATGGTGCTATGCATAGCACCAATGGCTAGTGTACTACGGCTCAATATGGTACTTTTTAAAATTCTAACGGTCGATCCGAACCGTTCAATGTGATATCCATATGAATATGTACTTACAAACTAAATTTTACATTTTTTTGAATTTTTTTACTATTTTTTTAGATAGGTAGAAAAATCAGTGTTTTCTGAAAATTCTGGACCATCAAAATTCTACATATCTAAAAAAATAGTAAAAAAATTCGAAAAAATATAAAATTTAGTTTGCAAGTACATATTCATATGGTTATCACATTGAACGGTTCGGATCGACCATTAGGATTTTAAAAAGTACCATATTGAGCCGTAGTACACTAGCCATCCGTGCTATGCATAGCACCATAGCCTCACTCATCTCTGCCTACCTTAAATAATTTGGATTGCATAAGTGGAGCTTTCTTTGTTTTTCTTCTTCTGCATAGTGTGTGTGTTAGACGAATTCATGCCATAGATTTTTTATAAGTCGTTTTGGGATTTACAAGGCATGAATTTAATTAATTAGAGCTCATAACTACTGCAACTGCCTCTGGTTCCATTTTTTGGTTCTCTTAATCAGTGGCAGATACAATCAAGGAATATGAGGTCAATCGGTTATGCATAATTTATTCATTATTTTAAGTATATATTATAGAGAAATAGAATTCACCTCAAAATTTTAATATAACAAATTAAAATAATAATGTGTAGTTCATAGATTTACAATTGACCTACATTTAATTTTTTTTTACCCCGCCTAGTTTCTGTAGCTTGTAATTTTCAGAAAATTTAACTGCCATAGTTAGATGTTGGCCAAGACGATTCAGTTTCACAATTTCACTTCCTAATGATCAAGAGTTTTCATATTTTATTCCTTCGGTAATTTATTTTAGGAGTTACTCGTCATCGTAGCTAGAGTGGGAAAAATGGCTCGGCGGAGCCGGCTCTGTCACAGAACGACACAGTTACAGCACGGAACCGGCACGACACATGTGACTATTATGTGTTATGACTCGTATGTCGCGTGCCATGATCATTAGCGTGCGTGATCATTATTTGAATTTGGCACGGCATGTTACGCGAAAAATTTGGTCACAACACATGGTCACGCGAGTCACGTGTATTATGACCATTAGATGTTGATCAAATGGTGAATTTTGAATAAACTAACCTAAATTATGAAAAAAATAGTTAAACGTAACCAGTCAGGTTTGGACACGGTACGTTTAGGCACGGCGTGACTCGATCACCTTCGACATTTTGGTCACGGCACGGCACGACACGTGTGACTGTTCACTTATTCACAAATGCTGTATTTGATATTTTTATATTTAAAAAAAGGCAAATTCTTCTATGGACATAAGGACCTATTTGTAAAATGAGCATATTTTCATTTTCAAAGTTCAAACAGTCGATCCGACCGTTCAACATTATCTCCGTATTAAAATGTACTTGTTGGTCAAATTTTACATTTTTTTGAATTTTTTTAAGTAGATATGTCTTAGCAAAATCTGATGAACATCACTGCTTGAATAATTAAGTAGCGTTCAGTGCGTTTTGAAGGGGTACTATCAGCATCGGAGCTAGATTTTTGAATTATGGGGAGCAATTATATAAAAAAATTCTACCGAAAATGAGAAGCAATATTACCGTATAATGACATTTCACTCCAAATTATATAAAAATCATACATAAATATATAAAAAATTTAAACCCCATTGCATTTTCTTCAGTCCGCCTCTGAGTACTATTGAAGGGTTTTGAATGTATCAAACTTGAAAACCATATTTGCACAATTGGAGCTTATATCAAGGAATATATAACTTTTAATGTGTATTCTGCATGTATATGAGTAAAGCATTTTAGGGAGAGACAAATTAACTCCGGCAATGGTCATCAAAATATTTAAAAATAGGTCAAAACATAACAAATTAATTAACAAATCTATACTTTACGAGTCCTTTTTTAATTTCATTATTGTTTAATGAGCTATGTCACTCAAGGAAGAGGTACCTGTCATGAACAATCCAGTGCATAAATTAATTAACTTGTCCATAATAATGGCTGCTCATAAATAAAAGGGTAAATTATTTCTAAACCCTTTTAAAATTACTCTTATTTCGAATATTTTGTCAAAACTTTGAAATATGTAATTATTTCATCCAAATGTAAAACTCCTTTGTATTTTCCCAATTAATTAATGAAAAACATCTTATCTAATTAATTATTAATCTTCTTACTATTTCTTCTAAAAAAAATCTTCTTACTAAAAGTTAAGAGTACCCTTTACTCTTCTTAATAAACCAAACGAATTGAAGGCACGAGGATTGTCCCACCGTTTTAAAAGTATCTAGAGTTTTTTTATAGAGGTTCACCAACTACTTCGGGAGTACCTTTATTGGTATTATTGATATTATTATTAAAATGGGAGAGTTCAATGCCTCAACGTGCGTCCATTCTTTATTTTTATTTTTAAAGCTCAATGAGTCGATCCGAACTGGTTATGATTTTCATATTAAAATGTGTTTGGAGATCAAATTTATATTTTTTTGAAAACTTTTAACTATTTTTGTAGATACGTAGGTACAAAATTACAGTTTTTGGATAATTTCAAAATAATAATTGTGTAGCTATCTAAATAAATAGTTATTTTTTTCAGAAACAGTGTTTTTATCTATCTATAAAAATAGTTAAAATTTCCAAAAATATTAAATTTGGTCTCTAAATACATTTTAATATGAAGATCATGTTGAGTGGTTCGTATTGACTGTTTCAACTTGAAAATAGAGAAAACGGATGTAATTAAGACACAATGTGAGCCATGAAAGATCTGAGGTATTTGAACCCTCTTATTATTATTGTTGTTGTAAGGCTATTGTACTTTGCAATGCGTACATTGATTTGTGCTATGAATTTGCATCTTTATTTTAATTCAAATAGTCAATTAGAACAATTTAACATAATATCGATATAAAATTGTACTTGCATACTTAATTTTATATTTTTCAAAATTCTTTACTATTTTTCACAAAGGTAGAATATCACTACTTTCAAATGGTCCATAATCTTTAGATTAAATCATTTTCTATCAATCTAAAAAGGTAGTAAATTCTTTTTTGAAAAATGTGAAATTTAATATCCAATTATATATTCATATGAAAATCGGCTGAATAGCTCAGATTGATAATTTGAATTTTAAAAACAAAAATATGAATTCATAGTACAAATATACTTACGCATTGCAAAGTACCACAATCTCACTCTTGTTGGAATGAGGCTATGGTACTTTTATATTATTAATTCATATTTTCATTTTTAAAGTCCAAACAGTTGATCGAGACCGTTCAAATGATTTTCATATGAAAATTTACTTGAAAAAAAAACAAATTTTATATTTTTAAAATTTGTTTATTATTTTTTAAAATAAGTAAAAAATTATCTAATATAAAAAATTTGGATCATCCAAAAATAGTAATTTTTAATATATCTAAAACTTAAAAAAAAAGTAAAAATCTAGTCTTGGACTACATATTCATAAAGAAATTATATTGAGAAGTTCAGATAACTGTTTAAATTTCAAAAATATAAATATAAATTTACAGTACGAACCGATCTGCGCTCTCGTTGATATATTATTATTATTTGCTTCCATAGTTCCATGCCACTACTCCGGATTACAGCATGGAGGGCCTTCGTAGTTTTATCTTTTATACAATTTTATTTTGTCATTTTCTGTTTCTTGGTTTCTGGAAATTCCTCATGCAACTTGGTAGTAAATAGAATGCTTTCAATGATATGCTTATGGATTTTAATTGCAAGATAATACAAATAAATGAATAAGAGAATTGAGCACATGATACAGAAATGCAATGTTTCAACGTGTCTCTTTGCCTGTTAAAATAAATAGTTAAAAAAAAGAATCGCAATACCCTAACTTGTCTGTTTCCCATCTTAAAAAAAAAAATAGAATTCTATAATACTAAAATTGTTAGGAAATCTTTCAATTTTTTTGGTGCTATTAACACACTCTGTTCTTTCAATTGGAGTTGAATTCCCCCCCAATTCTTATAAGAATATGATAACAAATTGAATGCAAATTCCAAATTAAAACTGGTAGTGAGATTGTGACTCAGCTGTTAAATGCAGTGTCAACAATTAATTGGAAAATATCAATGTGATTAATTGACAATAACATAAATATTTAGTTAAAAATTAATTATTAAATGGATTATATTTTATTCATTAATTAAGAAGAGAGAAAATAAGAAAGAATTTTAAACTTAGATGGTAAATAAGTTACATCGAAGTATCGATGAAGAAGTTGGAACTAAGAGATTTTTATATATGCAGGAGTAATCTATTTTAAAAAATAGAGAGGCGATAACTGCACTCTAGATTTTATATTCGATCAAATCTTCCAACTAGTGATTTTTGACTTGGAACCATCTTTTAAAAAATTGTTAGTGTATTTATAGCTGGCGCTAGTTGGTGCGTGCAAGTCTAATATTTATACATAAAATATCATGTCTTATATATAACATACCGAATCTTTATAAATAAAAGACATATCAACTCTTTATGAAGACTGGATTTCTGACACTAGTTGTGCCTTAAATTGAATTGAAATATTTCATAAATACTCTATACAAAAAGTACGAGTAGCTAGTATAAAATATTAAAAAATTCATTGATTTTAAACTTGTATTTAGCAATAAGACTTTATATTTAGCATAACAAGTCTTTTAAAAAATCAAAATGCAAGTCTTTGAAATGTTCAAAGTGCAGTCTTTGTACCTTAGCATATCAAATCTTTATACCTAGCATATCAAGTTTTTATACACAACAAGAAAAACATGAAAGCTAATATAACCCAAAAGAAATTCATCATGGATCTCATTTGAAGAGAAATCGAGTACAAAACATTCATAGTTTTAAAATTGCAAGATTCCTATAGATCGTCGGAAAAATAAATGAGATTGAATGAAGGAGAAAAACAAGATAAAAATGGATGATGTTATAAACCAAATTTAATATGGTTTATGTGGATGTTCATTCATCTTCATCTCCCCACTACTCATTTATTTCTACTACTCCCACTACCCATTTATTTGTGGAATTAATTTATATGACTTTTCATGTATAATTTCTAGTCTATAAATAAAGACTTTATAAATAGGTATGAGATATATAAAAAGACATGCAAAAGAAGAGAATAAAAATTATGCTATTCCTCTCTCTATATTTCTCTTGTTCTTTATTTTACTTTTGTTGCAACTTTATTCAATTTTACAACACGTTATCAGCACGACTTGCTCGGAAGAAGTTGCAAAGTTATTCTGTAAGTAAAATGTATGATTGATTATTATATCTTTTATTAATTTCAATTTCATTTAATTTTTTTGTTATATTTTGTTGATATAAGAATCATTCTCCGAAGTGAATGATGAAATAATAACCTGAAGTTATTATTTAAAACTAAAAGTTTATCAAGAACCCAAAGTTCTTATTACCCGAAAATAATAATAAGAAAAATAACCTGAAGTTATTATTAGAATTGTTTAGAACCTGAAGTTCTATTAAAAATTTTAGTATAAAATCAATATAATAACCAGCAGTTATTATAGGTCACTAGATGAAAAATAACCTGAAGTTATTCCCAATTAAATTTTCCAATTGTGCAGTCAAACAATTTAATAACCAGAAGTTATTAAATAAATATTTTATTACAACCTAAAGTTATAATATTAACCATAAGTTATTAGTACATTTAACTTTATTTACTTTATTTATTTAATCATTCATTTTACTTATTCATTTATTTATTTATCTCTCTTTTCATTTATCATAACCTGAAGTTATCATATTTATTAATTATATAATGTATCGTCTTCCTTAGTCGATAACCAGAAGTTATGGTATTAATAATCTCAAATTATTAATACGTATCTATCTTGTAAGATATATGGCAGATCTCACAAAGCTTGAATTTATCTCCTTTTTCATTTATCATAACTCGAAGTTATGGTATTAATAATATGAAATTATATTTTGTTATAAATATGTATTAATAGAAATGAGAAAGAAAAATATCCCAAAGATGTTTGTTATAGATGTGAGATGGTAAATCATTGGTCATGTACCTGTTGTACGCTCACTTAATAAAAATGGAAAAATTATGGAAACTTTTACTGAAAATGACCCCAAAAATGAATGTCATTTTGGATACATATCTGGATGTATCAGATTTCTTTCATAATGCGAATGAAGAGATAGATACTTTTACTAAGATAAAATGTAGAAGTTTATGTTTAATAAAGTTTAGTTTACATTTCAATTTTTATATTATATGCAAATAAAATTAATGAATAAAAGTAGTTTATTTAATTCTTTTATTTTAAAGGAAAATGACTGACACAATGAAAAGTAAAGAAGATCCATGTCTAGCAGACAGCGGAACAATAAATACCATAATGAAAAACAAGAATATTTTTCACAATTGCATCTTGGTGAAACTAATATCCACATTATATCTGGAACAAGTAATTTAATAGAAAGCTCCGGAAGAGCTTATAGTTTGTTATCTAAAAGAACAAAATTAATAATAGATGATGCATTATATTCGAGTAGATCCAGAAAAATCTACTAAGTTTTAAAGATATTCGAAAGAATGGGTATTATATTGAAATTATGAATAACAGAAATTGTTAATATCTTCATATCACATCTATTAAAAATGGACAGAAAATCATAATGGAAAAGATACAAGTATTGCTTCCGGATTATATGGTATTTATATGGATACAATAGAATCAAATATGATTACTAACAAGAAGTTAGTTGATCCAAAATTATTTATATTGTGGCATAACAGATTGGGTCATCCAGAAAATATAATGATGAGGAGAATAATTGAAAGTGAAAATGGGCATCCCAAAGGACCAAAAATCATATTATCAAAAGAATTGACATGTGAAACATGCTCTCTTGGAAAACTAATTACTAGACCATATCCAATAAAGTTGGACTTGAAGCTCCTTCATTTTTAGAACAAATTTAAAGAGATATATGTGGGCCTATTACACCAATATGAGGACCACTTAAATATTTTATAATATTAATTTATGCATCAACACGTTGGTCACATGTGTCACACCCCCGATTCGGAGGTGCGACAGTTCCTACCGCGTACCTTTTACCATTCAATTTACGCAACAAAAGTCATGGATCTTTTTATGCATTGCCAATAGCATCCATTATTTGCACCACATCCCAATATATTTACAAGAATTATTTGACCATTTATAGTGGATGATGCTAGAGATATATTCTCTGCATCTGTCAAATATAATAAACCCAAATCCCATACCTTTAGGAGGCCCTGCTGTCAATTATAACCCCAAAAGCGTTTCTCTGTCTTCATCTAACAAACCTGTGAATCCCACAAGGAGAAACGCGTGAGAAATAATAAATTATTTCTCAGTGCTAATTGCCACTGAGGTTATTTGATTTGAAGGAAATCCATATTCAGAATGAAATCTCCGCACAAGAAACTAACAGTTCATTTCATAATAACGAATGCAAATGCTCAATAACAGTATCCAATTGAACACAACAATTACATAAATAATCAGAACTCTAAGAATCTTATCAGAATAAATGGTTTGGATCAAAATCTTTTAAACCATAAAGTCTGGTAACGTCTGGTTTCTTAACTTTACAATTTCTAGTCTGGTAACACTAACATATACAATAACATGTATATGTCGTGTTATGGCTTATACTGTTCTATCCATCCTGGTAATTTGTTAACAGAAACAATACATAATCAATATCTCAATACTGTCATTATCAGAAAGAAAATCATTGATAAGACAGTTACCACAGTTCATTAGTCTTACAGTCACAATTCATATTTATTCAATATCCTCTATCCAACCGGTACTGGATTCAGTTGGGGCCATTCACCATATGCGCATAAGGGTCCTGGAGTAAAGTCTAGTGGCTAGCTAGACTTTACAATATATTAATCCTTTTTCTCCACTATATGGAGGTTCAAGGATTACAGTATTCAATATTCAATCAATTCAGTCACTGTGGTTTCAATCAATCAAATTTTAATAAGAATCAATCAATCGATAAACAATACAACATGACAGTCAATAGACTTACCTGTAATTCAGTTTCAATTGTATTGGGCTATGCATATGATGCAACAGTTCAATCAATGCAGTCAATCAAATATTCAAAATGCACAGCGAGTTACGATTTAATTCCTAGTCATGAATCTCAGACTAATCCAATAACCGCGCACCTGATATCGTAGGGCAACAAGTGAGGTCCGCTAACAATCTGTTCTTCCTTATCATTTTGTCTCATCAGTCTTTATTATAATTATGCCTACGTTAACAATAATATACACATTCAATATTTATGTTTAGTTTCAATGTCATATAATTAGACACTTCTATAAGACTAGGTTCAGTTATTAAATCATTATGTTACTTCCTTAATCATTTCTAATTCAATACAATTTCAATCCAATTAGTCCAAAATCTGACAATCCTGTCCATATGTCCAAACAATTAAGGTCCAAGTTCAACAATCCATATTCAGACCAAGTCACGGTTATTTTCATTGTCTATTAAATCTTCTCAAATATTTAGAGCCTTATAGATTAACAAGTCCATCTATTCTTTCTTAATTTATTATTCAGCCTATAATCCAAATCAATTCCCATTCATCAACTTTCGGCCATATTGTTCATTTTAAAATTTTAACCCCTCTAACAAGGCAATATTACCAAACATAGAAATATATCGAACTAAACCTTCCATTTTATACATCTTTTACAATAAAGTCCTTGAAAGTTTAACTAGTATAACAATAACATAATATATTGGTAAATTGGTACCAATAGGTACTGATTTTCATATTACATCCATAATACTCAAACTATTTAACAATTCATGGGAAGTTAATAGAACCACAAGAAAAATGAGAATGATATCCGGTACAAGAGAGTTTGAGCTCGGTACCAAAAAGGACATATTATAGGTTGAGTTCTAAGTTGGAAACCAAGAATTCAATCAAATAAACCATCTTCATATTTTTCATTATTCACTTCAGTCCCTTTAACATGATTAATTTACCAATTTAGGAAACTTCACCATTTAGCCCACTAAATAGTGTGAACTCAATTTACAGCAATATAGCACTTGTATGCTCCATTTCTCAAAGGTTATAATTAGAACCCTAATCATGAGAGAGAAAAGCACAATCAAGAGAAATTGAGAAAATTACCCTATAAAACAAGAACCGTATAGAGCTCCATGAGGGAGAGTACCATGGCTAGTGATTCATATATCAAGAGCATGACCAATAATAGAGAGAGAGCGAAAAGAGGGTTTGAGAAATAACTTGAGAAGTAAGAAATACATAGAGCAAGCAGCTCTCTTAATTAGTCACTGAATAACCACGGTGGAACAAGGGGATTTTGCCACGCAAGGAGAGAAGAAGGGAATGGACCTGCCATGTGGGTCCCCATGTGATATTTTCAATTTCAACCTTCAAGTTTCCAAAATTTATTGAGTAGTCCCACGTGCCTTATTAAATTAATTCCATTTTACTATTTAAACCCTTAAGTTTCCAATTTTGTCAATAGCTCCAAAATAACTAAACAATGACTAATAATATTGCAAGATTTCAATTATAAATTTTGTATCCATATGATTTCTATCTCAAACGTTTGAATACTAATTTCTAAATATTTTAGAAATTTCAATTTAGTAACATGCACTTTATATCAGTCAATTTGATACTTCACTTTAAATTTTACCTCTGAAAATAATGAAAAATAAAATCAGATGTTTCGTATATTTCTTTCAATTATTTATTTTATATTTGTATTTTTCATATTGTTACAACATGTGTGTTTGTTAGCAACAATAAATGTTGCATTTGCTAGACTATTAGCTCAAATTATCCAATTGAGAGCCAATTTTTCGGATTATCAAATTAAAATGATCAGGTTTGATAATGCAGGAGAATTTACATTCCAAGTTTTTAATAATTATTGCATGTCTATTGGAATTACAGTAGAACATCCAGTGGTCCATGTTCATATACAAAATGGTTTAGCAGATCGTTACTAAAGAAATCTAGTTTACCATCTTCTGCATGGGGACATACCATATTACATGCTGATGTAGTAATTAGATTAATGCCAACTGCAGATCATAAGTATTCTCCATTACAATTGGTCTCCGGAAGAGAACCAAATTTGTCATATTTAAAGGTATTTGGTTGTGCAATATATGTTCCAATTTCTCCTCCATAACGCACAAAAATAGAACCTCAAAGAAGGTTGAGAATTTTTATTAGTTTTAACTCTCCTTCTATTATTAAATATTTAGAACTATTAACAGGATATGTTTTTTACAGCAAGATTTGCTGATTGTCATTTTAATGAATCAATATTCTCAAATTTAAGAGAAGAAAAACAAAAACTGGATAAACAAGTGACTTGGAATTCATTGTTATCTTATCTTGACTGCCAAAGTGGTCAATGTGAACTCGAAGTTCAAAAGATTATGAATTTGCAAAGAATTGCAAATGAGTTGCGTGATGCATTCACAGAAACAAATAGAGTACTAAAACACATATTCTAGCTATAAATGCAGCTGCTCGAATTGATATTATAAAAATATCTAATGAATCTAATGTACGTAGAAAATGTAGAAGACTACTTGTATCTAAGGATGTAAATCTACATAAAAGGAAAGAGCAGAATAAAACAGTTAGTGCAACTCCAGAAGAGGTTAATAGTAAAACTCCTAAAGAAGTCGATAAAATCCCAGAAGAGGTTCACGGTAAAACTCCTGAAGAAGTCAATAAAACTCTATAAGAGGTTGACGGTAAAACTCCTATAGAAGTCGATAAAACCCCAGAAGAGGCTGACGTAAAACTCTTGAAGAAATCGATAAAACTCTAGAAAAGGTTGATGAAGTTCTAGAAGAAATTTAAATACTAAATGATTATGAGATTTTTATAAATTATGTAATAAATGGTACTATATTGAATAGAAATGAAATACATATTGATGAAATCTTTGTATTGCTATAACAAGCAATGTTATAAACGAAGAAGATAATGTGTCAAAAACTATAGAAGAGTGTAGACACAAAAATGATTGGCCTAAATGGAAAGATGTCGTACAAGCAGAATTAAGACAAACGTCAAGTATTTGGACTTGTAGTCCAAACACCCAAAGATGTTAACCATGTAGTTTACAAATGGGTATTTGTTACATATTCACCTGTAGTGGATCGACAAAACAAAACTCTAACAACAACATCATCAAATCATGCTGAACTGATCGCCTTATACGAGGTGAGTCGAGAATGTGTTTGGTTATGGTCAATGATTCAAAATATTTAAGAAGAATGCGGGTTCCAAAGCATCAAGGAAAATCCTACTCCACTTCATTAAGATAATGCAGCATGCATCGCACAAATCAAAGAATGATATATCAAAGGAGACCGAACTAAACATATTGCGCCGAAGTTCTTTTCGACACATGAACTACAAAAGAAGAGCATAATAGATGTTAGCCAAATCCGATCAATCGATAATTTGGCACACCTATTCACAAAATATTTGCCAACACCAATGAGTTTTTCTTGGTAAGGTTTTTAATGAGGCAGTATAAATGGTCCAGAAGTATCATGTTAATATTGATCCTGAAGTATCATATTAATAGCGTATAATGAAATATGAACATCCAAGAAAAAGTATTATAAACCAAATTTAATATGATTTATGTGGATGTTCATTCATCTTCATCTCCCCACTACTTATTTATTTTCACTACTTATTTACTCCCACTACCCATTTATTTGTGGAATTAATTCATATGACTTTTCATATATAATTTCTAGCCTATAAATATTCATATATAATTTCTAGTCTATAAATAGAGACTTTGTATGTATGAGATATACAAAAAGATATACAAAAGAAGAGAATAAAATTTTGTTATTCCTCTCTATATTTCTCTTGTTATTTATTTTATTTTTGTTGCAACTTTATTCAATTTTACAACATTAATTTTTTTTTTTGGACTTGCGAGCAGATTGAAAGATAGAGGTTCGTGAGCCAGAATGTTTCTCTAAATAATATTATAATAAAATATATATGAATTTACGGAGTGCAATTTTTTTTAAAAATATATATAAACTTACAAAATGGACATTTACTGATAAAGAATTAATTTAAAACTTCTATAATTGTAAAAAATGGCATATAAATTTAAAATCTCAGAAATAAAATAAATATATGCTTTGTACATATCACATACATAAAAGATAATGAAAACTGATAAAGAAAATCATTATTTATCAAATTATATAAAATTTATGATATTTAGATCTAAAGATATTTAAGATATCAATTAATATATAGCATGAAAATTAATACACGATCTGTCTATTTGAAAATAGTATCTCTATAAATTTTATTTATTTAAAATTTCTTACATAATTTGAATCAACGTTTTAAAGACGTTAAGAATCCTTATTTTTTTTTTTTAAATCAAGCGAGACCGCTTAATAACGTAATAAATGGCGGCAGGCTAGAGTTCTTTACCAGTCAATGTTTGGAATTTGAACCACATGTGTGTCTGCACTGATAACGAAAAAGGTCCTCTTTTTCATGTCAAAGATTAGAGAGATTACATCCCAATTTATGTTTTTCCTTAATTGGGCCAGCAAGTCCAACTGAACGGGACCTCAAATATTATAGTTCCCTTCTAATTATGAAAAGTAGTCAAATGGATCTGGAAGAAATAAAAAAAAAAGGGAAAAAAAAGTCTTGTATAACATCATCAGGTGCTCCGAAATTTTTATTGTTGACACAAAAAAAATCAAATTAAATGAATACCATCCTCAGGAGTCTATTTTCAATCATATTAACCACGCCAACTGAGTTCGGGCACCAAATAGGCGGGTGCGCACACTGAGTTGGCGCACCAGGTGCGCGGACTGGGTTGGCGCACCCAGGAAAATCTCCAAACTGCAAATATTAAAATATTATAAATGAATGGAGAATTCTACAGTTTGACTCAAATTGCATTTGACATTTTTGTTTTCTTCTATTAAAATATTATACACATTCCGTATAAATATGTTACAAATATTAGAATATTAAAATATTCAATCAATTTATATAAAAATATTTGAATTTCAACCTGCAACATCAATTCTAACAGTTGCTTAATATTAAAATATTATACATGTTTTATTAAAATATTATAAATGAAAGGAGGATACTAACAGTTGCTTTTTATTTTAGACCGAAATTTCCAAACTGCAAATATTAAAATATTATAAATGAATGGAGGATTCTACCTCAAATTGCATTTGACATTTTTGTTTTCTTCTATTAAAATATTATACACATTCCGTATAAAATATGTTACAAATATTAGAATATTAAAATATTCAATCAATTTATATAAAAATATTTGAATTTCAACCTGCAACATCAATTCTAACAGTTGCTTAATATTATACCCAGTGCGCCAACTCAGTCCGCGCACCTGGTGCGCCAACCCAGTGCGCGCACCCGCCAATTTGGTGCGCGAACCCAGTTGGCGTGGGTGGTAGGATTGAAATTAGGCCCAAACGGGTGGTAATCATTTAATTTCGTTTTTTTAGGATGTCAACTAAAAAAATTTCGGTCAGGTGCCAGCTAACGCGAATTTACATATTTAGCGTCAAGTAAAAAAATTTGGACGAGAGAAAACTAGCGCCATAAAAAAAAAGCTCGAAATAAGTTGCTTGATACTGTTTATGAGTTAAATTAAGGTAGCAATTTCATTTTTTTTTTTACTACGAAGTGAAATGTTAAATCTTGGAATAAGAAAATTCCGATTTGGAAGTTTGGAACAGGGTACGACAAGAAAAAAAAAGAAAAAAGAG
Source organism: Carex littledalei (assembly GCA_011114355.1). Lineage (NCBI taxonomy): Eukaryota > Viridiplantae > Streptophyta > Magnoliopsida > Poales > Cyperaceae > Carex > Carex littledalei. The sequence continues at coordinate 7,876,466 of CM022096.1, read as the reverse complement.
TGAAGCTAGTTTTGTTGTCCATAATAATGGATTCCGAATAGGCCGGCACGGCAGCATCTCATAATAATGGATTCAGTCAGTCTGACACAAAAAAAACAATCAGGTCAACAAAGCCGACCCGACCCGCTAACCCATTTGGTATATTACAACTTCACATTAAATTAAATTTATCTGCAGTTCCAAATTGCGAACAAGTGCTTTCAAATTTATTTGGGCGGCTTGTTGGTATATTTTTCTTTTTCTTTTTATCTCATGGTGGAGCAAATAAATTTTCATAGAATTTTCTCCTTAATTTCATAGAAATAAAATGAAGTACCTAAAATAAGCATTTGAAAATAAGTTGGATTTAACCGACAATTGCTGCATGCTTATCTTATATCAGAAATCAAAGAAACATTAGAAAATCAATCCTCACTTGTATAACAAATAACTTTTCTAGTTTTCCACAAGAAAGATAATCTCACTTGTACAAAACAAAGCCATCGCTATACCTGGAAAAGATAACAAAAGCCCATGTAGCATAGTGGAAAAGATAATCTCACTTGCATAGAGTTCTGTTAACCTCCTTTTGCAAATTGCCAATAAAAAAGCCCATGTAGTATAGTGGACCACTATTATCGGTACGTGTTATTGTGGACTGCTATTACCGCAATATTGGTCGCAGTTGAAGTAGTGCGCTTTTATTCTATAGCTTAGCTTTAAAGGTCCGAAAACACTATAGCACCGCTATAGCTAGTTATTTAGAACACTAGAAAGAACTCTTAGTTGTTGCTTGTGCAAGAGAGGTGTGATTTGAAAAGTATTGGATTTTCTACATGAGATAATTTTTAAAAAGTGTGACTTGACCGAAATTTTTTTAGTTACCACCTCAATAATTCAAAATTAAACAACTACTACCCAAAACTTCATATTTCAGTGCGCCAGCTGGAGATGTACACCAAATTAATTTTTTTATAGGTTTTTTTGGTGTGCATCCTGGGGCTGCGCACCAATTTTTTTTTTTAGTTATGTTCTGTTCTATTTGAAATTTTTGGACAAATTTTTTTCTGTTATATTCTATTTTGTTCTGCGGTGTTTAAAATTATATGTACATATCAAACTTGACGGTGAAATTGTAGAAAATAAGACACATTTGTTTAACAAATAAAATTTTGTACTAAATTTGAACTAAAAATTACTACAACAAATTATACGCACAATTTGAGCAGTGTTTTGTACTAAGTTAGTGCGCAAATTACCACAAATTATATGCACAATCTGATTAACGTTTTATACTACAAATTATACACATACTATATAACTATATATAATATATATAGAGTGTGGCTAAATTGCTGCTGGCAGCATTTCAGCCAAGTGCTGCCGGGGCTATATTTGATTATGTGATGTTCAAACAACAAATCCAAACTGTTAGATGTCAATCTATATTAAAATCTACTTGGAGACCAAATTTTACATTTTTTTGAATTTTTTTACTATTTATTAAGCTGGTTTGAAAACCGCTGTTTTCAGTAAATATCTGCAGCATTGAAAACAGCGGTTTTCAAACCAGCTTAATAAATAGTAAACAAATTCAAAAAAATGTAAAATTTGGTCTTCAAGTAGATTTTAATATAGATTGAATATCTAACGGTTTGAATTTGTTGTTTAAACATCACATAATCAAATATAGCCCCGGCAGCACTTCAGCCAAAATGCTGCCAGCAGCAATTTAGCCACACTCAATATATATATATATATATGTGTGTGTGTGTGTGTGTGTGTGTGTGTGTGTACATATATTGTACCATTCAGATTAAGTGATTTTCTACCTATCTAAAAAATAGTAAAAAAAATTCTAAAAAATGTGAAATTTGGTTTGCAAGTACATATTTATATGGAGATCATGTTGAACGGTTCGGATCGACCGTTATGATTTTGAAAACTCAAATATTAAGTCGTAGGACGGAGGCCCTCTATGCTACGCGTAGCACTGTAGCCAACTCTACATATATATATAGAGGAGGGATTAAGTTACAACAATTTTGAGTTTCAACAAAGTTACCACAACCATTTTCTACATTTTGAAATTCCAAATCGTCGATCCAAACCGTTCAACATGATCTCCACAATAAAACATGCTTCCAGATCAAATTTTACATTTTTTTGAATTTTTATACTATTTATTAAGTATTTTACAAAAACTAGTCAAATTCAGACCATTGAATTTCGTACCCATCTTAATAAATAGTAAAAAAATTCAAAAAAAATGTAAAATTTGACCTGGAAGCATATTTTATTGTGGAGATCATGTCTAACTGTTTGGATCGACGGTTTGAAATTTCAAAATGTAGAAAATGATTGTGATAACTTTGTTGTAACTTGATCCCTCTTCATATATATATATATGGAGTAGAACTAGGGTGCTCTCGAGTTCACCAAGCCCTTGGTGAACTCAAGTCCAAAACTCATCGGATCGGCTTCAAACGACGAATCCGACCGTTGAAACCCGTCTACCTTACGAGTGATGGTTCTACATGCAAAAATTTTAAATTTTGAAATTAATTTTGCATAGAGTCAAGTGGTCAAAAAACGTCAAAAAATGAATGCATTAAAATTAATTTATTAACCTTCTAATTTTGACCACTTGACTCTATGCAAAATTAATTTCAAAATTTAAAATTTTTGCATGTAGACGCATCACTCGTAAGGTAGACGGGTTTCAATGGTCGGATTCGTCGTTTGAAGCCGATCCGATGAGTTTTGGACTTGAGTTCACCAAGGGCTTGGTGAACTCGAGAGCACCCTAGTTCTACTCTATGTATATATATATATATATATATATATATATATATATATAGAGATGGGCTATTGTACTTCGCGAAGTAAAACCCCCGTTTACTTCACGCCATATTTTGTCATTTTGAAAATTCAAACAACCGATCTAAACCGTTCAACATGTTCTAAATATTGAAATGTGCTTGGAGACTAAATTTTACATTTTTTAGAATTTTTTTACTATTTATTAAGCCACTTTGAAAGTTTCTGATCTGGTGGTCCAGAAAATTTTACTATTTTTTACTGTTCACCGTTGGATCAGAAACTTTCAAAGTGGCTTAATAAATAGTAAAAAAATTCCAAAAAATATAAAATTTAGTCTCCAAGCACATTTCAATATTTGGAACATGTTGAACGGTTCGGATCGGTTGTTTGGATTTTCAAAATGAAAATATGAGCGTGAAGTAAACGGGGGTTTTACTTCGCGAAGTACAATAGCCCATCTCTCTCTCTATATATATATATATATATACTTGGTGTGCATTCTGAAGGTGCGCATAAAATTAAAAAGAAAATTGGTGTGAATTCCCAGTTATCATCAAAATTAATGTGCATTCTAAAGATACGTTAGTGATAAGAATTGAAATTTAGAGATATGGGGGTGGTTTAATTTTGATTTATTGGGTAGTAACTCGAAAAATTTCGGCTCCGTGGCTATATATAATATGTGCTTCTAGCACATTTTGACCATGACATAAGGGTCTCGGAATAATTGTTTCTTTTGACTTCTTGGTCAAAAACAAAAGAATAATTAAATAACGGAATAAATGAAGCAATTTAATCAAGATGAATTACGTAGTACAATGAATTACCAAGACCGAAGGAAAAATGATTCACCAACGCAAAACATAAATATAATGAACCTTAACTCAATCATGGAAGATATATTATACATATTTACTTCATTTTTTTATTAAATCAGCATTCAAAATAAGAAAACACTATTCTCAAAATTATTCCAACAATTATACACGGTTTTACTGTTTATAATAGTATATAAATTTGATCCAACATTCATACATGGTTTTTTAATAAAGAATCATGTATAATTGAATCAATGGTTAAACAATTGTACACGGTTTTCGTGTATGATCCATGTGTGATGAAAAAAATACAAACTTTTTCACATCACTGATATCTGCCTTTATGTTATAATACATCTTTATATATTTTCTATAAGTCATTTTCTTATTTCTAAAGCAACTCTTTCCTGCACATGTATTTCTCCGAGGCATCTTTACTAAACAGTTTAGGCTAGAGCGAGGGGTAAGGCAAGTGTGGCGATAATTTCACTGAGAAAGCGATCAGAGACAAAAAAACTTCAATGGGGCATAACTTTTTGTTCGAGTGTCTGAATTCAATGTTGTTTAACATTCGGAATGCTCGTGAGGAGGAGATATTGATTTTGCAAAAAAGTGATTGATAGGAGGAGATATCAATTTTGTTGTACACGACTCTCACGGACCGATATCGTTTGGTGTAGTCAGATTTGCAAAAAAAACAAAATGGAAGAGTCTCAAAACTTGAGTTGAAATTTTTTATTAAGTTTTTCCTTTCTAATTCTTGATTTTGTACTCCTTTACTATACTTTTTTTTAGGCATTGTTCATGAAAATATATGAAGTCTCAAATCTAGGTTTTTTTTTTTGTATTTTCAATTTTTTAGTTAGAATGTTATTCATGTTACTAATAATATATGATGTAATTGTTAATGTTGTTTATATTGGTAAATGTAGCGTTTTGGTACGTGTTGTGTTTAAAATTCACATTTTTTTTTTAAATTTAGTTTTTTTTTTTTATTCAGATCTAGGGTTTTATTGGATTTAAAATATGAATTATACACGGTTTATAATAAAAAACCGTATAGAATAAATGTTTTCATACATAGTTCTAGAACTGTATAAAATTTACTGAATCTATTATACACGACTTCTGCAGACACGGTTGCTAAACCGTGTATAAGCTCATTTTTCAACCGTATATGGAAGAATTTTCTGCAGCAGTGATGTTTTTCTTTTTGAAAAACTAAATGTACTATCCTTTCAATCTTCTTCGGGAAAACAATTCCAAAATTTTTTCATTTTCTCAATAATACGACTTTTAACATTGAGACCTCAACTATGCTTCAGCCTCGTTAATAAAAATAAATAAATGATAAACTTAATATATTGTTATTGTTATATTGACAATAAATTTATTTCACAACTAGACAAATTGACAAAACTTTTATTAATATAAGAAAAAATATATTACAAATAAATTCTTGACAGTTAAGGTAAATTATGTATGAAATATAGTTTCACATGAAAATTTGTTTGGTCCTTAATCAAGCAATATAAAAGGGAGAATTTCATCTACACCCCTCAAAAGCTTCAAAATTATGTATTCCCCCCTCTAAAACTCTTATATAATATTTACCCTTCAAAATTTCAAAAACTCATAAATTTATTCATTTTATTGTCTTTACTACTAAAACTCATTTTAAATTTATAAAGACCCATTTCGCCCCTTATTAAGAAAAATAAAAAAATATGTAGCATGTTACAAAAAAAATATCAGTCTTCTAATTAGTCAGCTTTCTAGGACAGATGGTTTCAACTTTTGATGCTTACATAGTTACACAAACATATACTCAAATATCATTGTGATTATGTGATTAAATTATATTGAATAAATTAAACACGCCTATCTAAAGTTAAAAGAGTATATCCGCAATTTATTTATTTTTATTTTGATAAGAGTTTTATTCGGTATCACAGTTATCAGATAAATCTGTTGTTATTTTTTTTTTCACTTGTTCTATGCATGTCAAGAGCGATAAACCAACTTTTGAAAATTTAAGTACGTAAACAATCAGGGCTGGTGGCACACGTGCATATAAGAAATAATTAAAAATAACTTGCCTCTCCATCAAAAATCCTTTTATATTTGTTCTTTTCTTCATTTAAAAAGGACAATCTTAAATAAAAATTACTTATTTTTTCATTATTCTTTTGTTGGTGGATGAAATTATAATTTTACTATCGCTTCTATAACCAATAAAAAAAAAACTAAAATTACTATACTTCAATTTTGAAAAAAAAAAATATGAAAATTGTTAAATCATGATTAAATAAAACAAACTATATTGAATGGGTGCTGAAATAAAATAAATGGATGTACTATTTGTTTTTTACTCGTTGAGGAAGGGAGGTTGAAATAATAATTTGATTTCTCGCGAAAACTCTAATGATGAATTCAACTAACTTTAACTAAATTTATCTTAATTAAATTTAAAAGAAAAATATGAAATGTTTTTTAGTTGAAAGATTAAAATAAGCAATATTTGTCGGACCAATAGCACCTACTTCAATAAAAAAAAGTCTTTTACATAACCGGTTGGCCAGAATGTAAATCTGACTGACCAATAGCAACTACAAAGCCTTTTAGTTACAAGGGTAAAAGGGGTAATTCGTATCGTTTTATTACTACATAGGAACGCTTATGTACAATATGAGATGATAGGCAACGGATTGAATTTGTTCTGGGTCCTACTTGGGGCAGATTCAGGATTTTCATCAGAAAAAAAAATAACGAATCAAGTTTAAATAGCTAATTGGGTTCAAATTCATTAACTAATTGGATAATAGATAAAAAAACAATGCTATAACTTGTAATTTTCAATGTTATGACTTCTAATTCTAATTACCAATCCGAATTTAAGGAATTTATTCTAAATTTAATTCAAGTTACATATTAGAATTTCAGAGGAGGGTAAACTGATTTTCAGAGAGGGACAAAGTTTGTCCAGACCTATAAATAGTCATAAATTTTTAAAATCCAGAGAAAGACAATGTACAGTGCAATATTGTATGAGATATTCATCCAAAAAGTTTAGTAGTAGGCAGGAGTAGACGCAGGATTTCTGTCAGAGAGGGGCAGAAATCGAGTTAAAATAACTTATCGGATTCAAACCCATTAACTAATCGGGTACTAGATAAAAAAACAATCAACATAATAAGAAACAATAAAAATAGTATAGTCTTACATAATAAAAAACAACAAAATATATCATTTTACATATTAAAAAATAACAAAGTTGGTCCGGATCCGTAAATTTCTATAAAATTTCTATAAAATTTCTATAAAAACAACAAAGTTTCTCATTAATAGTGTTTTTGGACAGGTTTGGCTGGCTTTCTAGTTTCAGAGATGGACAAAACAATTTTCAGAGAGAGGCAAAGTGGTACCGGCCCCGTATTTTTCCACTGAATTTCAAAATCCAACTAGGAGCAGTTGCCCCCCTCTAGCTCAGGCTGTGTATGGGTCCGCCTCTGGCAGGTAGTATGCGATCCGAGTCAGGAACCTGTCCAATTATGTTGCCGCGTCTCCTCACATCAAACAAAACATTTTTAAGAGGCTTGTACGGAAGTGTGATTAGACAAAAAAAAAATGTAAAGTCCAAGTCACTTTATAATTAGGAGTTTAAAGGGTACAAGAGGTTTAGTTCACCTGAAATTGCAAACATCATAATGTTGAATGTTTTTTTTCAATATTTTTCTCATATGATTATAAGAGTCCACTAGGTTGATACAAAAATGTCTATTTCATGATATTGATGATAGCCATAGAAAACAAAAACATCAAAAGGTATAGAAGAAAAAGTATTTTACAAGGGAAATGATTCCGACATTTTTCTTAATATCCAAAGTTTAATAGAAATTATTAATTATACTCAGATTTCCGAACTTTTGCTAAAATATCCAAGCCGGTCAAAGAATGGCCGGCTTACTCGTTTTTTTTTTTTTTAAGAGACATTATGAAGAGCAAAATAATGGAATCTAACACTGAAAATTTGAATTTTTTGTTTAAATTATTTGTTAGATTACTTCTTTTGATATATAATTAGTATATTTATACTAAAATACGCTAAATTACTTGAAATTATGTGGAATTACACTATATTAAGTTAAATTACACAAAATTACATTACATTACGCTAAAATACGGTAAATTACCTATTAATAGAGACGATATCTTCACTGAAAAGGTGAAAAACGACAACGAAACTTCAAACGGTCATAAAACGGCGCTCGAGTGTCCGATTTCAGCAAATGACCACTTTTCGGAAAGCTTGCGAAAATGCGCATGCGTCAATGACAGCTATGCTATTTTTTGAAATTCAGAATCGCCAAAAAACAAAGGGAAGAGCCTCAAAACTTGAGTTGAAGTTTCCGATTAAGATTTTCATTTCTATTATTCAATCCAAGTAGCTCAGTAAATTAGTTACATAATGAACTTGTAGAATACCAGTTTTTACTATTTTCGGAATTTTTTTACTATTTTTTATGATTCATGAAAGTTGGCACATAATCGGTCTATTTTAGCGTAATTTACCGTATTTCAGCATAATTAGCGAAGTTATTGTAATTTAGCGTAATTTAACGTAATTTAGTGTAATTCAACATAATTTCAAGTAATCTAGTGTAATTCAACATAATTTCAAGTAATCTAGTGTATTTTAGTATAAATATGCTAATTATAAATCAAAAGAAGTAATCTAACAAATAATTTAAACACAAAATTCAAATTTTCAGTGTTAAATTTCATTATTTTGCTCTTCATAGTGTCTCTAAAAAAAAAAAAAAAAAAACAGTAAGCCGGCCAGAAAATGGCCGGCTTAGGGGGGGTTGGACAGAAAATGAGTAAGCCGGCCATTTTCTGGCCGGCTTGGATATTTTTAGCAAAAGTTCCAAAATCTAGGTATAATTAATAATTTCTATTAAACTTTGGATATTAATAAAAATGTCGGGAAATGATTTTGCTGGAGCATCACAATGATGCTATATATACTTTATTCTTCTTAAATTTTTTTAACAAATTTTTTTTGCTATGATAAATTATAATCTCTTCGTTTACCTTATATCATAGTTCTTTAGTCTTTCAGTTATCATGTTTATATTTTTCTGATTTAATTGATCATTATACAAAATGAATTCGATAAATTAAAATTTGAAACTTAATATTTAACTCGTGAGTATATTAGAATTAACCAAAAATTTAAATAGCGTCTATCGCGTCATAGCGGAACGGCTGAAAAAACGGCGCTATGGCCATATAGCGCCACTATAGTGCGAAATAGCGCGCTATATGGCCATAGCGTCATAGCTTTTTTGGTCCGAAAATGCTATAGCGCGCTATTTAGAACATTAGAATTAACAGTTAGGGTTTGTAAATAAAACTAATTTGTGGAAACTTAATTCGTTCATTAGTATATGCTACAGTACCCCTAAAAAGTTGGGATATAAATCTGCTGTTATTCCAAAGGGATCACAGGACCCTGTTATTTCTATCACAACCGTTCAAAGTTTTTCATGCGCAAATCTCAAGGAAATTTTTTTTTTGTGCCTGAATCTCGACAAAGATCGACAAAGATCAACGACTGATATCAGAATAACAGGATCCTGTTATCCCTTTGGAATAACAGCAATTTATTTCCAAAAAGTTGTCTCCAGAAAAGCGCAGCAGATACTTTATCATGTGAGATGACACGCACTATATTTCTTTTAAAGAAAGCTCCTTATATATGTGCACTAATTTGGATTCAATTTGGACTCCAATTAATTGTACGCCATTAATTAATCTGCTGAAACTTGTGTCCAAGTACCAAGTTGTGAAAGTGAAACTTATTTTGTATAATTGATAAAAAAAAAACCTCCGAAAACTTTTGTTTCTTTAATTAATTTAAAACCTTGTTGTTTGATGACATGTGAAAGCTTAAGTATCAAACTCAAATACGTTAACAACGCAATCTCAACCTCTCAATCCGTTGCCAATAGTTCTGGTTAATTCTGATAACGGACCGACATCTAATTTTTCTTTTCTTTTTCGTTTGTTTGCCCCTGAGTTACAGAGCCATAGACTTCGTAGCTTCTGAGAAGATTTTCAAAAAAAAAAAGTTACAACCTCATAAAGTGAATTTAGAAATGTAATTACTTGAGCCTACTAGAAATTGAATGTTTTTACTGAAAAGTTGACATTTATTTTCAAATTCTAACCTTTGAGAAAATTATGAATTAAACGGGGCTATTAATTCTTTTCTATCCTGTGAGTTCATAAATTATTAATTAAGTATTTTATAAAAGAACAAGTATTTGTACAACCAAAATACACTAAAAATATAAATATGTACTCCTCCACGTTTACAAGCATATTGGCAAATACAATAAATGAACGAAGACTACAGTCTCATGAATTTGCTCAAGTTAGAAATAATAGTTTCAAAAATTATTAAATGACCAGAAATTATATGTGAATGAACGAAGAGTACTCATAATGTGTTCTCGATTAACTTTATTTTTTATTTTTTTTGAAAGAGAGATAGAGGTATTTATCTTTCAAATCCAATATCTTTGTTCGGATTTCAAACTTGAAACCTCCCAGTCAAAAAGTATTGTCTTTTGCCACCTGAATAAACGATTAGTTTTTTAATTCTCAATTAACTAATTCATAATATATTTCTGGAACCTAACACTTTTAGACTGAGAACAACAATACATTCATTTCCAGAGGCGGAGCCAGACTTTTGAGCTATGGATTCAAATATAAATGATGGTTAATCATATAAATTTTCATGTTGCTAAGGGGAGCCAATTTTACGTTATCCATAGTATTTTTTTTAAGAAGTATTACCGATAGCATTTTACTCTTAAAGTATATAGGAAATTGGAAGCTGCTAATAGTCCCCAGACATCAATCCTTGGATTATCCCCGGATTCAACAGAAAAGTGTCTGTAAACTTCTTCACGGGATTCTGTAAACTTCAATACTAATCATGTAAACCAATTCAACGAATTCTGCAAACATAACAACTTTTCATTACCGTGTGGTCTCCAATAAATCTCCAGTTTAATCTCCAGTTTAATAGATTTAACTGCTTTGACCGGAACCACTAGTAGACCTTTGACCAGGACTTCTGAGACCACATCTGGAAGATCTCTAACAACTTTTCAAAACTAGTAACAAACAGGGACCACTTTAAAATTTTGTAAACAAATATATGTAAAAAAACAATAAAAAAAAATTTCCCAATTTTTTTTTCAAATTTGCATCTAGATGATACTTCCAATTATTTGAATTATGTAAATTTTATCACATAACTATGTAGACAGTTTCGTTAATACTGTAAACCGGTACAAAAAATAATTTAATTTTTTTTTCAAAATTTTATTTTAGTTTAAAAAAAATTAATTCTGCATCTAGATCATTCTTTCAATTTTTTGAATTATGTAAATCTTATCACATAACTCTGTAACTTAATATTTGTTATGTTTACATGATTTAAAGAAATATTTTGCAAGATTCAAAGAAACAATTTACAGGGTTTAAAGTTGTCCCGTGTTAGTTTTTAGTTTTGAAAAGTCGTTAGAGAACTTCTACAAGCGGTTTGAGTGGTCCTGGTCAAAGTATTACAAGAGATCCAAGTGGTCATAGTCAAAGCGGTTAAACTAGAGAGTTTATTGGAGACCACACTATATTAAAAAGTCGCTAGTTTTGAATTTGTTGAATGAGTTTACATAATTGAGTATTGAAGTTTACATAATTATAAGAAGAAACACTTTTCAAGAGAAATTTTTTATTGGTAGTAATTAATAGAAAAGAAGAGAGACAAATGGTAAGATTACAGTAATATTTATATTGGTAGTAAGATTGGTAGAATTTCTACCGATCTAAACCAGTTTGTTTTATTTCTTTTTAATTTTTTAGTAAAATATATATATTTTTTTCAAAAATAGATAAAGTATCTTAAAATTTAGATATATCAAAACATTCCATCTATTTTTTGAAAAACTTTTTCATATTTTACTAGAAATTAAATATAAGAATTCTCTCCACTATACATCAGATTAAAAAAAAATAAGTTAAGATCGGTAGAAATTATACCGATATTACTACCAATATAAATATTAATATAATCTTACCATTTATCTCTCTTCTTTTCAAGCAGTGACAGTTGGTTTGGGGAGTATTTGGGGATTGATGTTGAGGGACACCGTGAGGAACAGCTGCTGTTAATGGCAGTTGAAAGCGCGTGAGGACGGATTTTGAGATTTTCCAGAAATTAAACTTGGGAAATATTACATTTTCTCTAGAAAATTATATATGAAAATACCTTTTGTAAAAATCAATGGGGTCAACTGACCCCATCAACTGTGTTGTATGTCAATCCGGCCCCGTCCATTTCCAAATCCCAATCTTCAGATTGCCCTTTCTATCTGCCAATCCATGATTCTCTTGACTATAATAGAGACCTACGAAGTCTCCAATGGCATTATGTGTGGTAGTGCGAAGTGATGCCTGTCAAAAGGAAAATGTAATAAAAAGGGTAGAGAAGAAGGTACTTCCTTTGGCCTCTCTACCATCCATTTCTCCTCTGTTTGTCTTTGCTGTTTCTTTAATTAGTGGAGAATCTAGTAGGATAGATATGTCCCGGCATACGTACCTCTATTCACCTACTTTATTTCCAAGCGAATTATTGCTAATTTCAGCATTATTTGGCAGTACTATCAGATTGTGCAATCAATTTATGATATTAACCAAAGAACAAATATTCGTCCCTTTGAACTTCAACGCGGTTCTTAATATCTTTCATTTCGAAGGTGTTGTTCTAATCACTACAACCTGCTTGCATCATTTAGGATGCAAATGGTGGAATATTTTTTAGGTAAAAAAAGAACATATAGCTTGTCCTGTGTGTAGTCTTTAATCATCTGAGACTGGGACCAGTTTCAGTTTGATAAGATGGTATGTTCTACAATCGGATGGAAAGAAACAGAAGCAAAAACATGAATTCTAAATTCTAAATCAACTTTCCGACCAATTTATTCATTTGTTACACAGTGGCGACAACTCATATATATGGGTAATACATCATCAAACTCGCAACAATTCAAAGTTCATTATAATCCAACCAGGTTGCGACTAAGATACATGAATCAACATTCTCTTTTACTTCTTAATTTTCATGTGTATCATCAACTAGAATACATCATCAAACTAAACTAAGATACATGCATTAACGTACCATATTTCATTAGAAAGAGATATTGTTATAGTGAATTTTCATACTTATATTCTATTCTTGTGATATATACTTGTATATGCTTATATCCCTTTTATGGTGTAAAATATACTTTCCTTGTAGATATATACTTGTATATACTTATACTTCTTTTTTGGTGTACTTTATACTTTCCTTGTAGATACTTGTATATGCTTATACTTCTTTTATGGTGTACTTTATACTTTCCTTGTAGATACTTGTATATGCTTATATCTCTTTTAGGGTATACTTTATTCTTTTCTTGTAGAATGTAGATACATGTATATGCTTGTATCTCTTTTATGGTGTGGTGCCATTGATCTATATTTACAGCTCATGATCCAGAAAATTTTACTCTGTTCGGATGATATTTATTTTACGGAGATTCATGGTGGTTTTTGTGCTTGAGAGAGTATTAATTTCTCATAAGTTTGTTCGGTAGCATTTATTTTTGTATGTGGGAATAGACTTTGTTTTTTATTCATCTTTCCTTCCTTCAATAAAATCTGAAAAAATAATAACTAGATTCTACTTGTAATGTTAAATTTATTTTCCCAGCACAAAATCTCTATCTCTATTTATTTATCTTTTATTTTTGTTCATTTTTGGTATGACTAATTCTATTTTGTTTTCATTTCTGGAAACAGCACATAGATCTGTATAATTAGGCCTTTTTGTTATTTTAATATAATTTTTCTTAAAAGTTTGTACATTTTTTAAGCAATACAAAACCATACAAATGGCACATATATATATGCTTTTGTGTTGACTTCTTTCAATTTCAATTTTTGAAAACTGAATTAAGTAATTTATGATTGCAATTTAATTTATATATAGTATTTGTTTTATATTGAAACGAATCCAGAATCTTTGATAAACAATAATAATTTTCCCTATAACATAGTTATCAAAAAAATATTTGTATTTTATATAAGCAAATTAAGCATCAGTACAAGTTTTTTAATATAGTTGGACTTAGATTATTATTTTGTATTTATATAATTAAATAATTAACCTAATTCTATAAAAAAAATCCTTTCAAATGTGACTAAAACTTTTGTTATAATTCTCACATTAGATCCGAACATTTTTTTTCTATAATTTCATCATTTACATGTTCATAGGATCTAAAATATAATCCCATGTCTTCGAAATCCTATCTCGTGTAATCTCATGACTATCGAACATGTCCTGGGTTTGGAAAATAGTTATGACTTTAATTTCATGCATCCTCTAATGCATGAGGCCAACAATATTACAACTTTTAAGTTAGAGTGAGGCTATGGTGCTATGCATAGCACCAATGGCTAGTGTACTACGGCTCAATATGGTACTTTTTAAAATCCTAACGGTCGATCCGAACCGTTCAATGTGATATCCATATGAATATGTACTTGCAAACTAAATTTTATATTTTTTTGAATGTTTTTACTATTTTTTTAGATAGGTAGAAAAATCAGTGTTTTCTGAAAATTCTGGACCATCAAAATTCTACCTATCTAAAAAAATAGTAAAAAAATTCAAAAAAATATAAAATTTAGTTTGCAAGTACATATTCATATGATTATCACATTGAACGGGTTGGATCAACCGTTAGGATTTTAAAAAGTACCATATTGAGCCGTAGTACACTAGCCATCCGTGCTATGCATAGCACCATAGCCTCACTCTTTAAGTTATATTGTTATAATTTCATGAATAACATAAAAAAATAGTTTGGCTACTAATTATTGAAGAATACATAATCATGCTACCATTTATATTCCTCATATAATGTATACGTAACATATATGTAACCTCGTATGAATGAGAGAATACATTACATATGTAATGCTTCAATAAATATTGAAATAAATAGGAAATCAATTGAGAAAGACATCAATGGTAAACGCATGTGAAGAGAGAGGAGAAATGCAACTTGGGTATGGTCCTTATGGACCTTATCCATCCAGGAAAGACTCCATATTGGATGGCCTAGAAGTATTTTGAGGTAAAAAGGATAAAATTTTAGTATTATTGTTAATATATTCTTTTTCTCACGTATAAACCATTTTTTTAAGAAAATGTTCACAATTTCTCATTATGGAAGTTTTGAAGATAAATGGTTGAGGAAAATTTCTTCTTAATTTTGGAGTGCAAAAAAATATTTATCAAACCTTTTTTTTTTTAACGGCAAGTATTTCTCAACTTTTCTAAGAAGAACAGAATTCTCACTTGGCATGGGATTCTTAACAAAGTTAGAAACTGCCCCAAAAAGAAGAGGCCAGGATTGCTTAAAACTATTTAAAGATGGGCATGATGGGCCCCATATAGATGCCGTTGTAAAGTCGCAACGAAATGGGGGGTCCCATCTGGCATGACTGGTCTAATCGTAATTTCCATTTTAGTTGACTTCGAATTCTTTCGGTGGATAGGTAATCATCAAGTCAGAACATAAAATTTAGTTGCAGTAACTCATAGTTTAATCTGAGATTAGTCGAGTGTTAACGTTCATAAAACAATCTCTTAAAATTTAATAATAAAATTTAAAGAGTTAGCCTATGATATTGTGCATAGCGCCGACCGTTCCGTACTGTGAATTAATATCTCATTTCTGAAAGTTCAAATAGTGGATCTTAATCATTTAACATTTTACCATATCATAATGTACTTGAATACTAAATTTTACATTATTTAGAATTTTTACTATTTTAGTAAATTTTACGTTTTTTTAAAAAATTCTACTAATTTTTAGATAGGTAGAAAATTACTTTTAAATGATCTAGAATTTTTAGATCCGAAATTTTTATTTATACCATATTTCAAAAAAAAAAAAACACAAAAACCATGTTTTATGGGAAATTCCAAAAATACCAGGGCCTCCAAACCAATCTGCGGCCAAGACGAAGAAGTTTTAGGTGAAGAAAGGTTTTACGCTAAATTATTATAATTATGCTAAATTATATTAAAATAATTTATTAATTAACTTTGGTAGAATAGATAAACCCTAAACCCTAAACTCTAAAACAATAAAAATAAAATCCTGGACCGGCCAATTTAATGGCCGGTTTAGATAAAAAGTGGACTGGCCATTTAATGGTCGGTTTAGAAAAAAGTGGACTGGTTATTTATTGACCGGTTTGGACATTTATAAAAAAAAATCCAGCTAACTTGAGTATAATTAATAATTTGTATTTAAGTTTGGATATTAATAAAAATGTCGGTTATATAGTCAGTATTTTGCGCACACAAAAAAAAAAAACTATATAGTTAGTGGACATTGTCGGTTAACAATAGGTGTAAATTTTCTTTATTCAGAAAGTTTTAAGAATATATTCTATATGCAGTACTAGTGTTATGAAAAGGGTCCGGGTCGGGTCGGTCCGGTCCAAACCCGACCGGTCCCCGGGTTGAGTCGGGTAGGGGGGGTCGGGTTGGGGTTTGACTCGGCTGACCCTTACCCGGCCTAAACCCGGCGGGTTAGGTCGGGTCGGGGTAGGTCCGGTCCGGTTTGTTTTTTTTTTTTTTTTCTTCTGTTTCCAGAGAGGCAGAGACGATGAAATCTAGTTTTTTTTTCAGTTTATTTTTTATTTATTTATTTTTATTTGAACTCAATATATTTTTGTTATAACAAAATCAAATTAAGTTAAAACCAAATTTTGTTAAAACCAAATTAGTCTAAAACCAAATTATTCTAAACCCGAGATATACTGAATTAGTTTAAAACCGAATTATTTTTTATCTTTAAAACCGAATTATTTTAAAACAATAGATTTTAAAACAAAAGTTACCCTCCTCCTTTATTCCGGGCTTGGGACCGGCTATGTAAAATAACATAGGCGGAGTTCTAACTTTTTTTTTGTTAGTAATTTTTTTTAAAATGAAACAATTGAAATATTTAGAAATTATAATTTAAAAAAATAACAATAAAGATTAAAAGAGGTTAGAATTTTATACCGACACTACCTATCTAGTAGTTGTTGTGCATATACCATAGGTCGTTCTCTTGCTCACCGTCCGAATCTTCGTTAGGCTCAGGTCCCTCGGTACCGCTTTCTTGAGTGTCGACATCGGATGATGACGCTTCCAATCCCATGGCATGTTGCGTGCGATTTTTGAGCATCAATCCAGTCTTTCAAGCACACAAGTCTCTCGAAAACATGTGCACCCAGCTTACTTCGTTTATCGGTGAGGATCCTGTTTGCCGAGCTAAAACATGATTCGGAAGGGACGGTTGACACGGGCACGACAAATATGTCGCGGGCCATCATCGCCAGTGTTGGATAGGCAGTTGCATTCCTCCTCCACCAATCCATGAAGTCAACTCCTTCATTTTCGTTGGTCCCCAAACAGTAGCTCATTAACTCGTTCGTGTTACCTTGGGATCCCGTCGGGTCGTCATCATCCTGGAAATTGCCTAACAATCCAGTACTGCTGTGTGTGGATAGACTATTAAAACAATAGAAAAAATTAGTGGACAAATAATGTAGATATTATAAATAATAAATATTAAAAACATATGTATATTTATATTCATACCTCACGCCACCGGTCGAAGGCGGTTGGTCAGCATTTCTTCTTTCGCTGTATATGGCAAACATGTCCTCCAACGCCTTTTGTACGCGGGGCTCCTCGTCCCTCCAGTTTAATCTTAGATTTTTCTTGTAGGCTACGAGTATTTTTACCGTGAACTTCTTCTTGTATGCCGGATGGAGGCAATTTGCGAGAACGGTCAAGAGGGGTACCTTTTCCCAATATTTAAGAAATTTTACCTTCATGGCTGCTACGATCGGATGGAGCAGGGAATCCTTACTATCCCTATCTTCCATATCACGGTACACCTTGGAAATATAGTAGAGATGGTGCAGCAACTCATGTGCCGTCGGTGAGTACGAGCAAGATAATTTAACGGTTGCGGTGAAAAAGGTTCCAAGGAATTGTGCAAGCATTATTATTCGCTGCCATTCGGGTTCGGTGAGTTCCAAAGCTTGTCCTTCGCGCGTCGACCTCAACATCTCTCCTATAGCCGCCTTGTAAGGAATGCATCGGTGCAGCATCCTATAGGTGGAATTCCAACGGGTGTCTATATCCCAAGGTACCCTCATTTTGCCCAAACCTATTCTTTCGCACAAAGCTGCGAAATTTTGTTTTCTTTCTTGGTTTGAATAAATATGGGCAAGCCCTCCCTTGAATTTAATTATCAAGTCCTTTACGGCTTCTACTTTAAGGCCATCTTTTACGGTAAGGTTTAGTATATGGCAAGCACACTTTTGGTGAAACAGTGCACCATTCATGATTGGGTTTAGGGACCGGATGAAATGATCGATGGACGCTACATTGTTGCTAGCATTATCGAATGAGATAGAAAAAATCTTGTTCCGTAAATCCCTTTTGAGATTATATTCTTGTAAAACCTCAATAATTGAATGGTAAATAATTTGTACAGTGTGCGGGGAATCTAACACCCGAAAACTTAAAACCTTTTTTTGTAAAACCCAATGCTCATCGATCCAATGACCGGTAATACAAGAGTACCCTAGGCCATGTTTACCGGCAGTCCATATATCGGAGGTAATGGAGACATTATAATTTGCATATCCAAATATAGCCCGTAGGTCGTTTTTCTTTTGGATAAACTGGTTTTTAATTTCACGTACCATTTTTCTATGATGGATTCTCTTATACAATGGTTGAGCACACCCCCGAATTACTAGCCGGGCAAAACTACTACAATAACCCATACTAATTGGTTGTTCCTTGTGGGCAATATATCGGGCAAATTCTTCAAGCATTATTTTTTCATCATATCTTTGGTGGGTTCTACTACCATCCGGGTTCATAAGGGTTTGGACTAACCGCGGGTCCGCATTTTCTTGTGGTTGCTCACCCTTTTTCGTATGACCGTCGGCATGTTTCTTAAATGTTGACATACAATTTTGCAAGTTTATACTCGTAAATAACTTTGCAACTGCGTACCTTACATTTTAGAGTACGGACAACTCCACTCGCATGAAATGTCTTCTCATAATACCGCCAAAAATCCGCCTTGTATTCGGGCACCTTGGTTTTTCTCTTCTTCGGTGGTTCGATGGGAGCAACACCTTCGGCTTGGGTTGCGGGGACAACTTCGACTTGAATTTCCGGGACACTTGTCGAGGGACCGCTTTCTATAGGGGCGGTGTATTGAGTTGATCCTGTAGAAGCAGTACCTGCTCCATATGAAGGGTTAGAATAATAGTAATTAGGTGGTGGCATTTGGGCGGGATTTTGTGGATAATAGTTAGGATCTTGTTGATGATAAATAGGTGGCGGTATTTGGGAGGAATTTTGTGGATACGGTGGTTGAATTTGTGCGGGATTTTGTGGAAGCCTACTTTCTATTGTGTCCATATTTTGATGATATCCAGATGGCGTAGGGTCGAATAAATCGGCGGAAGCTCTATGCATCCATTCGTCCGACATTTGTTCTACATATTAAAATTAAATCCATTCAAAATAAATCCGAAATTAGATAACCTATTTAAATGTAAATCTAAATTCAATATAAATTAGATTAAATGTAAATTAAATCTAAATTAAATTCAAATCTAAATTAAATCTAAATTAAACCTAAATTAAATTTAAATTAAAGTAAGTAGAAGAAAAGAAAAAAAAACAAGGCTCATGAAGAGCCTCTGGCCCTCTGCCTCCTAAGTCTTACTCCTTGGCCGAACTTCAAAAGAAAAAGAAAAACGAAAAAAAAAAAAAAACTGTGAAGCCTCTGCCTCTGCCTCCTTGACCGAACTTCAAATCAAAAAAAAAAAAAAAAAATACAACCCTGCCTTTGCCGAACTTCAAAATCAAAATCAAAATAAAAAGAAAAAGAAAAATCAAAATTAAAAAGTCAAAATAAGTCTAATTCAAATTTAAAAAATAAAGTCTAATTCAAATTTAAAACATAAGTCTAATTCAAATTTAAAAAAACAAGTCTAATTCAAATTTTAAAATTTTAAAAAAATAAGTCTAATTCAAATTTAAAAATTTTAAAAAAATAAGTCTAATTCAAATTTAAAAATTTTAAAAAATAAGTCTAATTCAAATTTAAAAAATATATTTAAAAAAATAAGTCTAATTCAAATTTTAAAAAAAGGTCTAATTCAAATTTTAAAATTTAAAAAAAAATAAGTCTAATTCAAATTTAAAAAAAAAGGTCAAATTCAAATTTTAAAATTTAAAAAAAATAAGTCTAATTCAAATTTAAAAAATATATTTATAAAAAAATAAGTCTAATTCAAATTTTAAAATTGTAAGTCTAATTAAAAATAAATCTAACTATCCAACAAATTCAAAAATAAAATATAACTTATTTATCTAACCTATTTAAGATAAATCCGAATTTAAAAAAATAAAATCTAACCTATTTCAAAATAAATCCGAATTTCAAAATAAAATATAATAATCTAACAAATCCAATAATCTAACATATTTCAAAATAAATCTAAAATCTAACATATTTCAAAATATTCAAATGTAACCTATTACAAACTAAATATAACATATTTAAAAATAAATATAACTATCCAACAAATTCAAAAATAAAATATAACTTATTTATCTAACCTATTTAAGATAAATCCGAATTTAAAAAAATAAAATCTAATCTATTTCAAAATAAATCCGAATTTCAAAATAAAATACAATAATCTAACAAATCCAATAATCTAACATATTTCAAAATAAATATCAAATCTAACATATTTCAAAATATTCAAATGTAACCTATTACAAACTAAATATAACATATTTAAAAATAAATATAACTATCCAACAAATTCAAAAATAAAATATAACTTATTTATCTAACCTATTTAAGATAAATCCGAATTTAAAAAAATAAAATCTAACCTATTTCAAAATAAATCCGAATTTCAAAATAAAATACAATAATCTAACAAATCCAATAATCTAACATATTTCAAAATAAATCTAAAATCTAACATATTTCAAAATATTCAGTAACCTATTACAAACTAAATATAACATATTTAAAAATAAATATAACTATCCAACAAATTCAAAAATAAAATATAACTTATTTATCTAACCTATTTAAGATAAATCCGAATTTAAAAAAATAAAATCTAACCTATTTCAAAATAAATCCGAATTTCAAAATAAAATACAATAATCTAACAAATCCAATAATCTAACATATCATATAATCTAACATATTCAAAAATAAAATCCAATAATCTAACATATCCAACAATCTAATATATTCAAATCTTATTATCTAACATATTCAAAATTTAAAAAATAAAATATAACATATTTATCTAACAAATCTATTTATCTAACCTATTTATAAATAAAATCCGAATTTTAAAAAAATAAAATCTAACCTATTTCAAAATAAAATCCAATAATCTAACAAATCCAATAATCTAACATGTTTCAAAATAAATCTAACATATTTCAAAATATTCAAATGTAACCTATTAAAAATAAAGATAACATGTTTAAAAATAAATCTAACTATCCAACAAATTCAAATTCAAAAATATAACTTATTTATCTAACCTATTTAAAAATAAAATCCGAATTAAAAAAAATAAAATCTAACCTATTTCAAAATAAATCCGAATTTCAAAATAAAATATAATAATCTAACAAATCCAATAATCTAACATATCCAATAATCTAACATATTCAAAAATAAAATCCAATAATCTAACATTTATTCAAAAATCTAACAAATATAACATTTATTCGAACAAACAAATATAACATTTATTTGAACAAACAAATAAATCTAACATATTTAAAAATATGTAACCTATTAAACTCTAATTTGAACAAACAAATATCACTTCTAAAAAAAAATCTAGCTTATTTATCTAACAAATTTAAAAATAAATCCGAATTTAAAAAAGAAAATCTAACCTATTTCAAAAAAAAGAAAGAATTACTAAAAATTACTAACAATATCTAACAATTACTAAAAATTACTAACAATTACTAAAAATTATCTAACAATTACTAACAATATCTAAAAATTACTAACAATTACTAACAATTACTCAAAATTACTAAAAATTTCTAAACATTACTAACAATTACTAAAAATTATCTAACAATTCCTAACAATTACTAAATTAACCTATTTAAACTAATTCTAATTATCTAACAATTACTAAAAATAAATCTAACCTTTTAATCTCGCGGAAAAATCTTGCGGGAGGTAGAATGAAAAAAATCCTTCGTAATTCCTCTACTTTCGTCTTTCGTAATTCCTTTGCGTATTTGTAGAATGAAATAAATTGCAACTCTTTTTTTTTAAACAATAAAAATAAAATTTGAGAATAATGAAAATATTGAGAGTATGAGAATATGAGATTGAGAGAATGAGAGATTGAGAATATTGAGTATGAGATGTGAAAATGTATGAAGAATGGGGGTGTATTTAATGGGTTTTTTTTTGGGGGGGGGGGGGGGAATTTTACCGTTATTTTAAAAAAAAATTTGAAAAATTTCGGTTTGGGTCGGGTTGGCCGGGTTGGGACGGGTCCCGCCGGGTCTAGGGGGGGGGTTAGGTCGGGTTTGGGGCGGGTTAACCCGGGTTAGGGTCGGGTTCACCCGGTTTAGGCCGGGTTTAGGGGCGGGTTCACCCGGGTTTAGGGTCGGGTTCACCCGGTTTAGGCCGGGTTCACCCGGGTTAGAGGCGGGTTCACCCGGGTTAGGCCGGGTTTAGGGTCGGGTTCGGGTGGGGCGGGTCGGGTTTAGGCCGGTCTGGGTCGGGTTCGGGTAGACGGGTTGAAACGGGTGGGGTATAGGCGGGTTTCGCCCAGAAAACCGCATCCGACCCTAGTGAAACCCGGCCCACCCGTTAGGACGGTCCGGGTCGGATTTTAAGGTCGGGTTCGGGTCGGTCCGGATCCGGGTCATGGGTTTGCCCGGTCCGGGTCGACCCGCCCGGGTTTAATCAATACACTATGCAGTACTCTGTACTCATATTATGTGAAGGTGATCGACTGGCAGGAATTGCTTTCCTAAAGCAAAAGGTGCAACTTCAACATGTTTAGAGTGTTCCTTGAAAGAATATATTGGCTATCTCAACTAAAGCTTGAATAATTATTCTGGAGTTAGATATGTCAACCTGCCAACAATATTGGGACTACTATGATCTATTCAGTAGTCAAAGAGAATAGTGTAGTTATCATATTATGCAAGTATAGGGGCAATTCTGAGAAGTATGAATAATATAAAAATAAAAGCTGTATATATAAATAGTGGACCCACTAGTGGTTTCTTTTCGGGGTGGGTTCTTTCAGATGGTATCAATACCAACTAATGTTTTAAAATGCGGTTTCTATGCGGTATGCGGAAGGCCACCGCATACCGCATATACGGTATGCGGCCGCATATGCAGATTTTTATGCGGACTTATATATGTGGATTTTAAAATAAAAATTAATATATATATAAACAAGTACGCGGTAATATTCGGTAATATGCAGTATGCGGTAATATGCCGTAAAAATATGCGGCCGAATATGCGGCCGCATATGCGGAACTGCATATTAGACTGCATATTGATTTTCTATGTGGTTGCCAACCACATACGCATACAGCCGCATGAACCGCATTTTGTTACACTGATACCAGCCCTTGACTGTTGTAGCTTCTGGGTGGAATTGTTTTTGGTTCATTTCTTTACGCCCTTTTTCTTTTTTGGAAGCTTCACGGGATAAAGGGTAAAGATAGAAGCCCATTGGATCTTCAGTTGTGTTAGCTGATTCCAGCCTTCACGGGCCGGTAACCATTGGCAACATCAAAAGACAGGATCTTCACGAGTATTCTGAGTTTGTTTTTTCTATATTATCTGAAGGGTGTACAAAATGTCTCGAGGGAAAATGGGAAACCTGACACTCTGACTCACACGTAGCAGGTACAAAAGGAGCACTTACGGGGTTTCTCGGTCAGACCCATTGCAAGCAGGTATAAAATCTCTACCCCGCACTCTTCATCTCCCCCGCTCCCTCTTAACATTTCATTTCGAAAACCTCATACTTTATAAAGAGAGAGGAGAGGAAGAGAGTGCGATCTATGGGAAATAGTTTTTAATTATTTCGTGATTTACTATTTAAAATTTTCTGATTTAGTATTTGGAGAGACAAAATCAGAGCTAGAGGAGGTAGCGATGGCTGGGAAAGGGAAGAGCTTGGAGGACATCAAGAACGAAAACGTTGATCTGGTGAGAGATCATGATTTTCTGTACACTCTAATCTATTTTTATTTTCGAAATTTTGTTTATGTTGCATACTTTATAGAATCCGCAATTCATCCTCTGTTTTGCCTGCTTCTTTTTGTTTATAGTATTGGATGAATTTTATTATTCGAGTGTTAGCGACTAATAAAATTCTCACTTAGAACTTTTCTTACAATAAAACCTTAATTAGATAACGTTTTTCCTGAGCTATCATAATATATTTGCGTAATATTTCTTTTCTTTTAGGAAAAACAAATGTGAGGAGTGATATCAACCTCTAAGCTGGATACATTGCGAAATATTACAATTGTTTTTAATTTTTTTTTAGAGATTTGCAGCTTTTAATTTCCGTTTGAAAATTGAAATTAAAAAATTTCCTAGATGAACTGTACGAGAATTCCTTGGCCGTGATGTTTAAGGAAGGAACAAAGGACAAATATGGAAATGCTTAAAAAATAAAGAAAGAAATTAGATGTTCATTAAAACAAAAAATTTGGTACAGTTCGGTAAAGGGATCTCTTTGTCCTTGTTCCTATTTTAAGCTACTTTTTAAAATGTTTTTAGTTGATGGTATATGAAAAGAAGATTGTGATTTGTGAACCCCATGTCTCAAACTCATAGTGAGTAATCAGAGAAATTGCTTGATAATCACTAACTAGATTTGGGTATATGCTATTGCTTATTTTGGCACTCTGTTCTAATCTGTGTTGCTTTCATTTCTTATAGGAGCATATACCTATAGAAGAGGTATTTGAACAGCTGAAATGCACCAAGGAAGGTCTCACCACAGACGAGGGCGCAAACCGTCTCCAACTGTTTGGCCCCAACAAGCTCGAAGAGAAAAAGGTCCAGTATTTGTCTCTAATTTCATTTGCTCTATCTATCTTCCCTCTTTGGTTTTGCTATTTTTTATACAATCTTTATAATAGCAAAAATATTTGGAGTGCATATATTATTGATGAAGTTATACAAATAAAAAATTAAAAGCAGGCAGACTGACCTTTTATAGTCTTTTACTCTGGGCATATACTGGACAACAAATTAAAAAATGAACCACAAACTTGCAAAAAATATTGCTGTGCAATTTACTTCCTGCTTGATCCATAGTATTACTAGCACTAGCTGTTAAATAGCAAACACACTTGTTTCTGATTTATTTCTTAATCAACTCACTTAGCCATCTGAAACTACTATTTTTGCTGTCAAGTAACAATCAATTATGCGTAAAAAAACAGGAGAGCAAGGTACTCAAGTTTTTGGGGTTCATGTGGAACCCGCTGTCATGGGTTATGGAGATAGCCGCGATTATGGCTATTGCACTAGCTAACGGTGGAGGGAAGCCCCCTGACTGGCAGGACTTTGTCGGTATTGTCGTCCTCCTGGTTATTAACTCCACCATCTCCTTTATTGAAGAGAACAATGCTGGCAATGCCGCAGCTGCTCTCATGGCTGGACTTGCTCCCAAGACCAAGGTTACTTATTGTTTGTATTTTTATTCTCAAAGTTCTGTTAGTACTCTAGATTTGGTGCATTATTCACAGATATTTCGAGAGGTCACCTGGGCCTTTAGAGAATATCTTATGGATCCCTTGAGCACATTGGAGGAAACATTATTAATGTTCCCCCTCTGATTAGTTAATTCCTGGTGTTTGTCTTTCGTTATGATTGATTTATTATTTATGTAAAGAGACAGCGTGTGGTAGGGATAGTTTTGTCATTTTATGATGAAACGGAAAAGAAAATAACATCGAGAAAAATTGTTCTTTCATTCTTAGCTTTGTATCAGGAAATTATATTGACATATCCTCTGCTCTTTGAACGTTTCCTTTATTGTATTAAAATTGTGGAATGCAAATAGTACCTTAGTTAAAATTACAAGCCACTGCTTACCTGAACTATATGCAAGTAATTATCCCTAGAGTGCATTGAAATGTTGCTTATATACTTTTTGGTAATTAAATTAGGTCTTAAGAGATGGCCGTTGGAGTGAACAGGATGCTTCAATCCTGGTCCCAGGTGACATTATCAGCATTAAACTTGGAGACATCGTCCCAGCTGATGCACGTCTCCTTGAAGGTGACCCGTTAAAAATTGACCAATCTGCACTGACCGGAGAATCTCTTCCTGTCACAAAAAATTCAGGAGATGAGGTTTTCTCTGGTTCTACTTGCAAACAGGGAGAGATAGAGGCTGTTGTGATAGCCACCGGGGTGCACACCTTCTTTGGAAAGGCTGCACATTTAGTCGATAGCACCAACCAGGTGAAGTACTAAGTATACTCAAACTAGATTTTAGTCTTATTATAAATGACAGTTTATTGGACCTTAGTTTCTGGTTCGCAACTTAAAAGAGGTCTAAAAGATCAGGATTGTTGCTACTTTAATCTAAACTTTGACTTCTATTATTATAATTGAAATTGTTGTCATTGTTGCTGTTGTTTTGTAATTATTATTATAATTGTTATCATGATCATGATCATTATTCTTAGTATAGTAATAATTATTATCATTGTTGCTGCTGCTGCAGCATGGACTTCTAGGTGTGGCGTATAATTTGTCTTTCATACATATTTGATATTTCCATCTGTTATTTCACTAACAAATGCATAAAAAAAAATATTTCAGGTTGGCCATTTTCAAAAGGTACTAACAGCCATTGGTAACTTCTGCATCTGTTCAATTGCTGTTGGCATAGCAGTTGAGGTCATCGTTATGTATGCCATTCAACATCGCCGATACCGGGACGGTATCGACAATCTCCTTGTTCTCCTCATCGGTGGTATCCCCATTGCAATGCCCACTGTCCTCTCTGTAACAATGGCCATTGGGTCCCATCGGCTGTCTCAGCAGGGTGCTATCACCAAGCGCATGACTGCCATAGAGGAGATGGCCGGCATGGATGTCTTGTGCAGTGATAAAACTGGAACTCTTACCTTGAATAAGCTGAGTGTTGACAAGAATTTGATTGAGGTGTTTGCAAAAGGGGTCGAAAAGGAGAATGTGCTTCTGCTTGCGGCTAGGGCTTCCAGGACTGAGAATCAAGATGCCATCGATGCTGCTTTGGTTGGAATGCTTGCTGACCCAAAAGAGGTAACTTGAGTTGTATGGTACTATACGTATAGCCTGAATATTGGAACTGTATCTTCAAATGAAACTGTTGTGCTTGTATTAGGCAAGAGCAGGTATCACCGAAGTGCATTTCCTGCCATTCAATCCTGTTGACAAGAGAACAGCTCTCACATACATTGATTCAAGTGGCCATTGGCACCGTGTGAGCAAAGGAGCTCCCGAACAGGTATGCTGTGTTTCTTGTATTTTGTTAAAAGCTGATTTACTTTTTAGTTTTCTGCTCTACATATAATTGTCAATTATTATCTTATAATATTCTCTCAGATATTGAGCCTCTGCAACTGCAAAGAAGATGTGAGAAGAAAGGTGCATACTGTGATCGAAAAATATGCTGAACGTGGGCTCCGTTCATTGGCTGTTGGAAGACAGGTTTATTAGTAAATCTTTTCATTATTTTAGTTTTATCACTACAATGAAACTATGTTTGAATAAGAAAAACTGTGTTTTTATTTAATATTCAGGAAGTACCAGAAAAATCCAAGGATAGCCCTGGTGGGCCATGGCAGTTTGTCGGTTTATTGCCTTTGTTTGATCCCCCGAGACACGACAGTGCAGAGACCATTCGCAGAGCTCTAAACCTTGGTGTAAATGTTAAAATGATTACTGGTATGATTTCATCATATTTGCAATTACAAATCTATACATCTTGACACTAATATCCTTTATTTACACTTCTTAATGGATGAGTATTTTCGATGTCAGGTGATCAACTTGCTATTGCCAAGGAAACTGGGAGAAGGCTTGGAATGGGTACAAACATGTACCCCTCTTCTTCACTGCTAGGCCAAAATAAGGATGCATCCTTATCAGCACTTCCTGTTGATGAATTAATTGAAAAGGCTGATGGATTTGCTGGCGTCTTTCCTGGTATCTGGCTTTACCAAATTTTTCACTCAATATGTTGTTATCAAATCTGACACTTCTAACTTGGTAGATTCTACTTTATTTAATTTTCAGAGCACAAGTATGAAATAGTGAAGAAGCTACAAGAGAGGAAGCACATATGCGGCATGACAGGTGATGGTGTCAATGATGCGCCGGCACTGAAAAAGGCTGATATTGGAATTGCGGTGGCTGATGCAACTGATGCAGCCAGGGGTGCATCAGATATTGTGCTTACTGAGCCGGGTCTGAGTGTCATCATCAGTGCTGTGCTTACTAGTCGTGCTATTTTCCAAAGGATGAAGAATTACACTGTAAGTGTTTACTATTGGTCTGAGATGCATTATTTGGGTTTTTGTTTGATAATTTGGCCATTGATTTTGTGTTGTACTGCTCTTGTGTAGATATATGCCGTCTCCATCACCATCCGTATTGTTGTAAGTTATTTAATGCTCTATAAGATCCTTCTTTCTTTTGCAACTTCTCATATGTTTTTTTTTCCTATTTTAAACAACATGAGTTCCTATGAACAATAGAAAATTGTATAATTAGGAATAATGTAGGGGACAAAGTTATAATAACTACACAGGCTAGGTTAGGCAAATACCTAATTTTAAACAAACTCGTCAATTGTATTTGTTTTATTTTGTTAATCGATTTTATTTTTATTTTAATGTTTATGAATTAATTTTGTAGTTTGGATTCATGCTGATAGCCCTGATATGGAAGTTTGACTTCTCGCCTTTCATGGTTCTGATTATCGCCATCTTGAATGATGGTAATTTTACTCTTAAATGAAACTTTCAATGGTTTTGGTACATAACAAAGACTTATAATTTTGATTTTAATACACTAGGCACGATAATGACGATATCAAAGGATAGGGTGAAACCTTCACCAATGCCTGACAGTTGGAAACTAAATGAGATTTTTGCTACGGGCGTTGTGTTTGGGGGCTACCTTGGATTAATGACTGTTGTATTTTTCTGGGCCATGCGAGAAACCGATTTCTTCTCTGTAAGTTATCCTCTGTTGATATCCATTGCTAAATAAGTCTGAACACGCAATGTGGAATTCCTGATAAAAGGGAAAAAATAGAATTAATTCAATTTTTTTATTTATGTAGCATCATTTTGGTGTGAGATCTATTAGGCACAGTGAGGATGAAATGATGGCTGCACTGTATCTCCAAGTTAGCATCATAAGCCAAGCACTTATTTTTGTCACGAGGTCGCGTGGCTTTTCCTTCATTGAGCGTCCTGGCCTTCTTCTCCTCGTTGCTTTTCTCATTGCTCAGCTTGTAATTCACTCCTTTTCACTCCATTCCCCACCCCACCTTTTAATCAGACTAACATAACATCTAAAAAAGTATTACAAATGATACATCTGAAAACTATTCTGCCCTGAAGCTTCATAATTGCTCTCTTTCTCTCTTTCATTCTAACTTTAAATATAATTAAAATGTGTAAACCTGTGAATAATTTTTGAAAATAATATAAAGTAACTATTTTACCCAAGCTTCAAAATTGACAAAACAGTTAAAAGTATCTCCCAAGTTAGCTAGAATTAACATTGCAGGAATCTGACATTCAATTTTTATTTTGCAAAAGTAGGAGTTGAAATGATTACTAAATTGGATCTTGTAATAGTGTTATATTATAATAATAACAATGAAGTCAGGGACTTTTACATGCATGGTCTTAGAATCATTGATTTTTTTTTCTTTTGAAATATATCTCTACAAGCTAAAAGTTGCGTAAACAAAACAGTAAAATGAGTAGCCTGCAGGTTAATTATCACTATTTTTTTATGTTTTGTCAGATTGCAACTGCGATTGCAGTGTATGCTAACTGGGGATTTGCACGCATCAAAGGGATAGGATGGGGATGGGCTGGTGTTATCTGGATATATAGTATTGTCACATATGTACCACTTGATTTCTTCAAGTTCCTCATCCGATATGCACTGAGTGGCAAGGCCTGGGACAATCTCCTTGAAAACAAGGTACTTATCAATAACTGCCAGCTTAACCCAATTTTAATTCATTTTAGAAAGCTGTAGGTCAATGTCAAAACTCAAAAGGACATTAAGCAGAATTTTTACCAGATATCTGAGTTTTCTGATGCTGGCACATAAAGAATGTCTGTCTTTTTTTGATGTGGTAGGCTGCCTACCAAAACTTTTCTTAAAAAAAGAAAAAGTATTTACATCTACATTGTGATATATTTACAGCTTTGTGTAACCAGTACAGTGGTGTGTTAGAGTGGTAGCCTGATCCTATTTGCAATTTCTAGCCCACGAGTCCTTATCCCTATGGATATGTCCCTCTAGTTGTGCTAAATGCATTGCCCTATTTCTAAAGATCCTGTTGTTGCACTCCTTTCACCATGGGTTTCTTTATTTTGGTTATAGACTGCGTTTACAACAAAGAAGGATTATGGGAGAGAGGAGAGAGAGGCTCAGTGGGCCACGGCCCAGAGGACCCTCCATGGTCTCCAGCCACCCGAAACAGCTGATCTCTTCAATGAGAGAACCAGTTACAGAGAACTGTCTGAGATTGCTGAGCAAGCTAAGAGGCGTGCCGAAGTTGCAAGGTACCTACATTTTCCTTTATAACACTGATCTAGCAAGGAATACCTTTACTTGCTCTGAAACATGCTGACATTTACATGTGGTTTCATCATTGCATGTCATCTAAATGACCAGAATTAAATGCCTCTTTGTTAGCACTATGTGTATGTAGCCAGGAGATGATACCAGAAGGAAAAATAATTTGTTCATCTTTTGACGGAAACCAAAGAAAAGAGGGTCATGCTCATGGATTATATTTCTACGTAGTTTCTAGTTCGTAGTGTTCTATTCAATATTTTATGGAACAACTTTCTTTTATGTAAACCTTTTTCAGGCTGAGAGAGCTGCATACATTAAAAGGGCATGTTGAGTCGGTGGTGAAGCTGAAGGGGCTTGATATTGACAGCATCCAGCAACACTACACTGTTTAAAATTTCATACAGTATGAGGGGGATGATCGAAAAGTTTTACTTGTTTTTTCTCTTTATTAATATATCTTAGTTGTCCTGTTGGCAAGTCTATGTTGTGCCTTTGGTGGCCCTACTGTGTTATGCTCGGATTTATATATACGGGGGCTTTTGGTAGAGAGAACACGAATCTCAAATAAGGAACTTTCAGATAGGTGCTAGGATTTGTGTCGAGTAGGATAGATGGGTAGGAAAATATTTTATACTATTTTCTTAAATTAGTAATTTATATAATTTTGAAAGTATTGGAACCAATAATTATAAAGAAAATTATAGTCTATATGATATTATATGTACATGACATGTTTTATTATAAAAATATGCAATTATTTTTTGTTATATTAAGGGTTCGATTGTATAAATTATCAATTTATTTGATAATTATTCATTACCAATTCTATTATCCGTTATTCTTACGGATAAGAAATATCCATAAGACTAATGCTTATAAATAAAACTAATTTTGGGACGGATACAAACATCAACAGATGATACAGATCCATATCATTTTTATTGACATCCTAAATTTTCACAGCAAATTTTACAATGCCCTCAGCGTTCGTTCCCAATTTTAAATTTTTTGGGTCGAACGACCTTTTATTACAATATACCTTCATGTGAAATACCTACCACTGTCTGACCCAATTTAGAAAGAGAAAAGTTTGATCAAGCTTCTTTAAATGTTTCTGATTTCTTTCGTACCTCATCCTCTCCTGCGGGATTTTTTTAAACAAACATAATTAAAAAAAATATTTTTACCAAACCAACATGATTTTTTTTTTTTTACAAAAACTATAAGAACCGAATTGCTAATTCGGTCCGCTTGGTTTTTTTCTTTTGGAACCGAAATGGCAATTCAGTCCCTGTTGATTTTACAGCGTTTCATGAACAACGCCACATAAAATCTGAAAAGGGGCCGGACCGAGATGCTAATTCGGTCCTCCTATTTTATTGACAGAGGTCAGAAATCAGATAAGCTGAAATTCCAATGACCAGTCCTATAATTTTCTCCAGATTCAAAATTCAATTTAGAGAAAATTGCTACATGGATTTTTGTGTTCTTTATATCAAAATAAAGGTATGAAAGTCTAGTTTTCAGATAATATAATTTTTCTATACAAAAATATTACAGATTGGTACAGTTTTAACGATTAATTGACAGAGGTCAAAAATCAGAAAAGCTGAAATTCCAGTGACCAGTCCTTTAATTTTGTCCAGATTCAAAATTCAATTTAGAAAAAACGGCTACATGGATTTTTGTGTTATTTATATCAAAATAAAGGTATGAAAGTCTAGTTTCAGATAATATAATTTCTCTATACAAAAATATTACATATTGGTACAGTTTTAACGATTAATTGACAGAGGTCAGAAATCAGAAAATAAATGAGAGTAGTGAATATAAAAAATATTAATATAAACATTAATACACACAAGTCTTACAAAAAAGCAGTCTTATAGTAAAAAACATAGTCTTATATAAAAGTCTAAAATAAATGAGCTCACATCATGCATCTCTCTTAAAACTATTCATCGTTCCTTACGTCTGAATATTCTGTTCATCAGACGACCAGCTGACCGGCTAACAGATGGTCCTGCTTGACTACCAGTGGCCTCTGGATTACTAGCATATGCCTCTGCCCGGCTACCAGATACGCTTCTCCGTGCCCCTTGTGTAGCAGTTGCCTCTGCATACATAGCAGATGCCTCTGCCCGGCTACCAGATACGCTTCTTCGTCTTCCACCAGTTGCCCCTGTATAATGCGGACAGAAATATAATTAAGTGTGTAAAATCTTCAAATAATTAAAATATGTACTTATTCACTCTTATAATTTCCAACCTGAAGTTCTTATTCTATTGGATCCCTCTAGACGTTGTACTCCACTGCGTAGCCTAATTCAAGCTTCCATATCATCCATAGAATTAGGAATTCGCTTGTGCTTCCTCCTACCCTTATTAATTTTATTTGGGTCCGGCCTGATTATAGGTGCTCCCATGTCATATGGCCAATTGGGGGCGTTACCAAAGCCGTGAAACTCACCTCTCCATGTGTTGACATAATTTTCAACGCTATAATAGTGACTTACATAGTTCCTCGGATTTAGATGTCTCTTACAACACACCGCCAAGACATGGTTGTAGGAATACCAGTAAATTGCGATTTCTGACACTCACAAACAGGCATTCCCTGCTCTCCTTCTGGAAATCTAACTTCGTACTTCATATCTCCCTTCACTCCCTACAATCAATAAATCAAGATAATTAAATGTTACAATTTACAAATTTTGTATGAAATTTAAGTAAATAGCTGACATACCGTACTGACGACTCCATCATGATCTACGACCTCATAGACGGGGAATTCGGACCCCATTGGTATCACTCGGTGCTCCTTTGCTTTTTTAGTCCGGTGTTCTAAAACTGATAATATGTTTGCTGATAATCTCATTCCGTTTCGAAATCACTTTTGAGCAATCTCACCTCTTTTGACATACCAATCCACAACTTTGTAGAATGTGCGCTCAACTACTGCCGTTACAGGCAGTTGGCGAGCCACTCGAAATACATTGTTCAAGAATTCTGATCCGTTCGTAGTCATAATATCCCACCTATTCAGGTCTCCGTTATGACATTGTGCCCATTTATGGAGTTGCAAAGGCTCTTCTTCGAGGTTTTGCAACCTTTTACCACACCACATGATGTACTGATGAGTAGTAATACTCTTACCTTTTATCAATTCCATACCCTCATTAAACCTCCAAGGTTTCATCTTACCCACAAATTTCCTGAAAATATTCTTGATTATTTTGTCCTTGCACAACTTGAACACATTTGACGCAATATGATGAGAATATAATCGATGAACTGTTTCACCCCTTTCCTCACACCACCCTAAATCAGGTCGATCAAACACTGAATGGATTGCAGCATGCTGGTCTGATATAACACATATCCTACCAGGGCCGACAACATCTTCGCGTACAAATTGCATAAACCAGCCCCAATTAGATGAAGTCTCCTCTTCCGCAATCCCGAATGCTATTGGCAGTAATTGTTGTTCAGCATCATAAGCGCATGCCATGAATAGTTTTCCTTTATACCTGCCAGATAGGTGTCCAGCATCTACACTTATAATTGGTCGGAGATATGACCAGGCTTGAATGCATGGACCGAAAGCCCATGCCACACGAGTGAAAATATGAATGCCCATACATGTAGATGGTTCATGCTCAATTCTGTATTTTGTACCTGGGTAGACCTCTAGATTGCACCGAGCAGAGAAGGTAGCAGTTCGTAAGCTTTTTCCCAACTGCCAAATAAATCAGCAATAACCAGCTCCCTCTCTCTCCAAATCTTGTTGTATGAAGGCTGAACCATTTTGTACTCCCTTATAACTGCAAATCGACATGCTTTTATATATTGACATCTCCAGGTCCTCCATAAGACTAGGTTTGATTATATCTGCAATCATTCGTGCAGTCATTTGATGACTATCTACTGTACAAGCAGTATTGTAACAATTGTGCTCGTATGGGTTTGTTGCAATTGTCCAATTGCCCATCTCAGTGGTTTTTACGTATAACCTCCATGGACACCCCTCCGCTCTACATATAACCATATAGACACTATGATTGCTCTGGGTTTGTTGTAATTCTAAGTATTATCCATGGCAAATCCACTCAACTTGGATTTAAGATCAGCTTTGGATTCGAATATCTGTCCCACCGAAAATGGGCCATCGATTCTAAGTGAATAACCAAAAAATGCTTCATCCTTGTACGACATCGGCACATTGTCATTAAATGCCGGACAAGGATGCTGCAATCCCCGATTAATAAAAGGAATAGACGATTGTCACTCCTTCATTACATCTTGCATCCTAATCTGATCCTCAATTTTGGCCATATCATCTTCCTCGACAACCGGGTCACCAAGGTCAGAGCTTGTGTCTGAGCCAGTATTATTATTCAGCTGGTCAAAATAATTATGCAAATCAACCGGCGGTATTTCGGGGGGTCATCACAATATATGGCTGTCACCAGTATGTCTCTCCTACTTCCAGGTACACTACCCGGGTATGGGTCATTGGTTTGACTAACAACTGGTACTAACTCAACTAATTCAAGAAGTTCAAAATTCAGTACTGGAGTGGCATTCCCAAGCACCATATGCCATATCATTTCGTGGTCTATGGTAAATAAATGATATTTTTCTACTGAGTCAGGTGGTGCCGTGTTCAAACGTGCCATGATTGTCAGATCGAACTGGCTAGAGAGCAAACGAATGCCAACATATATATGTCTTCTTAG
Organism: Carex littledalei; assembly: GCA_011114355.1. NCBI lineage: Eukaryota > Viridiplantae > Streptophyta > Magnoliopsida > Poales > Cyperaceae > Carex > Carex littledalei. Next base: position 7,840,983 of record CM022096.1, on the reverse strand, counting down.
CTCATCAAGACTAGTTGAGTTAGTAACAGGAAATGTGCAGGTCGGTGCGTCTGAAATTTCACGTCTGTGGTACACATTTATTAATACTTGAGACATTTCCTGAACAAAAAGTTTCACAATCAACCTTCGATATCATTTTTAATTTTACAACTTAAAATATGATATGTAATTTCTAAAACTCGAACTGTGCACCGTTTTCAGCTGGAAGAACCTAACAAAAATGGTGACTGAAGAAAAATGGTGTCTAAAGAGGGAGAAGAAGAGTATTTGTAGGAAAAAAAAAATTATTGGGACCGAAATGACATTTCGGTCCGGGCTAAAAAAACTCTGGACCGAATTGCCATTTCGGTCCCTGGGCATTACACAAACAGCTACACAGCCTTTTATGCGAGAACTGTGAAATCAACCGGGACCGAATTGCCATTTTGGTCAAAAAAAAAAAAAACTAAGCGAACCGAATTGATAATTCGGTTCTTATAGTTTTTGTAAAAAAAAAAAATAATCATGTTGGCTAAAAAAAAAAATTTAATTATGTTTTTAAAAAGAAATCCTCTCCTTTGAGTTCAAGCCAACAAAACAACAAAAATCAGCTATAAAAGTTACAAAAGCGAAAAGAAAAAAGGTACAATAGCACGGGAGCTTGCTATCCGGGATCTCACCTCGCTTGTTCTATCAAAAACGAACCTAAGGCAAGTGGAAAAAAAAGGAAATAAAATCACATGCGCAGTGATGTTTACATGATATATATGATGATAGAATGGGACTTGGATCGTGACTCAATAACTTTAGCTTGTGAAACTAGTATGAGTGTATGACTGATCTAACCTACTTTTTTTAATGCTAGTTTTTTCCTCATGTCCAATTTTAAAAAGGATGGAGATATCCATTATAAATAAGTATTAAATTGGAATGCAGAGATGTAGAAATTTAAATTGAAGTTTTATATTTATTTTAATCACCGTGCATAATTTGTTTTTAAGAGTAGGTTTTGTCTACTACTTTGTGCAATAATTTAAAAAAAAATGATAAGCCGACATGAAGAAGAACTGGAGATCGTTTAGTGTTAATTGAGGTAGAATATTTCCTTTTAAAAGAGTCATGTTCATGTATTGGAGAGAATCCTGTGAGCATAGAACAATAAAAGAAAAAGAGTCATGTTTTGAAAAATTCCTCATCATAGAAGAGCACTTTTCAGAAGATGTCCTATCTAGTTAGCACATGACATGAGTTCATCAATCCAGTTAATTTATCAATATATAAAATATCAGCATCATTGATATATGATTAGTAATTACTAATTAGGAAGATTATCAATAGTTGTGTATTAGTCTATTAGACATAAGAGTGAGGCTATAGTACTACGCATAGCGCATATAGGTCCATACTATGGATCAATATATCTATTTTAAAGTTCAAAACAATTAATCTGAACTATTCAATATGATTCTCATATGAAAATGTACTTGTAAATCAAATTTTTTTTTATTATTTTTTTAGATAGGTAGAAAATCACTTGAACTAAAAAATTTAGACCATTTAAAAGTAGTGATTTTTACCTATCTAAAAAATAGTAAAAAATTCTTAAAATATAAATTTTAGTTGCAAGTACATTTTCATATAAAAATCATGTTAAATGGTTCAGATCAACTATTTGAACATTGAAAACGAAACTATTGATTCCTAGTACCATAGCCTCGATCTACACATAATTTATTTGTAAGCCTGAACAGTAAACTTTGAACCAATGTACGTATATGCAATTTCCTTTTCGGGGTCTTTGTTCCTAAAACAAAAATAAAGAAAAGAGGATGTTTTGGACCAATTTTTCTACGGATGAAAACAAAGAACTTCGCTGTTAGAACAGTTAAGGTTGGCGCCTTGGAAATGATTTTCGTACAGTGTGGTTCCTCTTAATTACATGACCTAGCGCATTTAATTACATGTCATTAAAATGAGAAATTGGTAAGCCAAATTTCAAACAAATTTTCATCAACACAGCCATGAATGTGTTACTTTCATATATAGCCCATCCAAAATCAAGCCGAACTTAATATTATTATACCAGTTTGTGTTTTATAGCACGATATTTTAGAATTTTAGTATTCTCAGAGCTGCTATATATCTGTTAATATATTTTTTTATTTCATGTTTTATTTTCTCGTCTTAACGAAATCATATGTAGATGTTTTTCTTTTGAGCAAAACCATTTACGTAAATTGATAAATCATATATATAAATAATGATTACCATTAGAGTGGAGAAGCTCGCTTTCTTCACTGGCAAATGAAATGATTTTTCTTGCATTGTTGTTTCTCTCAGGAACCCTTTGGGATTGGAGGTGAACCTTGTTTTGAATATACAAAAAAATTTCCTTTTGTTGTCATTGACAGATTGACTCCTATTTTTTACTCGTGCCAAAGCTTTTTATATTTGAATTCCTTGGGGCTTTATGAAATGCTCATATATATATTTCCCAATGTTCTAAATAGCGGCGCTATAGCGTTTTCGGACTAAAAAAGCTATGACGCTATGGCCATATAGTGCCGCTATAGCGCGCTATTTCGCGCTATAGCGGCGCTATATGGCCATAGCGCCGTTTTTTCAGCCGTTCCACTATGACGCGATAAACGCTATTTAAACCTTTGATATTTCCTATTCTTTCTATTTTTTATAATAAAAAAAAGTAATCTCAAAATAGAGTTACATGTTATCAAATTACCATATAAAAGTCATACAATTAAGACAAAGCTATAGCATAGTAATTATTCACTAATTTGAGATGCACTTTAAAACTACGGACTTAAAAAATTGGCGAGCTTCGTCTTTCTACGAAAAGACACATGTTCAATTCTCAATAATAACACGACATCTAAAAAAATATTGGATGTACCTTTAGTAAAAAAAAAAAATTGTGATGCACTTTAGTACTCTTTTAATGGCCCGAATCTAAGAACACATTGAGCCCGTGTATCTTTGTACCCAATTACAAGAAGTTCTCAATTGTATTTTCATCTTTACCAACGAAAAGAATGATTACTTGTTATTTTGGGCTTTAATTTTCGGCCAGATCTAAAGAATCTATAAGAAATAACAAAGGGTTATACCTTGGTCAGTCCAAAATTAAATGGATGCACTGGGCGTCTGGGCTGATGGGCCTTGATACAGGAATTACTATTTAGCTCTCTTCCGAGATAGAAAAAATAATAGTGATATTCCAGCTTTCTTTTTCTTAGCTAAAGCCCTGTGAATATCACGAAAAACATAAGGGATCTCAAGGTTTATTTTCAAAATTCTATTCGAATCATCTTAGATGAATTTTCGTTGGGTTAACCAAAAAAAAAATTCGGGTGGTATTACGTACCCATTTTGTGACAAGTACAATGTTAAAAAAAAACTTCTAATTTTTTTGAATTTTCTGCTCAACTTATTGAAAATTTGTTTTCATATACTTTATTTTTATTTGTCGGTATTGGAATCTTAGGATCTGGAAATTCAGTAGCAGAGCATATATAATCAATTTGATCATGTACATAAATCTAATAAGATGCCGAGCGAGGACGATGAAGAACAATGAAGGAGACAGGAGATGCTGAGACAGAAAGAAAAAGATAATCAATTGAGCTTATAAAGAGTTCAGCTTCTTTCAAGTCGTACAAAATTTATTTTAGAATAAATCAGTGATATTTGAGGTGCGTATAGAATAACTCTCAACTGAATCAAAATTATTTCAGTGTCTATTTCAATTATAGAAGTCCGCTTTAAAATTCGTATCAAATAAAACGGACGACGCAAATATAGATAAAACGGACAACGCAAATATCATTCTACACTGGATCTGAACCGATATTTTGAGCAGGTGTCAGAATACTTCCTTGCCATCTTCTTCCATGGTCGCGCCAATGTCTCCTGTTCATGTCAGTATGTTTTCCCTTGAAACTTTCAAATTTATTTGGGCGGCTTGTTGGTATATTTTTCTTTTTCTTTTTATCTCATGGTGGAGCAAATAAATTTTCATAGAATTTTCTCCTTAGTTTCATGGAAATAAAATGAAGTACCTAAAATAAGCATTTGAAAATAAATTGGATTTAACCGTCAATTGCTGCATGCTTATCTTATATCAGAAATCAAAGAAATATTAGAAAATCAATCCTCACTTGTATAACAAATAACTTTCTAGTACCACAAGAAAGATAATCTCACTTGTACAAAACAAAGCCATCTCTATACCTGGAAAAGATAACAAAACTAACAGTTCTGTTAACCTCTTTTTGCAACTTTTTTTTTCTTTCACTTTTTACACACATAAAAGCAAACACTCATAAGTCACATTAGAAGCTAGCATGAACTATCTAGATATTTCCATTTCTAACCCTGCAAGGATTTGTACAACACCACCGTGACATTCTTTGTAAGAAAGCGACATGTCTCACCAATGGCCACAACTGACTTGTCAGGATTGCTCCTCTTGATGTACAAGTGATTTAGAATGACATGCGGGGCCCGCGGGAGGCAGGCCTGGCTATCTAAGGCTTTTGGCACATTAAGAACTGTCAGGTTCAGCTGTGGCGGCATCGCTGGGGGCATTTTTGTAAAATCCTCCAAATTTTGGAGCACATTGTCGTAGCTCGTTTCGGGTGATTGAGGTGGGTCAAATCCAGAAACACTTTCAAGATATTCTGGTATGTTTTCCTGCACTAAAGAGCAATTTCTGATAATTAAAGGGTGGAATGTATATAAACAAACAATTAATAATTATAAGATCTCCTAAGGTCATCAACTCAAATCAAAAGAAAATTCAGAGGCAGACTGCAACAGATATCAATTCAAATCAGTGTCAAGGATTGACAAAAGGAATGAATTAAGCAGTCCCAAGTCTTGGCCATGACAAAATAGTTAACATTGGCCCGCCATTAATTATTTGTTAATGAAGTGTGCAGCAGACCAATAAATATGAAACAAACAGCTCACCATAAACCATATTTCAGAAACCAGTCCACCCCACCCTGTACCTTTAAATATTAGTTGAATTAATTAAATACATTCCAGAGTGCAGAAATTGCAAATTTTTCATGAAACACAACCGAACAAAGAAAACCTCGGAAATTGCAGTCACTTAAAGCCTGCTATATAGAATAAGTAGACATATGCTTAAAAAAGGATCAGAGAGAACTACTGTTTGTATCTAATAAAAAAGTATAAATAATTTATCCTTGAAGGTACTAAAAGCTTATTAGTTCATCCTTATGAGAAGATATTATTTGTTAGCATAAAAAAGAAAATGTTATTCTTTCCACTTCTCTCCCATTTTTCCCCTTCATATTATTTCAATGGGCTAATTATGTGCAAATGAAAAGTTCCTATCAAATGGCTCAAGAAGTACACTTCATAATAAATTGCTCAATTAGCAGAAGTACATCTGTGCATATCCTGTTAATTTTTATTAACACAAGTGGAAGTCTGTTCCCCCATGGAAGTAATGGTTAAACATGCTCTAATTTTTCCCTTCAACCAATACTTTTTTCTTAAAAAAAAACGTGGCATCATAACAGGCTACCTGCTTCTAATTATACAGTAAACCATTGACTTGTGCTATTACTCTGCAAACTATCGGGACTGTTTAAAACCATCAAAGGGCATATGCCAAAGTGGCTTCTGACATACACAGGCTGAGATACTGTGCATATACAACTGTAACAATATTTTATGTGTATACATGTGAAACTCACTATTTAAAGACATTACCTGCACATCCAAAAGATTATATATATTTCCAACTTCATCATGCACCAAAGGTAATTCAGGGGCATATCTGTACTCTCCGTCAACAATAAATCTACACTGGTAACATCCAGAAGCGAGAACCTTCATAATGCCAAATTCATTACCACATCTTTGCAAAGGTTTCCTGTCAAGGTAATGAGTACAATTAAAATTAAACATAATTCAATTAAATTAAAGTGTGATCTGTCATGGAAAAACCATTTCATCCTTAAACTTTTGTTTCTCTTTTCCTCTAAGCCCAGCCAAGTAAAATCATCATTCAAGATAGATCATTTAGTGATCGACATACCGGAAACAAGAACTTGGTCCAAAGTCAATTCAAATTTAAAACAAATAAGTGAACCAGGAAATTGTTTTTGCAAATACTTTGAAGCCCAGTTGTCCCATGAACCTTCGACAAACACCTCGATGCCACCATGGGTCCAAGTAAGCATAGTTGGCACACCTTTTTGAGATAGGTAATTTTGATTTTCTGAAAAGGAATTATTCATCCATAATGTACCACTTTGCGAATCCACCCCTTCCTGTTTCTCAAGCGATGCTACTGGTATCTAAAAAGATGGTAATAAAAAAGTCAATTTTTTATACTATCCATAGAACACCCTCACTACTCATATTTGCAAATAACAACCCAACACTTTGATGGTTTCTCAAGCAGGGTATAGCCGTGCCACAGTGAGGACTTTTGCACGAGGGTGCTATGCATGATGTACTATAAAGTATTTGATTTAAAAAAATCTCAACAGTTAAATTATAACATATACTTAAGCATAGATCATTTTCTGTCTTTTAACTCCAAGCTGCAGATTATAGAATCTTAAATATAGCCACTAAAAATTAAGTAGCAAATTCTATGCAATCAACAGTAAAAAGGAGCATTTTATACAAGTATAGTTTAGGAGTCGAGATAAACAATTGTCCTACCTTTCTTTAAAACTATGGATAATAGGGTCTTTGTTATTGGCTTACAATAAAAAAAAAATGGGAGCTACAGTTTTCAGTAATATATTCATTTCAAATATTTTCCACGGAAGTTTTGGTTACTAAGGTTCATCATGGTTGCCTAGCAAAGGAAACTGTCATAAGGGGGCTAAGGCACATGACTAACATGAAGCACATGACTAAACCTTTTCAGGAAAAGAAAAAACCATGAGTTGGTCTAGAAAGCTGAACAATCAATCAGTAATAACAGACCTCTCATTTTCCATTGTCTTAGCACTTGTAATGACACCACTAACAAATCCTATTTTACTGTCATATTCTTGAAACAAAGCGGGGTTAATATTCAATAATGACATTAATTGAAATTTTAATTGGATCAGGGCTTATTAATGATAGTCTGTTATCAAATTGCAATACAGACTTGATCTAGTATAGTAACTTTATTTAGTTTACAACTTTACATAAACTAAAAAGCAGGAGAGAAAAACAAAGGAACTGACCTGAGATGTAAAAGCAAGAGGAGATGAATTTATTAAACCTTTAGATATCTCTGTTGAATTTAGATCCTCTCCAATTTGATTTTTGCTTTCCTCCATGTCTCCACCCTCGGATATATTAATACTACCACCATTACCCATTGTTTGAGAGAGAACAGTATTGTAAAATACAACCAAGGCTTTTGCTAGATTCTTCTTGGAAAGCCTTATTCTCAAATAAAAGCACCAGCTACCACCTTTACTTGCAACATCCAAAAATTGAACCCAGGTTCATAAACCATGTAGCACAAATTGATGGATTCGAAGAAAAATTTCGATCCGGAGAATATAACGATTTGGCATTATTGAGAAATTCCCTCAAGAGGAGATGAAACCAACCATTTGGCAGATACTTACTGGACAAAAGGAAAAGGTGGAGGCTTTAATTGCCAAGGAAATACAAAAAGGTGCGTGGGGAAGGAGGGGAGAGAACCTTGGGAAAAGAAAGAGCAACCACTGGTAGTAGTACTAGAACTACTACTTCCAAAGAAGTCGCTCGCCATGGAACGATGCCTCCCCACCAGACCAATCAAACCACAGAAAGAGGAAGACAAAAAGTTTGGGAAACAAAAAATACATCCGAAAAATGAAAATGAGAAGCAAAAGTAGTTTTCTATTTTGGCTCCAATGTCCTAAGTAAGATATTATTGTAATATCTGTCTCGTTAAATGAAAATTTAGATGCTTATTTTTTATTTATTTATAAATAACCAATTATAAAGAGGTGGACCACACTACAAAAAAATTATAAGTAACAAAACACTTTCTAATCAACTTAAGGTAATCTAATTTTTTTTGTTTGATTAGAATTTGTTATTTTAAGTAATATTTTAAATTATTTTTATTTGATTGGAACTTGTTAGTTAAATAAGGGCTTAATATATTGAATGAAATAATTGAAGAAATTAATCAGCATAATTGTCAAAATTAAAAATTAAAAATATTTAGTGCAAGTTCGGAAGCTGGATAATTGTTTTTTTTTTCTTTTCTTTTATTTATTTATCCAAGCGGCTTAGCACCGTGTTTGTCTGTCCATAATTCCATCATATGCGATAGTAATTTGGACAAGTTTTAGGGCTAAGATTTATTATAACTCAAATATTTTGTGGTAGATTAATCCAAAGTATAGATATTTTGGGCCTTGTATTTGGGCTGAGAAAATAGAGCCGGGCTAAACCGCTGCATACACCGATATTCACAAAAAAAATACTCAATACTCTCATTGGATTTCATATGACATCTTTTTGAAATTATCATGAACCAGTTTCATGCTAATATATTATATGAAACAGGAGTACAGAACAACTATTGTACTATTTAACTAATTTTACTTGAATCACTGACGATTATCCATCTTTGTACAAACACCTTTTTTGTCGATCTTTTCATAGGCTCTCTCATTGCTATTAACATTTAGCACTCAGAAAAAGTGTATAAAAAAAAAATTCACATGGCCATATTTAATTTTGTGCATCTGTGAGAGGTTCTACTCTTGCTGCTCATCTGTATAGTTCCTGCTGTATACACACGTATACCGTTTCCAACCGACGACAACTTTATACGATGTGAATTTAGAAGAGTACGAATTTTGCAATGCGAGGCTGATGGCACTTGTAGGATTCTGACAACGCACGACTCCTCCAAATTTGGTGTCGCATGAAGTTGCGATGGTAAATCGATCATGAATTCCCCGTATTCATCGGTTGTCCCGTATGTCCAGTTTGTTTTTCTTGTTTTGTCTTCTATTTTGCATGCAACCGCTACCTTGGCACCTTCAAAATCATTTCATAGAAACTATTTATTAGACTATAATTACATGTTAACTTACATAGTTACATAGCATCAAAAGAAACATATCAACAAGAGTTTAAAGTACAACTGCATATACGACATAATTTTACATGTAAATACGTGGTGAAATAAATCTATTTTGATGATTTGAGTTCGTCATTTGAAATTTATTCAATAAATTTTGAAGACTACGCAACACTGTATATCACTAAATATGCTTAACACTCTAGTCATAATCAAATTATAATTAAATTGTGACATCTAATTATAACAGTATCAATATTGTAAAAACTTTTTTCATCAAAAGTAATTATCTGGTCAAATTAATAATGATAGTTCATATTATTTTTAGTCGACTGAAGACTCACCCTAAAATAGAATAATAACAGTTCGGTATTCAACAGTCCAATTAGTTCATCTCGAATCCTTAATTGGTAGTTTAAAAAAATATATAATTATAGATATTGTCATTTCGCAAGTGGATGAAAAACAGGAGCAAAACTAGGGGATAGTTATCAGCGGCGATAAGAAATAAAATCTAGTGGGCGAAAAACAGGGTAAAGAACTCGGAGATAGTTATCAGCGGCGATAAAGCTTTAGCAGCTCGTCTTTTTCAACTAACTACTTAGGAAGATCAATTTTAAAAATAAAACATCTTAAGAAATCGACCTAAATCAAATTAGTTCTTCCTTTCTATGCGCCACAAATCTTACTTTTGTAAGCAAGTGAACTAGACTTTCAAACTATGAAAATCAAACATGAATGAAAATCAACTATATAAAATTTTTATTTTTCGTATGTGATGATCAATTTTATGTATATTTGTTTGATGATAAAATTATTTATATTTTAAATTACTAGAAGTAAAAGCTCAAAAAACTGTACATTTACTTATTTCACTAACCTTTTCACTTGAACTTCCTTATAATCATTAAAAAAAATTACTTTATGTAATATATAGAAACACTTGTAAATCCATAATAAATAACACTTGAAATGCAATTGAGGAGTGCAAAATATATATATGAAGTACAATAATATTTTTTTTAAGCCTAAATTACATTAGTGTGCTAAAACCACAATCAAGTTCCTGTGATCTCTAAAGTTTCAAACTTGCATGGATCTGATTGTATACTTTGTTTTTAATCAAATTAATGGACCTCACCCAAAGATCATTGCTTGTAAATGAACACATCAATTTTAGGATCGAAGTATATATGCAAATCGGTATTATATATTAATGCTTGCAAAACACTGTAGAAGCAAGAAGACATGTAGTTCAGATGTCGGTGCTATGGATTTTTCTCAAATCAAAGCAACCTCAATTTTGAACACTAATTAACCCTCCAACCGTTAGACAAAGACCGACCGGCTGATTTGTACTGTAAAGAGTATAATTAATTAAAGATTAAGCATGCGTACAATAGAATAGCGCGCGTCATGGGCTACTTAATTATTTTATTATAACAAGTTGTGGATTTAAGTATTGTTTTGAATTGCCAGGATGATTAAATTAACAAGCTACCAAATTTGTTTGTCATGTTTGTCATGATTAAATTGCAAGAGGAACATTATTAGTGGCCATGTTTGTCATCTGGAGAGAGCATTGTGCAAGAATATTTGCAGATACAACAAAAAATGAGGAGGAACTACTAAATCAAGTTTCGGAGATGTTGCATCGGTACACGGATGCGCTGTGAACCGCAACAAGACAAGACCGGATTACTTCTTTTCTATAATAAACTTTCTTTTCTTGTTTAGGTAGTTTACTTTTCAAAATTTATTTCCCTTTTCTTTTTCATTTTTTGGCTCAAGTTCGTTTGAGCACATTGTGTTTATCTTTTCACGCAGCTACAAACCTTTGTAACTGCGATTATCAATCAAATACAGGCGAGACCCTTATTTTTCCTCAAAAAAAAAAAAACAAGCTACCAGACTTCAGTTGAGTACTAGAATAGGCCATTGTAGGATCGTTTAAAAAACAAAAAAAAGTGCATTTCCTAGCTAGCACACCTTGATTAATTATTTTAAATTTGGATTCTGGAAATTAATCTGACAACAATTAAATATCAACACGTCTTGAACGTACATTTTTTTTTTAATCTATTATGAGTTTTATAAAGAATAACAACATTATTTTTGTTTTAGAAAGAACGCATGCATTAATTCTCAATAGATAGCTGATAGAATGGGCAAAATTATGGATTTATAGTTTGTCCTTCTATCACAAAAACTAATACAAAATGCCCCTCCTTTCAAATTATTTTCCAAATTATGTTTCCAGATTCCTCATCTACTCTCAAGTACTAAGCGGATTAATTTTTTTTTATTTGCAATTTTTTTGTTCTTCTATTTGTATTCTAAAATGGGGTCATGGTACTATATATGCATAGCACAAATTAGTCCGTACTATGCACCAATATCTCCATTTTCAAAGTAAAAACAATTGATATGAACTGTTCAACATGATCTTCATATGAAAATATAATTGTAGATTAAATTTTGCATTTTTCATAATTTCTTTACAATTTTTTTAGGTAGAAGGTAGATAGAAAATCACATGATCTAAAGATTCTAGATCATTCAAAAGTAGTGATTTTTCTAACTATCTCGAAAAATAGTAAAAAAATTCTAAAAAATGTAAAATTTAATTCATAAGTACATTTTCAAATGGAGATCATGTTGAATGGTTCAGATCGACTATTTGAACTTTAAAAATAAAAATATTGATACGTAGTACGGACCAATCTGCGCTATGCATGGTATCATAGCCTCACTCTTGTATTGTTCGTTCTGAAAATTTATTGTCCACAAATATCCTAAATGACTACTTTTAAAAAGTAATCTAATATTGTAATGTTATCATAATAAAAATTGCAATACGTCTCGATTTTAGAAGATAGCAAAGAAATTGTATAACAATATAACCCATATTAAAAATCCGAAAAAAAAAAAAATCTATCATGACACATGTAGCTAGAAAGAACTTTGTGAATCTTTCACTAAATAAAGTCACACAAGAATAAAATTTAGCTTCATGTATATATATTGTCCCGGTATATTTTCTAACTAAAGTTGCTCTTATAGTTATGGATTTTAAATTAATTTAACTCTTACAAGTACATGTATTTTGGACATCATTTTTAAAAATGCAGGGTTTGTTTATGCAAGATTTATACAAGAATCCAATTTAAAAAGAGAATTGACGACTCCAATGAGATTTTTGCGGTGTTTTATATTTTGCTCTTCTTTTTTGCGAGAAATGGAAAATTTATGCCTACATCATTGTTTTTGTGGATTTTTTTAATGTTGTTAACTTGTTATATATATTAAGCTCTTATCAAATTTTTACTAGGAACCAAATTTTCATTTAATAAATTTTTTGATAAAATTATTAAATAAAGTACAAATAAAATAATAAATAAATGTAAGAAATATGCTTAATACTTAAGAAAGAAACTTTAGTTAACATAAGGGAAGAGAGGACCATTTGAAAAAATAAAAAATTAAAATTAAAGGAGAGGTATTTTTGCTTTAGTTTTTGGTAGAGTGGTAAACCATAAAATTGTCCATATAGCTATAGCTGAACACATTATTCATTCAAATACTAGAGTTCAAAGAGCATTTGATTTGGACATTTAAGTCAATAATTTTTTTTTTTTGAACTCATACGTTCAGATTTGAGACATTATTTAACAATTCTAGACTTAGAATAAGTACATCGAAATCGCAAATCATCGAAATCCCCATATATACTGCAAAAATATGAATACAATATATTAAAATATTGAGTAAATCTCACAAGTTAATTAAATTGAGCTAAATTGTAAGGATATGATGGTTCGAAATTGTTTTAGTAATACTAAAGTTGTTGATATGGAAAATTAGGAAGCCACTTTTTGTAATTACAAATCAATTGCTGGATAAAACATGCATGCTTTTAAATTATTCAGCTAGAGTTTGGGGCTTTTCTTACTACTAAATAAAAAGAAAAATTCATCTGTAATTTTTTCCGTTAGGAGGGTTCAAATGCCTCTATTTTTTGTGCCTCCATCATGCCTTCATTTATAAAAACTTTAATAAATCAAAATTTAAAATTTAAAAGTCAAAATAAAACCGTTGGATATGATCTACATCATTTTATCTTTGCACGTGTAAAAAATTATGACATTTCAATTTTGTTTTGTTTGTCATCAAGAGCTTGTAAAAAACGTACTAATGTGGATAATTTCTAGACGTTGATTTTTCAACTTATTGATTCACATAAAAACAAAATCGAAATGTGATAATCTTTTATGAGCACATAGAAAAAATAACATAGATTACATCTAACGGTTTTATTTTAACTTTTTAAGTTTTAAATTTTGAGTTATTAAAGTTTTTAAAAATAGAGGCACAGTGGAGGCACAAAAAATGAAGACATTTGAACCCTTCTCTATTATTATTATTATTATTAGTACTATCATTATTTCTATTCATTATTACTGCTATATATCGATGGTTGCTAGCTGCTATAATGTTATCGTTACAAATTTTATTGGCATGATCAGGGTTCTAAATAGCTAGCTATAGCGCAGCTATAGCGGTTTTTGACCTAAAAAGCTAAGCTACGGGGTAAAACTTCGCTAATCGAGCTACGGCCGCTATAGCGCGTAGCGCGTAGCGGAATAGCGGTCAGCTATGCTACATGGGCTTATTATTATTTATTTATTTTGCAATTTAAATGGGCTTTAAGGTCCAAAACGAAATTAAATTAGATGGGCTATAATATCAATAAACTTGAACAATGTGCGTTGGCCTATATCAATTAAATTATTTGTATCATGGGCTGTGCGTTGGGCTCTCCAGAAACTAAAACAAAACCTAGTTGTTTTTGTTACTTATGAGAATTTAGATATGTTTATTATTAGTAGAAATATAAAATAAAATTTTTAAAAATGAAAAAACGCTATGTAGGATAGCTTTCGCTATTGCTACGCTATTCCCGATAGCTTTTTTTTTTGTCTCCCCGCTATGCCGCTATAATCGCTATTTATAACCTTGGGCATGATGGATAAAAATGGTGAAGGGTAATATTGGAAACAAGAAGTAAATAACATCATTTTTTTATACGGGTCTTAATCAGGGGCGGAGCCAGACTTTCAGACTATGGGGGTCAAATGTAAATGGAGGTCAAGCATATAAAAATTTTCTACTACGAATGAGATCAATTTCATACTATTCATAATATTTTAGTTTAACAATATTAAAATAAGATATAAATACAAAAAAAATTGAAAATGAATGGGGGTCAATTGACCCCCATTCACTCAATGTGAATTCGCCCCTGGTCTTAATGTATGTCTTATGAACTTGATGAACAATTAATATAAGAAACTCGAAGAAAAATATGGAAATTAATAAGCTGTGTATGGAAAAATAACCCACAGACGAGAATTAATCGATCAGAATCAGATAATCTATTTTTTTTTTCAAACCTGGAACATGAAGGGATAGAAGGCGTGATTCGGGAGCCATACAGAGTCCGCAATCGAGCGTGCCAATGACGAGCACTGATGACAGCCTCTCTTCGCCGTACCCTGCGATGCGTGACAGCTCAGAACGAGACATCCTCTCCAGAGGATTCTCATATGTTGTTGAAACCTTAGCCACTACTGCCTCCCCAAAACCTAGGAGATGAAGAAAAAGAAAGAGCAACACAGCCATGGGGATTGAATTGAAACTTCTATGAGCATGTAAAGGTAATGGTGTTTGTTTCTTCTTCATGTACCTTGGTTAAGTCTTTGTGTGTTGATGGTTTTGTGCAAGATGCAAAAAGAATGAGAGTCAAGATTTGAAGGATTTTTTTTCAGTTATGGTTTTTGGAGACTATAAAAGAGAGAGGAGTTTGGTCTTTAGGATTTGAATTTTCGATAAATTACTAAAATGCCACCTGGTAGTTGTGCGATGGTGCCCAACCTTGGATAAAATCACAAAATTGTGCTTAAAGAAAGGCTCAGGCTTTTGACTGTGGCCTTCACTGTGTGAAGATTTGTGAATTAATTAATGGAGTTTTGAGGTTGAAATCACAATTGGATTCGTTGCACCTTTGGAAATATCTTTTCATTTTTACAATTGAAAGAGAAAAAGGGTAGTTGCCCTAATCCATCAAGAATTGAAGTTCATGAATTAGGTAACCCGTAGTTGGGTCAAAAGGAGTTCTTAACTCTTCAAATTACTAATTCGTTAATTAGCCTATTTCTGTAGGGTATGATTTGTTATGTATGTGGGCCTGATTCTAGGAGTATGCGGGGGGTGGCAGGGGGGCGGCAACCCCCTGCGAGCGGTGTCTGAGGTTAATCTGTTTACCGACGGTCCAGATTAGTCAAGTTACACATTAAAATGTACGATCCAGATTAATCTGTTTTCACGCCCTTTTAGTGGGTTTGTCTTTTATATATACATTAAAATCTCTCTGTAATTAGTTGTAACTGACTTTGAGATATAGTGGATTTGGTTTTGGCGAGCGGCCGTGGGTTTTCTTCCCCTAGAGGGTTTCCCACGTAAATCTGTGTGTTTCTGATTTTGATTCTTTCTAAATTTTCTCTCTCTTTGTTGTGTGATTGCTCTCTGGTACTCATCTCCTCTCAACATGATTGTAATTGTCACATTTTAGTTCATGTTACGTACACTAATCAAACTCATATATTCATACGCACGAAAGTGCAAACCCGAATATATATAAAAATAATAAGGAGAGTGTAAATGTGTTCAATTTTCACGTCTCTATCGGGTTTTTTTTAATCATAATAATATTAAAACTCAAATAAAAATAAAACATAATTCATCACATTAATTTTTCTATAAATAAAAGTTACGTCATTTTAACCTTGTTTTCATGGGAACAAAGAATTTGAAAATTTAACATTCACAAATTATTCACATCAATATATTTTTATTGTTATAAACTTGTATATGTGAATAAAAAGGATAAACTAATAATTATATATATATATATTTTTCGTATGCAAAATTTAAATTTAAATTATTATATATTAAAATTAAGACACAAATGAAGTATCAAAGTGAAAACATTTGCACCGTTTTCATATAAAACTTATACATTAATTTTATAAATTATGAAAAATATTTAATGAAGTCATGTTTTATTCACATAGGGAAGTCAATTTATTGCATAAATGTGAATATATTTTTTTCCTTAGTCAAATCAACATAGATCAAATTTATATTTTGTTGGGAAGTACAATATAAATCAAGTTTTTCTTTCAGAAGTAAATTAGCACTTGTAATAATTCCAATAACTACAAAAAAAAAAAATGAGAACTACTCAGATACTCAAGAAACTAAGATTTTCTTAAACGATGGTTTTTAGGTACAACTTGGCCCTACGATGAAAATTTTGTAATGACCGGAGATGTTATTCTAGCATCATTGCAATTAATAAAAATATATTTAAATATGATAAAATGAGGCCTGACGAAAGACAACGTAGATTTGAAATATAAAAAAAATATATTTAAATATGCATATGTGCTTTCTACGTACGAAGCAATTGACCGTCTCAAATTATTTCTATAGTCTGCCTTCCATGCTCACATCTTTTGACCAGTTACTAATTTTTCTATATTATTTTCCAATTTGCCAAACAAATTTGCAACTATTACAGACATATATATATATATATCCTCATATATGACATGATGGCATATTTGACAAATGAAAGACAATATGTAACATACAGAGGCGGACCCACCTTGAGCCAGGAGGCAACCGCTCCTCTGGATTTTGAAATTCAGTGAAAAAATACGGGTTCGGTATTACTTTGTTCTTCCCTGAAAATTGTTTTGTCTCTTCCTGGAGCTGAAAAGTTTGCCAGACCAGTTCAAAAGCACTGCTAATGAAAAAATCATTGTTTTTATAGAAATATTATAAAAATTTACGGATCTAGACTAACTTCGTTGTTTTTTAATATGTAAAATAATATTACTCTCTTGTTTTTATTATGTAAGAGTATACTATTTTATTGTTTTTTATTATGTTGATTGTTTTTTTATCTAGTATCTGATTAGTTAATGGGTTTGATTCCGATAAGTTATTTGAAACTTCCTGCTCCTCCCTGACAGAAATCCTGTGTCCACCCGTAATAACATACATCAATTATTGTTAATAGCTCCAAGTGTATGTAACGAAACCTGGACAGAAAGATATTTTTGATTAAGTATTTATAACATGTATGTTTTATTTGGTAAACTGCGCATCAATCAACAAACTTAGACTGGTACTAAAATGATACATGTCATTGAATCAAGATAAGCAATCATAATTTACTTTACTGTCAATTTCAAAGCTGACTGGCGACTAAATTAAGGTCAGAAGCTTCTCTAGCGTTAGATATATTATTGGTTTGACTAAACTACAATTATTCGATGTGTAATCATGGTAGGTGCCGATTCACGTCGTGGGGTTGCTAACTTGCTAACATTAATCCCATAAGTTACCCACTATACACATCACTATACTTCTTTGCCACAGGAAAACATGGATACTAAGAATAATTTGGTTGCCAACCTTCATTCCTAATTTCCTACCCAATGCAATTACCAGGTGGGATCTTCTGTGACGGATATCGAGCACCACACGGTTTCTCAAGATACTGACATCCACCCCGAATCTCACCTTAATTGTTGCTGAGCTAATTATATATTATGGCATCCCAATTATCCTTAAGATATTGCATATCCATGTCTGACCTAGAAAATCACAATTCATTATTTCGATTTAGAACTCTAGAAATAAGAAGCTTTCCCTTATTTTCATATTTGCTATGACTCTATATCACATACACACAAAGTGACAAATGAATTATTCGAGTTCGGTTTGGCGGGGTTAAAAATTAGTGTATTGAAAACGGGCCAGGTCGGGTCGGTCCGGTCCAAACCCGCTCGGTCCACAGGTTGACCCGGGCACGGGTTAGCCCGGGTCAACGGGTTAGGTCTGGTAGGGGTACCCTGGTTTTTTTTGGGTTGGCCAACTCGAACCCAGCCTAAACCCGGCGGGTTAGGTCGGTCCGGTCCGGGTCGGGTCGGGTCGGCGGTCCGGTCTGGGCCGGTTTTTTTTTTTTGCTGTTTTTTTTTCTGTTTTGTTTGGGGTTTTCGGTGCTGTTTTTTTTTTTAATTTGAACTCAATATATTTTTGTTATAACAAAACCAAATTATGTTAAAACCGAATTATTCTAAAACCAAATTATTTTAAAACCGAATTATTCTAAAACCGAATTATTTTAAAACCGAATTATTTTTTATCTTTAAAACCGAATTATTGAGTTCAAACACTGGTTTAACATAATTCGGTTTCATGACCTTAGTTCAAACACTGGTTTAACATTATTGAGTTCAAACACTGGTTTAAAACTGAAGTCAGATTGCTAGAGCTTAGATTTGGTTTCATGACTTGTGATCCTTTAAAAATCTTGAAAATGAAATGCTGATTTTTTTAAAATAGAAATAAACAAATTTATATAAACGAAACAAACACCCAACGTGTTGGATGTCCGAAAAGTAGCTTTACGGTGGACGGTGAAAGATGCCGAGTACGAGTACATATTTTCTAATTTTACGAAAATCCAATACATTGAGTGCTTGTTTCGTTTAAATGAATTTGTTTATTTCTATTTAAGAAAAATCTAAAATGCTTGAAACCAACACTACAGCAAAACGGAGCTTCAGCGACCGGTGGTGACGCCGGTCGCTGATTTTCAGTTTCTCTCCAAAAATAAAGATTTCCAGTCAAATTCCGGCGACCAACTGTATCAGCGACCGGTATCAGCGACCGGCGACTGCACCCGTCGCTGAAATTTTTTTTTTTTTTTTTCGCTGAAAAAAAGCGCGGCTGCTGAAAAATGAAACGCGCGCCTTTATCAAAACGCCAAAATCAGTCCATCTCCGCCAAAATCAAAACCCTTCCCCAAATTTCATCTTTTGGAACCCCGACCCCCGCTGGAACCCCGACCCCGATCAAAACGCGACAGCCCGACCCCCCTGCGCCGCCCGACCCCCTGCGCATGTGAAGCAACAGTTATAATTCGACATGTACACCTCTCCAAGCCTTCACTTGTTGCGGGATTGCAATTTATTTGGGAGCGGCCGGTTAGGGTTTCTCTCTCCCCGCTAGGCGCGATCTTTTATCTAAAGATCCTGCGATTATTTACGAGTTGCGGCGAGGGTTCTTCACTTCTTTTGCTGCTACTCCCTCACCAGGTCTTTCTTTCTTTCTTTTTAATGACTACTCGCTTTGTTTGTTCAGTTCTAAATTTTCGATCATACTAGGCACCGAGGCGATACCCTTTAGTTTTTTTCTTCTTCCATTATTATAGATTTCCAAGTGTTATTGGAATTTGGTGGCTGTAGGATTTCTGGTTTTCTATTCACTTTCTGATTATCTATCTATTTCTTTCTTCTTGCACTTCACCACGCAATGGTCAAAATTGGGGGAAATAACCCCCTTTTTTGTGGGATTTAGAAGGACACGAATTTTTGTTATTTTGGGGGAATGTAAGGTCGATTTTTTGGTTTTGTTTTTCTCAGCTTTGGTTTTCTCCTGTGTCATTTCAGGTGTACCAGTACACTTGAGCTGAAGTTTCCATACACAAATCAGAATTTAAAATTATGGCAGCCACTGAAGCTGCCACTGATGCATCGGGCCCGCGTTTTGCACCTGACGACCCAACTCTACCAGAGCCATGGAAAGGACTGATAGATGGCAATACTGGTATGTTGTACTACTGGAACCAGGAGACAAACGTAACTCAGTATGAGAGACCCCCCGCTGAAGCAACCGGTATCAGCGACCGGTATCTCGACGCTTTTCGATGCATGTTTATTTCGATTCACAATTTTTGAAATTTTTGTAGCAATTTGATTGATCCATCATCCATGGGTGAAGCAAGCACCACCATCGCTGGGTATAGCATGATCAGTGATCAGTGATGTAGAGGAGCAAGGGTTAATTACTCCAGGAGTGGTATGTAAATTTCTAATCTAGTTAATTTTTGTAATTTGGTTATAATTTGTTATACTCGAGAATTGTAATCAAACACATGCAAAGTCAAATTTGTTAAGTTGAAAAATTGGTGCTGAGTTGGAAAGGAGAATCATTTTGAAAGCATTTGGTGCTGAGTTGGTACTCACAGACCCACTTCTCGGTATGAAAGGAGCAGTGGCTAAGGCTGAGGAATTGGCAGCGAAAACACCGAATTCATACATCCTTCAGCAATTTGAGAATGCTGCTAATCCCAAGGTACAATTTTATTTTTTGTTTCTGTTATTTATGTTTGAGTGAGGCTATGGTACTATGCATAGCATGGATTGGTACGTACTATGGATCAATAACTCCAATTTCACAATGTTTTTAAACCCGATCTTTCGTGGATTGCAATTTCAGAAACTTAATTTCTGCTTTAGTAAGATGGAGGATTTATTCTTTCAAATACAAAAATTGTGGTTTTAGAAGACCGACAGTGAGGTCCACTACCAGTGTGTCTCTGTACTTGTACTAGTGAGATCCTGTATCACTGTATCTGCTCGTATGCAGATAGTCAGATGTAATTGCCTTGTTAACTGCTGAAGTTGTGGTAATTTTATTTTAGTATATGATGTAATCTTGCCAGTACATATGTGGGGTATTGTAAACATCTAGATGCATACATATATGTTACTGTAAATTTACTGGTTCCATTTTGATTAGCATCTGCTTTGGTGCTTTCTTTTCTATAATTGATAGTAAATTGGGAATTCAGCTTGCAGTTTCACAGAAGAATCTTCTCGCGGTAAATGAAATTGTGACTTAGCTGATAAGCTGTTTGTACAGGTACATAATACATGGGTTTCAATTTATTACACTTTTGCAGGTTTGGTCTTTACTACTTTAGGAGTTGTTTTAACACTACCTTTTTTCTTAGATGCATGATCTTGGGTTAAGACCATCGCAACATACTTACAGTGGCTTGTCCGTGCATAATTGCATAACAATGGTGAGATCAGCCCACTCTGTATCCTAAATTCAGTGTTCAAGTTTGTCAGGGGCCTCTAAAATTGCAGCTCATTTTCCTCCAAATTCAGTGTACTTCAACTCATGGAACTAATAGGAGTTGAAGGAATTCAACCTGACATTGAGCTTTATAACACAATACTTACAGGAGCTTCTGCAAAAGTAGGTGTCCATTAATGGTTGCATTAATATATTTAGTACAGCGTCAGTCCAGTTAATTCCAGAGCAGTCTGAATTTACTATAATTATTTCTTCATTTTTTGTTCTTTAGATTGATAGGGTCGAATTCATGTTGTGTATTGTTAATGAAATTAAGTTTCTGTTTCTGTTAATACATTGTGTATTGTTTTGGTTGTTAACGGTTGTTTCAAGTCCATGATCACGGTTGTTTCAAGTTGTAAATAATCAGGTTGAAGAATCACGAGATTTACGACTTGTGATGATGGAGTTACAGAGAGTATTGCTGAACATCTCTTGAAGGTTGAATTATTTCGGATAGTTATTGTTTCTGGCTTTGTAATTGTTTCTGTATTGAATTTTCATTGAAATGTAAAAATGTTTCTGTATTGAATTCTTGAAGGCTCTGGCTTTGTAATTGTTTCTGTATTGAATTTTTATTGAAATGTAAAAATGTTTATAAAGAATAAAATTAGCATGTTTGTTGTAAGCTGTATAATGTTGGGTAAATTGAAATTTTGAAACTTGATTGAGCTTAAATGGTGCAAATTTAAATAATAAAAAAAATTCTAAAAACTTGACAGAAGACTTTCTGCGACCGGGTATAGGTATCAGCGACCGTTTTTTTGGTCGCAGAAAGCTTTTGTTGACGTCAGAAAAAAACGACAGCGACCAAAAAAATTTGGTCGCAAAAACTTATCAGCGACCGGGTGACGTATTATCAGCGACCGGTGACGTCATCAGAAGAGTATCAGCGACAATGCTTACAGCGACCGGAGTATCAGCGACCAAATTTGACTTTCAGCGACCGGAATGAGTATCAACGGTCGGCGAAAATACTATCAGCGGCCAAAAATTTGGTCGCTGATACCCCTTTCTGCTGTAGTGCAAAGTTAGTTCATCGTTAATTTTACGGTGTTGCAATTATATTTTATTTCCCCATTAACTCGTCATAATCCTTTTAAAGAACTAATTAAGCGCAACAATTGGTTGTTTGTTTCGTCATAATCGATCCTTTTATTTCCCCAAATTCTACCATCACTCTGATTGCTCAATTTTCTCTCTTATTTAGACCAAACGTAATATATCCGTGCCCCCCCCACACAAAATAATAATAATAATAATAATAATAATAAATAAATAAGTATCATAAAATAATATGGAAACAAGGGAATATAGAATAAAAAGGGAGAGAGAAAGAGAGGACGTCTCAATTTTTATCATCACATTCATTATATATGTACACAAATTTTTATTTTAACATTTAGATATATACTTTTTGTGAGATGGTATATATATTATGTGAAAAAAATGTTGCATACGAATCTAAGTTCTAGCAATCTGACTTCAAACACTGGTTTCATATGTTTACTAATTATATTAAGCTGAAAATCAATTGAGTCATAGAGCTAAAATCAGGACGTAACTAGAAAATATCTATTAAGAGAGCTGAAATGTAAAATGCATAATGTGTAATAGTTAAAATTTGAATTCAAGTTTTTATGGTTACGAAATGAAATTCTAACTGCTAAACTACATGCACGTATTAACAATTTATGAGGTGGCTAAGCAATATATACACTTTAAAAAAATAATTAAATTACAATATACATATGATTAAAAAAAATTAAAATCATGAGATAACTAAACATTCCCAAGTCAAATAGTAGATCCACGATGGTAATAGCAGTTCTTTTGTGAATAACTTTTATTTGACAATTAATATTTTTGTTAATCTTATAATAAATTTTGATATGTAAAAATGAGTATTTTATGTTATATTAATGGCTTACTTCAATTTGAGTATGATAATTACAGGCTATGTTTATTCATGAGATATGAATAAACTTGTAACACTTAACACTAACACAAATTCACAACAGAAGTGAAGATTATTTAAAATTAAAATTTTAAAAATACACAACTATTATTAACTGTTTAGATAAAATTATTTGATCTCCAATCAAATATTTTCAAAATGAAAATGTTTTATATTTTAAATCACATCAATTTAATTAATGTATATAAAACATACACAAAAGTATATGAGTGAGCCTATGGTGCTATGCATAGCACGGATGGCTAGTGTACTACGGCTCAATATGGTACTTTTTAAAATCCTAACGGTCGATCCAACTGTTCAATGTGATAACCATATGAATATGTACTTGCAAACTAAATTTTATATTTTTTTGAATTTTTTTACTATTTTTTTAGATAGGTAGAATTTTGATGGTCCAGAATTTTCAGAAAACACTGATTTTTCTACCTATCTAAAAAAATAGTAAAAAAATTCGAAAAAATATAAAATTTAGTTTGCAAGTACATATTCATATGGTTATCACATTGAATGGTTGGATCGACCGTTAGGATTTTAAAAAGTACCATATTGAGCCGTAGTACACTAGCCATCCGTGCTATGCATAGCACCATAGGCTCACTCAAAGTATATAACTAATACAGAGGCAACAGCCAACAAGCAACAAGGTGAACACAGAGGCAAAAAAATTTTTACCGTTTTTTTTTAAAAAAATTTCAAATTTCGGCTGGGTTACTCGGGTTGGCTCGGGTCCCGCCAGGTTTTCATCGGGTTTGGGGGGCAGGGTTAGGACGAGTCCGTCCGGGTTAGGCTCGGGTTTAGTCGGGTTGGCTCGGGTTCGGGGTTTTGGGTCGGGTTCGGGCGGTCCGGTTCGGGTCGGGTTCGGGTCGGCGGGTTCAAACGGGTAGGGTATAGGCGGGTTTGGTCCAGAAAACTGGATCCGACCCTTGTGAAACCTGGCCGTTAGGACGGTCCGGTTCGGGTTTAGGCACGGGTTCGGGCCGGTCCGGGTTCGGGTCACGGGTTTGCTTGGTCCGGGTCGATCCGCCCTGGTTTAATCAATACACTATTAAAAATTCGTGAGTCGGAAATAATTCGGGTATAATTTGAGAATGATTCGGAATTATCCAGACTAGAGATCTCAGTCCCACAAGGGAGTAAAAAAAAAATTCAGAAAAAAATCATAAAATTCGCGAATAATTCGTTCAAATTCGGTCAACCGAATAATTCGGCGTTCCGTTTGCCATCACTAAAAATGAATTATTTACCAATAATTCACGAATGACAATATATTATATATGTATGCACACAAAGTCAGTTTTGATTGTTCTAATTAAGTCCTATTTTAAATATGATTTTAAGAAGTCTGAGTACATTTTGATCTTGACACTTAAAAAAAAATGACACTTGGATGTGCTGTACTTATTAAGAATTCAACACGTAGAGAAAAAATAACAGAGGAAAAAGCAACACAGGAGTCGCATTTATTACAAGAAACGGAAATTTTTTCACACATCAACAAACATTGTATGTGGGTATCTCGTTTATATTTTTAGAAAATAACCGGCTCTAGACTTCTATCTTTCTTTTTTTCTAGAAAAAAAAAAAACTTGACGAAAACAATATCCAATTTTAAAATTATAAGTATTGCTTGAAAACCTGTACTCCAATTGAATTTCGAGTCCATCCGTTCGCAATTTAATTTTAATGTATGAATTTAGTCAAAATTATTGAACATATAAATCCAGTCATAATTTCTGAACACAAATTTAATTTTTGACATAAACTAATCGGATTTTAAAGCAAAGATATTACTATATATATTTGATTCTTAAAGAATGTTAATGCAGGTGTACAATACAAAGTTCGATTAGAACCGTATCATAACCAAATTAAAATTCTATCTCAAATTTACAATAAATCACAGTCTAATCAACTAATAATTCTAATTGAAAATATTGAAAAGGATGGTTTGAAAATCTTACATTTGAAGTAATTATAGTTGCTCGTCCTTTCAAATCATGACCTGATCGATGTTTTAACGGTATACATATGCGGTTTCAATTAATTCTGTGATTCAGATAGTGCTTCCAAATATTCTTTTGTTTACTTCGAGAGTTACTTTTTATGTCTACGTTACTATTCATTTATTAATTTAGTTCATTAATTTCAGTTTTGCCCTTTTGTGGGCTCGGATAATGTGTCTGCTTTAGTTGGGCCGCAGTTGGGTCAATTGTCATCACACTGTCGTGTACTCGTGTTTTGTTATAGGAGCTTTTTTATAATATACTGGGCAGAGAGCCAGAGACCAAAATTACAAGCTTCGGCTCTCTTACACACGGGTCGTCGTTACAGAACTTGTATAGTTGTATATATATACGAAGCTAGGGTGTGATGTGCCCGAAATTTTTATTTTTAACATTTTAATAAAATTCATTAATAAATTAACCATCATTTTTGGTCAATTCCAAATTTAACACGGCCGCAGAATGCCGGAGCGGACCCATATGGGGGGTACCGCAGAATGCCGGAGCGGACCCCCATATGGGTCCGCACAATGCCGAAGCGGCCCCTGGGGCCGCATAATGCCGGAGCGGTCCCTTTATTTTTTATTTTAGAAATACGAAATTGTATATATGTTAAGTGTTATTTAGTTTCGAATGTAGTTTAAATTGATTTTTGGTCGTATCGTATTTTTGGTCGTTCGTTTGAAATATTTTAGATATTTTAGATATGTGGTTTCTTTTAAATTCTTTTGTGTACTCTGAGATAATAAAATCAACAAAATAAATAAATAACAACAAAATCAAACAAACAAGAAACTAATCAACGAAATAAATAAGTATCTGACAAAACATCTACCAATACTCCAAATAAGAATCTACCAATCTAACAAAACATCTAACAATCTACGGCTCTGGACTAAACACCGTCCTCGCCTTCTTCTTCCTAAACCCCCGACCCCGCCTGCATAGTGGCGTCTCGTCTGTATCTCCGGAGGATGCTGAGCTGGATGCCTGGACATCCGTAGACTGAACCGGCTCATGGGGAACCTCCTCAATCTCGGATGTCTGCTGGACCCCAGGACCAAAAACTGTGGTCTGTCCAGACTCAGCCTGCGTGAATAAAAACGCCTGTCTGGCAATAGGGTCATCGAGGAGGGAAGGGTGAGGTACCTGCTGTGAGGACTGGCCAGGGAACGACGGGATAGGCTCTGTCTGAACATACCCTGGCTCATAGGCAGGAGGTACTGTCTGAGTGGGAGTGTAACCTGGGGAATACAGTCCATCTCCCTCTGTGCCATAATCAGCGGAGATATCAAAGCCCAGGTCCTCCTCGTGTCCACCCTGTAGTAACTTACAAATTAGATAATGTATTGAATAAGAA
Organism: Carex littledalei; assembly: GCA_011114355.1. Taxonomy (NCBI): domain Eukaryota; kingdom Viridiplantae; phylum Streptophyta; class Magnoliopsida; order Poales; family Cyperaceae; genus Carex; species Carex littledalei. Next base: position 7,814,506 of record CM022096.1, on the reverse strand, counting down.
AAAAATCACAGTTATGTATTTTAATTTAAATTATACCTCGGTAGGCATCCTAGCCTGGGATCCCATGGCGTCCTGTGCAGCCTGGCGCATCAACTCGGCACCTCGGTCGAACGCCTGACCGACCGTCTCAGCATCATGGACGCCTGCAAACACGTCCTCATCACCAGTGTAGGGGACATAGACATCGGGCTCGTCAGATATGTCGTCGACCGCATCAACACCGCCCAAGCCAGCGCACCTCAGTAGAGAGTCGAGGCGCGCCCTGTACCCACACTGGCACACCGCGGGTACGTTGTGCTTGAGGATGACCTTCCCGAGCCTCTTCCATCCCCTGGTGACGGCCATCGTAGCCCCTATGACGCAACTCTTGACAAGATATAATGCCTGAAAATATGAAAAAATTATGAAGAAGTTGTACAATTGTAAATATTAATAGTTTTGAATTTGAAACTTCAAATTAAAAATACCGTGGCTGCGAGAGGTGCGCTGGCGGGGATAATACCGTGGATCCGTCCTCTACGATCCCTCAGCTTCGGTACCCGCTCGTGCGGGTTGTCGGCGATGTAGCCCTCAATGAAGATGGTGTACGCGCCGCAATCCTGATACCAATCTCTGTAAGGTCTGTACGAATTACAACAAATGTTAGATATTCCAATCAAAAAGCCATAGTTGAAGTAGTGAATTAATAAAATTTCTTACAATGGCGCGACATCCATCTGACGGTCGGGCTCGGCCAATGGGGGATCTGCCTGTCCTGCCTCGAACACGTAATCGGCACGAGCAATCCCCAGTCCTTGTCTGCAGTGGTCTCCCTGGCATGGTGCAGAGCTCGCCAGACATCCTCGCTGATCGGTGCCGGGGGCGGAGCAAGCTGGCGTATCCCGAACTGTCTCATGACCCGTCCGGGGTAATGGTGCTCGATGATCTATATATATTAATACGTTAGACTGTTTTTATTAAATTAAGTTGATTGTGTAAATAACTAGCATAAATAAATTACGGTACCTGAAAACATATGAGCGGCACCTCTGCACGCCAGAAACGCTCCTGCTGACGACATCGTTTTGGCAATATCTCAAGATATGAGCGATGTGCGCCATCCACCTCGACCTGGAAGTATAGATTTAATATCATATATCAATTCGAACTGGAAAAAATTTAAATAAAAATAAAAGTAAACTTACATAATCTCTGTAGGGCTCCCAAGTGACAAACTCGGCATCATCTCTGAGGTGCTCGATCTCCTGTCTCCAAAATGTGATGCCGAGAGACGCGCCATGCCCTGCACCTACCCAAATCTTGGGATAGCAGTACTTGGCGGCAAATGCAGGGCAGTTGTCCGGCTCGGGCTTGCCCAACTGCGGCACATCTGTCTTGCTAGCCAGGACTGGACGGCCAACAATCAGATGTGCATAGGACCAGTGCTGTAGTAACATGCACGGTCCTATGAATGTCTTGTTCTTCTTCAGGCAGGCTGTGTTAAGACCCCTTTACAAGAAAACAAAGTCATTGTTACTACACTACGATGTATACTATTTGAAAATATTTATAAGGTGTTTCTTACCTATATAGGCATGCCAGCGTGGCACCTCCCCAGTTGAACCTGCCCGCAGTGGACAGGTCGCGCAGAAGCTCGAGGTAACACAGCCGCACCTGATCTCCATGCGAATCCGGAAACAACCGACAGGTGATCATCTCCAAAATATAGGCGCGCAGATATCGGTCAATAACCACCTGTTATAGATTTAAATTAGAACAATACTTACAAGAAAATATGATTGAATCTCGTACAAGCAAATACCTGATCTGGTCGCTCCGGAAAGACCTGAAATCTCGCCCGCAGCTTTACCAAGCTGATGCAGCTGGGCGAGACCACAGTCTTCTCACCTCTCTTCTTCGCTTTCTGGAGATCCTCGTGCGGGATACCCAATAGCTCTAAGCACAATGCACGAAAATCTCCGTACTCGACGCCCGTGACCGGCTCCCCAATAATAGTCATACCCCACAGGCAACTGACGTCCTGTAGGGTGACTGTCATCTCAGCATGGGGGAGATGAAAGTTGTGCGTCTCCGGACGCCATCGCTCAACGAGGCCAGAAGATAAGCCCTCGTCAGCATTCTCCTCGGCCATCTGGGATATCTGGTACAATCCCATCGAGCGTAAAACCCCCCCTGGCAGTTGTGTAGATGCTGGCGGTTGTGACGAACCGTAACCGCATCCAAACCCTGCATTTAAGTAAATAATCAGATCAAGTTCATTCATCAAAAATTCGAGATGACAAATTTATAAATATGACAAATTTACTTACCCCAGTGGCAGCCTCTAATATCCGATGCTCCGCATTCGGATACCACAAGAAGTCGCTGACCCTGTCGGTGCGACTCCGGATACCCAGAACATCCGCCAACGCTGTCTCGATGTACTGAGACATCTCGTATGGCGTGGCTGTAGGAGCATGCTGTGTACCCCTACTGGAGGATGGTATATCTCTACTGGTACTCATGCTGTATTGGATAATATTTGGTCAAATATGAGAGTTTGGTAAAAGTCCGGTTTAACTTTGGGTACAATTCTAATTAAATTTGGTTACAATCGAATTAAATTTGGGTACAATCTAATTAAATTTAGGTACAATTCTAATTAAATTTGGGTACAATTCTAATTAAATTTGGGTACAATCTAATTAAATTTAGGTACAATTCTAATTAAATTTGGGTACAATTCTAATTAAATTTGGGTACAATCTAATTAAATTTGGGTACAATTCTAATTAAATTTGGGTACAATCGAATTAAATTTAGGTACAATTCTGTTTAAATTTGGGTACAATCGAATTAAATTTTGGTACAATTCTAATTCTAAATCCTAAATCTAAACTCTAAACCTAAATCCTAATCCTAAACCCTAAACCTACACCTAATTACTACTCTACACTAAAAATTAAAACAAGAGAAGAAGAAGAAAACTTACCCGAGGTCGAAGGGATTCGAACTTCAAAAGAGATGCAATAAAATCGGAATCCTGCGGCCCTATATATAGGCCGGGGACCGCTCCGGCATTATGCGGCCCCAGGGGCCACTTCGGCATTATGCGGACCCATATGGGGGTCCGCTCCGGCATTCTGCGGTACCCCCCATATGGGTCCGCTCCGGCATTCTGCGGCCGTGTTAAATTTGGAATTGACCAAAAACGATGGTTAATTTATTAATGAATTTTATTAAAATGTTAAAAATAAAAATTTCGGGTGATGTGCTCACCAAGAGAGTTTGGTGAGCACAACTCTAAAAGTATATCGGATTGGCTTCAAACGGCTAATTCAAACCGTTGAAATTCATGTACTTTATGAGTGGTGCATGTACATGAAATTTTTTGAATGTTTTGAATTTATTTGCTACAAGGTCAAGCGGTCAAAGAAATAAACATTTTATAAGTTGTTTTATATATTCATTTTTCATCATTTCTTTGACCGCTGCTTGACCTTGTAGCAAATAAATTCGAAACTTTTAAAATTTTGCATGTACATACATCACTCATAAAGGACATGGATTTCAACGGTTTGGATTCGCTGTTTGAAGCCAATCCGATATACTTTTGGAGTTGTGCTCACCAAACCCTCTTGGTGAGCACATCATACCTTAGCTTTGCTCATATATATATAGTAAAACAATTCTAAAAACAATTCTAAAACAATTCTAAAAAATGTAAAATTTGGTTTGCAAGTACATATTCATATGGAGATCATGTTGAACGGTTCTGATCGACCGTTAGGATTTTGAAAACTCAAAAAGTGAGCCGCAGCACGGAGGGGCCCTTATATACGCATAGCATATTAGCAAAATCCATATATATATATATATATATATATATATATATAGAGCTTGGCTACTATGCTTATATAAGCAAAAGCCCACATATGCTTATAACTCATTTTTGCGTTTCCAATGTTCAAATGGTCGATCCGACCGTTCATCTTGTTCTCCATATTAATATGTGCTTGGAGACTAAATTTTACATTTTTTGGAATTTTTTTACTATTTATTAAGCCACTTTGAAAATTGCTGATCTGGGTGAACAGTAAAAACAGTGTTTCCAAAATTCTGGACCACCAGATCAGAAACTTTCAAAGTGGCTTAATAAATAGTAACAAAATTCAGAAAAATGTAAAATTTAGTCTCCAAGCACATATTAATATGGAGAACAAGATGAACGGTCGGATCGACCATTTGAACATTGAAAACGCAAAAATGCTCATTTAAGCATATGTGGGCTTTTGCTTATATAAGCATAGTAGCCAAGCTCTATATATATATATATAGGAATTGGCTAGCATGCTACGCGTCGCTAACTCCAGAATCTGCTACGGACTTTTCTACCGTCGGATTGCATTAAAATTCGTGCACAAAAATGAGGCGCTGAACTGAATTAACGGAGACGGAAAATTAAAAACAAACGTTCTCCCGATAGGGTTTTTTTTTCTCCCTGTCCCGTCCCCCCAAATCTTGCGTTCCTCTCTCTCAGCGCGCGCCCCAACCTTCGCTAGGGTTTAGCCCGTGCCTCTCCTTATCGTCTCTCTCCCCGCTCACCCTTCCCCGACCTCCGCACCTCTTCCCAGTTCCGCGCTCCTGTAGCTTTCTCCTCTCTCCCCTCGCACTGCCCTCTCCGAAAATCAGGGATCTCTCTTTATCTCTCTCTCTCTCTCTCTCCACATCAAATATTGTTCATTTTGCCTATCTAAACAATGTTAGTGGTGCGAATTTATATAATCAGGTCTCTCTCTCTCTCTCAATTTTTGCACTGATTTAGTGGTTGTTTTGGATTGCTTGTTGTGTGACTAACGGCAAGGGTGCAGTGGTACAAATTGATATGTATATCCATTTTTCCCTTTTTGTAATTGATGTAATTTACTGGTTCTTGTAATTGATGTAATTTTTTTATTACAATGGTGTATGCATTTTTGTATTACAATGTTCTAGCCTAATTGCTTGCATCTAAGATTCGAAGTTTCATCCCCAATTTTTTTGTTTCCAGGTGGAAACTTTCGGAGCAATGGCAAAGACTGAGAAAATTGCATTTATTCTTGAACAGGTAAAGTATATCTTGTGCTTATTCTCTCTAACATTTGTATATATAAGATTGGTGCTGTTAGATATGTAGGTTCTTTAAAGTCTAATTTTATTCAACACGATTATCATTGTTTAATGGGTCAAATGTCGTTATATTGAGACAAAATGCTGTATTTGAAAGAAAAGAAAAGAATAAATCAAAGGATTATGTCAGGGCTCAGATTTTTGCGAGAAAAATCAGCCCTGGGGTTTTCAACATTGATCCCTTAAAAGAAAAGAATAAACCCTAATGCATACCTTCTGACCCTAGTTCCAGTAAGGCATTCGTTTTGCACATTTCATCTACAAACCCTAGTTATTGAAGTTACTAACTCATGGATATCTATAGGCAATTGTTTATCATCCCCAAATCAAATCCAAGAGACCTGATTACATAAGAAGAAGCAATCGAAGGAACATCATCACACCGATTGAGCTCTTCTCTGACAAAATTTCACCTGAAAACAGTGCAACTGTACTCACCGTCAATTTTGGAGAGCAAGAAAAAGACGGGTTTTATGATGGGGGAGATGGCTGCGAGAGCATGTTGTACTATTTGTGATGTATTGCTTAGAAAGGATGCAATTTTTCTTATTTTTATTTTCTATATTTTCTGTATGAAAGCACTCTCATTTGTATTATGAGGAATTGTTAGCTTAAGGGCAGAATTGTTCTATTTCCAGTTCAATTGTTGAATTTAATTTAGTGCTTAATATTTATTTTGTTGTGCTGATGTAATAGAATTATGTAAATTAAAGTTTTATGGGGTCATGTTTGCATTTTTTTCATATCCCACTGTCAATCCTCATTTGATCCCAAGTTGTTTCATATCAAAGGGTGTTTTGTTACCAGGTTTTAACCTTTATACCTTTTATTGATTATATGGATATTGATTGATTGATTAGTTGAAATACTTCTCGAGGTTAAATGTTGAAATTTTTGAATTTTCAATTCTCCTAAACAGTTATTAAATTATGTCTTAAAGCCAATCTCCTCAACAGTTCTGAAATCCCTCTGTCATCATTTAGAAGGAAACTGATAGATAGAAACAAAAGGGATTGGCAAAATAATATTGTTGCATCATTAAAATAAAGTATTAATCACATAAAACACCACACTTACAAACATACATAATACATTCTTTCTAAGTATAACATTGAAAATTCTTATGAGCATACATAATACATTCTTTCTAAGTATAACATTAAAAATTCTTATGAGCATACATTCTTTCTAAGTATTAATCGCAAAGAGTACAACATACAATTACAAATGAAAATAAAGAAACTGTTACAACACAAATTCAACTCAACAGAAACTTTTTGTAACTACAGATTGGAAAAGGAAAACAAGCTCAATACATTTGAGCTACAGAAATAAATGTAAAAACATAAAAGGAAAATATAAAATGAGTCTCAGGAAATCAAAAGTAAAAATGTAACAGATGATTTTATTGCTTCACATCTGATCAATCTTGGATGTACATGAGATCAGCTCCAGATCCATATCAGTGGTACCGGAGTTCGTACCAGTCCCTGATTTCTTACCAGAATTGTTACCAGAATTGATGCATACTGGTTCTCCAAAGCCAGTTGTCGTACCAGTGGTACCAATATGCCTGTCAGTGTGGCCAAATAACCGTTATCAGTCTGGTACGCTTCTTCATATCTTGTCAGGCTATGTGCCATCTCTGCCCCTGTGGTACACTAAACTTTAATTTACATCATTATGAGAAGAAGGAACATATATTTCTACATTTAGTGCATAAGTGAAGAGATAAATCACACAAATGCACACACGGCAATGCACAATAATAACTAGAGATTCCGTCCGAAGAAATTCAGTACTTAGTTGCAAAAACCATTATATTAGAAAAATAATATAAATTAATTACTTCATGAATACATCTAGAATAAAAAAAAATATTGTAATCAGAAAGAGAAAGAGATGAGTACCTGATACTCATGAACTATGAGGTGCAAAGACAGAGATACCAGCTCTTAAAATTCTGACAAATAAAAACACACAAAATTTACAAAAAATCGACGACATTGGTAGAGAGAAAGGAGGAATAGCACAGAGGAGAGGGCCTTACCAATAGCAACGACACGACTCTAAACGCCGTCTCTCCTCCATGTGTCTTTCCTTTGGTAGCGGAGAGACGGCACAGGTCTCGGCACGGAGAGGATGGGGTGACAGGACGGGGTGAAAAGAGGGTGCGATGATTGTAGAGAAGAGCGGGCGAGGAGGAGGGGTGCGATGATTGTAGAGAAGAGCGGGCGAGGAGGAGGGGTGCGACGAGAGGGTGACAGAGAGGAGGCCGGGAAAAAACCCTAGCGAGGGTTGGGAAAATGGTTTGGTCGGGAGAGGAGCAGAGAGAGAGAGAGAGAGAGATGATTTCAATTTTTCCGTCTCCGTTAATTCAATTCAGCGCCTCATCTTTGTGCACGAATTTTAATGCAATCCGACGGTAGAAAAGTCCGTAGCAGATTCTGGAGTTAGCGACGCGTAGCATGCTAGCCAATTCCTATATATATATATATATATATATATATATATATATATATATATATATAGAGTAGAACTAGGGTGCTCTCGAGTTCACCAAGCCCTTGATGAACTCAAGTCCAAAACTCATCGTCCCGGCTTCAAACAACGAATCCGACCGTTGAAACCCGTCTACCTTACGAGTGATGCGACTACATTCAAAAATTTAAAATTTTGAAATTAATTTTGCATAGAGTCAAGTGGTCAAAATTAGAAGGTTAATAAATTAATTTTAATGCATTCATTTTTTGACGTTTTTTGACCACTTGACTCTATGCAAAATTAATTTCAAAATTTAAATTTTTTGCATGTAGACGCATCACTCGTAAGGTAGACGGGTTTCAACGGTCGGATTCGTCGTTTGACCGCTTGACCGTGTACTAAATGAATTCGAAACTTTAAAAATTTTGCATGTACATGCATCACTCACGAAGTACATGAATTTCAACTGTTTGGACTCGTAGTTCGAAGTCAATCTGATAGTCTTTTGGAGGTGTGCTCACCAACCCCTCTTGGTGAGCACATCACACCCTAGTTTTGCTCTATATATATATATATATATAGAGCTTGGCTACTATGCTTATATAAGCAAAAGCCCACATATGCTTATAACTCATTTTTGCGTTTCCAATGTTCAAATGGTCGATCCGACCGTTCATCTTGTTCTCCATATTAATATGTGCTTGGAGACTAAATTTTACATTTTTTGGAATTTTTTTACTATTTATTAAGCCACTTTGAAAATTGCTGATCTGGGTGAACAGTAAAAACAGTGTTTCCAAAATTCTGGACCACCAGATCAGAAACTTTCAAAGTGGCTTAATAAATAGTAACAAAATTCAGAAAAATGTAAAATTTAGTCTCCAAGCACATATTAATATGGAGAACAAGATGAACGGTCGGATCGACCATTTGAACATTGGAAACGCAAAAATGCTCATTTAAGCATATGTGGGCTTTTGCTTATATAAGCATAGTAGCCAAGCTCTATATATATATATATATATTCGTCGAAGTTTACCAACTTCAAACTTAGCTCGAACTGCAGGTGTACAAATAAAAAACTTCCACCAGAACTTATTGAAAACGATGGCTTGAACATCAATTGACAATCAATCACAGTCTCATCAATTGACAATTCCCACTGAACTTATTGAAAACGATGGCTTGAACATCATTTGAAGTAATCAAACTTGGCCTTCCTTTCTCGTCATGACTTGATCAATTAATTAATAGATGTCTTTTATTAAATCTGATGTCATTACGAGCAATTAACCATCTATATTGACAATTACACCACAAGTATTATTTAATACTCGCACGAATAATTATTTGAGCAATTACAAAATAATACATTAAGTTTTACTGATTCTTTTATAAAATTACATTCATATTCGATGTTTTTATTTAATTTTTTAGACGCAAAAGAATATATCAAATTTTATGCCAAAATAGGTGTAGTATAGCATATACTGCAAATACCATGCATAATTTATTATACAAATTCAACTAATTCCAGAGCCATTTCGAGTGAAAAAAGTGTCAAAATTAGAAGTCATACCTCAAATATTTATAATACATGCACAAACAATTACTAGAGCAATTTTGAAAGAATGCATCAAGTTTTACGCAACCAGAAGCTGTAATAACGGAATTCAGCAAATTGCATGCAAAGCAAATGCTTTTGTTTGATTCTGAACACTAAAGTTATTAAATCATCAAAACTGCCAATTTTGCTCCAAATAATACTAAATATTTTAAAATTATTATAAGAGCAATTTCCAAAGGATAGTATAACATTTTAGATTAAACCATCAAATGTTACAGTTATATCCTAAATATTATCTCCATTCCATTATTAAGCACGTTGGGTGTCCTAATCCGCCAACGGCTGAGATTGAAAGATGAATTTTCGGATTCAATATCAGCCCTCCAATCACAGAATCTGTCTTCTTTTGATTAAATACATCTGTTTTATATGTAGAAGTCTAAATTTAGTTTAAAATATACTCGCCACACGTAAGGCCACACATTCTTCCTCTATCTGAAATCTACTCCACTGCCTCTCCTTCCCAAGTCGCGTCTTTTCCTCTTTTCTATATTGACACAGGAAATACAAAATCAAAACCGACTCCCTCTTTCTGTGAGAGATTGCGAGAGAAAGGAAGGAAGAGAGATTACGATTTTCCTTATTTCTCCTTCTTCAATCGAGCGCTACTACTCGCGCATGATCCTAGAGCGCCACCATGCCAGTTGGACACGGTTTGAGGTCACGCACGAGGGATTCCTTCTCTCGCCCGTTTAGGAAGAAGGGGTACATCGTTCTCACCACCTACCTCCGCACATACAAGATCGGCGATCGCGTCTCTCTACAATAGTTCTTGCTTCACGGTAAGTTGTTTGACAGTTCTAGGTTTTCAAATCTGTTCCTCATCCTCACACAATAGAAAAATTGATTATTATTATTTTTCAAAAAAAAGGAAGATGCTTCGGTATTTCTATTGTTGTGGACGATAAAGTGATTTCCCTGATAAAAGAAAGAGCAGAATGCGTATCTTCAAAAAAAGATAGATACACATATGGATTCATTTGAGACATTATAGTAGTCAAGAACTGAAATTTCGAAGCCTTTGGACCAATTCCATTTATCAGTACCAATTAGAGCTGTGATCTGGTACAAACCAATGCCATTGTTTGCAGCCTTTGGTATTGTACTGGTAATTGTTGTTTTTCCCTTACGGCATGTGTTAGAACGTTGTGTGAATCTCATTCATTTTTTTTTTGCTGAAACTTTTTTTATACAACAAGGTGAATATGTTGACTGTGCTTATGCTGCACTGCTTGAGGCTTGACAATATTATTCGGTAAGTAATATGGTACCCTTTTTGGAATTCATTTTTTCACTAAGAACATTGATACTTTGGGCCAACTCCTTAGAACTCTCAGGCTTTAGTGAAATTCATTTTTTCACTAAGAACGTTATGTGTCTTCTTTGCACAATTATGAAACTTTAACCTCAGATAAAGTTCATCATACTCGCTCAAAGGAATAATTGATTATTATTATTCAAAGGAAGATGCTTCAGTATCAATTGCTTGGGTTGAAAGTGATGCCCAGCTCATAAACAACCCTCAAATAGTCAAACTACACTCCTTTGACACTATGGTACCATACCACTTCTAAATTTATTAATTCGAAGGAAATAATAGAAAGTTTTGCTTGATACTTGTAACTTACATGCCCACATTTTTGTATGCTTGTGTAATCTGATCCTAGAGATCACGAGTTCTCCAATTGCTCAAACACCCCAAATACACTCACAAACAAATGGAAAATGATTGTGAGACAAAACCAGCAGTTCCTTATTTTTGTGTTATTATCTCATTTAATTTTATTGCTAAAAAATTGCTTTCTGAGTGCTTTTAGCAGTGGACTCAACTTAAATCAGAAATTATCCTCAATTTTGTAGAAAAACTTCTTATAAACTGGTAATGCATGCAAAGTTAATGAAGAGGTAATGTTCTTCTTAATTTTGTTATTTTTCTGCTAATCTATATATTTTTTTTTCCGAACATTGCAGTGTTTATGCTTATGTCGAATTTAAAGGAGAACAATCAACTAATGCATCTCTGGTTCATGATATGGATGGCATTGGTAAGTTTATCTCATATTTCGGTTTGTAACTGCATTGAACACTAACAGGGATCTGACAGGTACAGTTGCTTAGGTTGCAATAAAGCAGAAAATGATATGATGCCAGTAGGCAGGGCACTTTTTATCTTTTATGCAATAAAACATTGAAGAATCTAAGAAGGTTTCGGGTTTGATTTCAGTGTTCATACTTTTTATATTTTTTAGGAACATGCCTAAAAGCTTCTCACTGGACCAATTAGATGAAGTGTGGGTCTTGGCCATGCAAGTTGGTACCGCATAGTATGTGTTGTACATGTTGGGTAATAGGGTACCAAGGTGAAGATTTTAGAGAGAAGATAAGAAGGGTGTTACATATTTTAGAGTTATTGATTAGTCGTGGTAGCTTCCTGATAATGTCTACAATATATGAACTTATTCAGTTCTCTCTTTTTAATTTTTTTTTTCCTTTTTTTGTCGGAAAATTTGATTGATGAATATGTTTGTATTTCTGGTAGCAAACTCTCATATAAGTGACATTTTCCTTTAGAATAGTATAACAAAACATTAGAGATGTGTTTGTGTGTGTTGCTTTAACATATGCTGTTCTAAATTGTGATATATTGTCTCAAAGGATATATTAATGGTGATTTCCATGCAAGAGAAGGAGATTAAAGAAAAGTTGAAGAACGATATGGCAAAGGTTATTCTGTCAGAGAGATGATGCTGCTCTAACTATTGAAGAGCATGCTAATATGGTCTCAAAAATTAAAGAATGAAGTTAACTTCTCTCATCTATTTCAGTAGCTAGGGTTTCAAATAAGGGGCTTAGCTGGCTCCGTCCTTGGTGGTAAATGGTAAATTCGGGCAACCCTAAATTTTCTCCTTTTTGGATTCTTTCAAAATTGAACTGTCATCAATAGCTTAGCAAGGCATGTTGATGCTTGTTTCTGTGTTGCGTTGTTGGATTGTTAGAATTTTGTGTTATGGGAACAGAGAGATAAGAATGTACAGGCGGAGAAAGAGAGAATGAAGGCTACTAGCCCTGGTTTTAGCTTTAGCACAACTGGATTGTTATTTCCTTACCAGTTAGTTGTAGCAAGGCTTCTCCTTGAGAAGGAGTTACATAAAGGTTTATTCTTTCTTATAATATCTCAAATTCTTTTACTGACAATATACAACCAAAAGGAAACAACATAAATTAATGGATTTGATTTGTTTTAAGTAAACAGTTACACGGATTATCAGCCACAGAAGATATGAACATCTTCTCTGAATTAAAGGGATCTGAGAGTGATTAGCAAAGTAGCAAGTGGGAATTAGGTGTTTGCTTATCTGGCCAGGCAAGGTCATTAAGGTAAACATAATTACATACTTCTGTTTCTATTTAATTTGGATTCAAAATTTATAGCTAGCTCAAATTGATTTTCTCCTTAACTATTCTTTTCAGGTATATTTAGATAGATAAGGCAAACATGGTGAATGATACAGAATATTATGATATTTTAGGTGTTAGTATAGATATATCAGGTGTAGAAATAAAGAAGGCATATTATCTCAAGGTGCCACAAATAACAACTTATTTCTCATAAAAGTAAAAAATTGAACTCATCTGATAGTTTCATTTTCTTTAGGCAAGGTTGGTACACCGAGATAAAAATCCAACTTATTGGTAAATGAGATGAGTTGTCAGAGAATTAGAAGGAAAGTTGCAAGTAGATCCCTCACCTTTTCATTTTTCTGTAAGTTAAATAGGCAAGCAATTTTTTTGTTCTCTTATAATACGCTCCCGTTGCAACGCACAGGCACGATACTAGTCTAATACTTATACAAATAATTATTAGAGAAATTTCTAAATAACAAATCAGGTTTTACCCAAAGGAGAATTACACACAGAAATTTCCAGTCATTTTCATTGTTGATTTCATTTTCTTTTAGGAATATAATTGGGATAGAAGCTATATATACCAGGACAGCCGACACTTAAAAAGAGTTCATTAAGAAATGCAGGGTAAGATTTTTATCCTCTAGAACTAAGACGAGGCATAGCAATGGTGAAAACATTAATTGTTTTTAGTTGGCTTGTCCCAGGGCTGCAAAAAAAATTCGTAGTTCGTAATTCGATTCGAGTTTGATTCGAAAAAGTTCATAAAAAATTCGATTCGAAATTGAGTTTGTTCGAAATTAATTCAAACCAAACTCAAACTGGACCTAGTTCGTTCGAAATAGGTTCGCAAACCAAACTTAGTTCGAAATTAACTCAAACGTGAACCGTTAATTTCCGCTGATAATGAACTTTAATGTTTTATTTAGGATAATATTTGGGTTTGTAATAATTCTAAGACTTTGGTGATTGTTCTGTACTTCTATTGATATTTAAATTGTACTTTGAATACTTTGGATATTTGAAAACTTTGGTGATGTTGCTCCTGTTGGCTATTTGGAAAACTTTGGATTATGTGATTGTACTGAACTTTGATTGATTGTACTAAATTTTGGTGTTTGATATAAATTTTGGTATTTGTAATGAACTTTGATATAAATTTTAGTGTACTGTGTAATTAGAATTCAGAATGCCTGAGTTTTTATTGAAGTGTTGTAATTTCGAATTATGGTCCAGCCATAAGTCATAACTCGTAAGTCGTAACAAAGTTCGTAAAAGTTCGAAATTGAGTTCGTAAAAAATTCGATTCGAAATTGAGTTCGTTCGAAATTGAGTTCGTTCGAAATTAATTCAAACCAAACTTAGTTCGAAATTAATTCAAACCAAACTCAAACTGGAGGTAAGTTCGATTCGGTTCGGTTCGTTTGCAGCCCTAGCTTGTCCCCAACAAAATGACAGTTTGTTCATACAAACCCAAAACAAAAAGTTAATTTAGGAAGAAGATATGGAAGACTGGTACTGATAGCCTTGTCTCTTTTTTATTTTTTTGAAAAACATGACAGCGACTGTCATGGTTGCCATAAATGTAAAATAGTTACAATTACAACTAGGCCCTTCAAAGTAGGCCTATTTCAACAATATTTGAACCACATTGTTCCCTCCTGCAATATTCTACCACCCAGTACCTCAGACCTCACCTTACTCTCTTTCCTCGGAAGATTAACTCATTTTGCTGTCGCCAAATCCACCAGCATGCACACAGTACCCGTGTCATCCATTCCTGCCTCTGAATTGTTTGCTGCCGACAGACCTCTGCCCACGACTTTTCAAGAATTTCCGGTACCGACTGGTACCGTACCAGTCTTTGTATCACCAGCCTAGTTTTGATGGATCTTTGCAGATAGCCTTGTCAAATTGGCTTTCTTATCTCTGTTCTGTTTTCCAATATTGTACCTTAATAATTGTTGAAGCTCCTTCCAAATTAGATTCAGTGCTGGTTCGTCAGATCAGTCACTGTTAGTACTGGTACATGTGATTCTTAGTGAGGTGTGGCTTTATGTTTTATGCCTCAATTCATCTAACCTACCTGAGCAACCAAAAACAGAAAAAAAAGTAGCAGATTTTTAATATACGTATGGTTATATTAATCAGGTTTTTGTAGTTTTGATCTTAATCATATCAGTTTCATTTTGTTTCAGCACAAAAGCTTTTGAGAATTTTGCAATTCAGAAGCAATTAACATTATAGCTTGGGAACAATCAACAAATAGGATTTTATGCTTGTATAGGCATCCCTTGGTATATTTTTGTGATACTTCAGTGGAAGAATAATATATATATAGGTTTTTTTTTTTTTTTCCTTTTTCCTGGTCATAATGTTTGTGAGCCTTCTCTGTTCTGTTAATTATTCTTTGTACCTCCGGAGGACAAATTATGCATCTTTTTAGAAGATTTCTCTTTGCCTTGCTTAAATTATAACACATAATTAAATGGAACCATCATATTGAAAAATGTAAGAAATATAAAAAGATGTACTATGAGAGATCTCCCATAAGTTTTAAATTGTTGAATTTCTGGTTTTCAGCAACAAGTTTTGTTGACTTGGATACACATGCAAGAATAGCATGCCTATCAGCCTATTAAGTGTTGCTTTGAAATAAATTTTTTTTGTTATAAAAATCAATTTCTTTTTATAGCTTGAGTGGAATATTTTCCAGAATCTACTTTTGTTAAATAATATTCACTAAAATAACCCAACATGTGACTGGATTATGCTAAATATTTAACATATAGACATATAGTACAAAACATACCTTTAGTACATAATACAGAACCTGTTGGAAGCTATGGTGCGCAAGAGTGATGATTTTCAACAAATAAAAGAGAAAGAGAAAGAGAGGAGAAATTGAAACTCAATAACTATTCATATCAAGCAAATATTACAAGAGTACAAGCTTTTTTTTCTTTTATACACATACATATTTCTCACACATATCCCTTATATTTATACACTACTATGGTTGGAGAAGTTCAATTTGAAGTTTGCCACAATTAATGGCTCACAATTTTTGACTTTCAATTTTTTTCTCCACAAGATGCAACTTGACATTTCTTCTTCTCCAAGCTTCATTAGTATCCACATAATTCTAATACTCTCTAGATTATACAATAAAATACAAAATATAAACATTACAATAATATTCTAGTGTCTTCTTCTATCAACTTAGATACAAAATTGATTTAGATTTCTCCTTCTACAATAATATTCTAGTATATTGTATCAACTTCTACCAACTTCAAGTTTAATTCTTAACAGAACCATCACTCCAAGTCATAATAATTAATATCCAAAACCATAGTGATAGCTAGATACATAGGTACATGATTCCTCATGGAGAATCCTTTTTTTTTGAAGGAAAGCCTGGCGGTACACCTGGGAAGCCCGGCGGTACACCTGGTAAGCCCGGCGGTACACCTGGTAAGCCCGGCGGTACACCTGGCAAGCCCGGCGGTACACCGGGTAAGCCCGGCGGTACACCGGGTAAGCCTGGAGGCGAAATTGGGGGCAATGGAAACCCAGGTGGCGGTGGTGATGGTGACGGTGGAGTTAAGCCTGGAATTAATGGAATATTAAAAGGTGGTAAAGAAGGCGGTGGCGGCGGCGGTGGTTGGAGTATGGGTAGTGGCGGCAGGAGTGAAGGTGATGGTGGTGGCTGGAAAAATGGCAGTCCTGGTGGGAAAATAGATGGTGGGGTTGGTTGAAAGCCAGGTGGCAGTAGTGATGGTGGCGGCGGTACCAAAGGGTTTTGTGGAATTGGAACCCCCCCTATGTTTGGTGGTTGGAGTGGGTTTGGAGGGAAGAAGAAGAATGCCGGCTGGTCGATTTGTTCGTCACACATGGCTGGCTTCTTTTGTGGCTTGAAGGTGACGGTGCCTGTGCAAATGAAATAATTGTATACATTATAATTTGATTTATAAGAAATGTTTAATTTGATACAAGTTTATCATTGACTTTCGACATGTGTTATAGGAGAATTTTCTGAGATATTATTGTTTGACATCTCGACTGTAGGTATGGTTAAGTATCAGTATCAATTAATTAAAATTAATACAATGCACTGACCTGCTGAGTATACTTTGATGCCATCTTGTCTTGTAGATTTGAGATGAAACTCAAGTGCAGAGGTGGTAGAGACAGATGCAACTGCATCACAGAATGTTGTCGCATGACTGGTTTTGAGTAGATCAATTGTGCAATTCTTGATTGACTGGGTATTTTTGAGCACTTCTGGAGGTATATTGAATTTAAATAACCCTTTTGGGTTTGTGATGGCTGTTTTGCGGAAAGCTATATGCTTAGACTCATCTGTGCATTCTACTTGAACGGAGGCTCCTGTATTTTTAGATTGTAGAATTAACAGTGTTAGTAGAGAGGAAATTTATATGGATTTTCAAAAATTGTATTTCACTACATTTGCCAGTACCAAGATGTATATTAGTATTCTGCTGGTAACGAATTGAGTTATATAACTGTAACTCGGGCGTAACTGAAGCTCCCATAAGAAATTGCAGCTCTAAGTTTACTAGAAAACATTTATTATCATAGAGGAAAAACTAATTAACCTGAGATGAAGTGGCTCAGCTTGTTACTCTGTTGTTCAGAGCAAGTGTCACAATAAACAGTACCAGCAACTAGTGTTGAAGGCACTGCAGTGTGCTTCCTACAATTGCCTTGTAAAGGGAAACCCAGCAAAAGAAAAAGTACAACCAAGTACCAGGCACTTAGAACAACACAACCCATGATTGTTCAGAAACAATTCTCAACTTGTTATGTACATAAAGAAAGAGCGTGGCTGAGTATATAACGGTCCATCAAGTTAAAACCATCATTTATGTTATTCACAAGAGGGGAAAAACAAAAGGAATAAGATCCAACTACAAACCAAAAGAGAACTCCTCGTGCCTCTAAATGTTGGTTGTTTACAAAGAGTCTGATGGGAGAGGGTAATATATAGTATATAATTAGTATATATATATATATATATATATATTGTATTTCACATTCAATATGTGATGTTTTGGAAGTATCATGGAGAATGTGGGGGCATAAAAACAAAAGTT
This sequence comes from Carex littledalei, assembly GCA_011114355.1. Classification (NCBI taxonomy): domain Eukaryota; kingdom Viridiplantae; phylum Streptophyta; class Magnoliopsida; order Poales; family Cyperaceae; genus Carex; species Carex littledalei. The sequence goes on along the minus strand of CM022096.1, from coordinate 7,796,722 downwards.
GTCCATTTTGATATTTGGTTCACACTTCACATGCACGAGTAATGATTCTCTTCCAAAAGATTATTTTGTATTCTTCTCTCACTTCAGACAATATACTAGTTCCAAGGGTGATATTTGCAGTCTCAAATGTCCGAATTCGAATGAATGTCAACCAAGTTCTTCTTGCGGATCTTATCCTTCAAAGCTAGCTAGGACCTAGGAATGAATCATTCAGGCATGAGAATTGGGAAGCGGTTGCCTGGTTGCCGACTTGCCGGGGCTTAGATCCGGTCCGTTTGTTTTCCATCAAGTTCGTGTTAATTGATCTAGATCGTACGCCTTCACTTTTTTTTCAGATTTGTCTACGTCCAAGTTCGTAAAGCATATGGTGTACGTGTTGGGTGTATATTGAAATGCGAACGGGTTAATTACAAACTTACAATTGACTTACAAACATAGTGACAAACGAATAATTCGAGTTTGGTTCGGCAGGGCCAAAAATTCGTAATTCGGGAATTCGGAAATGATTTGGTACTACAAGAAAGCAAAAGAAAAAACCCAAAAGAAACTCCAAAAAAAAATCACGTTTATTCGCGTTTTATTCACAAATAATTGTGATTCACATTTTATTCGTGAATAAAATGTATAATACGTTTTTTGACATTTTATTTGGTTCGGAAACATTTAAAGAAACGAATTATATGTGAATTATACGTGAATTATTCGCAGAGTTATGTTACTGTAAAGGCACGGAGCTTGCTACATCTTTTGAAGCCACAACAGATCAGACCAGTTCAGTGCCCAGAAAATTAGGTACCCGTACTGTTTATGCTGTCACGTACTGTTTATGAGACTGCTCCTGTGTATTTTTTGTGTTGTCAAGCTGTTAGTTTCCTTTACAACGTTCTCAAATTTCTGCTTTTGATCAGATACACAAGGAATCATTTCTAAAATAAGAAAATAATTTACTTTCTCTACTTTCAGCAAGTCAAATAGTATTTTGATGTTGTTGTTCTAGAATTAGAAGTCAGATCCTTAATAAGAAAAAAAAGTTCAAATACAACTTTCTTCTTTTTATAATTTTTATTTTGTTTGTTTTGGAGCGCATGATTTTAGACTAAAAAAACGATTTAGAGGAGTGGAAACTGTGAAGTGTGAATAGGTTTAAGAACGCAATCTGACGTGGCATATAAATTAAGCAGGCTAATTTAGGCGGATATACTATTGTTACTTTACATTGGCCCAATTAAACCCAAATTCTGGACTCACCCTGTCTGATTCTTATATGGCCCAGCAATTTCTTATTTCTTTGAAACTTTGGTAGGAACTGTCAAAGTATAATTTTCAAAAATAAAATAAAATTACATCAATATCATAACATCATAACATTCAAGTTTAAACAACACATCAACATTAATATATAACAACACATCATCTAAATCATCTAACAACACAACACAATACGACGTCTAACATCACAACATTTAGCAAAACCATTTCAAGTGGTCGCCAATCTCCTCTCTCACCTTCTTGCTCTCCGTTGCACCAAATTGGCCAGCAACAGGAAGGATGAGGCATCTAGAACAATTTTTTTTTTTTTTGGAGGGTGGTGGGTGGGAGAGACCGCTGTCGCCGACCTCCCCCAACCATATCCTAGGGTTTTGAGGTAACCAGTTTAAAGGTAGGGAGAATGACGGATTTAGGATTTGAGGCGGATCTAGGTTAAGGGCGGCGGTCTAGGGTTTAGAGACAGAAAAAGGTGGAGCGGCAGCGGCGGAAGGTAGAGACGGCAGCGGCAGAAGGTAGAGATGGCGGTGGTGGATGGTAGAGGCAGTGGTAATGAACCCGGTCGGAGCAAAATGGGTAAGGGCAGCGGAAATCCTAGATATGCTTTCCTTCCCTCTTTTTCTCCCGTTGTAAATCCTCCTGCTCACCAAGTGGCACACACTCACCGGAGAGAAGAGAGAGGCGGGCCAGACAGGAGTGTGCTCGCGGAGGTGGGCGCTTTGAGGCGGGAAGGTGAGGGGTGGGTAGGCAGATAGGGTTTCAACCGATCTTAAAACACAATTTGACACATTATGCCTGTGGCAGCCACTGCAAAAGTCATTTCCAAAAAAAAAAGTCCAGTATGCCCAGCAATTTCAATCATCTAAAATTTGTAATATCAACTGTACACCGGATTCTTGATTACTATCGCAATTAACGGATTAAAGTTTTATTGAATGATTTCAAGTGTCATTTATGCTTTCATTTTTGGAATAAGAGTCTCTTTAATCGCAACATTCGCTTCTGCTTTTTACGTACTTTTTGTGAAAATTGAATTTACGTCTCTTTGTAAAGATACAACACTTAGCATCGTCGGTGCTAGGCTTACAGTTTAAGTATTGTTTATGTTGATTTCATTGTTTTGGACGGAATGGCACTTTGAAATGACAATTAATTACATTACGGTGTTATGTTGATCAATTTATGCAGTATATAGGGACATGTATGAAATGCAAATTTACCGAAGAAGGCCACCATCGACAGTCAGAAAAATACAGCAATTGCTCAAAATTAACATGAAATGGTGCTATTACACTCAGATATATATGAGCAGGTTTTAATTTCCAAGTGTAAATCCATACGGTAATATGAGAGAGAATTCTATATGTAGCATGTCATAAATTTGGATGAATTTTGGATTTAAGTGTAAATCTATACAACCAAAAATAAATTCAGTGGAACAACTTACGAAAGAAACTTTTATTCTGTATGCAGTTGAAAGATAAATTCAGCGGATGACGTCATTGGTCAATTAATTAATCTATATGCATATGATGGAAATATTTAGATGTTGAAGGGTTATATGTACTTAATTTAGTGAAAAACAGAAAAAGAACCCCAAGAGGAGAATTTACATGTTGAAGGGATATATGTACTTAAACAAGAAACATTATATATGCATGATATATGAGGTTACTCTAGATGTTGCGATTTTTTTTTTGTTGATAAAAGGCATCAGACCATTCTATTACTAGAACTAAAGTTAATTTACATACAGATTGTCTTTAGCATTGTCTCATCAAACTATTCATCGATGTTGCGATATTAGTAGCAACCAATGTTTTTCCCGCTATGAATAAAATATTACTACGAAAAACACAGTGGTGCAATCAGCATATATACATCGAACAACAAACAATTAATATCAAATTATAGTAGTACTGAGTTATCTTGAGAAAGTCCAAGTTGTATTGCATTGCTGGTCTTATGAATAGGCCATTGCAAGTTACCCATAATATTAGCTACGGACTGGCCGAAAATCATTGAGACATAACTAACATATTATGATCACTAGAAGTACCATACAAGCGTACACTTGGTTGTTTTTTTTTTCAGGCTTGGTCAAAACCTGTGGAAAGACCTAACAGAACAGACGAGTGAGCACAGAAAGACCAGCGTGCCACATATATTACATCCAACCAGGACCATATCCATTGATATGGTTGGTACCTTCTCTGCCCATTTGATCTGCACATAGTTGCTCATACCTATAATAACAAAATAAATATTTAGTTATTATATATCATAATGAATATGAATCAGAAAGATAGCAATTGTTATCACTCAAAAAATATACGAAATGAGTGCTTTAGTTTAAGAAAAGACTATTCTTTTTTTTTTCTTTTTTCACTGGATAATTAATTTGATGGCCTCGCTGTTATAAAGTCACTGGATTTTTCAGAAAGTGGTAGCTGTTTCCCTGAGATAGTTTCCCACTATATATATAGTATGATCCTCATAAGCAAAAGTATGATAAATAAAAAAGAAAAGAACTTATTTAAGATTGAAGTGATCTTCTTTCTATTAGATGTGCGCACTGAACATTTTCTCAAAATCTGCTTGACCTATATATGGTTGTGAGATATATTCTCAAATAATATTAAAGGCCCTTAATAGTTAGAAAATATACTTATCAGACCAGTAGTTAGAGAGACTCATAGGAATGGAATATCTTCCTGAATTCATAATATACCAAACTTTCTGATTTTGATAATTTATATCCTTCTTTCTTGTACAATTTGCTTACTTCTCAAACAATGAAGAAGGTAGTTTTGTTCTAATGAAAGAGCAAAATAGACTTTTTGTATTCAACTTTTCACAGTAATAGTTCTTCAAAATTATGTCGTAGAGAGAGAGAGAGAGCGAGAGGTTTATAAAAAAAAGGACAATACTGCTGATGGCTATGATAGGTGGGGTTGGGTTGCTTTGTATACAGGGTCCAGATGAGGACCTTTCGATTTGTTGGAACCATGATATGATGTATGACAAGTTTGTATTGCCCAGTTGTTTGATCAAATGCTGAGCTTTTCCAAGAAAAAAAAGGGAGGTTCAATTAAAATAATAAAAATTAGGAGAGATCGAGATTGAGAGAGACCCAATTTGCAAGGGAGTATCACATGCAGGAGTGGGAAAGAGTTCATATGATTGTGGTTCATGTTCCCTTTGATTGTTGGATCCACTGGCTTGATCATGTTGCCACGTCAACTGAAGAAGATTATCAGACCCAACATGAAGCAGCTGTCGTTTTAAATTAAAGAACCATTAATTTAGAATTTTAAACTATTTTCATGGCTCTGTGATAAGCAGAAAAGTAACATTATATTCAGAATGGTAGTATATATTACCTTCCTCTTTAGGTCTCTGTTAGCTTCTTGAAGGTTTTGCTCCTTTCATTTGTACAGAGGTCGATCGTTAGTTTATGCAAGTCAACCACATTTACCAAAGTAACAAAGATAAACTCAACAAGAAAATGCAAATGATAAATTCTAATCAGATGGTAATTAAGTACCTTGCGTTTGAGATCAAAAAGCCGATCAAGCATTGTCTGAGTCTGCACATCAGATACAATATTGTATATTATTTTATTATTTGCAAGAGTTTAATCAGTTTATATTATCCATGTAAAAACCTCACACATCTACACGAATCTAACAAGTTTCTACAAGAGTTTGATGATTGAGATATTATATCTGGTATACCTTGGAGGATCGGATACGAGTAAGAGACAATTCAATCTGATTCTCAAGCATATCAAGCTGTGTCATGTTTAGCGGTGCTAAGTCCTCACCAAGAAGGTTTCTATTGAAGTTCCAAAATAAAGAAGGCAATAAAAATTATCAAGATCATGATAACAGTAACTAAATAAGCAACAAGTACTAGAAGAAACTTGTTATTTAAAAAGTTTGACAAGTAATTTAGTTGTAACAATTAAATAAGTATCATATTATGCATGTTTTTCAGGATTTCACAATTTTCTGTCAAATTGTATTTGTGCCCTCAGTTAAACTTAAAATTTTCAGTTTGTCATGAATTTTTTTTCAATGGAAATATTAACTCCCTTTTTTTGAAAAGAAAAAGAACATGGGGAATCTTCAAATGGATTAAAAAAAAATTAGAATTGTATATGCTCCAACACTAATCTGCATGGAGGCACCAATCAAGTTCTATTGGTTCCGAACCATTATATTTCTTTCAACCTACCTCTGGTTTCGTTGGAGATCCTCGACTCTTGATTTCAGCTTCAAGTATTCCTGATAGTTCTTCTACATTTGAAGAAAAGGGATAATATTATCTTAACCATATACATATCTCCCCAAGCAATTATACTTCTGAAGAAGTTATGGAGTTTAATGAACTTAAAACCTAAATGAAAACATATATAAATATGGTTGTCCCATTAAAGCCTAATTTTGCTAAAAAAATGTAAGAATTTAATTAAGCAATCTAAATCCTAAATAATACTAATAATTACTAAAGTATGCCACATGTCATGAGTAATCATAATATTGAGGGAGTGGGCGAATGCATTGGCAGCTAATTGAACAATAATGTTTGAACAACAGAAATAGCTCTATTGCTTATATTACATTACAAATCAGTTGAAATAATAGATTTTATCAAGTAAGAATGGTAGTAGGTACTATTGAAAATAGAAGGAGCATATAAAACACCAATGGGGGGGGGGGGGGGGGGGGGGGGGGGTACAATTAATAAAATTGACAAGGCCATATAAGTACAGAACATATGTGCATATATATGATGTTACCAGACATTAGCCTTTAAATTGGAAAAACTATATAAGACAGGATTAATTAAAGTCATTACTTCTGTATCCTGTAGCGGTGCTGCAGCTTCTGATGCGCTATAGCCACACTTTTGGTACCTCTCCAGTGTTTTGACCATGCTGAAAAAGAAGGAAGAATGTAACAGATCAGTCTAAATCTGCAATCTGAGAAAATTTTAAGTGGATGTGAAACACCAATTTATATCTTGGTTAAGTGAACTAATTTATGCCATTTTTGCTTGGTGTTTTTAAATGCTAGTCTGGTATGGGGTCTATTTAGTAACTCTTCATTTATTCTTATGCCTTTATTGATTGAAATTTCAAATTGTGGCTTCAGAATCTAAGTGACAGAGTGTTTTCTATTAGGTGTTAGAGCTTGATTTTATTTTCATTAATGTGTGATTGTATTATTAATTTATAACTATCATGGTCGATCAATAGCTTAATGTTGATACAAAGTATACTTGATGGATTACAATACATTTGGATAATTAATTCATGGTATATATAGATAGAACTAAAAAGAAAACTATTAACATAAAATGGTAAAGATATGCATAATAGCTTTCATTGTAGACACCCTGACTGCTATTTCACACATTGGTACAAGATTATATTATTACAAAAATATATTAGGGTTCCAACCCAGTTATTGTTATTAGCAGAGGTCCAACTAAGATTGACACTTATAAATTGTAAAACTTTAATAACATTTCGTCCTTTTGGGAGTCATTTTTCAGACCTAATTAATCCTCTTTTACAAATATTGGATCCCTTTCCAAGAGAATTAATTTTCTGGTGATACATCCTCTCAGAGTGTTATTGCATGTATCACCTTATTTCTTGTAAATAAATTTGTTGTCAGTTGTTATTTAACTCATATTTTTCTCATCAAACATTCATTTTTTTTTTGCACACATCAATATTTAAACCTATTTAGCACTACTGCCAATTAGTACAGATATAATTGGTTGTTAAGAACGACAAACCTAATTGGGAAGAGTAACTCGATGTTACTAATTTTTAGGAAATCATTATTTCCCTTCCTATCGAGTCATAGTTGCAGCAAAACCAGTGGGTAATTATTATTATTTTATGGACAAAACAGTAACATTATATTGTTATTGTACACAATTCCGATATATATGGCAATCAGCCGGTGGTAAATTGTCTAAAGCCTCAATTTTAGAGTTCCGACCTATGTTGCATGGATACAGGTACGGGTATTGTATCGGATATGATATGGATAAATTAAATATAAACCAAACTTGTAAAAAAAACCAAACTTACTAAAAAAAATCTCAGTAATTAAGTAATGGTAAGTAGTTAGTGATTTCTAAAGTAAAAATCTCAGTAATTAACCTCCAACCTTCACTAAAAAAAATCTAAGTAATTACGAAATGTTAGCTCTGTTGTGAAGACTAGTTCTTAATTTTTATAAGAAAATATTTACTAATAAATATATATTACATAAGATTACATTTATACCCTTATAATTGATTTTTCAAAAGAGTAAGAGTGTAGTAATATGCATATTACGGATCGACTCGTATTATGGATCCATAACTCTATTTTTAAAGTTCAAATGGTCGATCTAAGACAGTTTAACATTCGAAATTTTTATTAATATCCAAAAAAATATATTAAATTTCAAAATCTACACCCTATGCGGAAGAATTTTGAAATCTGTCCAAACCGCAAAATTTTCTGCGGTAATTCATGAGAGTTCAGATAAGAGCTGGTAAACCAACAAAAGAAGAGGCCATGGCTTTGTGGAAATAAATCTGCTGTGATTCTAAAAGAATCGCAGGACCCTCTAATTTCAAATCCATCCTTTCATTTTTTGGAATGCACGAATCTCAAAATCACTTATTTTTTATGCATGAATCTCTGAACAGATGAATGAATAGATTTGTATCCAGGCTTTGTTTCCTGCAAGGGTAGGAATGGAAAGCACAGCTTTCTTTTACAGTTGTCAACTCAAGGAATCTCAAGACGTTAGCATGAAATCTACTACAGTATTTCATTTCATTGGTCATCTTGTACTACACCTCGAGACCCAAAAAACTGTACGGGATTAGTCAGAAAGAGAGAGAGATTATTCTGAACTACTCGAAACTAAAAAAAAAAAGAGGACTTGGAGTCTCCAATGGAACAGTACAGAAATCACATCCCTTCACAGTACCCAAGGCCAATATATATCTAGCAAAAGTAACTGTGCCTGTTTTGAAACTCTCTTTTAAAATTCTTTGCTATCACTTCATCTGAAGGGAAATAATTTTTTGTTGAAAACAAATTAATATTTGCTAATATTTTATACTAGTTTTTGAATTGGTCAAAGCAATATTGCAATATTAATTTGATGATGAAATATACGGTAGATACGGAGATTCTTCTTCAACATAAACACTATCTGGTAGATTCAGTATCTAGACAGGAGCTCGACTAGACTTCCTTAGGACTATTCATTCAGTTAGGTTTGCCAAATAGAATTTAGCTTAATAAATTAATGCAGTGGTTCTATAGTGAACTTATCAGCTAGTGGTGTGGTCATAGATAACCCACTGGTCAAGACATCTTCCTGGTTTTCAGCTAAGATTTTATGGAGATCAATTTTCATGTTTAACAGGTCTTTGATTTGTACGGGCAGGTTTAAAATAAATAGTAAAAAACAAAGAGAAATATTATAAGAAAATCCTACTCAAACAACATAACTTTAAATCTAAACTCGTGCACAAACCGCCAGGCAACCTCAACATTTACATAATTTCATCAGGAAGCCTTTTCTAAACATTTATGCACCTTATTAGACATGTCCTTGCTTTTATATTCCATTCATTATTCTAAATAGACTGCTATAATTTTGATATTACACCTTTCTATCCTATAAAACTATATGGCTACTGAAAAACAAATTTGCTTTATTGCCACTATAACAGTATGATTGACTACATCAGACGTTTAGCGAAACATCATTCTTATCTTCATTTCTTAAGAAGCACCTGGTGTTTACTTAAAACTTTATAAGTTTATGTAGTGCATCTAAGGCCATGTATTATTCAATTTTATACTGATCGACATAAGACTTCTAATATATATATTTAAACTTTTTCGCTCGCCCTCTGTCCTATATACTTTTTCTTCCTCGAAACCATACTTCCATTTCATTCATAACCTCTCTCCCTCTATCCTATACTCTTTCTTCCTTCAATTTATACCTCCATTTCAATTTTCAACGTTACCTCTTCATGAACCATACCTCATTCAATCACCTTAAAATGTAACTTGAATCACCATGTATATCACTTGTCTCAGACACTATGATAGCACTATATTAATTCCGTAATATGTACATTAATATGATAAATGTAATTATTAGCCATTAACTACAGACTATAGTTTGCTCTCCTACAGTTCTTCAAAATATTTAAGAAATAGGAAAAAGCTTGTAGCTGTGTTATTAGCTATATGAAATTATTGTGTTTCGAACTTCATACAATTTGAGTGTTCAATATTATTAATTTTATTTTAACAAAAAAATATTGACCGTGATCATTTACCATGTGTGTCATTTAAATATCTTATTGATCACTATCTAATTAAATGTCATATTTTAAGGTAATTAAAAAGTTATTTATAGTGATATTTAAGATTGTCAGATTAATTTGTTTTCAGCGGAGTCCAGCCCTTCTTTTATTTTATTTATAATTGTGAGTGATGAGTTTTCTTATATAAGAAGATCTGCAAAAATAAATATTGAAAATATTGAATGGTTTTTCATGCTACAAAAGTGTATCATATTGCTTGCTGTTCTTCTATTATATAAGCTGAATGAAATTTGAATAACTATATTATTTTCTTGATCGTTTGATTATAGTTCAGAGTATGTTCCTAAAATTAAAAGAATTAGGGTTGCCTTCAAGTTCCGAAAAAAAATGTTTACTGAAAGAAAAGTTATTTTTTTTAAATTAAACAATTTTATAAAAAAAAATTGCGTTCAGAAAATGTTGTAAAAACCAAATATCTTTTTTGAAAATTAAAAAATGTGTATAATGATAAATAATATAATTACTCGCACATTACATCTTAAGTACACCAAAAAAGCTTTTTTAAATGAGAGGAGATATGTATCATATTTGACCGTTCCTGATTGCTGATTCTCCACTAGTGGTCATCTGATAAAAAACAATAAGATAGAGAGAGAGATGTAGATCGAACGGATGAGAGTAGAGATGATGTGACATAACTAAAAATTTGAAGATATAACATCCTTTATGGAGTATTAACTATATATATTATTAAACAAACACTACCATCATTGTATCTTATGACTAGAAAGCCATCCACCACATTCTAAACTCAGTATGGACTCCTAAGTTCTAATTAAAACATTTCATTGGATACATAGACATATTTGAGATTGCTCAGTTTAAATCAAGAGAAAAAAATAATAATTTATATTGGTTCAAACAACTTGATGCTAATTAATTGTTCCAAAATCACAGATGACAAATCAATAACACATATAATTGTTATTTCATTTCTATTATTTTCTTATTAATTATGTTAATTTACTACTGTTTCGAGTAGAAGAGATATACATGTAAATATCAGATGCTATAGTTTCTCTCGGCTTCAAAGAATAATTTCAACATGGATCTTACTAAATTAGCTCCAGTTATAGAGAAAGTTAACTGTTTGTGTAAAATGAAATTGGTTTCAAATATCATATAGGAATCAATATTAGCAACAAAATTTGAGGAATGATTGTATACAAGAAACATCTTAAAAATGATAATTAGGTAACTCTAGCTAGTAGCATGCTCGTGGTTCTCTATCTCTTCACATCGTTATTCAAGGAGAGGTATAGCACAGAGACAGAGACAGAGGAGAGAGAGGAGAAATGATTACTAGGCTAATTAAGTCTAGCTAGAGCGACCGTACTTGTCTGTCCCTAACTTGACCTTTCGTCAATCAAGGCCACAAATGGCGGAAAGAGAGAGAGAACTTGAAGCTCAATCAAACAGTAAATTTGAACAAGAAACCTCAGAACACACAAACTGACTGTCAATTGGAAGATCTGCACCTCCCTTTCTTTACTAACTTTTTACAGTACAATATCTTTAGTACGTTCAAAATTTTACAAAACGGGAACTGATCAAACTTCTTAATTAGAAGTGAATCCCGCTATAAATCAAGGCAATGATAATTAAGCTTATGGGTGCTCTACTTAGTCGGAGATCAAAGAATCAAAACTGCCTAACTTTTTTTCTCTGGGAAATCCCTCTTTCGTTTTTGCAAAATTATTTTGCAAGAACTGAAATAAATCGTTGTGGCATATTTAGAAGAAAAGAGAACAAAATAATTTAAGAGAACTAACGATTTTATTGCTGTATTGCAATGCCACGTGATAAAGGTTTCCTTTCTGGATGATGACAAAATATTAACTTTCAAGTAAATAAAAAAAATTCCCAAAAGCAGCAGAAAGAGTGAAGATGCATGATACCCTAATTAAGGATATATTTCGACATAAACTACAAGCAAGATATCATAAGATAACCTCCAAAATACATCTAAACCTAATTAAGTTCAAGATCATATAAATCTACTAAAATTAGACCTATCTGTGGATTACTTACATAGAAATTTTATTTTTCTGAAAAGCAAAGAAATTTATGTTGGAAATTCAATCTAAACCAAACAATAAAACTTGTCAAAACCAGACTCATCTCTGTATATTATTCACTTCTTTAGAACTACAAAGCTCTAACTTCAAGCAATCTTCACATAATTAAACCGGAGCTTAAAAAGAAAAACAATAAACAAAATAGGAAAAACAACAAAGAAAAATAAAGAAAAAACAGCCAGAGTGTTAGCAGTAATTCACAAGGGTAAATACCTGGTGTTGCTACAGAACTCAAACAGACGGCCGCGGCTGGAGAAGATGATGAGCCCGACCTCCGCATCGCACAAAATGGACAGCTCGTACGCCTTCTTTAACAGCCCATTGCGCCTCTTCGCAAACGTCACCTGCCGGTTTATCTTGTTCTCGATTCGCTTCATTTCAACCCTTCCCCTGCCCATTCTTCTTCTTAGTTCTCCCCTCTACCTCTCTCTAGAGACAATTTTTGTTTTTCTCTCCTTTAGAGGGCTTCTCCTTATTCTTTTATTATGGAGCACCATCCTACTTTGTATCATATCAATAGTGGTTTGACGGATTGACAGTGATGCGTTTGCCTTTTCTTTTCATTTTTTTTTTTTATATTTATTTTGGAGGTTTCCCGTAGGTAGTTAGTTGCCACTTCTCTTCCTCCTGAGTCTTGAGCTTTGATTTGCTTTGCCCCACCTGTTTTCTACTGTGGCTATTTGGCGATGAATTACGGAATTAATAAAGTAAAAATCTAGCACACGCGCTGAATATTTTAATCAGCTATGGAACTAATTCTGTTTCTAACGTGCCCCGTAATTAAATAGAGACGTCATCCTATATCTGATAATGGACACTTTCATTACTACAATAGCTAGCTCATTAAATTTTAATCATTATTAGCTTAAATGGACAATTATATAAAGTAAGAAAATCATAGTTTGTTAACAACAACAAGCTACAGGTTTATAGGATATATAAATATATATTTGTTAATATAAAAAAATTGATTTGACAAATTTGACATGTAGTAAATTTGATTTGCCTTTTCATTACGATTATCTATGAGCAATAATGATCAAATATATGAGATTCGAAGGATACAATACTTACTTTTTCATTTGCCATTTTTTGTCAAGTTTGAACGTTGTGTTATTGACAATATATTACTCCAATTAACAAGTATCTACTTGATCTTTACATTTAGTCTCTCTTCTTATATTAAGCATGTAGATGTCGTGATCCGCCAACGATTGTGATTTAATTCACTGCATTTTAAACGGTTAAGATAAAAAAATCTGCAATTGTGATTTTATGTAGCAATATATTGGTATTTATTGTGTTGAAGTTCGTATTTAGTTCTCTGAACACTGACTACAATGGTTTTCTCCTTACAATTTCTTCATATGAATTAGAACTGGCAACGAGCCGAGCTGAGCGAGCTAACGTTGGAGTTAAAGCTAATAAATTGGCTCGTGGCTCGCTCATTTTCAGACCAAGTAAAAAATGAGCGAGTTTTATCTCAGCAAGCTGCTTGCTTTTTTGCAATGCGGATGGCAACGAGACGACCTTGACGTATGCCATTAGCGAGCTAACATTAAGGTTCGAGCTAAAAAAGTGGCTCGTGGCTAGTTCATTTTCGGACTGAGCTTGAATGAGCCACGAGCTGCGAGCTTTTTTGCCAGCATCATGAATGTTTCCATAAAAGCAATTAATTGATAACATTTATTTCTTTATTTTCAAGTTATTAATTATAACAAAATAAGAAAGTAATTAACATGTTTGCTCACTATATATTGATTACCTTCCTATTTAACGAGGTAAACACAAAATAGTATTTTTATTGTTGAATAAAGGGAATTATAAAAAGACAAATACTGTATGTTAAAGATGAAAATATTTGGTCTGATTTGCTTTTATTTTTTTGTATTTTCTGTTTATATTTTGAATCTGTAATAAAGCACGGGCAAAATATTAATTAGATATTATTAATGTTTAACTAGCTATAATAAAAAATTGAAGATGATCATTAATGTATAATAGATTGATATATTGGGATAAATGTTACTGTCTAATTAATATTGCATGTGGTAGCCCATAGCTTGAATGCCCGAAGTTATCATCTGTTAATGCCTTTTCCCCGGGTGAAGATTTTGACAGAGTATTTTTCAATTCATGCATCACACGAATAATAGAGTCAAAATAACACTGCATATAATTCGTGTACTGTATAATAAAAAACTCCTCTGTCAAAATGTTTACCGACCTACTCGTTCTTGGAGTTAATTGCATAGTTCCATTTTTTTTTTTTTTATTTCTCTTACTATCAATCAGTTGTAACTAAACTGGTAAATAACAATTCTTCACAAAAGGAAATATCAGCTTCATTTCTCAACAATACTTCTAGCTATTAGTTACGAGTTATTTTGTGTTGGAAATTAATGGAGGAGAGAACTAGGATGTTCTTGAGTTCATCAAGTTTCTTTGTGAATTTAACTCTAAAACTTATCAGATTGGTTTCAAACGACAAATTCAAATTGTTGAAACCGATTTACTTTACGAGCAGCTAGGGGCAAAGCTAGACTTTCAGACTATGGGGGCCAAACGTGAATGAGAATCAAGCATATAATTTTTTTCTACTACGAATGGGAGTCAATTTCACACTAACCATAATATTTTAGTTTAAACTATATTAAAATAGAGTATAAATACAAAAAAAATTAAAAATTAATGGGGTCAATTGACCAAATTTATTGAATGTGGATTCACCCATGTTTACAAGTGATGCGTCTACATGCAAAAAAGATAAAATTTTAGAATTAACTTAGTATAAAGTCAAGCGATCCAAATTAGAAGATTTATAAATTAATTTTAATGCATTCATTTTTTGAGTATTTTTTCATGACCACTTGACTCTATACATAATTAATTTGAAAATTTTAAATTTTGCATGTACACACATCACTCGAAAGGTAAATTGTTTTTAACGGATTAAATTTGTCGTTTGAAGTTAATTCGATAGAATTTAGAGCTAAGTTCACAAAGAAACTCCGTGAAATTTACACTCAACTTCTACTCGGAATTAACGTGTGAAGATGGTAAATTAAAAATGATAGATCGAGATTGCGATAATGATTGGTCATGAGTGCAGGTTCGTTAATGGGTTAATCGATCATCCCCTCAAAATCAATTGATATTTGTCAAATCAATTGATAAGTAGGAGTATCTATCTTTATTTTATGGTAAGTCACGCAAAATAGAGAACTATATATATCTTTTAATCTAGTGAGAAAGATAATATTTTATGTGTGAAAAGTAGTAAGTTTGAAACTCAAAAAAAAAAAAAAATTGTTATGAATATAAAATAGTTGAGTGGCTTGACCTCCCACTACAAAAATATGACACTATCCGCGATAAAAAAATTGTTGTTGTAAGCAATCTTCTGTGTTGTTTGACTAATTTGCAAAACATATAAACATTGAATTTTACAATTTCTTTATTTGTGATGTATGCAGGTTTAGCTGTTACGTCCAAAGGTCAAAGCAAGTCAAAAAATACCTATCATAACAACTTAACGTGACAAGTTACGTCCGAAGATCTAAGCAAGTCAAAGATACATATCATGACAAGTTGACGTGACAAGCTGTACAAGATAATCAAATACATGAACTCCTCAACCTGAATGAATGATTTGATATAGATGATCTGATGGAAGATTCACACGAGCCATTTGGAATGTCGGATATTGACGAGATGTTAAATCATGAAGATTACAGAAGATTATAGAGATCGAGATAATGAAGATTATGAAGATCACATTACCATTTTGTTTTTATTCAATATTAATTTATATCCAAAAGTATGGCAAAGTAGATATGAGGTTGTGATTCAACATTATGATGTAGATCTTGTGATCTGTATTAGAGCTGTTGGCTCTCCTTTGAATTTCATTATAAATAGTGGGTTTTGTCATCTGTCTAAGGAAGACTGAGAATACCCTCACAAACCTTACACTCTAGAAATTCTTTGAGAGGTTTAGCCTAGTCCATTGTTGCTTGTGTCTAAACTTCAATTATCTTTCCAGCAACCTCGAATATATTTCACCTAAATTGATTATTGTCAGATTAGAGTGAAGCTAGTGATTGTCTGGACTTAGAGCTTTTGTTACTCGCATACTCCAAGCTATTGTGCTCTCTTTGAGCCTGTTATGCTAGCTCATCTGTCTGTTTCTGTGGACCGTAGGAGTGTTGTTTCGCCACTCACAACTTTTATTCCTTTCTAAATTTGGTAAATATAAGGGTGTGTCGGTTAGGTTGCGTTACTCAGGAGACGTAGGTCCTTCAGTGGCCGAACTCCGTTAACAACTTATGTGTCAATTTCTCTAACTCTATCTATTTATTTTACAGTCATTTATTTATTTAATTTACAAGTTATTGATTCCGTCAGGAACTTAAAGTAGATAGATTACTTAAATACAGGAACGACTTTCAAACTTGTTTATCCGACCGATAGTTAGAAGTTGTAGGGTTTGAATTTTGAATAATCTCATATTCACCCCCCCCCCTCTAGGTGTCGTTAGGTACAACAAAAATTGATTATTACCGAGGGTACACCGACATAAATTATTACTTCCGAGTGTATCAGTATTAGTGACAGAAGTATCCGTAAAATTACCGTTAATAAAAAAACATTTTATTTTCACGGATAGTAATAGATATTTACTCAAAAAAAAAAGTCACGCAAAATTAGTTGACACAAAGCACAAAGGATCATTATATACGCTGCAAATATCTCCCTTGAAAAACTTAGCGACGGCTGATAAGTATATGATCTCTCTCTTATATTATAAGTTCTTCCATAATGTGATTCTAGCGCGGTCTTCCTATTTTTTCTGAAGTTGAATGTTTTCCATGGAAAATACGGGTCCCACAATTTGATTGTTTTTTTTCTTTTATTGCGTGGTTGGTGTCCAGTTTTAAATACCCTCGGCTAAAAAAAATAAACAAAAAAACTACTATTTTCTCATAATTCCATATTTACCCGGGTTGCCATTTCACGTTGCGCCCTTCAAAATTGGAGCCGCCATTTATCGTTGCGGCTCTATTTTTGAAGCCGTCATTTAACGTTGCAACCCCTATTATCCTATAAATTTGTTTCCAGATGCAGAATTTCATTTCTCACATTCACACATTCTCTCTCCTCGGACAACTCCTTCTTCTCTTCTGATCTGTAAGTTTTTTTTATTTATCTTTTCAATTTTATGTATATTTTTAATAGGTTAATAATTAATAGTTACTTACATGCCTGACAGTTCTCGCCGGTTTACCAAGGCCAATATCAAATACAAGGTCGTCATCAAGGATGATAACACGGTGGAATGCACATGCCAGAAGCCTCAATTAGATAGAATACTGTGTTCTCATGTTCTGTCCATGTGCCGTCTCCGAGGCATCGACTCTGACAGTTTTGTAAGTTACTACTACCACATCCATACACTGATCAATACCTGGAGAGGTGAATGGCATGTGTATGAAAATTAGTCAGAATGGCTTGAACACGATGGCTCGGTCCTTGTTCCAGAACATAGGCTAGTTACTTTGAGTAGAAGACGGCACAACAGGATTCCCATGTGGTTGGACTTACTAAATAGGAGGAGAAGAGGACACCAAGTCAACCGAGATACACAGGAAAGACGCAACAGAGATGCTCGAGATGCTCGAGGTTAATACAATGTTTATTTTATTTTATTTCAACTTTAAAAAATTTATTGAAACAATTTAGATTTAACAATCATTTTTGTTTGTAAATTTGTAGGTTGAAAAACAATCAATGGATTGAAATATTTATCTAAGAGTTAAATTTATGTTTTTAATGTATTGAATGTTTTTATTGGATGTTTTTATTGTATTGGTAAGAATATTGTTTATTTTAGGTTTATTAGTTGTGTTTTTTTTGTGTGGTGAGAACATATGCATGTTCTATTTTTCTATTATTGGTTTATTTTAGATTTATTGTTATTATTATCTGATGAAAAAAAATACATCTTGCTTGTTTATATTTTTAGGAAAATGAAGCAAATAAATAAACTCACATCTATTATTTTTTAAACACATAAACTAAAACAAAATAAAATCTATTTTGATTTCTAAAAAAAATACGGGGCCGCAATGAAAAATGGCGGCCCCAAGAATGGATCCACAACGACAAATGGTGGCCCCAGTATTAGGAGCCGCAATGTGAAATAGCAGCCCGGGTAAATATGGAATTTTGAGAAATTAGTGATTTTTTGTTTATTTTTTTTGGCCGAGGATATTAATAAAAATTTCGGAGTTTTTTCTATATGCTAGTCTTGTTGTTTTTAAAATTGAAATAGAGGCTATATATATTAAACTGAATACAACACTAAATTATATATAAATTCTTCTTTAGAGAATAACATAATATAATAATTAAATTTATATATTAAATTAGGTGATCCCAAATAATAATAATGAAACAACCAACAAAAATATATGTAATAAAACCAGTCTCACGGGAGAGAATTTTTTTTGTATAGAAAATATTTAAAAAAATAGAGGAAAATATATTTTTCTTTTTTGCAGATTTTTTTTAATTCTCTGTAGCAACTTTCTTTCGACTTCAAACTTTCTTTTTTCTTCACAGGATAGAGGACATAGAGTATCCAAGGCAACTAAAAAAATCTTCCTAATTGGAGAAACTTTTACCGATTCTTCTATGCATAAAATTTTTGAAGTACTTTTATTTTTTCCTCAATTATTTTAGAATAGTTTCTATAAATAAAAAATTATCCTCACTTTTCTTTTTTCCTCAATTTTGTTGTTGTTGTTATTATTCTCACTAGACAACTCCAAATAGAATAATAACAACAACAACAATAATAATAATTGTAATAATAATAGTAATTGTTATAATAATAATAATAATAATAATCATAATAATAATAATAATAATGACAATGATGATGACAAAGATAATAATAATGACTTATGTCACAATTAAACATGGGCTATATACAAAAACAATACCATGATTCCAGATGATGGAAATAGCAAAATCGCCTCAGGACACTAAAAGAAAAAAGAAAAAAAAAAGCCAAAAGACAATTGAAAATTTAAAATCTATAATTTACTTAAATTTCCGAGACGAACTAATTTGAATAATTCTTTTTTGAAAATAATATATAAAATATTAATGAAAAATCTATTATAAATCACCTCTAACATGTTAGCTTTTAGTTTTTAATATTGGTTCTTAATATTGTTTTACAGTTATCAATAGATTAAACATTATCTGCAAATACTATTTAACACTATTTTTTAAGAAAAAAAATAAAAGTTATGCCCCTATCTTTTGAGCGAATTCTAACATTTAATTTGAAACTTGTGCCTTTTAATTTGATATTAGATCTGTTTTTTTATGAGAACCTCGGTGCTCAGTTTTTTGGCACAAGAACTTTCCTTTATTACAGATTTATTCTCTTTTAATTTTAATTTTTTATAGTTTAATTGATTGTGAAATTCTCGTTTAACTCCGGGTGTGTAATACAAGATATGCACATCTTTACTTGTTTGGTAGGGGTGAATTCTCGTGCCATTATCAAACTAACTGTTCGTCAGAAAAAAAGGACACAACAGACTGACACATCCACGTGTCGAGCTTTCACAGGAGCATATACTTTTTGTATTTCATCACACTGCCCCTGGATCCGTTTATAATTACAGTGTCGTCCTCTGTGTAATATTCACAGGACTCATGTGGACGAACCTTAGTTGTATTTTTTTTATTATGGGCCCCTGTAAAGTAAACTCGCTCGTAGCATAACACACAGGGGAGCAGCTTGGGTCCGATGCCCATCGGACTCAAAGTGAGTTCGATGGGTTCGATGACCGTCCGATCTGCTTTAAGATTCGTGCCCGTAACTTTCGTGTTTATTTTAAAATCTATAATTTTGCACCCGCAACTTTCGTGTCTGCTTTAAATTCGTGCGCACAAATCTTAAAGTGGATCGGACGGTCCCTAAACCCATCGGACCCAAGCTGTTCCCAACACACAGATATCTCTTATTAGTTTTTTTCTTTAAAAAAATGACAGGTTTACAATCTGCCTTCGGTTTGACAGCTTTATTAAATCCTATGCACATGCTAGATATACAGGCAAATTAAAGGACCCGTCTCAAGACTCAAACCCAATAGAAGCCACGAGGCATATGAAGAGCACAGTCCAATTATGGAAGCATTAATTGTTTAAATTAATTCCAGCTTTACTTCCTATGCAACTAGAGGTGTCCATGGGTCGATATTAGATTTGCATAGATATAAATCGGATATGGAATAATTAATTTGATCAACTGAGATATAAACCGAATCCAATAAATCCAATTTTATTCGATTAGTTCAATTAAACCAAATTAGTATAAAACTTTATTGAGCGACTAACAGTCTCCTCCATTTTGTCCCCTAACTAACTAATGTGTAAAGTACGACGGAGACCACTTACTACCTGGGGGACCACAAACTACTTGAGAAACCGCTTATATTAGAAAAAAAAATTACAACTGATGTGCACATGTATGAATACTTATGCGCGCAAGTATTACTATGTAATATATTAAGTATTCATACCTAAGAAATCAAGTATTTAAAAAAAAAAAAACTGGACATCAACTTTCTTTTCTCTCTAATAACACACTCATCTTTTACACGTTTTTAAAAGTGAGTTTTATTTTCTTCGTTTAATCTCGTCAATATTTCTGATGATCTGTAAGGAATTTGGCGAATCTAAAACCACAAACGTCTTCTACGTAGTTTTCTCTTTCAAATGAGATCCATGATGAAGTACTTTCGGGTTCTTCGTCGTTCAAGTATTAATACCTCGGCTCAAGTATTCATATCTCGTCGAGCAAGTATTCATACATTGTCAAGTACTCATCTCTAAAATTTCAAGTATTATTCTCTAAAATGTCGAGTTTTCATACTTATTCAGTAAAGTATGAATATTTATGTTGTAAATTATTTATGAGAAACCCATAGACGTGTCTTAGGCATTAACTACCTGGGGGACCACTACTGATTGGGTGGAACCGCAAACGTTGCTTCAAAGTGACCATGATAGGGACTATACGCAGAAAACCAAGGACAAGCGGATGCGTAACGACCATCGCAAGTGTCAGCGCTGTAATTGTTGTTAACAATATTCATATATAAAATATCAAGTATTCATACTTACGCATTGAAGTGTGAATTTTTATGTTGTAAAGTATTCCTGAGAAACCCCTAAACGTGCTATGTGCATTAACTACCTGGGGGACCACAGACGTCACTTGAAAGCGATAGCTACGGGGACGACAAGCGCAAAAGTGGATGCGTAACCACCAATCAACAACACTGTAGTTTTAGTAAAAATATTAATATCTAAAATTGTAAGTATTCATACTTACACATTGAAGTATGAATTGTTATATTGTAAAGTAACTTAAATAAGTTTATCTGGTTATTGAACATATTGATAGTTACTGAGGAAAATATTTATACTTCTAACTGAAGTATAAATTGTTACGTTGTAAAGTATCTTAATTTAATATATATATATATTTTTACAAATGACTATGTTTGGCGCTTGATTGTATTAATATGTAATATGAAAAGTATTCACACTTGTCCATTGATGTACGAATATTTTCGTTGTAGAGTATTTTTTATCAACATATTGTAGAAATGTATTTTGTTGTAAATATTTTTTTGGAGATTAATAATATTAACATGTAACCCGGGAAGTATTCATACATATACGTTAAAGTAGGTATATTTATATTGTAAAATATGTTGTAAAGTAATACTAATATTTACCAATTGCTCCAAAGAAAATAGGGTTTTGAACATAGAACATAGATGTGCCAACATTTTTTTATGAAAACCCACAGGTATTAGTTATTAATTGAAAAGAGTCTTACAAAAATTACATAACTGGAAGTAAAAGACAGATAGTAAAGTAAAACAACAATAAAACAGCTAGCTAATTTAAATTCTCCTACCAGGTCGGAACAACCTCTATCTCATGTTAAAAAATAGAAGCCCCTAAATTGTCCCGCTTTGTTCCATTAGTAATAACATAAAACAAACAGGGGGTTCCTTGAAAAAAAAAATTTCCTTGCGTCTAACAGCTCTTCTTCTTACCAGTAAGTTGAAGTGGTGCCCTGCCTCCGCACTATGATCCTGATTTCATACCTAATCAGTCCCCTAATTTGCAAAACCTCTGGTCGATGGTATTTTGCAACTGGAGCAACTGGTTTGGAGAAATTTTTAGCGAAAAAAATATAATGCTATTGTTAAACAAAATGAACTTTTTGTTATGAGCACAGACTTATTAGTCACGATGTCTCAAGAGCAAAGAGCACCGACAACTATCAGAAATTTTCCATTACAGGTACTAACAAGAGCATTGACAATTATCAGAAATTTTCCATTATTGGTATTATACCACAATAGCTTGGTCATGTACTGGTATGTACCAGCACCTAGTAGTTTACTGGTCCCTCCTAAGACTTAGATAGTGAGGCTAATAATTAGAAAGATGAGACTACATTTCTTGCTCTATAATCCTGAAGTATAATACTTAATCATCAAGAAATCAGCGTCAAACCTTAAATCCAAAAAGAAAATAGTAAATTCCAAAAGTTTTACCCAAATTTCTTGCGTTTGGGAGTGGAGGTGAAGAGAATCTTGACAGCTTTCATGAAATCGAGATTTTCGTGCTGGTTGTACGCATCTAACCTCGCCTCCGTCTCTGTGGATGACCCGTTTCCAGACTCTCACCATTGATGGCCCTCAGATAATGCCTGCAACTGCACCTCCAACTGTTCTAAGGGATTTGATCGAAATTGAAGAGGGTTTTATCGCTCCCAAAAAGAAAAGTGAGATCCGTACGTACGAACAGTTAGATTGTTAGAGGGATGATTAGGGGACCAACTCGCGGGGGACAAAATCTTTATTCAAACTTTTAAGTTATAACTAAAATATGTTAAAAATAATTAATGTCTACAGTCAAATAGTTTGATCCAAAATTAATAGTAAATTTATAAAATTAAATACATATTAAACCATATTAGGCCGCCTAAAATATGATATGAAATATATTCTGCACTCTCTTTTAAATGGTTCAACCGAATTGGTGTGGCCAATTGGTGCAACAAACTCGTGCGTTGGTTTATAAATATGTGTACAACAGTTTAGTTTGAACCAATCATCTGAACACACATATTTCCACAAAATCGAGAGAAAAAAGAAGAGGGGGTTGTCTGTTCGATGCTATCACACCGACAGTTATTCGTCAACCTTCGTATAGATACATGTAGAGATACGGTTGTAATTACTGTGTATATCTGACATGCAAGTGAAGCAAAAAATAATTACAAGTCTTACGACTGACATTGTAAAAAGAGTCTCGGCTCCCTTGCTTGTGGTAAATTCTATTTTAAATATAATTTTTACACATGGTTTCCGAATCCGCAAGGAGCTCATGAATTTACTTCTAAACTTATATTCCTACCCGATCGAATTTCTTACAAAATATTAGTATTAACTTGATAAATTGCATATTAACATGTATAATCTCAAATTTTAGATTGTTCAAAATTGTGCAAATGTATCTACAAATAGACTGCTATTTATAATTGCTTATAGTTGTAATAACAAACTTGCTTAATAAATAGTACAAGAGTTTCAAAACCGTTGAACATTCAATTCCTAAATCCTAAACTCTAAGTCAATTGGTTTTCTGATATTCAAATTTCAAACTATCGATTTAAACCGTTAGATGTGATCTCTATATTAAAATGTGCTTGGAGACCACATTTTATATTTTTTTAGAATTTGTTTACTATTTATTAAGCTAGTTTTAAAATCACGATCATTGAAAACAGCGATTTTAAAACTAGCTTAATAAATAGTACAAAAGTTCCAAAAAATGTAAAATTTGGTCTCCAAATACATATCAATATAGATTGAATTTTAACTGTTTAGATCGACTGTTTGGACGAGACGTTGGATCAACTATTTGCTTCTTGATAAACTATTTGGATCGACTGTCTTAGAGAAGGAAAACACCCCAGAATAGTAAGAGAGACAAGACAATGCCGAAGTGAAGAACAGTAGTCAGATCCACACCGAGAGCGATAGTCAGATCCAATAGATGAAAGCATCTTGTTCAAACGGATTGAAAGAGTGGAGCGAAGAGGAAGAGGTGAGAAGGTGGGGGAGGCTGAATCGCCATGGGCGATTTGCCTTATCGTAAGCGGCTTACGCAGCATAGACCTTACCTAAACGGCGCTATCCACAAATTTTAATTGCTTGATGAAGTAGGAGTGGATATTCTTTGTATATATTCTCTTTCTTGTAAAATCTTTTCGTTGTCAATCACTTCCTGTGTGATTGTTGGAGTTGAGCATCCATTATTTTCTTAATTCTCCAATCTAGCACAATATAATTGTTAAATCTTAGATACACTTTTCAATTTCAATAGTTCTTTGATAACAATTTAATAGAATTTTTTTTGTGAAATCTCTTCGAAATTATATACTTAATTAATAGTGAAATCAATTGTCTATTTGTCTTTAAAATTCTATCTTTCTATAATGAACGAGTGGCTGACGGTATGAGAGTAGCTTAACAAATAAGTTCTAATTCTAGACACAAGTCTAAATTTGCAAATTTATTTCACTTCTTTTAATAATTTAATTTTTCAATAAATACTCTGAAGTCTGGAACGAAGTTTGTAGAACAACATTAGTTCTAATAAGTAACTAATGGCAAGTAATGGAATATCAGTACATTCCCTAATCGCTATGTTCTAGTGGAAAAAATAATAATCAAATAACTGCTTATATATATGCTGAAAATAAACCAATAGTGGTCATTAATGATTCTCAACAAACCATAGTTGCAAAACTATGGAATATAAATAAGACTAATTTGTTTGATCTTACAACTCTTGTTCTACTAGGGTATGTTTGGTTGGAGTGAGAATTGGCTATTTTTTGAAAAAAACTATTCGGAATAGCTTGTTTTATGTTTGGTTCGAATTGAATAGCTAGAATAAGAGATTCAAGTCTTTTGTCTTATTAGAATAATTTATTTTTACAAAAAGTTAAATTTGATTATTATAATAAGAGCATCTACATCCCTGAAACTATCAGAGTTTCTAATCTGATGTGGCAGTTTCTAGACCAGTTTCAGAGATGTAGACCAGTTTTTTATTTAGCAACTGTACTCAAGAATTTCTTAATAAGAAATCGTTTATAAACTGTGAGTTGGCAAAATGATTGGCCGGTGTTCACTTAATTTTTTCCTTTATTTTATTTTATTGCTGATGTGGCATTTTAGAAACTCTTAGATTAGTTTCAGGAATGTGAACCCTTAGAAACTCCATAGCCTATAATTTCTAAAAATTAGTTAATAGTTACTTAGAAACTCTAAGAATTTTAGGAATGTAGATGCTCTAAGACAAATTAATGACCAAAAAAATTATTCTAACTTATTCTTATTTTCTAACCAAACATACCGCTGTATATTTGGACCAATGTTATTATGATGCCGCCAACATATATGGACCAATGTTATTATAATACCGCCAACAAATTTATACATTATAGTTGTCAATCATTTTTTTTTTTTTTGAATCAATGTTGTCAATCAGTCAATGTGTGCAAGTGTACAGACAAGAACTTTTAATGATGATTGCGATAGATTCATGTATGAACTATTCTTTGATGAGTACGACAATATTTTGTTGTTATTAACGGCCATAGCATAGACCATAGTACTTAAAAAATCACTACAAGATTAATTTCAAATTTAAAATAAATGGTAGGTGTACCCCATTTATTGCCCCCGTAAATATGCGCATATTTGAAAAATCATGAGCCGCTTGATTCCGTTCTCTACCCTAATGGACGCATCTGATCGATCGAAGGAGATCTATATGGCATTTAGGAATGAGAAATGTTTAGTGTCCCAATTATTTTCACTTTTGTTATAGTTAGTCAAACATCAACAATATCTAGCTAATTATTAAGCTCTGCTATATCTCATTATTGTCAAATCTTAAAGTATATATTCAAGATTGTACAGGATTGAACAACAAAAAAGTTGAACACTGCAACATACTCTTTATAAATTTTTACAAATTGAGTTTTCTCGAGACATTCAGAATAGACCAAAACATACCGGGGCCGTTGATCCCAATATTTCTATTAATGTTGCAAATCAAACACTCTTTCTATTTCCGTACCTTTTATTTTATTAATTTATACGGATAAAAAATTCTCACATATCACCTCCTTTAATTGCTGAAAACAGAGCCAGATCGCCTGAGAAATGGAGGGAAACATAATCGATTTAAGAGAAAGAATGTAAACATGATGGCTCCCTATGGCTACCGTACTGTTGAGCAAAGAAGATAGTTCTTTTTTTTTTTTTGAAATTCCATGGTAGAAGCTACAGAAAAGAAGATATAAATCTACTTTATTTATTTTTCCTGTACATATAAATCTTGAGCTGTCAAAGTTTTCCGAAAAAAAAAATGACAACTCCGACCCCCTTGCAGAGAAATCATTCGCTCGCGACAAACGAGCCATCAGCCATCAACGAATTAATTAATCCCTGAACATTGGGCAGCATGGGTCTAATTTTACTTGCTAACTTGGATAAAAAAAAATGTTGCTTGCTAACTGGGCTATAGATATACAATATATATCCAGCCCGTTTGTTCATGGGCCTCCTGGTCCATTTAGCAAGCCTAGATATACATTCTGATTTCTCCAAATTTTTCTATATTCGGCATTAAAGGATAAAAAACCTATCCAGAACCATGTGCACCAAACCGTGGGCGCTCACCTGTAGTTTTTGTCCGTATCTAATTCTCTACTTTTTTTTAGCTCGGTTCATCGCATACTTTAAGAAAAAAACTTAATAAAATCTCTTCTTTGTAGGAGTGTCAACGGGTACAATACGAGTCAGATGGAGGCATTTTCATACTCGTACTTATTATGATAACGAAATTTTTTTTTATCCTTATTTGTTTTTCGAATACGGTATGGATCGGGTAAACAGATAATAAAGTGTCATTGACATCTCAATTTGTTCTTTCGATAAAATACTTTTCAAAATAAGAAAAAAACAAAAAAATAATAATGAATACAACTAATTTGTATTACGAAAATTTAGTAAAATACAAAATTTTATTGTATCATGTATTATTTGTTAGACTATGCAATAATCTACTTAGTCTGTTTGACTAGATTTGTAAAACATATATTTGTTGAATTTTACAGTTTCTTGTCTTGAGATATTATGCAGGTTCATGATGATATAAAATTTCAATAAACATTAAGGATGCATCATCAAATGCTACACATATCAAAGATGTACTACAATGAACCAAAGACTGGACTAAGAAGACTTAGCTCAATATTAGTTGTTAATTAGAAATATGTGAAATTAGTAAAATATGTTTGAGATTGAGGTAATTGACCTAAACCGTTACAACGGTTAAAAAAACGTTGTAACGGAACAATTCATATTCGCAATACACAAAAGGAATCAATTTATTTCATTACAACGGTTAATCAAACATTGTAACGGAACAATTCATTTCGGACCCCAAAATCTCCATAGAGTTCCGTTGTGACCACCATTGTAACGCTTATTGAGCGTTAGGATTTTCAGCACAGCCAAACTTACTAAACTGGAACTAACCGTTATAACGGTTGATGCCAGTTACCTTATTTTGTTTCTCTCTATATAAATAGAAATAAAATCTAGGTTTGTAAAAACAATCTAGCCGCTTCAAATTGCAATATTACGTTTTCAAAACATATCTAGAATTCTCCATTGTTGCTTGTGCATCAAACTTCAATATCCTTACAACAATTTCAAACATACTCCACCATACTCAATCTTGTATAAGAATTAGAGTGATTTGTATGAGATCTCTTGTTTGTTCAAACACTAGAGCCTTTAGTGCTCAAGAGCCAATTTCGTGCTCGGGCCGTGTGACTTCCCAAGGTTTGTAAGGGCTCACTGGTTCCACCTTGTAGTCCTTTATCTTTGGGCAAAGAAAGGCGCGCCATCAAGAAGGTCGCGAAGCCCCAGAGACGTAGACGTTAGTACCGAACTACGTAAACATATCTCGTGTCAAGTGTTTCTTTACTCTTCTATTTACTTTACATACACTTGCTTAGTGTAAGTTTTCTTGTTTTCACCAAGAACAACTTACGTACACATTATATATATTTGTAATAAATATCAAACCATCTAGGGTTAAAATTTAAAAAGGTCTCATATTCACCCCCCCATCTAGGTGCCGTTAGGGACAACATTATTTTCATACAAATATATATTTATATATATAATTTTATTTTTAAAAATTATCTATAGAATAATGGGTAAGATAACGAAAAAAATCGTTACTCATAACTATACCCGATAAGCTAATGAAAAAAATCTTATCATTATCCGTCTTTTTGGATACGATACGGATCAGATAAACAAAAAGGTGTCATTGACATCCCTACTTCTTTGTCCCTTTTCAGTGTCTAATTTTGTACTTATTTTTTTGGAATAAATTAGTCTCAATTTTGTATGTGACAAAAACTTTTAATTATTATATTAAGCAGCACAATTTGGTATTTTGTTAAGTAATAAATATCATCTTAAGTGAAAATGATATATCATTGAGTGATACAAACTTATTACTAATGTCGTGGAAAAAGGGAGTTCAAAGGGTAGGAGAGTCGCCCGATTCTGTCACTCTTATTAACTTTCTCTTTCGACGCTCCACCTTTATAATTTTTCTATGTACACTCAAATTGAATTTTTTTTCTTTATCTTCAGCGATAGAAGAACGAGTGGAAAAGCTACGCTTAGGTTTCAGATTTGGTTGCTGCTCCTTCAGCTATAAGGTAGTTTTTTTCCTTTTTTGTTGTTGTTGTTGTTGTTGTTGTTGTTGTTTGTTGTTTGTTGTTTGTAGTATACTTCTTTCTTTTCTTCGTTGTGTCCTCCTTCGATCTCTTCTTTTTTCTTCTTCTCTCATTCTTTCTTCACCGCGATATTCTCACTGCTTGGGTGACCGTCTCTCTTATGACGGTTTCTCTTACCATCGTCTTAGATGCTATTAGTCGCCAACTTTAGCTTTTATTTAGCACTTCACAGTTTCTGGCATCATCATGTTAGTGTGAACAGTCCTACCAGTGTGAATAGGATTCAATCAATGCGAACACTTCACAGTTTTCGGCAATCTTATGTAAGTATGAAACAGGCTCTAACAATGTGATGTTGGCTTTGGATCTGGATGTCACGTACTCATCAAACGCAATTAGCCAAACTAGTCTCATCTATAAGTGAGGTGTTAGTCTATGCAGGTTTCAAGTCTTTCAATATTAATTTTCAGTACATCTATATTAACCAAAAAAAAAAATACGAGGCCCACCAGTCAACTAATATGAGCATGATAAAAAAAAATTAATTAGCTCATATATTGCTAATTTATACTTTTGTCAACTAATATGAACTTGCACTTTATACTATATTATTAGAATAGAAGTCCAGAGACAGTTTCGTAAAAACAAACAAAAGTAGATATTATTACTTATGGGGGAAGTAGATATTATTGACGAGGTCAATTTGGGTTCGATGTCTATCGGACTCAGTGAGTTCGATGGGTTCGATGACCGTCCGATATGTTTTAAAATTCACGTCTGCAACTTTCGCATCTGCTTTAAAATTCATGCGCAAGAATCTTAAAGTGGATCAGACGATCCCGAAACCCATCGGACCCAAGCTGTTCTCATTATTGAGTGATAAACTTTTTACTGAGTGACCGAAATTTGTGACCGAAATTCGTAATTGGTTTAGTAGTATAAATAATTCTTGTTGTTGATTTCAGGACGACTAGAAAGAGAGATGCATGTGCTAAGGTTTTTTCTCGGAAAAAAAAAATGAGAGATGCATGAATGAGCGCGCTACCCCATTTTTTTTTTTTTTGTGATTCCTGCTCTTAAATAAGGAAACCACTTAAAAATGTTTTATTCACGTTATAAGCACGTATTTTATTCATATATCATGTCTATAAAAATCAGATAATTTGATATATGTTTTATTGTATATAAAGTGATTTTAAACGTTAATTTTACTTCTTTAAAAACTTTTTTTCTTCTTTCAGAAACTTTAATTTCAGCTATACGAAATTAACGGTTCTTAATGCAGCATCAAATAACACTAAAATTGTGTAAAATTTTATTGTTAGGCAGCCTATATGTCCAATAAAGTACGTACAAATATTTTATAATTTTCAATTTTAGGTGAACTTTTTTTTACAAAAATATTGTTAGATTGTCAAAATACATTGTTAAGTGATTCCTTCTCTTAATAATACTCATATTAATTTGAATTGTTCTTTTTTGACATCTCTCTAAGTTATTTTCTAATATGATGAATTGTAAGAATAGTATGATATTCGCTCCATATTATTCATAAAAATTCACGAACTTTAATATTTATGTTGTAAATGAATGAATATTTTGATATTTATTTAAATTATACAATAATTATTGATTTATATCCGTATTATATCTTGATTATAAATTCTAATACATATCGAATTGTTTTTGAAATACGATTCTTAAGAGGGTATTGGTTAGTGACGTCCTTTGTGAAAATTTTGACCAAAGTTGTTGAATTTTATTAGAATTACAGAAGAACTCAGCGATATTGTGTTTCGATTTTTGGATAGCTACACTGTCGCAGTCTTAATACTTTTTTTTTTTTCTAACTAACTGTACTACCGTGGAAATAAATTTGTTGTTATTCCTTTGGAATAATTAATAGGAACCTATTATTCCATTGGTACGGGAATAACAACAGATTTGTTTCCGTGCTACCGTCCATCTCAGCTCAGCGATATTGTAAAAATAGAATTTTGAAAATTTCGAAAACTTTTATAGAGTTCAGTTCTGTCTGAACTCCGAAGCATTACCTTTTTAACTTTGCACGAATCTCAAAGCCCAATAATACTGCCCATCGCTAGTTTGAATTCCAAAGCGACTGAGAGTTAATCTCAAACCGTAAAGCGAGGTAAATCTTCTACGGTATCTGGGAGGAGACAGATCCATTCCCTGTCGGTGGGTTGAAGGAGCTATATGGACTCGATATATACCGAAGTCCGGATCCTCCAAAGTAATGCACTGTTTGATTTTTAATTAGAACCGTCCGATCGTAATTTGAACCAATCCTAATGTACGAGATACTTTAATCAAGTTAGCATATAATGAACGGACGGGATTCAAACACAAAATTGATTGAGGTAGCTTAGGTGAAATGAATTCGTACAGACCGTGGCTTCTTAATGAAAGAACTGAGCCCGCTTGCCAACGACAATAGGCCCATCATACATCGTCTAGTTGTGGATCGAGCGTGCGCGAAAAGCTCGACAACTGATCTTTAGTTATTCGGTTTCTTCCTTGGTGCTTATTTACTAAAACCCTAATCCGAGTCGAAGGAAGAATTCTATTGGTTCTGAAAGATGCAGGTTAGTATTTTCTTTGTGATCGTTACGGAGATTAATAACATGGCAATAAGGTTGATTTGTTCTACTGAAAGATTACCGCGAACTTCAGTTCCCATTTTCTTTGGTTAATTTTTAATCTTCTTTAGTCCAATATTATTGGACTCCATCCAGTTTTGATTTGAATTTTCCCAAACTGTTCCTAATTCACCTCTGACAAAATCTTGATTAATTTGTTGCAAGTTCTTTGATTTTGCCCAAACTGTTCCTAATTCACCTCTGACAAAATCCTGATTAATTTGTTGCAAGTTTTGTACTAAACCCTACATATTGATTAAGTCCTAAGTCCTAATTGTTCCTGATTACCCAATTGACAGAATCGTGGTTAATTCGCATAAGATTTACATGATAGAAATTATCATTATTATTTTGTATTTTCCTATTGATTTTGATTATTATCAATTGTTATGGTTCATGCATATTTCCAATTTCCTAGTTTTATACAGCATATGGTCTTTGAGTGAATTGAATTTTACTTATGTCTGTAAAGATTAAATCTTGGACAACGAGACCTTCAAATTGTGTTTCTGGCCAAATCAGTAAATTAAAACTAGAAATTGCCGAATAGACCAGGTCCAGTACCATTCATTGTGCCTGTTATAACTCAGCATCTACTCAAATTTCTATTATTTTGCCTACTGTGACTGTTTAGTGCAGGACCAGTCATTTTGCCTGTATAGTCTATTATCTGATTATACCTCAATTTTGAAACTGCTTAGGCCAGCGACAGGTTTAACATAAACTCCCAGCTTGAGCATCTCCAAGCGAAGTATGTCGGGACTGGTCATGCTGACCAGGGTCGATTGTGAGCCTTCGTTCTTCATTGACTTTTAAAATTTTGCATTTACTTGAGGTTTTTTTTTGCAAATTGACCCAATATTGTATTATACCTACCTACAGAACCAACATATCTAATGTTTGTAGCAACAAAGATAGTTCAAGATAATTGTAACAAAATCTCAGAAATTACATTACTGTTATGATAAACTGTAAATATTTCATAAATTTTGACTATTTTGGCCCCTTATATCTACTATGCTATAAGCCCTTCAAGTGGAATAAAATGAAGCAATTTTAATGGGTTTTATTTTCATGTGGACTAATAATGGAGAGACTAAATTTGGCTAAATAAACAGGTTGGAACAGCTAACCGATTTTTCTGTGCTTGATTTAACTAGGCTTTCCAAATGTTATTAGAATCCAAAAGGGAAAAAGATTAATAATCAAGTCATGGTGTGTGATTGCAAAATGTGACATGCTCTCGGCCTCTCTGTTCTTTGGCAAAACAGTAAATATTGGGTCATTTACTAATTTGCACAATAACACCTTTATTTTAACAATTCTAAATGAAATTACTTTCTTTAATGCAGTGAATGGGCGGTTAACATCAATCGGGATAGCTATGCATCGTACATAGGTCGTCATCCTATGCTGGCTTATATAGCTATTGCTGAGAATGAATCCATTGGAAGAGAACGGTACAACTTCATGCAGGTATGCTAATCTCAACTATTTTTGTTCTTTTGTTTGCTTCATTTAATCCATGAATTATACAAGCTATTTCTTTTTCTTTTTTCTACTAATTCCTGGAAACTTTAGATATTTGAAAGTACCTGCCAGCTAAAAAGCATCTGCTAGCTAGAAGTAGTGCAAAAATCTGTACCAATTGGTATTGGTAACCGATAATATTTGGCTCAATTTTCCAACCCACTCCATGCTCAAGTATACAAGTTTGTAAATTGAATGCTTGTGTCGCCCCTAGTGTACCTGTGCATCTTCCACATTTCTAATTTAAATTGTAACTTAGCTCAGTTGCCGACCACAATGTCAGTAAAGAAATTAGACCACCTCGAATGCTTGACAATTAATTTAAGAATAGCACCAGTAGATGGAGAGTCGTCCCTGGTGGGTCCACGTTTTGTTTCCGAAAGCAGATTCATAGCTGATTAAGAGTCGTCCCTGGTGGGACCACAAGTTGGTTAGTGGGCTTCGAGAACTGCTAAATGCTATCCGCGATAGTGGTCTGCTATACCACTATTGTGGTAATAACTTCAATATCCTATTATTTGGTGTAGTGTTGCATTTAAGGCTTGAAAATACTATGGCATCTCAATAGCACTGCTATAGCCCGCGACATGGATCACTCAACCTGCTATACTTAATTGTTATTTGCATAAAAACGTAGGGGTTATTTATTGTATCTTTCATGTATTCTCTGAGCCAGTACAAAAGTAGTCTTGACAAGATGACGGAATGAGTTATTACCATATCAGCTCCTCTCCTTGACACTTTGTTTTTAGTCTTATGTTAACAATGGTATAAGAGTATTGATTTGTCTGAGAAGTGGGGGCAAAAGTAGGGGAAATTTGGGTTTAGTTGTATAACTTTGTTCCTGCTGTGTCCTTCATAAACATTGATGTTTGACCTGAAGCCTCCAGATAAATGACTTACTTGAGATGAATTCTACAATTTATGAAGTACTTCTAAAATTCGTAGTATCAGATATGAGTACAAGATTATGTTTAATGGACGATACTTTGTCGGGATCTGATTTTAAACAAACAACATGTGCGTTTGACACTTCTTATTGATGGTCTACAACAGAAGCTTTTGCCAGTCAAGGGGGGGAATGATAGGGCCAGCAGAGTGACCAGGCCACTCCATTACAATATGCCTGACGGCTCTGACACTGACACCTCCGGCAGTGACAACTCCAGAACTGTGTCTGACGAAAATGTATCTCAACCAGTCCGGTTCAGTACATGCCGGACAGGTTATATTCCCGTTTTGCTTTCTATCCTCTGAAATTGTATTTATTCCAAAAGAAGTTCTACAAGTTCTAGACTTCATTTTCTTTTTGCATGTTGCAGCCTTTTCAATTAAAGCATTGGCTGGCTGGCTTGTACTTCTGCTTTGAGTATCTCACATAACATTGCAACATTTCTTGTCCTCTTAAGCTAACCATTGTGACAGTGTTTGAACAAAACCATCAGTTATCTTCATTACTATTTTTTTTTATTTAACTTTTGGTCTCTGTAATTGACATAATTAACCCCTAGTGAAATTCTTGCAAAAACGATTTGTCCACAAAAATTCTGGTGATTCTTTTGAGTTAGTTTGCAAGATGAAACCCTATCCTTGTTAATTTGGAATGATGATGAAGGAAAACTGCTGATTGGAGTTGAGAATTGCAGCTGAAGAAGAAGTGGTGGTTTACGAGGAAGAGTCGAGTGATCCGAGCAAAACGCCGAGCTATTACTATATTCCTGACTACTCTGACACTGACACCTCTAGAATTGTGTCTGACAATGAGCCATACCGTGACAATATAAGCAACACCGCAAACACTGTGTCTAACACTCCTATATCTCAATCAGTCCAGTCCAATCCATTCCGGACAGGTTATTTAGCCGTTTTGCTTTCTATTTTATCTAAAATCATATTTAGTCCATCAAAAGTTCTAGGAAGTTCTAGACTTTCTCGTTTCCATTTTGCATGTTGCAGTTTATTCAATTAAAGCATTAGCTCGCTTGAACTTTGGTCTGATCCTGAGCATTTCACATAACATTGCAACATTTCTGATTGTCTTTAACCAATCATCCAAACAGTGTGAACACAAGTGCAGTTATCTTCATAACTTCTTGTTTATTTAACTTTTGGTGTCTGTTATGGTCAAAAATAAATCTGAGTGAAATTCTGCAAAATCGAGTTGTCTACAAAAATTCTCGTGAACCTTTTGAGTTGGTTTTCAAGATGAAACCCTTTCCTCATTAATTTGGAGTGATAATGAAGAAACTCTGTGCTGATTGGAGTTGTGAACCACAGCTGAAGCAGTGCCGGCTGACCAGGAAGAGTCAAGTGATCCAAGCAAAAATGTGTCTGACACCGAGCCATACCATGACAATATGCCTGACACCTCTGACACTGACACCTCCAAAACTGTGTCTGACACCCCTGTATCTCAATCAGTCCCGTCCAGTCCATACTGGACAGGTTATTTTCCCCTTTGCTTTCTTTATTATGTTAATGCATCTGAATCATATATAGTCCGTCAAAATAAGTTCTATGTTCTAGACTTCTCATTTCCATCTTGCATATTGCAGTTTATTCTATGTTCTAGACTTCTCATTTCAATCTCACATAACATTGCAACATTTCTGATCATCTTAATTACTATCCCGCCGGTGTTGACATAACTGTCAGTTATGTTCATAACTATTGTTTATTTGACTTGTGCTCCATAATTGACATAATTATTTCTTAGTGAAATCCTGCAAATTGAGTTGTCCACAAAAATTAGAGTTGGTTCGCAAGGTGAAACCCTTTTGCTCTCTAATTTGGAGTGATTAAGTGAAGGAAGACTGCTGATTGGAGTTGTGAGCTGCAGCTGAATTGTTCCCATAAGCGCAGCTCATATTCCAGGGTTTGACTATGCAAAGGTGTTTGGACTGTACAAGGATGAGGATTCTGGGTCTGGATAAGATGGATTTATTGTAGCCAAACTTTGGTCAGGGTTTAGGTCAATATTGGAGCCAAACTTTGGTCAGTGAACTTGGGTCAGGAGTTCTTCAAAATTCAATCAATATTCTTTTTGTCTTTCAGTCTGAGGGGATGGTGCATCAATTTATCCCATGTTTGTGTTTTAGGCTAGACACATGTCGGGCCATTGCAATTAGCACACTCGTGCCTCAGGATTTAACTAAAGCAGTGAGAGCATGTCCAGCTGAGGCCATTGCACTTATATTTGAAGTTTGTGGCCTTACTAGCCATGTGAATAAGATGTCTTTGTTATAGGTTTTTATATAAGCTTCTCTAACGTCATTGATTTGCCTATCAATAGCTCGCGCAACTCAGTTCTCTCGATTATAATCTTATGAAGTTGTATGAACTACAACCATTGAACTAACATACTTATTTAACTGGTTCTAGAAAGCATAGTTGACTAAGAGTAGGGAAATAAAAAGTGACAAAATGGATTGAACATTTTGTCCTTGAATTCTTTCTTGTAGTTCCTATTGTGAAGGGTCATGTTTAATAATCTGCTGCTAATGTTTTTTTGTTTTTCTTTTCTTTTTTTGCAGAAAATGCTTCTCCCTTGCGGACCCCCTCCAGAGAAAGATGAAGATTGAAGTTTTCTTCTAATAATCCTTCAGCATTCCTTTCGCGGCAGTTGTTATGGGATGTGCTTGCAGGAGCAATTAGTAACAGTGAATGTGTGTTAGAAATGTGTCTTATTGCTTGTCATATTTTTTTTCTTTTCTTCTTTTAGTAAAACTCTGTTGCGTTTACTTGGCTTTCTTTTCCCGTATTTTAACTGAGAGTGAGTGTGATTATGTAGCAGGACATTTTAAATCACCTGTCTAACAGTGGTATACTTTTTCTAATATATGCAGGAGTTTTAATCCTATTTAGCTTTATTGTTTATTCGTTGATGAAATCGTTCTTTTTCTTTTTTCTGTTCGGAAGTTGAGGCAAGGCGGTATTAGAATGGTTCACTTCCTGTTTCATGTATTTCAAGGACCATTGTAGTGCTGCTGGCCCAACTTGGCCCAACTTAGGTCTGCCTCTGGCTTTCATTCAACAGCCTAGAATGGATCACCTCTTGTACTCGTATTTCAAGGACCATTACAATGCTGGCCTAATTTTAGTGAGCTCGCCTCTTGCGTTTCATGTAAGAGCCCTGCACCCTCGAGTTGTGTTGTCATAATGTATTGGTAGTGTTTGGTAGAGTATCATATTAGGGTTTGTTTTGTGCTCTTTGTGTATAACAGTATTGATTGATTGTCCTTGAAAATCTCTACAAGGGGGCTTAATTATTACTGGATTACGTGTATTTATGGCTGGTACATAGGATGGAAAAAATTATCTTCCCCGGCTAAAACTTTTCAATGCTAATATGCGTTTGTGCCTTGTGGTTATCCACTGGAGAGTTTTGAAGTTTGGCTAGTCTCCAGCCATTGTCAATATTTACACGGTGATCTTCGTTTCCGTGTTTAAGATTTTTCATGGTTCTGTACCTTCGCAGTGAAAAACAATGCTCGTTTCTGTGTTTAAGAAGTTTTGCAATAACATGTGAAAAAATGATACTCGGCTAGTCTGGCTTTCTGCAACGGATGTAACTGGAATTTTTTTTTTGGAGGTTGTAACTGGAAAATTTCATTAGCACCTTAAAAGTTATCTGCGGGTTAGCTTAGCTTGTCTTTTGTGAATGCAACTCTACTGATCTACACCATATGGAAGCAAACAGGGTTTAATGTTTTGTGAAATGGAGAATTTCATGAAATCAGTGATAAAGATAAAAACTTAAAAGTAAGAGACAAAGAGAAGAAGCAAATGATATTTTTACTATTATTTAAAAAGTCATTAATAACAAATGTTGTAAAACTTGGACAACATAATAAATCATTAGATAAGATTTCTGTTATTTTTTTCTGTACATAATATTTTTTTTAAAAATTGTTATCACTAGATAGGAATTATTAACTTGAAAAAAATCAACGCTAAAAGAGTATTCACAATTTCACATTAGTGTCTTTATGCAAGCGCTTGATGTCAATCAAATAAAGTTGAAAATGCCATACTTATTCTTTTGTATGGGGACATAGAGATGTTATATAGATCATATCTAAGGATTTTACTGTGATAATTATATATGAATTTTTTTAGGGATCAAATCTTAAACTTGAGGCTTAATACTGAAGGCACCATGGAAGCAACAGGGTTTAATGATTTGAGCCCTCCTCTAGATATGATGTGATGACAGAAATATGTACCACTAATAAAATTTATAATCCAATTGTTTATACGATTCGGATTACAAGCGCATAATCCTATCAAGTAGTATAAATAAGGTGTCGATCTGTAGAGAATTAGTGTTTAGGTCTTGAACGATCAAATCTTAACATTTCGAAAGGCTAGACGGAATCTAGAATTTTGGAGTTATTGTTTGATTTTCAAATTTGGCGAAAATTAAAAGTAAAGTAATTAGAAATAAGATGATAGAGTGAATTCTTTGGGTTTTTGACTTACCAATGCTACTCAATTCATTTTAATAAGTTCTTACTTGGTATTTGATTTTCAGATAAAGTTTGAAGGTTTCTAATCCAATTTAGCAACTATCCGCTTTTGTGATATAATCACCTTATCTAACAAGAGGTCCGGCTAAGGTTTGTCTTGGTAGATACAAGCATAGAAGGCAAAATCGGCAGTTCCGGAGCGGAATTGGCCGTTCCAGATCGGGATCGGACGGTACCGATCCGATTTTAGGCTGATTTACGCGGTTATTGAAGATTTCATCAAATTTTGGCTGTTCCGGTATCATTCCAGACCAATTTCGTCTGTTTCGGACCGAACTAGACCGATTCGACCGAAACGGCCGAAACACGAATTAACCAAACTCAAAAAAAAAAAAAAATTTCGCTCTCTGAGACTCGAACCCGCGCCCTTTAAGCATGGGGACCAAACTCAACTCCACCACACCACACAATCTTTCTTGTTTCAAACCACAACTCATTTCTATATATCATATTTCAATTTGAGAAAACCATTCAACCATGGATTGAAGAACTCGCCATCATATTTCTATATATCATCTTTCTTGTTTAAAACCACGGATTGAGAAAATCATTTCTATATATCATATTTCTATAATCAGCCACCATATGCATATGGATATAAAGATGTTAACAATCCTTCATTTGAGTCTACAATGTCTTCTTTTTTTGGTTCGGGGCAACAATACCCTCATTTCTATCATAATACAGACGATGATGAGGTGATCCAGCCAGCACGACATAGTTTCTGGGAGTGAAAGAGTGTGTTTTTAGTTGTAATGCTTGTATTATATTGTATTAGTGGATTATTTGATTGTAATAATTTTTCTAAATTTTTTTATCAATTTTTTCCTATTTTTTTAGTGTAAAACAAGCTTCTGGCAAAAAAGTCCGATTTTCCGATCCGATTCGGCCGATCCCGACCGATTTTTCCGATCCGAATCGGGATCGGTCGGTGCCGATCCCGATCCCGATACCGATTTTTCCTTCTATGGATACAAGGGGTTCTGTGATTAGCCCAAAGATTTCTAGACTTCATTGCGATGTTCGTTGCCTATACTTTTTTTATTTTATTGGGTGTCCTCATGGTGATGTAAGAGAATGCGACATTCGTCTACTGATCTCGAGACTCTCATGTCTACTTTTATTGTTCCAACTAATGGTATCTCCTGCTATGGTTTCCACCACTAATATATGATCTTTATTCTCCTTATCATAACTCGGTTGATCTAATAATTTCAATCATCCAGGTGTGGCCATCACTATTGCGGACTAGATCTAACAAAGATATTAAGTAAAGATGAACATAATACACAAAAACAATCAAAGCGAACAAAAACAATTTCAAATACCAAATAAACTTATATTAAAACTTCATGAGTAACAATGTTTATTGCCTAAGCACTAAAAGTCACAATTTGGCCTTGAAAAGGCATGATTCCAACAAAAAGAGATGAAAAAGATACAACTATTATAGAAGATACCCTTCTAATACTCTCAAAGCACCCCAAATCTATTCTAATTCTCTAACTTAGTGTATTTTCAAAGTAGATGTAAAGTTGTCTTGTGGTATTTTATAGGCTTCAAGGAATGTTCAAAGATGATTGGAGTCCAAGTAATCTGATTTGGAGACAACTGTCACAGAACTGGCGAAGGGCGCCTCTGATTTGTCCACATTTTTGCTTCATTTGGTGTAAAAATGTCGTCAATCATGTTTCCTGCAATAAAACATGAAAAACACAACAATAACCATTTTCTTACATAAAATAAACATAAAAGTGAGATATTTAAGTAGAACTTAAGCCAAA
This sequence comes from Carex littledalei, assembly GCA_011114355.1. NCBI lineage: Eukaryota > Viridiplantae > Streptophyta > Magnoliopsida > Poales > Cyperaceae > Carex > Carex littledalei. The sequence goes on along the minus strand of CM022096.1, from coordinate 7,756,492 downwards.
ACCCTATGAAAATATCGATACGATTGAGCGTTATCATGATGTTGTGAACATGTTCTTTGATGGACCATATGTCGTTCTATATTATGTTTGAAGAAACACACAAGAGAACTTCTGATATCTTTTCCTATTTTGGTATTTAGGCGGATAAATGAAATCAGGAGTCCATATGAGTTTAAGTTCAGGAAGAGAATTTGTGAGTCTAACCTAAAGGCCTTTGGATGTGTTGAGAATACACTTGGCAACTAAAGATCTGGGAATCAAACAAGATATGCTAGGATCCATATCTAATTGAAGAAGGAAAGAAGATGTGAAGAAAGGAAGATGGATATGCACAGCCAATATATTATTCCATATATAGATAATAGTTGATTTCCTTCTAATATCAAATTATTGTATTCTATGTTTTACGCATATACTTGATTTACTCAAGATACCAAGTTGTGTTGATAAATAGGAGATGCTACAGCCGTGTATTATTATTGAAAAATAGAGAAATAAAATCGGGTGGGAAGGGAGCTTTCTTGGGAGTCTTGTGTTCTCTTTATTTTTCCGTTAATTTAACATGGTATCAGAGCCAGGTTGCCTGGTGGTATAGCTAGGGAAATTGTTGCCCTTCTTGTCTTTAACTTCAATTTCCCGTGCTATACTGCTCTAAGGAGCTGTCCACACTTTCTTGATAAAACAATGTCAGAAGCTGACTCCCAAGAATCAACCACCACGACTGCGTTGATTGAGCAGATGGCAAGAATGATGACTCAAATGGCGGCTATACAAGCTGCTGCCATAAACAACCCTCAACCGGCAACACAAATCATAACTCAACCTGCTGCCATGACCAAGGGTACAATTCATTCAAGCGCTATTGATGTAAAATTTAATGGCACAAACTACTCTTTTTGGAGCCAAGCGGTGACGGACGTACATAACTGAACCATCATACCAAAGATGGGCAACTGACGATGTTGTAGTAAAAGGCTGGATTATTAATTCCCTTGAACCTCGATTAAGGGGGAGTTATATTTGGTATCCAACTACCAGAGATGTATAGAAGGCAATAGCAACAACATACTACGACAACAATGACGAGGCTCAGGTGTATGCCCTCAACCGTCAGGTTATGCGCGCGAGACAAGAAGGGCGAGTTATTGAAGAATATTTTGACGAACTTCAAGGATTGTGGCAAGAGATTGACTTCCGATGCCCAAACCCCATGGAGTATGCCATAGATATCAACAAATTCAACACCTTTATTCAGAAGACAAGGGTGTACACCTTTCTTGATGGACTTGATGACTCGTTAGATGGTGTAAGGGCACATGTGGTGTTGCTCAGTCCGTTTTCGTCAATTGAGCAGGCATATGGGTATGTAAGAAGAGAAGCCAAACTCATTAGCAATGGTTTTCAAGGGATACAAACCTGGTAAGATGTATGATTTCCAAGGAAAGAAAAATTTTCATATTGACAAATCCAAACTGAAGTGCATGACTTGTGGAAAAAGTCGGCACACAAAGGAGAATTGTTTTGAAGTGGTAGGTTATCCTGATTGGTGGAAAGGTGACAAGAAGAAGATTGAAGAAAAAGGCAAAGGAATAGCAGCCACAACAGCAGCTGTTAACAGCCGAGAGGCCAGCAAGCAGCAAGTAGACCCGAACCAGCATGGCCAGCAGCAAGCAGCAGCCAGCAGCAGCCAACAGCAACCAGAACCGAACCTTAACTGTGAAGGTAAAAATAGCGGTTTTAAAATCAGCATGGGTAAGTGTAATATCTCAGATGTGAACAGAAAAAATGAAGGTTGGGTTATTGATTCGGGTGCAACCGACCATATGACACACGAAAAAATTGTTTTAGAAACCATGTGTACACCACGTAAAACCGGAATAATTAATGCAAATGGGGAAGTTTATCCTGTAGAAGGTGCAGGGGAAATTGTGTTATCAAACCAAATCAAGTTGAAAAATACGCTTGTGGTCCCTTCTCTTGCAACAAAATTGATATCCGTTAGTCAACTCACAAAGGATCAAAATTGCAGTGTGCTTATGTTTCCTGACTATTGCGTATTCCAGGATATTCTCACGAAAAGGATCATTGGCCATGGTACTAGACGAGATGGGTTGTATTACTTGGATGAATTCAAAACCGGCAGTAATTATATAGCTAGAGGGGATCAAATATCTAGTAGGGATAAAATTTGGTTATGGCATAAAAGACTAGGACACCCATCATTCGGGTATATGAAAAGGTTGTTACCTGATTTATTTGTGAATCTAGATCCTAAAGATCTTGTTTGTGAAACTTGTATCAAGTCCAAGAGTCATAGAACAACTTATCATAGTAGTATGAATAAATGTGCAAGTCCTTTTGATTTGGTGCATACAGATGTTTGGGGACCATCCCCGATTATTTCTAAATCTGGTTGTAGATGGTATATTTCCTTTATTGATGATTGTTCCAAAATGATTTGGCTTTATTTACTGAAAACAAAAGATGAAGTTTCTAAAGTTGTTCAAGAATTTCACAAAATGGTGTAGACTCAATTTGGAAAAGAAATAAAAATCATAAGAAGTGATAATGGGACATAATACGTGAATAAATGTTTGCAGAATTTTTTTAAGGAGAATGGAATTATTCATGAGACAACATGCATAGGGACACCACAGCAAAACGGAATTGCAGAACGTAAGAATAGGCACCTCCTTGAAATAACCCGATCACTACTGCTTGAGAATAAGGTACCACGTATATTTTGGGATAATGCACTTTCATATGCGGTATATCTCTCTAATCGGACCCCCACAAGTGCAAATGATTACAAAACACCTATTCAAGTCCTTTCTTCACATGTGTCCATGTCCTCTATCCTTAATCTACCACCAAAAATATTTGGCTGTGTTGCCTACATCCATATACAAAAACCATTTCGCACAAAATTAGATCCAAGGGCTGAAAAATGTGTTTTCTTAGGCATGGGGGCAAATCAAAAAGGGTATAAATGTTACAATCCCGGTACCAGAAAATTCTACACCACCATGGATATTACCTTTCTGGAACATGAGTCATATTTCCAACAAATCCAAGTCCCGATTCAGGAGGGCAGCAGCAATGGTGAACCGGGCTTTGATCTGGATTTTTTATCAAGTCTAATAGCTGATTCAAGTACAGGTCCAGCAGCAGATTTGGGTGCAGAACCAGCAGCCAGTTCGGGTACAGCAGCTGATTCGAAACAAAATCCAGCAGCTGATTCGGGTGCAGAACCAGCAGCCAGTTCGGGTACAGTAGCTGATTCGGGTACAGCAGCTGATTCGGAAAAAAATCCAGCAGCTGACTCGGGTTCAGACAAGGATGAAGATTCAGCAGGAGATACAGGTCAGCCAGACTCTTCACCAAATGGAATTAGACTTTGGATAGATCTTAATGAGGCAATGCAACAAGATGTTACTGTCCCGAGGTCACAATCTGTGGAAGATAACAATGAGGTATGTTCTTCTGAAACCCAGACTAGATATCCTTCACGTGTTAATCGTGGCAAACCACCAAGGAAATACATCCCGGAAGATGGGACGAGTAAAGAAGGAACATATCCTATCACAAACTATACCTCAACAAAAAGATTGTCACAACCATTAAAAGATTTTGTGGACCAAATTTCCTCTGTTGCCATACCCGAAAAGGTTGAAGATGCCAAAAAAAGTAAAGAGTGGACCAGGGCAATGGCCATAGAGATGGAGGCCCTGGAGAAAAATCATACATGAAAAATAGTTGATTTACCACCAGGAAAAAGAATAGTTGGGTGTAAATAGGTATATTCAATCAAATACAATGTAGAGGGAAAAATTGAAAGATATAAAGCGAGGTTAGTAGCGAAAGGATATACACAAACGTATAGGGTTAACTTTCAAGAAACCTTTTCTCCTGTTGCAAAACTAAATTCGGTCAGAGTTTTATTATCTCTTGCAGCTAACTTGGACTAGCCACTACACCAATTTGATGTAAAAAATGAGTTTCTTCATGGAGACTTAGAAGAAGAAATTTATATGGACCTACCTCCTAGCTGCGAACACATTGAACCTGCAAACAAGGTGTGCAAGCTGGAGAAGGCATTGTATGGCCTAAAACAATCGCCAAGAGCATGGTTTGGAAGGTTCTGTAGGGCAATGAAAAACTATGGGTATAATCAAGGAGATTCTCACCACACCATGTTCTTTAAAAGGAGTGAAGGTAAAATTGCAATTCGTATTATCTATGTTGATGACATGATTATTACAGGTGATGATAGAGTTGAGATTGAAAGGCTTGAAATGAAGCTCTCGAAGGAATTTGAAATGAAAAATCTAGGAGGTCTAAAATATTTCCTAGGGATTGAAGTGTCACGAAATAAAAATGGTATATTTCTTTCTCAAAGGAAGTATGTTCTCGATCTCTTGGCCGAAACCGGAATGATGGATTGTAAACCGGTTAGTACCCCAATGGAACAAAATGTGAAATTTGAAATTTGTCCTGAACAATGCTCCACAAACAAAGAAAGGTACCAGAGGTTAGTCGGTAAGTTAATATACCTGTCACACACCCGACCAGACATAGCATATGCAGTAGGGGTAGTGAGTCAATTTATGCACAACCCGAGTCTGTCCTAAGAATATTGCGATACCTCAAAGGGACACCTGGTAAAGGAATCAAGTTTGAAAAGAATAAACATATAAATATCGAAGGGTATACAGATGCAGATTGGGCAGGAAATATCATGGACAGAAAATCAACTTCTGGTTACTTTACATTTGTTGGGGGTAACTTGGTAACTTGGAGAAGTAAAAAACAGAATGTGGTAGCATTATCCAGTGCTGAAGCTGAATTCAGGGGAATGGTGAAAGGAATTTGCGAGCTACTATGGTTGAGAAAAATGATCACTGAGTTAGGAGTGGAATACAAAGATGAGATGAAACTATATTGTGATAACAAAGCTGCTATTGACATTTCACACAATCCAGTACAACACGACAGAACTAAGCACATAGAGGTAGATAGATATTTTATTAAAGAAAAACTTGATTCTCACATTATATCTCTACCTTTTGTTAGATCTACAGAACAAGTAGCAGATATCCTAACGAAGGCAGTGGCAACAAAATCTTTTGACGAAATGCTGGAAAAGATCGGAATGACTGATATCTATGTGCCCTTGTGAGGGGGAGTGTTGAGAATATACTTGGCAACTAAAGATCTGGGAATCAAACAAGATATGCTAGGATCCATATCTAATTGAAGAAGGAAAGAAGATGTGAAGAAAGGAAGATGGATATGCACAGCCAATATATTATTCCATATATAGATAATAGTTGATTTCCTTCTAATATCAAATTATTGTATTCTATGTTTTACGCATATACTTGATTTACTCAAGATACCAAGTTGTGTTGATAAATAGGAGATGCTACAGCCGTGTATTATTATTGAAAAATAGAGAAATAAAATCGGGTGGGAAGGGAGCTTTCTTGGGAGTCTTGTGTTCTCTTTATTTTTCCGTTAATTTAACAGGATGTATTTAAAATAAAGAATTAAACTATTGATCTTGATATATTTGTATGGACTTGTATAGCTACAATATATATTTATATGTCATATTTTGTACTTTAGTTTTGAAGCCATCATAATGCTACCTTATCTTGTAATTAAATTATATATACTAAAATACTATTAAGGCATATTTCAGTTTAAGAATATGTATGCTATATTTGAGATCTGTTTTTTTTTTTTTTTGTGATCCCATTTTTTAATATTAACGCCTGTAATATATAGAATACCTGTAGAACACTCGAATCTCTACGAACCAATAGCTTACAAAATATCCATTATCCTCTTTATCAGCAATCAACGACGGTTGCTGCTCTGGGCCCACTCTATGATATGTAAACTTTTGTATACGATAGATGTTTGTTTATTTTATTCTTTTTTTTTGAAGAAACACAGTCATGTTTATTGTTGACTTATCTAATTGTTATAACTTATAATTACTGTGTTTAAATGTATTTCACCTTATGTTTTATGGGTGGTCTACTAACTGCTCATTTACGAAACGGTGTTATATTATTATGGCCTGATCTTCATGAATGTCAGAATGTGCCAGGATCAAATGGTGGCTAGCTAAACCCCTCTGCCTGCCGGTTATGCCGACAGAGTCTGCTTCGAAAACGGCGATTCGGGTTCCTCGTCACATGTGATTTCCTTATACTGTGTTGCAAGTGTGGCTGCTGCTTTGCATGCTGTGGTTCAGAAGAATCTGCCACACATTTGGTGTCATGTCCTTGGATTATTGAGATACCTCATGTACTACTCAATATAATTGCTGGAACCGGCAGCAATCCATTGGCCTTTTTCTTGTTGTATCTTCTAGCTCCACTGTACTTGGCGAAAGAGGTATTAGTACATGTTTTCCAAGAATTGAGTATCTCAACCATGGGGCTGCTGATATCCGCTGGGCTAGATATAAGAGATCATCTGGAGTGATCTATCAATAGATCCAGGGGGGTAAAAGTAACAACATAGTTCACATTTTTCTCAGTTCTGTTTCTGTGATACAAAAATGAATATGAATGTGAAATAGGAAGCTGTTCTTGAACATGCATTTAGTGTTGGCATAGAACTAGAAGACAGTAATTGTGTAACTTGCATACTTTTGGATCAGGTGCATTTTAATTGGATGGTAAGGACTGGACTGGTATGCACTGGTATTTCGCAGTGATATAGGGTTAGGCACCATTTTCCGTAACGTCTTGTTAATTGTTATATTTTATTTTCCAACTGTTTTAGAAGTAAGAGCCTACATTACATGTCTCATGGAAAAGAAAAAACGAATATGGAAGAAGGATGTATTTCCATCTTTATCAAGCTTTGCATCTGCTCAAATTTGCGAGTTAAGCGTCATTAATTAGGTCAATTATTCTCTTTTTATTGAAAATTTGACAGTGGCTGTGAAGGTTTGATGACGGTTATTCTCATTAAAAAGAAGTAGAGAGGAACCCAAGGAACAATTAATTAGTGCACTAGATTATCTGGCTAATTTGATTCAATTCCTTCAAGGAACAATTCAGTGTCAATATGTAGTTAATTTTTTGGGGAATATACGCATGTTCTCTTATGTACTGTTTATAGTTTATGCATCAGATATTACTTGCCAATGCCCTAAAATGTAATTTTGTGCAAGCTAGCAATGTGCCATTGCAATCTTCTTCTTATTTTTTCTTTATAGTTTTAATTTGTACCGTGCAGGTTTTGCTTCTATTGATTTTTTTTTTGAGAGAATGCTTCTATTGATTATGTGCACCTATGTATGTACCAATATCAGTCTGAAATAGACACAGTCAGCTCTTATGGTGCATGAACAAAGATATAATAGATAAACTAATAGGAAACATTAAATAGTACAATTTATATTGAGTAGCTTCTCATAAATAGAGGACAAATGTTCCATTCCAGGAGCAGTAGGACCATAACCAAGGATACATATATATAACCTAATAAACAAAGTCAGGTTTTAGTCGATCGATCAGAGAACCTAATTCTTGCGCTCAAATTGCTTGAAAACATCAACAAAGCTTTCAGTTCTCTGGCCATTGCCTCTTTCCTGTATAACCAATGTCAAGGTAATAGTTAAGGACCTATATTTTCAGTATCAATTTAATGCCTCGCAATCTGTTAGCAACTTAAGCTTTCAAATAACAGTTTGCAGTGATTGACACAGTATCATTTGCAAAGCTAAGTTTTTTCCAATTAATGAATAGAATCAAGTATTGCCATTCTGAGGAATTGGCACAGAACTGGTATGGTACTGAGTAGTTTAGAATCTTAGGTTCTTTCGACAGTTAATTATATACTCAGGACTCAATCAAACCCAAATTCATTATAACTGATCTAAAAGAATGATAACTTCATTGAACTTAAAATTCAAAAAGATATATTGTGCACTATGACTACCAAACCATTACTTCATCTGAGATTAATAATGAAAAATTCATACTTACAATAGGAAGGGAACTTGGACTTTGGGCAACATTGAGATCAGATCTAGAAGATGAAACAGTTGGCGAGCTACGAGGGTCATTCTTAGCCCACTGTGTAAAATATTTTAACAAACATGGTTAAATTGATCATGATATTGATAGAGGAAACATAGAACATGCATAGTATATTCATAGTATGAGAAAGTTGTACAGTGTCATACATTCTTTGCAGCCATGCTGAAAGCCTCTCTATGAGGGATGTCTGGTTTTGCTGCTTTGATCCGCTGTATTTCGTCCCTATTTATTTTTTTCCAGAGAAAAATTAAAATGGCATATAGAGTCGTTGCATATTTCCAAATATTGATTAAACTATATAGATAATCAAACGAAGAAGTGCCCTTTGCTTTCTTTGAAATCTGGATTTCATACATGTATAAGCCAATGATCCCTACGCTTATATTAGTAAATAATTTTCGATATTTTTCAATGTCCATTGGCACAAAATAATGGAAGTGGGACTCACCTTCTGCCAATTCAACTTAATAGCTAGAATTTATTTTGTTGCACCCTCTCTCTCTCTCTCTCTCTTTGAAAAGCTTGGCAGCAGCTGCCAAGGGGATCTCTCTCTCTCTCTCTCTCTCTTTAAGAAACTTATTGAAATGCTAATAATATCAACCATATGAAATTTTTTCAAATAGCAGAATGCAATATGAATTAGCAGACATCACCTTTTACTTAATAAGTTGAAATCTAAAATCTTTTTTACTTCCTTCGAAAAAGAAAATACTCATTTCAAAAATATATAATAAAGGACCAATGTAAATGGCTATTTGCTGTGTTCAGAAGAATATGGAGAAGGCCTGCAACTTTTATCCAAAAGAAAATGAAAGATATTTATGGAACTATTATATTCTAAGATTGAGGAAAGAACCTTCATTACCAAAAGTTTAATATCTTTATGCAAGGAACATAAAAGTGTGTGATGCATAGAATTTGTAAATAGTTCTGAAAGGTGGAAAAATTAAGGTTGGATGCCCTCAGGGAAGTTGAAAATAAATACAAATTAATAATCCCTGTTGTATATATTATTCGGCTATTAATTGTTTTCATAGAAAAAGTATGCTAGTTTATTATCAAACAATATCACAACTCACAAGAGTATTACTGATGTACAAGCATATCAGATTATTTCAAGGTGCATCATTCTAGTCACTTCATGAGTCTAAACACTAAGCATGATTTTACAATGTTGGCATTCTTTCGTAAAGTATCAACTTGCAATATTTAGATAAATTAATGTGATCTTACAAATCGAAATAGTTATAGTCCATAAGTTCACCAAAACAAGAACTATCTATCAACAAGTGAATGGCATGGAAGTTGGCCATAAGACAATTCGATGAAGGCACTATGCTAGAGAGATAGCGTTAGCAGAACTATTGCATGCACTTTTATAGTCGTTATACAAGATCCAAAGCCATTTCAATGCTAAATTGATCCTATTAGGAATGCCTGCTGAGATATAAACATTTCATATTTTTTTTCTTTCTAATAAAGTATAATATTTGTTCATACAAAAAGTTCAGATTATTATGACCCCAACAAATAGTTTGCCGAATTGAGGTGGACTTTTGCCTTGAGATACTAAATAGGGAAACTTATTAAATTGTATGCGACTGCGCCAGTTTTTAGTTTGGAAATATCCTACAGTAATAGACCGCATGTTTGCTATAATTATTTGGTTAAGAATTCAAATCCATTTCAATCGAATCTAAGAAAAACAAACTAAATTATTCATTTTCTGCATTCTTTCATTTGTAATACTCATGCAGAAGTACCTTTTAGAGATACAATTAATCAACTGCATGTGTATATTAGTTTAAAACTAACTAATTTACCTCATGAAGCGATTGTAAGCAGATGGAAGCCTATGTTTCTTTTCTGGAGCTGCAATTAATCATAACAAACATAAATACAGACATCAAGTTTAGTGGTTCTACAGACGAATTGGAAACATGAATAATGAATAAACAAAACAGGAGTATCTTTACGCTTCACAACAAATGGTGTTTTTGGACTAGCTGGTTCATAAGTTGCAGATGGGACTGCAGGTGGCAGTGGTTGGTTCCTCCTGTAGTCGGTGAAGCAGGAACCCTATTTATATAAATGGGAAAATAAAATGGAAATAATTACGTATTTCAGCAGCTAGCATAAAAAAAAAAGAAAATGTTTGACCATATATTCATATATGTGAAGGACAAAAAAAATCAATAAAATGTGCTACAGAAAATGGTTCATGATGCCGGTGATTGGTTCTCTCTCTCTTTCGTTTTGAAAAGTAAAATTATTTCAAACACAGGCAAGATTTTCAGATTAAAGCTGCATGCAAATTAAAGGTACATGTACACTTGCACAGAGTTCACTTCTTTTCATTTGGGTTCTTATTAAGAGACAGCATATCAAATCAATTATAAAAAACTTTCTTTCTCAAAAAAAAAATATATAAAAAACTATTATTATTGATGTCTTTAAAAGTATCATGTATGTTAATTCAAAGAGGGTTACATAAGAAATTAATAATAGTTTGAAACTCCTACGGTGAACTTGAATGCAAGTTTCGAACTCCAGATAGGGTATTCCAAATGTTTTGATATATAATATATATGCCCTTAATAGAAGTGCGACCACAATAATGAAATTTACATTAAAAAGGAACTTAAAATTTTCTAAAATGTTACATATTTGAAGAAATATTAGAAAAGTACCAAAGAGAAAGGAAGATAACAAGAAGGACTAGCAAGCAAGATAACAAGAAGGATCTAGCTAGCAAACTGCACTAGCTATATCTTAGCAGAAGAAATTATGACAAAGCTCTGGAAGTTCAATCTTAGATCCTTACTTTAAAAGATTAAATGATACCCACTTTCTGTTTTTAAAAGAAGCTGAAGGACACTCAAAGTATCTTGAACATTCAATTTAGGTCAAACGAAGATCACCTTTTTGCAAGGTACTCATGACAAAACATCTTTCGAGTAACTCAGTACAAACAAAACATCTTTATCAAAGTGATCCAAGAAAGTCACAAGAAAACAACATAAACTAATATATTAATGGACTGTGGAGGCCCCCTTTTTTCTATAAGATGCATATATAAATATACTCATCATCTAGGCGATGATTCAAATAACTCTGCAGTAGACAACCTGAGAATTCATCTGATACTCGTGCGACAAAATGGATTGAAACATGGGAGCTAGGCTGTAATAAGAAATTCTGTTGCAATGCCCGCAGTTCACTTGAACCACATCCATCAGTTTGCAAGGTACTTCCACCTAAACCAACAAATGAGCAGAATATTCATTATAGATCTTGATATCAAGAAAAAGAAGAACAAGAAATGAAGGAAACATTTTTCATCTCCCTTTCTAAGCTTCCATTGTTCAGGAATTAATTACAAGGTAGACATGCAATATTCCTTTCTACTGCATAATATACAGTGAAAAGAAAAGACATTAGAGGAAACCAAATCCTGGTGTTTCTGGCTTTAAGTTTTTAGTATAGTGAAAGGACAAACAAAATTGAAAGAGTAAATTCAAGGTCAAAAAATTTCAATAAAGGCGCACAGAAAGCGAATACTACTTGTCAATGTAGATTAACAGTAAAGAGACAAGACGAAGTAAACGGCGTGTACGTGAAGCCTGAAAGATAGCTGATAGAGTTGTGCCAAACATTAATTCATGAATCAGGGTAGATCACAAGTCTTTTCAAGTTGGAAAAGATGGAGATTATACCATAAGGGAGACTTTGCAAAAGGGGCACATCACGCAGCACCATTGCTCAGTATGTGCAAGAAAGTCCATTATTTTAAAACACACCAGTGAACAGAAAAACAAATGGATAGCAGAGAGAGAGAAAGAGAGAGAGATGAAGATGGAGAAGGGAAAGAGAGAAGTTTGGCTAATGTGAAGAAAGAGGTGTGGGGGCACTAGAGAGTAGAGAGGAGACATATACAAAGGGATGACTGTTTGAGTTCTATTAGGGCAATAATGCTTTGTTGGGGAGTGGGCCCCACAAAAAGGGTCCGTACGCACGAGCCCATCTCCGGCTCCAGAGCTAGCTGAGCTGCTCCTCTGCTCAACACTAGAAAAAGTATATATACGGCCTACTCTTTCTCAGCTAGGTTTATTTTCTCGCGATACAATAAACATCTCTTTATCAGAACTTCACAGATTTCACTGCCTTTGCCTGGATATCTATTTCTTTTCGAACTTTGATGCGGGTATGCGAATTTAGGATGGTGTTTCTCAAACCCGATCCAACGGATTGTTGTTTTGGGTCCGAATCATAGCATCCTAACTTGTCAATCCGTCAATATTTAATTAATATGAACCGTTCCTTGTAATTTTAATGCTTCAGATGGGCCACCTTGTCTTTTATTTGATCGTCAATATTTAATTAATGGGATGAGAATCTGTCTGAATGGCTTTTGGACTGAATTCATCTCCAAAGCATTAATGTACGTACGATTCAATCTCATCACAATTTGTTAATTAATGTCGAGGGACATTTTGATCTATCTCCGTTAAGCAAATAAGGAAACCACTCCTTCATTCCTTTTCTCTGTTTGGCTAGGGAAATTATTTTTCTTTCTTCTTATTCAAATCAAGTCTCTCCAAGAAAAATTAATATATGAAGTAGAATTCTTCCATCCCTTCTCTATTTTCCGTGCCCTCCTGCAAAAGCACACATGTTCCTATCTTCCAAGTTCCAACAATACATAATGATGAGTTAATTGATTTGTTTAATTGGACAAAACAAATATATAATTGCATCTTATGAAGATACATAGAGCATAGTGGGAGATGCATCAATGGGTGACACTTAGCATAACAACACATGAGAAATTGACTGATTCAACTCTTCTCCTCCTCCTTTTGCCGACATTTTTATTAATATCCAAAGTTTAATAGAAATTAATTAATATACCAAGATATGCTGGAAAGTTATAAAAATATCTGTATCGGCCATTTTTTAGACGATACCCAATTTAATCCATTACCGGCCGAAAAATGGGCCTAACCAAATTTTTTTTTTTTTTTTAAGGATGGGCATAACATAGTTAGCTAGAAGAAAAAGTCATAGGAAACTCGGATTGATGTTTTTGCAATGAAACATCGATATTTTATTAGCCGGGTAGTGCTAAAAAAACATCAATGCGTCGCTGATGTTTTTGTAATGAAACATCGATATTTTATTAGACTTAGCATTAACAATTAAGCAGGGTAGTGCTAAAAAAATATCGGTGCATCGGTGATGTTTTTGCAATGAAACATCAATGCACATCTGCCGTCGTTAGGCCATGCATAAAGCATCGGTACTCAATTTTAGAATGCTGGTTATTGTCAAATTAAATTCACTAACCGCATGCGAACACTAAACTTTAGTGTCATACGACACTGTAAAAAAAATGTAGTTTAGTGTTCGCATGCGCCTAATGAATTTATAAAACATTTATGTTTCATTACAAAAACATCAGCGACGCACCGATATTTTTTTAGCACTACTCAGCTAATAAAACATCGATGTTTCATTGCAAAAACATCGATGATGCACCGATACATGCAACCGATATAACACATGCATCCAACCAAATGCATTTGTTTGATCTTAGCCAAACCGAGTGCAAACTTCAATCCGAGTTTCCTATGACTTTTTCTTCTAGCCAACTATGCTATGCCCATCCTAAAAAAAAAATTAAGTACCGGCCATAAAATGGCCGGTACGAATATTTTTATAACTTCCCAGCTGATCTGGGTATATTAATTAATTTCTATTAAACTTTGGATATTAATAAAAATGTCGGTCCTTTTATTGTGATTTTCGTATCTTATCAGAAATAGGGAAAATGGATCAATATATTATTTATGTTTAGGTTTAATCATAACGCAAAAAAAAAAAAACTTAGAGAAAGAAAAATGAAATTGATACGGAAAAAGAGGAAAAGTTTCTGCCATTGATACACTATGTTTACGTGATTTGATTCCAAAATAGAATAGAGAGAGGAGATACAGTTTCCTTTTTTTGGCTAACAGAAAAAAGATAACATATGTTAGTATTAATTAGTATAAACTTGATGAGATTGAATAGTACGGTAAAGAAATGCTTTGGAGAGAGTTCAGTCCAAAGCTATTCGGACAGGTTCCCATCCCTTAATTAATATGAACCGTCCGTTCGACTTCAATTTTACGGGTTTCCTATTTCACTTCCATAAGTTTCTTAAAATTGTACGATTTTTTGTTTTGTTTGGAAAATTGCTAATTAAGCTGATAAAGCATTAACTTCCCCTTATTATAACACCACAATAATTCTTGAATTTTTGTTGTAGGAAAAGAATTATTCCAATATATCCGACATCTCTATTTACAATTTGTGCCAATTTCAGTTCTGAATGGAAAATCAATATTTTTTTCGAAAAAGAAAGATGCCCAATTAATTGTTCTCCAGCGACGAATCAAAGCTGAATCAATAAATTATCTTACAGCCTATAGCTATATATGTATAATTGACCTCGTTTGTGAAAGAGACGCGACTAACCCATGTGTGTTTCAACATAACCACGGACTTGAGTTTATTTAATATCCACTACAGTTTGGTCCCAAGTCACATTATCTAGCTACTTGTCCAATATAATTCGGGTGCCTACCAATTATTAATTCATAAAATTATTTAACGGGCTCCATAATTATCCATAAATTTACACAGAAGATAATATTATTTTTTACGCAACTTAGAATATATTTGACTACAAAATACATATTTCACTGTTGCATAACATGCACTTATCTATTTCAATTTAAAATTATCATAAAGAATCAAATAAAGGAGCGGCACTTATTTTTTCTCAAAAAAAAATATCATGAAAAGTTGTCACATAAATTTAAGCTAGACAAAACACATTATGTTAGCTTTCAGTAGAAATATTTTTAAACTTCAATACTAATTGTTCGATCCTAAATAACAATTGTTAATTTATTGGAGAATGCACACCTGACCATTATATATTCATATATTTTCAATACTAATCTTCCTCCAGCTAGCATAAAAGGTAAGGCGTATCAACAAATTAGTGCTTCGAGGTCAATATCAGAACACTTATCTATTATTAGAGGAGGGTTCAAATGCCTCTATTTTTGGTGCCTCCATCATGCCTCCATTTTATAAAATTTTAATAACGCGAAGTTTAAAACTTAAACGTCAAAATAAAACCGTTAGATGTGATATATGTTATTTTCTCTATGTGCTCATAAAAAATTATCACATTTCAATTTTGTTTTTATGAGAATCAATAAGTTCAAAAATCAACGTCTAGAAATTATCCACATTAGTATACATTTTTACAAGCTCAAGATGACAACCAAAACAAAGTTGAAATGCCATAATTTTTTACACGTGCATAGATAAAATGATGTAGTTCATATCCAACGGTTTTATTTTGAATTTTAAGTTTTAAATTTTGCATTATTAAATATTTAGAAAATGGAGGCATGATGGAGGCACAAAAAATGGAGGCATTTGAACCCTCCTCTTTTTTAGCACATAGGGTCAAACCATTACAAATCATACAGTGGCAATATGCATTGGATTAATTATGAATTTACGATCTCTACGTGGGAGAAAAATATCTTGTTTTATCAACATTCTCTTATCTATTATTTTGTATGATATACTTTCATATTAAGGTATGGTTAATTAAATACCTTTAACAAAACAATATATCAAAAATTAAGTTGCCTTAGCTGAAATTAATAGATGTTTCAAGAAAATATGGAGACATTGCTTGTGAAACAAAGTATTCTAGATTGGACAAAAGAAAATATTAATGATGTACAAACACGGGCATGAAAGAAACTGATCAGTGGTCATGATGATCAATTAATTAATGATGTAATGCTGATTTTAATAATAGAATATCTGGAGGTTGCGTCAGCAAGACATGTACATACTTCCTAAAAAATCACGTTAATTATGATCTCTTCTACTGTTATGTACGATGACGTAGTTTACTAACATGTAATTAATAGAACGAGTTGGAGATAATATATGGATGATTGA
The DNA here is from genome assembly GCA_011114355.1 of Carex littledalei. NCBI lineage: Eukaryota > Viridiplantae > Streptophyta > Magnoliopsida > Poales > Cyperaceae > Carex > Carex littledalei. Next base: position 7,740,389 of record CM022096.1, on the reverse strand, counting down.
TTTTTAAATATTACATAATATCTCTCAATAATTATATTGGAGAAATATATACGCTAGTTCGAGATGCACCGATCAATTAATAAGATTCATTAATTAAAGAAAATGTTTTTCAGAATTAGGACGATTGTTTGGCTGTTCAGCTTAACAAAATTCTTTCCATAAATTACCTGTGGAGGAAGGATTGGTATGTGCTTCTTACACATTGTGTTCTTTCTGATATAAAATCAATGTGTCGATCATCTTAATTTAAAATAAGGCTGATTGGGTTCAACTTCTATGAGCTAGTTACAAGACCTCCCAGTTGTTGTTAAAAAAAATAGTACTGATGTAGCGAATTAAGTGACATAATTTGCATATCAAATATTCAATCAATTTAAGATGACTCAGATCAGATTGAATATATCATCCTAATCATCCTAATAATCATGCATGACAGTGAGATGTCCCTACTTTTCTGATAGTGGATGTTGTCGAACTTTTTTTGGAAAAGTTCTGATGGGTTCGGGAAAAGCAGGAAGGGCCATAAGAAATTATTCTTTTTTGTTCTTATATCTTGAACATTTGGAGGGAAAAAAACAAAAAAATTTCCAGGGCTAACATCAAATATCTTATGGCGGTGGATGCTTTGATCATATCTCATTTTGCTGACGAGGATTTGCAAGTACAAAAGCAAAAATTGAAGGCCTTGAGTATGATTTAGTTGATGTTGAAATTAATCATTTCAATTAATTATGTCTGTCGGGGGATATATTGCACGTACTTAACTTAATTATAATTTAGAACTTGGGATCTCAATTTTTTAGAATGTCAGTAACATGAGCTATCAGGTTCTTAGATCGCAAGTGTAGTTACCCAACTTTTCCTAGCAATAAATATTTTACACTTTACACTTTCTTAGTCAATGACAACTCGGATTCTCTGAATTAATTGAACGAAATGTCATGGTCGGCACACGGTATTCACAAATTTATACAAAACGGATTTCTTTGAGATGAAGTAAGAATGGTTCAAATTCTGAATAACACACTAATTAATTAATATATAGTTCAACGGCTGTTAGGTCGAAATTAAAGTTGTAGCATTACCACTTTTCTCAAAAGTAAAAAAAAGAAAAGGAAATGGAATTTTACAAGAAGTACGATATTAATTATAGGCGTTTCTCTCCCATGATTTTATGTACGAATTATTAATTAATTGTAAGCTGACCGTTGAACTTAATTATGTTTCTAGAACAGAGGTACTCATGGCTAGTATTATTGGTGCAAAATCTTCGCCACATATCTGAAGTACATAGTTCGTGTAATGTCGTTGCCTTCTTTATGAAGTATACCGAAGCCATATTCCTTTTCAGCTCTAATTATTTCTTTGTTTCTTTGTACGTAGCTTGTTCAATAACAATATTTCTGGTGGTTTAGAACTTATAAATTTTTTCACCGACCGAAAGAGAAGCAAAAAAAATAAGACTCGAAAGGAGATTTTGTTCCGTACCTACGGGTGTAAATGGAGCGGGTAATACTATATGATACGTCCCTTCCCTGGAGGGCTGGGCCGTACTTGGACTCGGTCCAGTAAGGTGCAGGCGCGTCCTGTCCCTAGGGAGCAGGCCGTGCGAAAGTTGGCGACAGAAGGTGTAGCTCGTCCCGGTTCAAGCGAAACGGGCCGAGACGGTGGACACGCGGGGTGTCCGCATACTGTTGAGGGCGCCCGCATAATAGGTTGTAGTATTCGCATAATTTGTCTTAGATCAAACAACGAGGCCGTGCGTCGGCCTTCTCCGGCTGTTCGGCATGTTAGGCTTTGAGCCTTGTTTTGTTTGGTCCCGAGCTGGCCCTGGGAGGGGGTCCGAATCTCGGCCTGTACTTGGCCTCAGGCTGGCCCCAGGAGGGGGTCCGAGTCCCAGGCTGTTTTTATCCTCGGGCTGGCCCCGGGAGGGGGTCCGAGTCCCGGGTTATCTTTAACCTCGGGCTGGCCCCGGGAGGGGGTCCGAATCCCAGTTTGTTCTGTTTTGGGCCGGCCTTTTGTGTATTTGCATCTGGAGTGCTTTATTGGGCCAGGCCTGGGCTTTTTAAGGGCCATTGATATATGGACCTATCATTAGCCCCCGAAGCCGAAATGCATCAGTATGATGCTTTCGGGTTTTGACTCCGGTACTGAAGGCGACTTCGGTCCTACTTATGCAAGTTTGTTTCGCTTGTCTCGGCTTCTGAATTTGTTTCAATGTTCGAGTGTTAGCCCCCGAGTTGATCCCGGGAGTTTTTGCGGGGTACTTGTTTGTTATCAGCCCCCGAGTTACCCTCGGGGTTTCCTGTGTTCATATTTCGGTTATTTTAAAATTCTCGTTCATGTGATTTCGCATCGTGCTGCTTATTGGTTACGTGTGGTTTGTGCAGATTTTGCTTTGTCGTTATATTCCGTGATTTTGTTGTTAACGGCCCCCGAGTTGGTCTCGGGGTTTTTGCATTCTCAGGATAGTTATAACCTGTGTTATTGTTTTTCTAGTAAAGTCGTAACTTTGTCGTTCCACAAGATTTGCGAGCCTTTGATACGTCCTATCTCGGGTACGTATTCCGAATGAGTGTGTTGGCGTGTTAAATAGCCTTGGGCGACTAAGCGTGTCTTTTAGACAGGCTGCGCATAATGTCACAGCATAATGTCGCGCGTCTTTTTTTTTTTTTTTTTTTAGGAAGGGAGATGGCTCCCGAGTTGGTCAAAAGTAAGTAACCGATGCTAACGCGGAAATCATAAGTAGTCATTGACATTTTGAAGTCGTACAAAGCCCAAATATAACATAATATCGAAATCATACAACGCCTATGCACAAGAAAATATCGAAATCATACAACGCCTAATTAGACTAAAGATGACATGTTTTATGCAGTGCCTGGAAGGATATTTCCACTTCTGTCATGTCACGCCTTCCAAGCACCGCGGTGTCCATGCTCAGCAAATAGACGGGTGTGATGTCGTTTCTCGGAGGATACTTAAACGAGCTCGTTATCGGTTTCCTCAAAAAGGTTATCCTCGTTGAGTTCCTGTTGGGTAGCGGTGTACAAGCTCGGCCCTCCGGAATTACGAGATAAACACCCAGGGCACCTCCAAAACCCACGACGAGGGTCCGAGCGGCCTCGGATGTCGTAGTGGTCGAAACAACTCCACTCATAGCACCTCCGGCATTTCACCATCTCGTGCTTGGGACCCTGGTCGTGGCATAGGACACACCAACGCAACTTGGGCTCAAAATATTGTTCTCGTGCTAGCCCCTAGGTCGTGGCATATTGTTCTCGTCCTCTTTAGTGAACGAAGGTACCCCTGCGAGGGTGAGGTCGATAAGGTCTCTTTCTCCACCCCTTTTTTGATCATTGTGTTTATCATTGCCATATCTACTCCTGCAGCCTCTGTTGTGGTGAGTGGTTTTCGTCGCCTCTTAGGGGGTGTTTGACGACGCTCTTCTCGCGAATGACGAGACTGATCGTCTTTCCTCGAGTGATGGGACTGATCGTCCTTCCTCGAGTGGCGAGACTGTTCTTCGGTTTGTTTGCCGGGGCCTTCTCGAGTTCGCTCTGTTCTCGCTCGACCAGCACTCCTTCTCGAGCTGGCCGCCGCGGATGAGCCTTCGCTTTCTTCCTGTTCAGTCTCAAAGGATAGCCTCCGCCTCGGTCCGCCATCCTGTCTCGTCTCCCCCTCGCCAACAAGGGTCTCAGGTTCGGGGTCAGGATTGTCGAAGTCGCATTCTGTGTTATGCGGACCGGGCTCTGGATTGTTCGACCCAGGTCCGGTTTGGATTAACTGTACTACAGGCGGCGGGGGGTGAATCATTCGTACCCCGGGAGCTGAGGTGGGGGTTTGGGGATAGTATGGCTGGTTGGGATCGGCCTGTGGAGGGTATTGTGTTAAAGGGGTAGCTGGGTACTGTGGGTATGGAGGAGCGTATTGCTGGTACGGAGGATAGTTGTAGGGAGGTGGATATACATACTGTGGAACGTACGGAGAATGGTATTGGGCGTAGATCATCTGGTTTTGAGTGTTCTGGGGGGTCGACCCGATCGGCCCAGTGGCCTGGGCAGTCACGATGGTCGAGTCGATTGGTCTTACGATTGGTGCAGAAGCTCCGAGGGACTCCAAGCCCATCCCGGATGGGGTAATCGGTACCCCTTCGGGTGGCATACCCAGAGAGTAGGTCGGGGGGACGACAGTGCCAGGGGCCTTCTGGCCCACTTTGTCGAGGGGGTTTTTACTCGTCGCCCCTACACTCGGGTTACCTGGGGGAGTTCTCTTCGAGGCTTCTTTGGGTTTTATGCCCGGGGTTAGGTTGGTCGGGGACTTCACATTCTCAGTTCTTCGGTTAGATTGTTCCGCCCGCCGAGCGACCTCCTCGGGGGTGGGCTTGCCCACGTCTGTTTTAGTTGCAGAAGTCATCTTGCTCAGTTGAGGCTGGGGGCCCCACGGTGGTTGATATGTCCCTTTCCAGGAGGGCCGGGCCGTACTTGGACTCGGTCCAATAAGGTGCAGGCACGTCCTGTTCCTAGGGAGTAGGCCGTGCGGAAGTTGGCGACAGAAGGTGTAGCTCGTCCCGGTTCAAGCGAAACGGGCCGAGACGGTGGACACGCGGGGTGTCGGAGGGGTATTAACGCTCTAACCCCTTTTTCTGGGGGATTCTCAGCCTTAAATAGGGGAGCCCTACTGTAGCGGGGTCTTGTCAGCATTAATTACGAAGGTCCGCATACTGTTGAAGGCGCCCGCATAATAGGCTGTAGTATTCGCATAATTTATCTTAGACCGAACAGCGAGGCCGTGCGTCAGCCTTCTCTGGCTGTCCGGCATGTTAGGCTATGAGCCTTGTTTTGTTTGGTCCCGAGTTGGCCCTGGGAGGGGGTCCGAATCTCGGCCTGTACTTGGCCTCAGGCTGGCCCCAGGAGGGGGTCCGAGTCCCAGGCTGTTTTTATCCTCGGGCTGGCCCCGGGAGGGGGTCCGAGTCCCGGGTTATCTTTAACCTCGGGCTGGCCCCGAGAGGGGGTCCGAATCCCAGTTTGTTTTTAGGCCGTGGCCTGTTTTCTTTCGTTCTGTTTTGGGCCGGCTTTTTGTGTATTTGTATCTGGAGTGCTTTATTGGGCCCAGCCTGGACTTTTTAAGGGCCATTGATATATGAACCTATCACTATTTTTCTCAATCTACTCTGAATTCGCTTATGATACGAATACAATTAGAGGAAACAGATAATTTCAAGGATTTGAATTTGGAAATGACTAAATTTGATGATTTCGTAATTAAATGGATCGGATATCCGGTTCTATCCAGAATGAAACGGAGCGGGTAATATCCATCTGAATCCGCTTTCTTTCTCAAATCTTTCTTATCCGAACCATATATAAATGTCGACCCAAGTTTCTTTTAATTTTATTTGTGGGACCAATGCTTTGATCTGGAGTAAATTCTCTTTTCCATTCGCTATTTGTTGTCTTTCCTTTTTATTTCTTTACCTTTTGTTTCTTCCCTTCTCTTCATTTTCTATGTTCATAGACACCTTCATTTTACTCTTTTTTATTTTTTTATTTTTTTATTTAATTTTCTTTATTTTTTTAATTAACATTTGTATCTTAAAGTTTATATAAGTTAATTATATCTCTGACAATTATTCGTTTTGTATCTGTATTCGTGGATTATCCGCTACATATTTGTATCTGTATCCATTAATGTTAAATTTGAATTTAGATTTTAACATCCATTTACTATCCGTTTTGGTGCTTGTATCCGCTCAAAACTAAAGTGCCTAGAACTTTCAAAAATAATAATATTTCTTTAGCATATAATTTTTGACATTTCATAATGGCTCCCAAGTCCTGCAATAGGCCGGTCAGGAATATAAGTGTAATAAAGTTTTTCTTAAACTCCATTCACTGACCAGGCCACTACTTGAAATTTTTCTTAATATAAGTGTACTCAGATACTTTTTGTGAAGTTGACCGGAATATAAGGCATTATATTAATTAGGGAAATTGAAGGTTGCAGCAAATTAAACTACCAATAGAATTTATTACAAAAATTCCAAAATAGAAAAGTAGTATAATGATTCCATTTAAATTGAGACAGCATTATAGTGGGATATCCAATCCTTAGCTTGCTGGATAATGCATGATTCCAATTATGAAAATGCTTTCTTTTGTTCTTAATTTCTTGAAAAAAATCGTATACAACTATAATATTATCAAGGAGTTGACTGTAGAATCATATCCATCAGTTGATTCTAGGTTCATTGTATACTCTCTTTTTGCTCTTCAGTCAAAGTATTCCGATCCTCCCGTGATTCGTTGAAAATAATAAATGCTAACTCTAATAATAATCTAATATAGTTTCTGCATTTACTCTCCGCATCCTGTAAATATTCTTATCCAACTAGAGAGACCAGTAGAACGACCAGCAAAAGGATTAAATTTACCTCAAAAAAAAAAAAGGATTAAACGGACAATAGCTTGAAAATACGCAAAGAGACAAAATATCGCGAGGTTGTACGGGAGACTCGATGAAAAATGTAGGTGTGAACACGGAAAACAATGTGCAATGTCAGAATGAGGCATCTTGATCTCCTGTGACCTCATCATGCCAAGGTGAAATATGTAATGTGTAGTAAACAAGATTTGTTTATTACTGAACCATAAGTTCATAATTGACTCTTCATTTCATTATATTTATTTGTATCTTAAGAGTTAAGAGTAGAATGAGTGTTCAATCTCTTTAATTGAATATAGAATGTACATCTCTATTCAATTACATTATGATAATTATATCAATAGTTTATACATATGAAAATTATGGGTATAAATTATTTACACGTACTCAAATTGAAAACAATAGTTCAAGTTCAATGAAAAACACAACACAAAACTAAAACAATAAATGCATGCACTGCTAGAAAGAAAAAGAAAAACTAGTTCTCTAAAGAAAGCACAACTGAAGAACACAACACAAATGGCAACACCAGATAGAAGTTCAGAAAACCAAACAAAGAAAAGCCGGGGCAGAATCAGTGGTCGCTGTCCAGAAGGGTGACAGCAAGGAAGAGGGAATTGATGTGACGAATCCTTTGGGTTTCCTTCCTTGGTAAAAAAGCCTCCCCCTCTGTCACCCCATCCCCTCTTTCCAACTCCGTATAAACAACTCCCTCCTTTTACTCTCCACTCAACCCTAGCTACACTGCTTCCTACTATACTCCTCTCCTCTGTACGTAGCCCACTCTACTGTCTCCACATCAATCCATCCATCCTACTCTCTCTCCCTCTCTCGTTTAACTTTCTATTTGTTTTTTAGGTGTATGAAAACCGTGATTTTTTTTTTTAAATAGTATTCCTTTAAATTGTTTCAACGGAACAAGCCTCTGTCGGGCTGAATTTCGAAAACTAGCCTCCACCGATCCTACGGACCGGTGTAGCAAGAAAAACACAACCCACACCGATCCTAGGGATCGGTGGAGCCCGTTTTGCACCAGCCACACCATATTACACGGAAGACCACACCAAATACCCCTGCACCGATCCTGTGAATCGGTGGAGCTTCAAAAATGCCTCCACCGGTCCTGTGGATCGGTGTAGGTAGGTTTAGGTAATTTGGAAATACATCTTAGCCGTTTGTTCTACCAGTTCTTCCTTCTCTAATCCGCTGCACACAACAATTAATGAAATTATTCACGGAATATCTTGAGCCGACAAAATTTGTGTGCTAATTTTCGTGTCAAATCTGAAAATATTAAAAAATACACCGGAATTGTCTGGATAGGAGGACACGGACTCTAAAAATACATCTTAGCCGTTTGTTCTACCGGTCCTAGGTTTAGGTAATTTCGACACACATATAGGCATTCGTTTAGAAATTTGGAAATCAAGCTCCACCGGTCCTAGGGATCGGTGGAGGTATAGATGAGGGATTTTCTGTGGCGATACCCTCGCCTGGTGCAAAACAGGCTCCACCGGTCCCTTGGACCGGTGTAGATAGGGTTTTTTTTGCTCCACCGATTCTAGGGATCGGTGGAGGCTAGTTTTCGAAATTTTGCCCGGCAAAGGCTTGTTCCGTTGAAATAGTTTAAAGTAATTCTATTTAAAAAAAAAAATCGAAAACCGTACTACTTTAGAACAAGACAATTAATTAGCAAAACCATGCATGATGTAAATCACTGTTCTAGTTGGCTCCACATCTTTATAAATCGTTAAGCACTAACCACATCTTTATGTGCCATGTGACAGATAAGAATCATGAGATCTTGATAATAATCAATCTTTGTTAACTTGCAAGTGCCATGAACCATAAACCCTCATATGACCCACAAAAGCTGCCTACAATTGTCCTTTCATAAATCGTTAAGCACTAACCACATCTTTATGTGGTTGCTATATTGATTTGCAAGAAAGATGCCAGAAAGTAAGTCCTTTTTTTATCAGGAAAGCTATATGAAAAAGTCCGGATTCTTTGTTCTAAATTTACTGATATAATTTTTGTTATGGGTCTCAGTTTTAATTAGTTATTATTTATAGAAGACTGCTTTGAATGCCGTTGGGGCTTATCCATCGTTGACTTGTATTATAAAAAGTTTGAAAAATCTGAAACTGAAAAATATGACTTCATATAAAAAAATTTGAAAGGAAAAGAACAAATAACAAAGAAACAGTAGGAAGGTCTTAATGCCCTTTGCTAGGTTAGGTGGGGCAGAAGCCTAGAAGTCTAGATGGAAGCTAGGTATTAGTAGGGGAGCTAGGTAGGGAAGGAGTAGCTAGCGTGGAGTTTGGAGCCATTAACGGATTTGGATACAATCATTAGAATCTAGGAGGCACTCACTTTCATCTATTCTGGGAAAGTTTTATTTGATTAGACAAGCCTGTCTCAGACCTTACCTTATCACACTCTTTTGGAGAGAGAGACGGAGCGAGAAAAGAGCTCTAGGCTAGCTAGGGATGCCTTCTCAGATCCCAACCCAGTCCCGGGACTGGATCCTGAATGCTGCAGTTCTTGTTTTTTTCTTTTTTAGGTCAAATTTTGACCATTCTTGGCAGTGTATATATATAGTGCTTGGCTATTATGCTTATATAAGCATATGCCTACATATGCTTAAATAAGTATTTTTGCGTTTTCAATGTTCAAATGGTCGATCCGACCGTTCATCTTGTTCTCCATATTAATATGTGCTTGGAGACTAAATTTTACATTTTTCTGAATTTTTTTACTATTTATTAAGCCACTTTGAAAATTGCTGATCATATGGTCCAGAATTTTGGAAACACTGTTTTTACTGTTCACCCAGATCAGCAATTTTCAAAGTGGCTTAATAAATAGTAAAAAAATTCAGAAAAATGTAAAATTTAGTCTCCAAGCACATATTAATATGGAGAACAAGATGAACGGTCGGATCGACCATTTGAACATTGGAAACACAAAACTGAGTTATAAGCATATGTGGGCATATGCTTATATAAGCATAGTAGCCAGCCTATATATATATATATATATATATATAGAGGAGGGATCTAGTGACAACAATTTTGAGTTACAACAAAGTTACAACAATCATTTTCTACATTTTCAAAGTCCAAATTGTCGACCCAAACCGTTCAACATGATCTCCACAATAAAATGTGCTTGCAGATCAAATTTTACATTTTTTTGAATTTTTTTACTATTTATTAAGTATTTTACAAAAACTAGTCAAATTCAGACCATTGAATTTTGTACCCATCTTAATAAATAGTAAAAAAATTCAAAAAAATGTAAAATTTGATCTGGAAGCACATTTTATTGTGGAGATCATGTTGAACGGTTTGGATCGACGATTTGGACTTTGAAAATGTAGAAAATGATTGTTGTAACTTTGTTGTAACTCAAAATTGTTGTAACTAGATCCCTCCTCATATATATATATATATATATGAGCTTGGCTACTATGCTTATATAAGCAAAAGCCCACATATGCTTAAATGAGCATTTTTGCGTTTCCAATGTTCAAATGGTCGATCCGACCGTTCATCTTGTTCTCCATATTAATATGTGCTTGGAGACTAAATTTTACATTTTTCTGAATTTGTTTACTATTTATTAAGCCACTTTGAAAGTTTCTGATCTGGTGGTCCAGAATTTTGGAAACACTGTTTTTACTGTTCACCCAGATCAGCAATTTTCAAAGTGGCTTAATAAATAGTAAAAAAATTCAGAAAAATGTAAAATTTAGTCTCCAAGCACATATTAATATGGAGAACAAGATGAACGGTCGGATCGACCATTTGAACATTGGAAACGCAAAAATGAGTTATAAGCATATGTGGGCTTTTGCTTATATAAGCATAGTAGCCAAGCTCTATATATATATATATATATATAGGGGCTGGCTACTATGCTTATATAAGCATATGCCCACATATGCTTATAACTCATTTTTGCGTTTCCAATGTTCAAATGGTCGATCCGACCGTTCATCTTGTTCTCCATATTAATATGTGCTTGGAGACTAAATTTTACATTTTTCTAAATTTTTTTACTATTTATTAAGCCACTTTGAAAATTGCTGATCTGGGTGAACAGTAAAAACAGTGTTTCCAAAATTCTGGACCATATGATCAGCAATTTTCAAAGTGGCTTAATAAATAGTAAAAAAATTCAGAAAAATGTAAAATTTAGTCTCCAAGCACATATTAATATGGAGAACAAGATGAACGGTCGGATCGACCATTTGAACATTGGAAACGCAAAAATGCTCATTTAAGCATATGTGGGCATATGCTTATATAAGCATAATAGCCAAGCACTATATATATATATATATATATATATATATATAGTGAGGGGCTAATATTAAAACGTTTGTTCCTAGACTGTGGAACAAATGCTTCAGTTTTTACATTTTCGAAGTCCAAACAGTCGATCCAAACCGTTCAACATTCAATCTATATTAAGATGTGCTTGGAGACCAAATTTTATATTTTTTGAAATTTTTTTACTATTTATTAAGCCAGTTTTAAAATTAAGTAACACGAGTATAACTGTTCAGTTTTACTACTAAATTTTCTCAGTTTTATTAAGCCAATTTTAAAATTGCTGCTTTCTTTCTTTCCGCACAATTGAACGTTTGAACTTTGTTAAGAATTCTTTTTTGTGATGTGTCTATTGAAATTAAGTAACACGAGTATAACTGTTCAGTTCAAATTTTCACAGAACTATCATATAGATACAATTAGATGAATGGGAGAAGATGTCAAGTTTAATTGAATGCAATTTACTGTTCAAACGACATGACAGGTCAATCTTCTGTATATGTAGTCCCACGCTAATATATATGCTATCATCATTTATATGTCTCTTCTTGGAATCCAGTGTTTGTGGGTCCCACTAAATTTAAAATTATATATGCAGTTCTTTTCTTCTTTAAACTAGGTATTTTTTCTCCTGATGAACAAGTTGAGGCCATTATATTACTTTCCTCCTTGTCAGGAAAGATTTTCTGACCATAAATCATTCAAGTTAAATTTTGCCTTCCTAATTATGGGTGGTAAAGGCACGCAGTTCAAATTTCAATATGTGTTCAGTACTGTAAACTAAATTAGAAATTTGGAGGAAGTCAAGCCTCCGTTCATTTTCTACTACTATAGCTCTGATTAGTAACGAACCTTCTGGATTCGGATTTTTCTTTTTTTTTCCTATTATATATATATACACACACACACGCGTACGTACCATTGATTCAACAACCTTGTCTTCCCTCAAGCCAGCATGCTATTACATTTAGCTTAAGACTTTTTTCGAAGTTTAAGCTAAATATAGAGTTTGTTCTTCATCAAATATATATTATAGCTTTGCAATGTGGTTAGCTATCATATATCATAAGAATTACATAAAGAGAGTAAGTCTATGAAGAAAACTTGTAACATGTATACCAGATTATGTTAATTAGGTCAGTAACTAATCAGAGATTAGTTGTTGGATAACTAACCTAACAAGGCCCAGCAAAAGCATTTCTCTTTCTGTTTACTTAGGTGGATGTTTACGGACCCATGGTACTGGTAGTTTCTTATAATAATAATAATAATAATAATAATAATAATAATGAGGCTCGGTTATGCTTACTTATATAAGCATATCAGGGCATATGCTTACGGAGCAAATTTAAAATTTTCATATTTGAAACGGGGAGTTAAGTAGCTTATTAAATTGGTTATCTATAACTTGTATAATACCAATTTTTTATTTTTAGAATTTGTTTTCTACTTTTTATGATTTTTGAAAGATGGTTCTTTTTGACAATAATGCATGAATATGCTCACAAAATTTTCATTTTTTTACCGCTTGACTTGATACTAAATGTATTCAAAAAATTAAAAAAAATTATATGTAAACGAAGCTCTCGAAAAGAAAATCAGATTTGTCGTTTAGACTTTGAAAACGGATATAATTTATAAGCATATGCTCTGATATACTTATATAAGTAGCGTAGTCGGACTCTAATAAGACTTATTAATAATAATAATAATAATAATAATTGGAATCATCATATAAAATTACCAACCATTTAGAAGATGCATCAAAATAAAAGGTAATTAGAACCCAGACAAATCACGTTCAAAATGATATACTCTATGCATGACGTCGTTAGCAGTCCAATATATTTTGTTTAACAACTTAAGAACGAAATAATCAAGGATTATACGAAATGTGTCACAAAGGAGAAATTATGAATAGAAGATAGAGACATATATATGACGAAATAAATACAAGCTACTAAATTCTTAAATCAAAATATAGCCCAGATAAATAATTTTCAGGGATTTCAGTCCCCAGATATCCCTGACTCAACTTTATGTTTATTCCAAAAATGTATTTCTTTTAGTCCAAATAAATACTTGATTCTATAGAATGCATATTTTTTTTGAACTAAAATAAACAGTGGGCAATTTCAGTTCAAAACATGCTTGTTAGAAGGGGTCTTGCATTCTGACAATTGTTAACAATCGCCTTGAAATTTCAAATTCATTATTAAAACTTCTGAAAAAACACATTCATTTCAATCAGAATAACACTCATGTAGCTTTCATTTAAAATGCAATTTTATTCATCAAAATAAACACTTGACTATATATATATGTAGTTTTGGAAATTTAGGGCAAAAGCTGTATATGGATGGTAGAGAAATGAAGATCTTGAAGATATATAACTACAGTATTGTACAGCTATATATGCAGCTCTCAATATGGTTCTTGTTGGGTGAGCAACAAAGGACAAATATAGTAATTAAAGTCACTGATCCTTTTTCCCATCTTTTAGCAGTGACCTTAGCCCCCAAGTAAATTTGGTAAGGGGCAGTAAATGTTAATTCTCTGTTATTTCCTAAATGGCAAAACATGGAATAACGGTATTAGCCTTTCTAAATTTGAAATTTCATGTGTTTGACATGTTGTAGACTAGTATCAATAATACAAACAAAATTTGACTAACATCATTCCAAATATGTAATATTGTCAAATAAAAAGTATTATTAATTGGAGTGTTTCAAGAACCGTGGACTTAGTGTAGTGGCACGAACAGAGGTAGAGCCAGACTTTGAAGTTATGGAGGTCAAACGTGAATAGGAATCAATCAAATAAAATTTTCTTCCGTAAATGGGGGTCAAATTTACATATTTACAGCACATTTTACTCAAAATTATATAGAATATTATGTATAATTATAAAAAATTAAATGGGGGTCAATTGACCCCCATAACTTCAACATCCCTCCGCCTCTGGGCACGAGCCCCCGTCTCTCTTCGGAGAGACATAGGTTCAATTCTCGATAATAGCATCTAAAAAATACTGGAGTGTACCGGAGCCCTTTAATAAAAAAAAAAAAAAACAGAGAAGTGTTCTGATCTTATTATTTATTGTTAGTTGGATAAGATTTAAATTTTCTTGGTTAATAAATCATGTTCTGAATGTTGCAACTGGTGTGTGTGTGTGTGTGTGTGTGTGTGTGTCGGGGGCGGGGGCGGGGGGCGGGGGGCGGGGGATTGGGTGGGAACATGGTATGAAGATAATGAAAGAGTGCAGTTAGAAGAAGCCACAGTGAGACCAAGGTGCGTGTAAAATAGTATGGTCCATCTCTACCACTGGAAGAAAGATATGAAGATGGATAGATATATATAGGTTGATAAATAGATGATAAACTAAAAGATATATAGATACCTAAAAGAAGAGAACAATATTGTGATTCATATCTTCAGACTTTGAAAGTAGAAGGTATCATTGTGCATTTGATGCATTAGCCCTTTGATAGGCAGCACATGCCCCTCATTGATGCGGTTTGTACTAGGCGGATGGATCTGCTCTTCAACAAGAGCAATATGGGAGTTATCAAAAATGGTCCCCCTCAGGCCTCGTACCTCTCCAACAGTCAACCATCAGCACTGGTACAGAGCCACTGCTGCCATATGATGGCAAAATTTATAAAGCAGGATAAATATTAAGGAATTAAAGTAATTTGTGGCCACACGACATCTCAAACACAATAGAAAAGGATTTATCTTAATTATGGTAAACAACATAACTTAAAATTTCTTAGCAAATAACTTAAATTGCACAATCATATATAATCTGCATTTTATGAATCTCTTCGCAGTGTCAATATATATTACTGGTTTACTGCTGCATCTTTTCTCGACGACAACAGTATAGCTAGAGAAGGCATGCATTGACAACTAATTAATTAATGTGTTTGGCAAGTAGCAATAGCAACTTCAACAATTAATTTAATTTTTTTATCAAAACTTAAAAGTGAAATTATAGATGTGTTATCCGTCATTTAGATGAACTATACAATATCAAATTTAGTTAACTTTAAATATTATTCAGTTATCCGTGAAAATACAATACATCAAAATGATTTTTTGAACTGCACTTTGACATACAGCGCGCTCAACTGATAGAATTCTACAACTTAAACATTTTAATTTTGATGTGTTTTATCAGTTATCATAGTCATTAAATAAGTTTGTTGTCAATATAACATATTTTATGTGAATAGCGTGATCCAATATAATTAAAAATCTACTTAGGTTGCTTGTATTTGTGCCTAAGGAATATATATACTCTTAATTAAAGCAGAGTATTAAATTAATAGCAAAATGGGCGGCCATAATTAATTTAGAATCCAGAATCTTAAATACCATGGTGCAAATCCAAAACAAAATTCAAGATGATTATCTGGCACGACAAGAGTCTCCTCATGATTTAAGTACTTAATTAATGATGTAGTTGATGTTGTTCCAGAATCCAGAATCTTCGTGATAAGGCACGTTAATTATGCGCCTCAATTGCACCAAATGGGGTGTTTAATTTGGGCTATTTGGGCTGAGTGTTTTTAGGATCTTCAGTGATAAAATTCTTAGTGACCATCTATGACTTGGAGACGTTAAATATATCCGGCCCGTTGTTTGTAGTTTAATTTAGGTAGATTTTTAGTGAAAATTATTTTTGCATGTCAAGTGTAACTAAGTCGTTGTAGTTAGGGCTGCTAATGAGCCGAGCCGGCTCACGAGCCAATGAGTTGAACAGCTCAATAAATTGTGTCGAGTCAGGTCCTAAATTAAATAAAATCCGAACTCGACTCGGCTCATATGTTATCGCTCAAACCGGGCCGAGCCCGAGTCGAGCCGAGCCGGCTCATGAGCCTCACTTCCTAAGCAAACCAAGTGGAATGATGTTATTTTTTTGGTTATGGTTCAAATTGTCCGTTTCCCTTTTCTCTTCGTTTGTAGCAATAGTGAATTTCTTTTCTTCTTTAGCTTTCCTAAGTTTATGCGAAGCTGGTTATTTACTGGGATTTGTTTTTTCGTTTGAATTTCTGGAGGGTCCAGCTGACTGAAATTTATTTGTTTTGAATTTTTATAGAATATTTTTGGGGTTATTTTTGTGTGATGAGAAACACCTATGTGCTGCTCTAATTCGATGCTTAGTATTATAATTCCTACGAAAGTTAGGTCAAATTGAGAAACTTTTATTTTCCCTTTAGTAGATGAAGTGATACCTTCGATTTCACTGTGGCAATCTTTCAATTTATTCATTTGGAGTAGTCGATACATTCTCAGTTAATTTTTCTTATCTTCCTTCAGCTATTTGTTTAATGCCCATTTTTTTTTTTTTTTAACTCCAAAGTAATGTAGGAAACCGTTTGTTAGAGAAGTCGTGTATTGCACAGCCATATTAATTCGATACTTAATATGGTCTGAGCCGGCTCGCGAGCCAGGCCGAGCCGAGTCAAGTATTTACATGAGCCGAGTCGAGTCGAGCCGAGTCTGAGCCGAGTCAAGCTCATTAGCAGCCCTAGTTGTAGTATAGTAGTCAGTATCCTAGCCTGTCACGCAAGAGACCCGGGTTTATCCCTGGCAATGGCATCTGATCATAAATATATTTTTTTAGATGTCTGACTGAGACAGCTAGCGTCTGATAATTTTTACCGACTGTTTTTTAAGAAAATTGGCTTCTCTTTAAAATCACATTCGATTCACTGGGTCGCGTCAATAGTTGTCTGCCTCACGGGGGTGACACGGATTTTCATCTGTGGCCGTCAAATGAAGTTCAAGTGAACCTGACTAAAATCACATCCACTGAAGTCGCGTTAATAGTAGTCTCGCCAAAATCAATGTAAACGATTGCTATATCTTTTGAGGGAAAGGAAAGGAAAGGAAAGACTTAACTGTGGATGGGGTGATGACTGATGTATATATCCTCTATCACTTGCAATTTCAGTTTATTTTCCATCTCTATCACTTGCGATTTCTAATTGTAAATATACACGATTGAGTTCGAGTAATATGTGCCATGCATGGAGTTCCGATAATCGGAAGCGGTAGGCCATCTGTTCAGCTACCTACCGCTTCCCACTTTGGGATTGGAACGATTCGGCCTTTATTCTAATGTTATAAACTTTGAATCTATCTGACCATAGGCTCGGCTTTCTTTTAAATTTTTTGGGCTTGACCCTGTTAGTGCCTTCGAATCCTACCCTACAGTCAAAACCTACCTAATTAATTAGATTATCCGATTGCAATGAAGCCGACATTTTTATTAATATCCAAAATTAATTACGAAATATTAATTTTAAGCTAGGTATTTTTAAAAATGCAAAATCGGTCATTTTTGGGCCGGTTGGATTAAAATTCAGACCGGCCATTTTTTGGCCAGTCAGGAGGTTTTTTTTTTTTTTGAAATATTTGTTAAATTACTCTTTATATCAATATATCTGTTGGCGGCATTTCACCGCCAACCTTCAAAAAAAAAATATTTGTTAGATTACTTCTTTTGATGTATAATTAGTATAATTATACTAAAATACGCTAAATTACTTGAAATTCTGTTAAATTACGCTAAAATACGGTAAATTACGCTAAATTAAGATAAATTACGCTAAATTACACTACATTATGCTAAATTACACAAAATTACGCAAAATTACGCTAATTACGCTAATTATATGCAATACGCTAAATTACGCTAAATTACACGAAATTACGTTAATTATACTGAATTACGCTAAATTACGCTAAATTAGGCCGATTATGTGCCATCTTTCGTAAATCATAAAAAATAAAAAAATTCCAAAATAGTAAAAATTAGTATTCTACAAGTTTATTATATAACCAATTTACTGAGCTACTTAGAAAAATAGAAATGAAAATATTAATTGAAAACTTCAACTCAAATTTTGAGGCTCTTCTCTTTGTTTTTTGGCAATTCTGAATTTCAAAAAACGGCATAGCCGTCACCGACGCATGCATATTTTTGCAAGCTTTCCGAAAAGTAGTCATTTGCTGAAATCGGACACTCAAGCGCCGTTTTATGGCCATTTGAAGTTTCGTCGTCGTTTTTCGCCTTCTAAGTGAAGATATCGTCTCTCTTAGCATAATTTAGCGTAATTTATCATAATTTCAATTAATTTAGCGTATTTCAGTATAATTATGCTAATTATACATCAAAAGAAGTAATATAACAATTATTTCAAAAAAAAAAATCCTGACCGGCCAAAAAATGACCGATTTGATTATTTTTAAAAATACCCAAGAATATAATTAATAGAGGAGGGATCAAGTTACAACAAATTTGAGTTACAACAAAGTTACAACAACAATTTTTTCATTTTCAAAGTCCAAATTGTCGATCCAAACCGTTCAACATGATTATCTAAATAAAATGTGCTTGCAAATCAAATTTTACATTTTTTTTGAATTTTTGTACTATTTATTAAGATGGGTACAAAATTCAATGGTCTGAATATGACTATTTTTTGTAAAATACTTAATAAATAGTAAAAAAATTCAAACAAATGTAAAATTTGATCGACAAGTACATTTTATTGTGGAGATCATGTTGAACGGTTTGGATCGACGATTTGGACTTTGAAAATGAAAAAAATGGTTGTTGTAACTTTGTTGTAACTTGATCCCTCCTCTAATTAATATTACGTAATTAATTTTGGATATTAATAAAAATGTCGGGCAATGAACCGACATTTTTATTAATATCCAAAGTTTAATATAAATTATTATTTATGCCCAGATTCCCGGACTTTTGCTAAAAATGCCCAAGCCGGCCAGAAAATGGCCGGCTTGGGCTTACTCCATTTTTTTTTTTTTGAGAGACACTATGAAGATCAAAATATTGAAATCTAACACTGAAAATTTAAAATTTTTGTTTAAATTATTTGTTATATTACTTCTTTTTATATATAATTAACATATTTATACTAAAATACGTTAGATTAATTGAAATTATGTTGAATAACACTAAATTATGTTAAATTATGTTAAATTATGTTAAATTATGTTAAATTACATTAAATTACGCTAAAATACGGTAAATTACGCTAAATTACAAATGAATAGGGGCGATATCTTCACTGAAAAGGCGAAAAACGACGATGAAACTTCAAACGGTCATAAAACGGCGCTCGAGTGTCCGATTTAAGCAAATGACCACTTTTCGGAAAGCTTGCAAAAATACACATGCGTCTGTGCCGACAATGCTGGATTCCAAAATTCAGAATCGCCAAAAAACAAAGAGAAGAGCCTCAAAACTTGAGTTGAAGTTTCCGATTAAGATTTTTATTTCTATTATTCAATCCAAGTAGCTCAGTAAATTAGTTACATAATGAACTTGTAGAATACCAATTTTTACTATTTTTGGAATTTTTTTACTATTTTTATGATTCATGAAAGATGAGCAAAATCAGTCTACTATAGCGTAATTTTGTGTATTTTAGCGTAATTTACCGTATTTCAGCATAATTAGCGAAGTTATTGTAATTTAACGTAATTTAGTATAATTCAACATAATTTATTGTAATATAGTGTAATTCAACATAATTTCAAGTAATCTAGCGTATTTTAGTATAAATATGCTAATTATACATCAAAAGAAGTAATCTAACAAATAATTTAAACAAAAATTTCAAATTTTCAGTGTTAGATTTCAATATTTTGATCTTCATAGTCTCTCTCTAAAAAATGGAGTAAGCCGGCCAAAAAATGAGCGGTTTACTTGGGGTACCCAAGCCGGCCATTTTTAGCAAAAGTCCGGAAATCTGGACATAAATAATAATTTCTATTAAACTGTGGATATTAATAAAAATGTCGGGCAATGAAGGATCACACTCCAGAAATTTCATCGAACTAAAGCAAATGGAGGAACTTAATATTTCCACGAGATATTTTTTTTTCCTCTGTTGAAAGAAAGTACTACGGCGGTACAACCCGCCTCTTTAAAACATCATTGCAAAATTTGGAGGATATAATTGCGAAAAAAGAAATGTGCATGGTTGCAATTATGTAATGGTAAAGTTATGACATATCTCTCCCCATTCAGAAACAATCCATAGCCACTGATACCAAAAAAAATAAAAAACAATCCATAGCCACGCAAAATTGTAGTCCGAATATTAATTTAAAAAGGTCGCCCTTTTCAGACCCTGCTTAAATTTAATGCCCAGGCCTTGGATTCCATTGCTATTTTCTTGCACTTGAAGCTGCTCTACTCTACTATTTATAAGTACTAACAAAGAGAACATTTACAGTCAATAGTAACTTGAATACGTAAATTATTTTGCTGTTAACTTTGAAATTGTCTTGTTTTCCGAGTAATTAACTTCGAAAGTGCAATAATAAGCACAATGGAGGTCGAACCAGTCCTAATGTACATTCCACGGGACATTGTGGTGATGACAAAACAGCATTAAAATTGTTTGCCTCTAAGGACCAATACTAGATAGATTATCTCAAAACTAGAGTCTTGAAGCAGCAATAAAAAAGCTTTCAAATAACAGAATAACGGGAAACACAAAGCAGTTAATCACACTGAAAAGAAAATTTTGTATATTCTTGGCTAGAATTCACTTTAGAAACACTAACAATCTTTATTGCAATATGAGTATCACAAAGTAACAAACAAATACCAAATTTGTCCAGCTACAAAAATGAAAACTGCCAGAAATAACAAAATATTAGCTTAGACACCTCAGTAGTAAGCTATCCACGACAAATTCAGTACACAACAATAAAACTAAACATCCCTGTGAATCCTCACCGTCCTGAGAAATCTCTCTACTTCTTGGCAGGCCCATTGGTAGCTGCAGTTGCAGTGCTTGCACTTGCAGTGGGGTTGAGCTCATCCCATGCCTCGATCCAGGTAACCATGGCATCAGCCAGCTTGACAAAGTAGGGATCCAGCTTGCCGAGATTTTCCTTGACCTGCTTGGCCAGCTCATTGTAGCATTTTTGGACAGTGTCGTGCTCCTTTGAGAGAGTGGAGGCCTGGAAGAACGGGATTATCTCCTCCTGCCAGAAAATGCCTTTGTATTCCTTTTTGAGGTTCACAAATGGGTTACTGGCCTTGCTGTGCCAGATGTAGGGAAGGCCGGTCTTCACACCAAGACCCAAGTGGTCACAGATCACCTATTCAGAAAGAAATAAGCTATAATTACTTACTGAAGGTAATATTAAATAGACAAGGAGGGAATGGCAGTGAGGAGATTTAATAAACCTTCATGCACCAGCCGGCCCACATGTCGTCGTAGCGACCGATGGGCTGACCATCACCCATAAGACCAAAGTACATGGCAGGGCCGATGAGCTCACGGTCAAAAGCCAGGTTCATGCCGCACATTGGGAAAAGTGTTCCCTTTGGTATTGTCATGACTGCATCCACATACCTACAATTCAACGAAGCATAAACAATATAATTAGTACACTGCAAAAAAGAACTAGCAATGCAAGTTCAGGGTTATTGCTACACCCACTACTTTGCTGCATTTTGCTTTAACATATGTGATTTATATTATTTGCAGCAACAAACAAAAGTCAAATCTGAGGTCAAATCAATCGAAAGATGACCAAGTTACATCCAGTTTTTACTAAACTAAACCAAGAAAATACGTTCATAATTTGTTCATCTAAAATATGCATCCCGGATATGCAAAACAGTCAGCCATAGATAACAGTTACATTTTTCATCAAGCTAACCTAAAAGACAAATGTATTTCCAAGTACCTTAAATTATTTTGACTGGTTAGTAAATACAAAAGTTACTGGCTGTTATTTGTAAGTACCAAAAGATAGCATTAGTTAGTAACCCCCTACTATCAACTGTACTAAAATTAGGCACTACCTGGTGTTTCTCTCAAGGGGCTTGACCATCTGTGTGGGGGCGTCATAGTCAGGGATGTTCATCCAGAGACCATGGGAAATGGCAGTCTTGGCACCCTCACGAAGGCTGAATGGGTAACCGCGAACAAAGTCTGCACCCTCGCGGTACGGGTCGTACAGTGTGTTGAAGAAGAATGGGGTCGAGGGGCACAGCAGATTCTTTATGTGCTGTTCTAGAGCATTTATCTGCTTCCCAGATGGGTCCTTGGCAACCTACATTTAACAAAGAGCTTCATTAGTTTAACAAAGTACTGCAATACTTTAACTAATAAGTTCTGTTGATCCGAATTATTGTTATTTCTATTTGAGTATCAGCTTTCTTTTATGTTGGGCCAGAATCCAATCATGCATAGCTTGGTGAATAGTTTATTAGTAAGATCTCACCAACTAAAACTAAACATTGTCTAACAATATCAGTACAAAAAAGAATGATGTTGGTAATTGTCTAACAAAATCACCAACTAACATAGAAGCTTCAGTAAGCTGTCACTGAGACTGATAACAACAAAAAGAATGATGACTATTACTTTTTTGAGTGATTGGGAAAAGGCATCCCTATTGATTTGCAGATTAGATCAGACACTGAATACGAGTTCACCTAATTTAACAGAATTACATAACACAGTACCACATCATGCCTAATTACCAACCAACCCTGATGTAAAACATCGAATAGATGAGAGCATGACTCAAGAGCAAACAAATTTAACCAAATTCGGGTATTCAATAGGTCATTAGCTTGATATAAAACTTTCACAATATCTGGTTAGAATCTTGGCCTCCAAATCAAATAGCCAGATCCAAATACCACACCTATTACCAAAATTAAATGAGACCAGAAGAATTGAACTAAATTAAGATTACACTTATCTCACCTTTCAAGTTAATGAAACCAAAAGTTCAGATCTGCTGATCTGGAAATTCAAACTAACTGATCTACAACTAAGAGACAAAAAATCCTATTTGGTTGACCATTAGTTTGACTTGATAAAATCAAGATCATAGATCAAATTACAAATTAGTGACGATAAGTGATGGATCAAGCACGTAACATTCGAATTTATTATCCTATTTTTCTCCTATTGCTGACACTACATGTAGAACGAAAGCCCCAGATCCAAAACAGAAAAATTCATCAAATGAATTAAAGATCTACAGTAACAAAAAATTCAGCTGCTTATCCAAACGTAAATAACACGGATCTAAATCCTACAACTCAAATTTCCACTCAATTAGTTCTAAACTACCAAATAAAGAGCAAGAGCCTTACAAAGCAATCATCATCAATGGTGTAGATATACTTCTTTTTGGAGACCATGTAACCGAAGCACCTGCAAGCGGAGTCCTTGAAGGAGATGCAAGATGCCTTGGGGCCAAGGATGCGATTGATATCGTTGCGATTGTAGAGCTCGTAGTCAAAACCCTCAGGCACGTGAATGGTTCGGGTCGGATCTCCATCTTGAACTATGATCAGGTGATACGGCTGGAAAAATGGGCGCCACATCTCGAGAAAATCGAGATTTCTGATGGTCGGAATGACAATGTCGAGCTCATCTTTCAGAAGAGGTGTGGTAGGCACGGACCCGCTTGTCGCCATTGTTACGAGCTCAGAGAGAATGAGACTAAGAGAGAGGGAGAGAGATCTGAGATGGGATCTACCGATCTAGCACAAGGGGAGAGCGACGAGAGAGAAGAAAACAGGGGGGTGGAGAATTATAGGGAAGGAAGAGGCAAAAGAGCAATGATGGGATGATTTTCCAAAACTGATAATATGCGGTTTCTGTGTAGCGAGTCTCATTCAGCACTGATGCTTCCTGCTAGTATAGAGTTGTCTAATAGCCTGTAGGCGGTTACTGCTAGCCAAAATATCCACCCCGAAAAATCGGATGAAAAAGAGAGCATATGCGCGTTTGATTTAGCAATCCTCACACCGATAAAATATAATGTAACGAGTCATATTGAATCCTTGCAGGATGGATCTTTCAATAAAACTAAACATCTACACCAATTACAGCATATACAAGTAAAATACGAGATCAGGTTGCGTGGGGTTTGGGGACGAATCCATATCCTCCCAGGTACCTGAAAAGGGAATCTTTTACAGTTAGCTATTTACGGTTTGAGATTAACTCTCAGCCGGTTTAGGATTCGGGCTAGCGCACGGGGCAGTATTGTTGGGCTTTGAGATGCGTGCCAAGTTAAAAAGAACGGTTCAGATCTAGTAATTGTAAAAGATTCCCTTTTCAGGTACCTGGGAGGATGTGAATTCGTTTGGGGACGAGAGCGCGACTAAGTCAATGTGGGTGGGCCGTAGGAGCGTCGGTCGTCGGACTCGGACTCGGACTGTACAAACTCCAATTATGCCGGTGGGTCTATTGGACCATTTTAGAGGGGGCAAATTGAAGAGAAGAAATAATGCACTCTTTCCTTGATTGAATGCACTCGTTATTAATACTAGACATTTAATGAGATACAGTGCTTGTTTGTGGTATATGAAAAAATGATAAATTACTGCATGCATACAATAACGATATAATCGTCATAAAAGAGTTCTAAAATATTACTTCAATCTATGTAATTTCGTTTTGTGAAATATCCACTTCTTACTTAGTGAAGATCCTAGCTTGGAGCTTAAATCGTATCAAATGGAGGACGAGAGAAGAGCATCGCTAAATATATGATCGTTTCTGAAAAAAATACATCCACATAGTAACAAGTAGATCATTCGGCAAAAAATTGTCCAGGTCAAAAAAATAATTTCATTAGACCTTGTGTTTGTGTTTATAAGTGACTTATAATTGACAACAGGCATAATTAAATTAGCTGTTCTAAGGCTTTTGGAAGCAAACTAAAACTCAGAGAGACCGAGTTGAAATTTGAAGAAAGTTTAGTATTATTAAAGTAAAAAAAAATTGATGTGCTAAGACTTTTCAACTAAATCATGCAACTTTGAGGAATGGTGTGAAATCTACATCAAGCCTTTATTTCTAAAATGTAATGGCTCCACATCAATACAAAATAAAATCACCGTACATGTGATTCCACCACTTTTTCTAATCCTCTAGATACGTGATTTTTTATTATAGACTATTTCTGAGTGTTCTAAATAGCGCGCTATAGTATTTTTGAATCTTAAACACTAAGTTATGAGATAAAAGTGTGCTATTTCAGCTACGACTGCTATAGCGATAATAGCGGTCCGCTATAGCGAATAGCGTGTAGCGCAAATAGTGCACGCTATGCCAGATAGACTTTTATTTCAAGACTCAAATTGAAAATTTCTTTCAAGAATCAATTTTTTTAAGGCCCATCTTATTTTTGCTTCTAAATTGAAAAATGTAGATAGTTTATGACACGATGTTTAGATTATTTTAAAAATAAAAAATAATTAGTTTATATCATGATACTTAGGTTATTTTGAATATAAAAGAAAAATAGTTTATGATATTACTAGAGATAAAAGATAAATAGTTTACACTAGTTCAATATGAATATTATAATTTCTTAATAAATTTCGTATTACTTATTGCTCTATGAGACTTTAGATAATATTAATAATTAGTAGAATTATATAGAGTAGAACTAGGGTGCTCCTAAGCTCACCAAGCCCTTCGTGAGCGCGGCTCTAAAACCTATCAAATTGACTTCAAACGACATTTCCAAACCGTTAGATGTTCAATCTATATCAAAATCTACTTGGAGACCAAATTTTACATTTTTTGGAATTTTTTTACTATTTATTAAGATGGTTTGAAAATCGCTGTTTTTATTAAAATTCTGCACCATTGGAAAACAGCGATTTTCAAACCATCTTAATAAATAGTAAAAAAATTCCAAAAAATGTAAAATTTGGTCTCCAAGTAGATTTTAATATAGATTGAACATCTAACGGTTTGGAAATGTCGTTTGAAGTCAATTTGATAGGTTTTAGAGCCGCGCTCACGGAAGGGCTTGATGAGCTTAGGAGCACCCTAGTTCTACTCGAATTATATAATATATGAGGAGGGATCAAGTTACAACAATTTTGAGTTACAACAAAGTTACCACAACCATTTTCTACATTTTGAAATTTCAAATCGTCGATCCAAACCGTTCAACATGATCTCCACAATAAAATGTGCTTCCAGATCAAATTTTACATTTTTTTGAATTTTTTTTACTATTTATTAAGATGGGTACAAAATTCAATGGTCTGAATTTGACTAGTTTTTGTAAAATACTTAATAAATAGTATAAAAATTCAAAAAAATGTAAAATTTGATCTGGAAGCATATTTTATTGTGGAGATCATGTTGAACGGTTTGGATCGACGATTTGGAATTTCAAAATGTAGAAAATGGTTGTGGTAACTTTGTTATAACTTGATCCCTCCTCATAATATATATATATATATATATAGAGTATGGCTAATGTGCTTCGTCTAGAACTTCGGCCTCGTGCTTCCGGGGGTATATCTTAGTGTTTGATGTTCAAACAACAAATTCAAACCGTTAGATGTTCAATCTATATTAAAATGTACTTGCAGACCAAATTTTACATTTTTTGGAATTTTTTTACTATTTATTAAGCCACTTTGAAAATTCCATATCATATGGTCCAGACTGTTTTTACTGTTCACCCAGATCTGGAATTTTCAAAGTGGCTTAATAAATAGTAAAAAAATTCCAAAAAAATGTAAAATTTGGTCTGCAAGTACATTTTAATATAGATTGAACATCTAACGGTTTGAATTTGTTGTTTGAACATCAAACACTAAGATATGCCCCCGGAAGCACGAGGCCGAAGTTCTAGAGGAAGCACATTAGCCATACTCTATATAAATATATATAGAGCTGGGCTATGGTGAGTTGTGAAGTAAGAGGTCATTTTTACTTCAAGCTCATATTTTTATTTTGAAAATCCAAACAACCGATCCGAACCGCTCAACATGTTCTCTATATTGAAATGTGCTTGGAGACTAAATTTACATTTTTTGGAATTTTTTTACTATTTATTAAGTCACTTTGAAAATCGCTGATCCGGTGGTCCAGAAATTTTTACTGTTTTTTACTGTTCACAGTGGATCAGCAATTTCAAAGTGGCTTAATAAATAGTAAAAAAATTCCAAAAAATATAAAATTTAGTCTCCAAGCACATTTCAATATAGAGAACATGTTGAGCGGTTCGGATCGGGTGTTTACTTCACAACTCACCATAGTCTATATATATATATATATATATATATATATATATTAAATGAGGAGGGATATACTTACAACAAATTTGAGTTACAACATTCATTTTTTTCATTTTCAAAGTCCAAATCGTCGATCCAAACCGTTCAACATGATCTCCACAATAAAATGTGCTTGCAGATCAAATTTTACATTTTTTTGAATTTCTTTACTATTTATTAAGTAGTTTACAAAAAATAGTCATACTTAGACCATTGAATTTTGTACCCATTTTAATAAATAGTAAAAAAATTCAAAAAAATATAAAATTTGATCTGCAAGTACATTTTATTTAGATAATCATGTTGAACAGTTTGGATCGACGATTTGGACTTTGAAAATGAAAAAAATGAATGTTGTAACTTTGTTGTAACTCAAATTTGTTGTAAGTGTATCCCTCCTCATATATTAAATATGCTATATAGGTTAGCTTTCGTTATAGTTACATTATTCGCGATAGCTTTGTTTTACCTTCTCACGATAACGCAATAATCGCTATTTTATAACGATTTGTACAGTACCTTTTTCATATTTTTATCTCCAAAATTATAAAGGTCAAATGCTACAAAAAAATTTATGCACTATAAAATGATGCAGATACAATATAACGACTTCTATCCTGGACAATTTTGTCCCAAGCTTATCGACCAATTAAAAGTGAAACACAAGTAAATTCTAAATAAAATTAAGTGTGAACTCTATAGAAACTTCTAATATTTTTAAATTTAAATTTGTACAAGATTTATTTATAGACAAAAACATAAGGAAAAATTATCGTGGACGACAGATTACAACCTTTTGAACATGTACGTGAACCCTCTCTTACTTAAATGTTGTAAAATATAACTTTCCAGTTTACAAATAGTACAATACTACACAGATTACACGAATACTGCAAGAGATCAGATCAGATAGAGTCTGGATTAGACTAAGAAGGCATTAATTTATGTCTGAAATGAAAATTACACAACTGCAGGAGCATTGACGCGTAAAAAACAGAAAAAGTAAAGGAGCTGAAGCGTTAAATTTAAATGAAATAAAGGAAGGGGCTCTGATCACGTCCTCTACGTTATAGCAACGATATCTTGCACAGAAATTCAGCTGCATTTGTCGGGAGGTAAGAGGCCATTAGAGGGAGGATTCTTTTTCTTTTTTTTATTTGATATCCGCTGATATATAATTCAGCGTTGTAAAACGACTGATTAATTGGCTGATTAGTTGTTGGCAGTGATCAAACTGTCACGAATTTTTTCAACTAATCAGTCAATGGTTTTCGATTATTTTCAATTAATTGCTTGGCGGTATCTTGTCCGTACGACGAGCGTATACTATTATTTACAGCACTATATAATTAGTGATAGTGCGGTGGTATTATTATTTTATATTTTTTTAATTAGAACGGAAGATGGTGATTGGCACTACATAAATTGCACTGGTATGTGCCACAAATCCAAAACCGCACCAACGTGTAACACACAATAGCAGTAGATGCCGACTCACTAAAGGAATATCCGAGCGGTGGTTAGTTGAATTTTGTTGATATTGTGGGGATAATCCCAAAATTTATGATGGCATGGTAATTTATAACGTGAAGAAGTTTTCTCTCGAGTCATTTAAGATAAATTGTAGTAATTTGTAATTTCGAATTAAAGTGGATTAATTGTGAGTTGAGAGACCACCGTATAATATTTTTTTAGTAAAGATTGGAAGTCAAGTCATTGAACTATTTAATATTCATAAATAATTGTTATTTCTGAATTTCGAACATGTGACTTTCCATACGAAGAGCCACCGTACAATGCTATCTGAAAGAATTCCCATCGATCCACCTTCATTCCACAACAATGGCAGCAATTATAATAGCAATCATACTTAAAATGATATATGACGTAATGACATATAATAATAATAAAATTAATATATTTAAATTTAATTATATTAATAGTTTGATATTATAATTTATTTCTATAATATAACAATAAAACATTTATTTCTATAATGATAATAATATCGTCGTGTTTGTATTTGTCGTTGTCGTTGTCGTTGTCCTCGTCATCATCATTAGTATCCGTACTCCTATATTATATGCAATATCTTAATTGTTGTTAATATTTATCATTATATAATAATAATGAACTACCATAAAATTTAACATGAAGAAGATACTGAATTTTTCAAATTTTATTTAAAGAATCATTACTCTCTTCATCCAAAATAGGAATATCAAATATAAAAAAGTCTTAATATCATGGGAGGTCCCAAATTTTTAATTTGTGACAAATGGGAATTTTGGCAATCACTGTACCCCCTCCAAACTATGCAACCAATGACAAATAACCCTCCAACAATTAAGGTATAATTCATTGGTCGATTTTAAATTTGATATAATCAGAGACATAATTCCCTTAAGACATTTGTCCTTGTTTTTTTTTAATGAAATATGATACTTCACAATATTTAAGGAAGACAAGAGTACCAAATATGACCTTAATGTACATGAAATTGTGCATGAATATATAATTTAGACTTAATATATAAGCTTAACAAATGTCAAATGTTCAAACCAATCGAGCAGATTACCAGGTTAATTAAGTAATTAGTACCAAATTAAGTTATTTCTGAAACGAGTTGCATTTTTTATTTTTAATCTGGTAAGTTGTCTCTCTTTTGGAACAGCGCGGTGTGGGCCCATGGGCCATCGACTCTGAAAAGGCTTGTTTAGCTGTTAGTCAAAGAGTTGAAACTTGCGTAGTTGAGAATGAGAAACTTTCAATAATAATATAATATTAAAAGAAAACAAGCTGTATCCACGTTCTACGAGAAAATGAAGA
Source organism: Carex littledalei (assembly GCA_011114355.1). NCBI lineage: Eukaryota > Viridiplantae > Streptophyta > Magnoliopsida > Poales > Cyperaceae > Carex > Carex littledalei. The sequence goes on along the minus strand of CM022096.1, from coordinate 7,710,654 downwards.
AGTGCTAAGTGCCAAAATTTGACAGCTATGTCCCCACTGGCCAGCTATATGCTTGTTGAAAAGTCCGAGTTCTCTATGTGGCGGGTATTGAGTGGCAGAGTGTGGCGGGTTGGTAACATTCTCAATCCGCAAACTTATTTGTTGTTTTAAAGTGTCTCCATAACAAATATGCCACACAAACATTATGTTTTAATTTGCTTAAGAGTAGAAATTTTCAAAATTCAAGTTGGAATCCAATGAAAAAATGACTAACGACTGAAAATCCGCTAACAAATCATAAGCCACTTTATGTAAACAACAAGCAGCATGTCGGTCCAAGTTTGTTAATTGTAACATGTAACAGCACATTCCCATTTAAAGCTGGTGCTTTTAAGCCTGTCACTTTTTTCTTTTGTCTATGCAAGTTATTGCCTATTGGCGGAGCTAGCGGAACGGATTTCATGAGTATGTATTGCTCCAACTAAAAAAAAGAAGTATATATATATATATAAGAGTTGGCTACGGTTCAGCATAGATGGACTCCGTGCAACAGCTTAATATTTGAGTTTTCAAAATTTTAACGGTCGATCCGAACCGTTCAACACGATCTTCATATGAATATGTACTTGCAAATCAAATTTTACATTTTTTAGAATTTTTTTACTATTTTTTTAGATAGATAGAAAATCACTTGATCTGAATGGTAGAATTTTCAAATCAAGTGATTTTCTACCTATCTAAAAAAATAGTAAAAAATTCTAAAAAAATGTAAAATTTAGTTTGCAAGTACATATTCATATGAAGATCATGTTGAACGGTTCGGATCGACCATTAGAATTTTGAAAACTCAAATATTGAGCCGTTGCACGGAGGCCTTCTATGCTACATGTAACATATTAGCCAGATTATATATATATATATAGAGAGTTGGGCTACGGTACTTCGCGAAGTAAAATGAGTGTTTTACTTCACGTCTATATCTTCAATTTGAACTTCAAAACGTCGATCCGAACCGTTCAAGTTGATCTCCATATTAAATTGTGCTTGGAGACCAAATTTTACATTTTTTGGAAATTGTTTACTATTTTTTTAGAATTTTTTAAAATCGTTGTTTTTCAAAAAATCCGGGACCATAAAAAAAACAATTTTCAAAAATTCTAAAGAAATAGTAGAAAGTTTCCAAAAAATATAAAATTTGGTCTCCAAGCACAATTTAATATGGAGATCAATTTGAACGGTTCGGATCGACATTTCAAACTTTGAAATCGCAAAATATGAGTATGAAGTAAAACACTCGCTTTACTTTGCGAAGTACCGTAGCCCAACTCTCTCTCTATATATATATATATATAATTTTGAGTGTAAATAAAGAAAAAAACAAGTATATATTGCTTCCATGCAGGTTCACCAGATCAGCACAAACAGCATTGATTCATAGGTTGTTTATTTTTTTTTTTAAAAGAGGCAAAGCCCATTTTCCATTGATAGGAAAAGTTAATTACAAAAAGCACCAGAAACTAGGATTACAGTACCACACACTTAGTGATACAAACTAGCATATCATCCGAAATTAAACATAATAGCAAGTTACTCAACCAGATTTGAGCTATAGCTAAACACCAAAAGTAAGCAAGGTTTGAAAGTACTAAACCACATAATATGGGACTAATGTTAAATTCTAAAGACAAAATTTGTGCAAAAGCATGCATCATGGCTGAGCAGTGTGCTCTGGGGACTGGTACGGCACTATCTCCATAGGCATGAATTGAGCTAGAGGAATAGCATCTTCTACCACTGGCATCCACTCTGCAACTGCTGCCTGCACTGGAGGTTTAACAGCACCTGACCAATAAGCAATCAAGGACTTAATTTTAAATATCAAAGATCTAGCTGAACTGACAGTACCATTATCAAAGTACAAGGCATTTCTATGTTTCCAAAGGGACCAACACACAGCACTAAGGACTATTAAGAAAGCTATTTTATTGAGCACTGGTAAGTCCATGGCAAAGTTGACTATATCCTCAAAGGTGAGCCACTCAAACATATATTGTTGGCTTTGGCCAAGCCAAAACCATACCTGCTGTGCCAAGGGGCAGAGCAGGAACAAATGTGTCACAGATTCAACATTTGGACAGCAATAACATGTTAGATTTCCTACCCACCCTCTGATTGCCAAGTTATCCTTAGTTAAAATATTATTATGAACTGTTAACCACATAAAAATCCTTATTTTGGGAGGTATTGGTAGAGTCCACCAAATTAGGTCATTTTGCAAAGGGAAGGCTCCTCTAAAGTTTAAAAATGTGTACAAGGATTTTGTATGAAACTTCCCTGTATGATCCCATCTCCAGATAATCTGATCTTGAGGAGATGTGAAGGAGATGGAGCTAATAATGGAAAGAACTTCAGCCCATTCAACTAGGTCATAACCTTCTAAAGGTCTTCTAAATTGAACCCTCCTTCCTTGTGACTCTATAACCTCTCCTAACAAAATCTGCTTATTACTACATTGCCTATAGATGATAGGATATCTTGTAGCTAGACTACAATTTCTGTCCCAAATGTCAGACCAGAACCTACATTGGGATTGAATGCCTGGTGTATATTGAACACTAATATCCCCTAAGTATTCTAATTTTGAGATACTTTTCCAGAAAGGTGAGAAGGAGGTGATATTATGCTGATATTTGTGAGTTATAATGGATTTCCAAACACTATGATAGGTGGAATCTTTATACTTCCACCACCATTTTAATAATAGGGCCTTATTCATTTCATACAGATCCAAGACCCCCATACCCCCAAATTGTTTAGCAAGACATACATTTTCCCAAGGAACCAATGCATATTTTCTCTTTTTTTCTGTTCCTTGCCACAAGAATCTTCTCCTAATCTTATCTATTTTCTTAATTACTGTCAATGGAATCTGAAATACTGAGAGTGCATACAGTGGAACTGTAGATAATACTGAATTTATCAAAGTAACTCTACCACCTATGGATAACAGTTGACTTTGCCAACTTGGTAACCTATTTTCTATTTTATCTATTAAAAACTGCCAATCACTAATTGCTAACTTATGATGGTGAAGTGGAAGTCCTAAGTAGGTAATTGGGAATTCTCCCCATTGACACCTAAACAGATTATGGTAATTAACAGTGTTTATGTCTATATTGAGAGGATACATAGCTGTTTTTTCAGAATTCACTTTAATACCAGAAATGGCTTCAAAGGCCATCATAGCCCACCATGCAGATTCTATATTCTCTTCTTGAGCTGCCAAGAAGAGAATAGTATCATCTGCATAATGGCAGTTGGTGATGGCTGTGTTATCTAAACAGACAGGTCCTAATCCTTGTAGTACATGTGCCCTTCTACCCTTACTAAAAATTTTACTCAATGTATCTGCAGCTAAAATGTATAGAAAAGGAGACAAAGGGTCCCCTTGTCTAACTCCCCTTTTACAATAAAAATATTCAGTGGCTTCACCATTTATGTTTAAACAGAATTGGGAGCTATAAAGCCAATTTGTAATCCATTGTATCCATTTCTTACCAAAATTCCTACTTTGTAAGACCTCTATTAGGTATTCCCAATGGATTTTATCATAGGCTTTCTCAAAGTCAATTTTAATAATCACTCCTGGTTGTTTAGTAACCTGACAAGAATGAAGTATTTCTTGGCTAACTATCATGTTATCTAGAATATACCTATTTTTAATAAAGGCTGCTTGAGAATTATCTATCAATCTATGCATTACCTTTTCTAGTCTAATAGTAAGTAATTTAGAGAGGATTTTAAAACTACAGTTCACTAGGCTAATGGGTCTATATTTCTTAATGACTTTAGCATTTTTTTCCTTTGGAATCAAGCAAATACAAGACTTGTTGATTTTATGTAAATCTAAAGTGTTTTCATAGAAGAAGTGAGTGATTAGCATTAAATCTGATTTGATGAGCTCCCAAAAAAATTGATAAAATTTAAAAGTAAACCCATCTGGTCCAGGTGCACCAGTTGGATCAGAGGCAAAAACAGCCTGTTTTAATTCTTCTTCAGTAAATGGTCTCTCTAAGTCCCATTGTTCTACAGCTAATAGTTTGTCATCTAAATCCCAAAAATTTGAATCTAGGTGAGCAAATTTAATCCCAGGAGTGCCTAACAAGTTCTTATAATAGTCTACTATGTGAGTTTTGATATCAGAAGGGTTGGAATTGAGGGAGCCATCTATTTCTAAGGCATTAATCCTATTTTTTTTTGCTCTATGTGTAACTAGGAGGTGAAAGTATTTAGTATTAGAGTCTCCTCCCTCTAACCACTTTTGTTTGGATTTCAGTTGCCATTGTTCTTCTTCCTCTTGGTACAGATCTTCTAATTGTTGGGTAACATTAACCCATTGTTCCCCCTCTCTATTAGTGAATTCCCTAGTTTCTCTAAGCAGTTCTAATTCATGAAGGATCTGTTGTAATTGAGCTTTTGATCTCTTTTTTTGACCATAAAAGTTTTTAGTCCATCCTTTTATACGTTTTCTAATATGTTTTAGTTTAAGATTCCAGCATTTTGCTATGTTAGGAAAGGTAAGTGGGTATTCAGACCACCATTTATGCATGAGCTGGACAAACTCCTCTTGTTCTGTCCAAATGGGATTAAACCTAAAGACATGTGGGGTTATTGCTACATTTGATGAAGTATGAACTAAGAGAGGACAATGGTCAGAGCCATGACTACTAATATCATGGATGGAGTTAGAAGGATATTGTTGTTCCCATGCTATAGAGGTAAACACCCTATCTAATAAGGCAAACCTATGGCCATTAGACCAAGTATACTTCCTATTATGGAGTTTTTGTTCTACTAAATGGTGGGAATTGACAAAAGAATTAAATTGTCTACTAATGGGAGCATCAAAATTAGATCCTGATTTTTCATTTCTTTTTCTAATGGCATTAAAGTCCCCACATAAGAACCAAAGGTCTATAGATGGATCTCTGACCTGGTTTAATTCATCCCAAAAATCTTGTTTTAAATTTCTAAGAACTGGACCATATACTACTGTTACTTGCCATTTAGAATTATCTATTTTGTTTTCTAAAAGAATGTCAAGGCAAAAGGTATGGATAGTATACTTTATAATATGTACTTTATTACTATCACATCCTACTAAAATGCCTCTTGATCTACCATTAGAAGGCACCCATGCCCAGGAGTCTAGTCTAGTAGACAAATTGGTGAGACATCTATGTGTGTAATCCTCTTTTTTTGTTTCTTGAAGAGCTAAAAAGTCTACCTTATGATCTAAGATTAAGTCCTTAACTATATGTTTAGACCTACTAGAATTTAAGCCTCTGCAATTCCAGGAAAGTATATTCATAAGGTACCTATGAGATCACTAGTTTGTGCTAATGTATCTAAAATGGGACTAGTATGTGTATCTAGTGCTACAGAGGTACTTGCTGCTACTTGGCTAGTAGGTGCATTTGCTACTGGACTAATTTTCTTGATTTGTTCTAAAGAGAAATTAGCTATTTGATTATCTCTAGAGCTATGCAACATATGTGTAACTACTTGTTCAAAAGTGGATCTGTCCATTGTTTTCAGACATTCAATGATAAGCAAACTATCTTCAGCTGAATTACCTAATTTGATTTGGTATACCTGAAACAATTCTAAAATTTGATCATTGCTAAGTCTATTATAAGGGAAGCTATTGAGCAAACTGATACCTGCTGAAGTACCACTGCCATCACTGTTTTTCCTCTTCTGTGCTTTGCTCAAGGCTGATGTGGGATCGCCTTTAACAGTGACACGGAGACTGCGTCTTGGAATAGCAGGTTTCAGTTTTTTGGTACTCTCAGTGGCAGGAGGGGTGGGCATTTCAGTGTCAGACAGGCAGATAGCCTTAGCAGGGGAAGAGCCATTGCCTGTTCTGAGTGTCTGAGTGGTGCTACGTAGTCGCTTGCCAATACCACTGGCTTTAGAAGTCCCTGGTTTGGAGAAGGTGGTAATCCCTAGAGGTTTCTTGCGGCCCCATGTAAACTTTTTTTTTGGGTTGGCCCGATTTCTGAGAGTAGAAATTGGTTTGGTTGTTGGCACAGGAGCACTTCCAGGTTTGGGGATAAGGTTGAGACGGAGTGCTCGCGCTAGAATGGGCTCATCATCATCTTCACTAGAATCTGGTGTAGCAGTGTGTGGTGAGATAGGTGGGAATGTTGCTGGCTTGGAATGTATGATTGGTGAGGGGATTGCTGTCTGAATCACAACTGGGGTAGGGGAGGGACCAAGTGTTGCTGATGGAGACGCTGATATCTCAGGTGCCGTGTCAGTGGGGATAGAGTTGTACTGACCTGATACCACATTACCAGTATGTGCTGAAGTTGTCCCCATTTCTACCATATGTTCCAGAACTGACACCACTGCCTCTGAGACCAAGTCAGCAAGAGAATGAGGAGTAATAGATGTTGGAGAAGAGCTAGGACCCGACTCATCTACTCTGGGCCCTTTTCCTTTGTCATTGCGAAAAGGTGGTTCTGGCAAGAGGTGATCATCCAAAGAGACCATGCGTATACTTCCTCCCCCTTGCTGGATGTTGGGATGATTCGGTTGAGTAGAGGTAGTTCTGGGAGCTGGATTTGTAGTGCCCCCCAAATCTCTGCGTTCGCTTTCCCCAAACTCCGTTCCGTTGGGGTAAGGTCGACCGCGTTTCCGGCCGGCCCAAGCATTCAGCGGCTCGGATTGATCATTCTCTATTTCGATGTCAATATCATACTTCGTCATCGTGCCAGTAGGATCGCGATACGGAACCAGGTGTGTTGAAGGGAGATGTTTGATGTCACACACCGCTAACCTCAATCGAACGAAGCGGACATCATAACCACTGCGGGTTGCGCTATCGATTTCTTGTACGTAAGCCCCAAATGGATTTAGAACCCGATCATATTCGGAACACTCATCGAGGAAGATCGGGAAGTTGTAAATGCGTACCCATACTGTCTCAAGTGGAAGTCCTTCGCTAAAACCTCTATCCCAGGCGATGACCGGGAACTGCACGTCCCCGAGTCGGAGGTATCCACGCGTGGCAAGCGACTCTAACCAGGTTGGATTAGGTGCTTTGATGAGATACTTGTACTCATCAAAGACCGATGCCACCCAGCGATGCTTGTCAAACTTGCTTCTGAGCACATTCTCGACCCGTTCAGGACCCCAGGCGGCGATATCGTCTAGCACGAAGCTCAACATCATGTTAGATTCAATCGCTTGGGATCGGGGTGTCGTTTCGAGTACTACAAGCGGCGGTGTGATCGCCATCTGTGCTGAGAGAGAAGGAGGTTTTCTAAGAGTAGTGAGCGAGATCGGTTTTTTAGGGTTGAGGTAGGGAGGAGAAGAAGTAAGAATAAGAGGAGGCACGGTGCGGCACTCAGTGGCTCTGTGCCCTAACTTGTTGCAAGCGAAGCAAACCTGTTTATTGCGACATGATTTAGCTAGATGGCCAATATCACCGCATTTCATACAGATCGGTCGGTTTGGCTTGGAATGCTCACGAATCTCGGCAATTCGCTTTCTAACTATCTCGGATCTCGACGGACCTTGTTGTTTGATCGGTTTGCTGACACGTGGAGGTGCTAATAGAGCTTGACGGTATCCATTCGGTTCAATTGCATTGAGGCCGTGATAATCCGCCATTAATGGCGTGTTAGGAGCACCATAAGTATTCAAGAATTTCTCCCGAAGCAGGCCCAATCTACGCTGTTGGGCTGCAGCCATAACTAAGCACTTTTTGCCTTTTTGCGTTTTATATTTCTCTAAGGGCTTTGCGATTTGGATCTGTGATCTCTTTTTCTCTTCTTTTTGTTTTTTTTCTTTTGATCTTCTACTTTTTTTTTTTTTTTCTTAATCGCCAATTGAATCGCCTAAAATCGCCTGGAGAATGCTGGAAGTGGAAGGCAGGCTTTTTATCTTATTATCATAGGTTGTTTATAAAAGATTATGACTTCCGTTGATGCTACTTTTTCATGATCAATTAATCTATAGCTATGGAAAAGAATCATTTTTTGTAAATTCACTGACCCAGTAAAATTAGATCTGAATTCTCAGTTTTAACTTGGCACGAATATCAAAATAGACCTCTTTTATCTAAATAGGCACTGAATTTCAATTATTACTCTATTTCTTTAGATGGACTAGATTATATATTTTACTTGTGAGTTCCACCGTTGGAGTAACATCCGGGATTTTTATTAATACCCTAAAAAAAAAATCATCAAATCTGCCCTCACTCCAAAATTATTTTTAAAACTGTCCTAACCGCCCAGCCACTGGGCGGTCCACTCTGGACACCTGACCGCCCCAGGGCTGGGCGGTCCACTTCGCATACCAGACCGCCCCATTGCTGGGCGGTCCACTATAAAACCCCTATAAAAAGGGTTTTTCTCTCTCCAGAGTAGCACAGTATCATTCTAACAATTTTAGAACCGAAAGAGAAAGAAAGAGAGGCGATTTTGAGGTAATTTTGAACAGTAGCTATCAAACAGAAATATGTTGGTTGCACTGTATGTGGGCGGGAAGTTTACCCGGGGTGCGGAGGGAGCACAGTACACTAAGGAAGCAGCTTACGGCTTCGAGGTAAATGAAAATACCTCATTTGTTGAACTGAAGGGAATAGTGTATGAAAAGATCGGTGTGAACCCCAACCGGTATGATATAGATTTAGCTACTCGGATTAACACAGTAAGTGGGGGTAGACCTTACTATACCAGGTATCCAATAACAGATGAGTCGTTATGGAGGAGTGTTTACAACACTTTTGAGTCACAGGGTACCATGGTAATGGACTTATATTCCAGGAGAGTTCCGTGTGAACCTGGGGTTGGAACATCTAGGAAAAATAAAGGTTATGATCACTCGGGTTATGACAACCCGAGTCACTCGAGTTATGACAGCTCGAGTTATGATCACTCGGGTTATGACAACTCGGGTTATGACAACTCGGGTCATGAGCACTCGGAGTATGACAACCCCCGCCCCTCGAGGTATGACAACCCCCGCCACTCAAGTTATGAACCGCACGTATCACCCGTTTATGAGAATTATGTACCTGATTTTACCACCGAGCTACCACCACCACCACCTCCTCCTGAAACCCCAATCCAACCCAGATTTCCATCTGTACCACCATCAATACCTATAGTGGCACCCGTTGTTACCCGGAGAGACCTTGACCTTGATGCTGAGATCGATGCCATACCACAAAGAGATTTGGAAACGGGTGACGAATGGGACGGGAATTGGGATTCTGATCACATGTCAGAAGGTGATGGAGATTATTTACCTAAGGAAGACAGATTTTCAATTAAGGAAGACAGGCATCCGTGCCCCACATTCAACGATACCACTGCTTTTGAAGAGGCAGACATAGCATTTTTTGGGCCGTGTGTCAGATACAATCAAGAGCTTGCTCCGCAGCAGGTTTACACCAACTTAGATGAACTTGTGAAGAAAATAAATGAGGTCCATGTTCACGGCAACTGGGAGTGCAGAACTGAAAAAAGGGACCGAAGAAGGTTAGTAATTTTTTGTAAAGACGAAGCGCATTGTCACTTCCGCCTTTATGCAACCCCTGTGGGTAAGGACGAGACATGGATTATTAAGAAGTGTGAATCACCTCACACATGCAAGTCTGCGTCATCAAGGACAAACCATGCACAACTTACGGCTTCACTTATTGCCGATGTAATTGAGCGTGACGTTAAGGAGGACCCATCGATGAGCCTTAAGGAGGTCGCTAGACATGTCAGACGCGTTTACAACCATATCACCCTAAAATACAGCAGGTTGTGGAGAGGGCGTGAACTTGCGATCTACCGAATGTTCGATAGCTGGCATGGTTCATACAACTTGCTTTCACCATTGCTCCAGGCCATAACAAGTACAAATCCCGGCACTAAGTATGAATGTTGGAATCTGAGCGTAGAGGATGTCGACAACGCGTTGCAATTCAAGGCCATAGCATGGGCTTTCGGTCCATGTATTCAAGCTGTGCCATACATTAGACCGGTCATCAGTATAGATGCATGTTTCCTGTCTGGCCGTTACGATGGGAGACTGCTGATAGCATGTGCATATGATGCTGAAAACCAGTTGTTGCCTTTGGCCTTTGCAATTGTTGAGAAGGAGGATGGGGAAAACTGAGGATTTTTCATGAGTTTCTTACGAAGAGAAGTGGTTGGCTGCTGGTTCTTTTGTGTCATATCAGACCAGCACAAAGGAATCAAATATGTTTTTGATCGCTCAGATTTCGGGTGGTCGACAACGAACGGCGATTGTGTGCACATGCTGTGTATGCAACATGTTGCAGACAACCTAAACAAGAACTGCGAAAAATGAGTTGCAGATACATTCAAAATTGGTTGCAGGAGGAAGAAGCCGAGAAGGGTGGAAGAGATGTTCAGAGATTTTGCCAAGGTATGTATATTTTTATTTATTGACTTATATTTTCTGAATTATTTACTTAAATTTTCTCATCTAAAATTGTTTTTTTTGCAGTACTGTCCAAAGGCAAATGCGTACTTACTCAAGGTGGGAAAAAATAATCCCAGCAATCTTGCTGAGCCACCCGCATATGAGAAGATATTGCAAGCCCGTGATGGAGGTTTCCGATGGGGAATTATGACCACAAATGGGTCTGAGTCTTTGAATGTTGTTTTCAAGCAGAGCCGGATGTTGCCCGTGGCAGCAATTATAGAGGACACCTTCTACAAGTTAAATGCATGGTTTGTTGCACGGCGTGTTAAAGCCCTCGAATTACTGTCCAGGAATCAAACGTTTTCAACAAGGGTGGAGGGGAAACTAAGGAAACATAGGGAGAAAGGTGCAGTTATGAAAGTTGTCCCGTACGGGGAGAACCAATTGGAATTCGAAGTGCTCCAAATGAGTTTTCTCTAACCGACCGTAGACCGGATGAGACTATGGAGTTTGTGAAAAGGATGTTCAAGTATGTTGTTATTTTTGGACCTGACAATACTGTAACATGCACTTGCCAAGGAATCCAATTGGCCCACCTACCTTGTTCTCATGTTATGGCGGTGTGCCGAGAGAGAAACTTCTCTGAGGATGATTATGTCGCAGACATGTACCGTACCGATTACCTTGCGAGTACTTAGGGTGCATCTTTCCATCCTTATCCCAACCAGTATCAGTGGCCGGCCTATGTTGGTGATAGAATCATGCATGCAAGCGGGTGGATCAGAAAAGGAAGAAGACCCCACAAGCGTGCTGTAATGACCATGGACCAGATGGAAGGTAGACCGTTCAACAACTGACAGGCAGCGAGCAGGTACAGTTGATTTTATTTATTTACTTATATTTTATTTTGATTTTATTTCAACTGAAATGCAATGCAGATGCCATTAACGAAACCAACGAAAGAGAAAATGCTAGAGTTGTTGCTGAGACAACCGGTAGTAGCCCACCGCACTCATGAAAGGCCAAGAACTGGTAACAGCCTTGGAGAGACATCTGGTGGTGTCGCACAACCAGCTGCACCCAGACCCAGACGTCAGCTGAGCTTGTTCGGCTGTCGTCGCTGATTATCAAGTTTTGTTAAATTATGTTATGAACTATTTTAGATGTATGTTGTGAACTATTTAATTTTTTATTTGCCTCAATTATTTTATATGTTTCAGTTTTGTTATTTTCAATACTTAATTACATATACAAAAACTAACCACCTAAAATATAAATAAACACAAAATTGATGAAATAAAGTCTACGACATAAATTCTTAATAAGTCTACAACATAAATTCTTAATAAGTCTACTTCTTACAACGAGCTTTGAAAGTGCATGGAACAATGTCATCATCAGAATTTGCTGGATCTGGATCAGTCACAGCAGACGAAGTGGTGGCCTTACCAGTATAAGTACACAGAACAAACTTATCGTCCGATGCTGGAGGCTCTGGATCAACCTTCTTCTTTTTCAAAGCAAAACCGTAGGGGTTTTCCACAAAGTCATCGTCTGAAATTTCATACCGACCATGTCGCTATTCCATTCCCCCATCTTAGATGTCACACAATTCCGGGGATCACGGCATACGGGCCAGTTGTTCTTTTCTCCCTCATTTTTACCTCGATCACTAATAGACCCTCCTCTCGCTACGCCACGATCTCGGTTGCTCTCTTTCTTACCTCGTTTGTTACTGTCCATACCTCTACTAGCCTTAAATCTCTCAAAATCGTCACAAAATCGATCACTAATAGACCTCAAAATCGCCTCTGAATTTCTGGGGTTGTTAGAATGATACTGTGCTGCTCTGGAGAGAGAAAAACCTCTTTTATAGGGGTTTTATAGCGGACCGCCCAGCCATGGGGCGGTCTGGTATGGGTAGTGGACCGCCCAGCCCTGGGGCGGTCAGGTGTCCAGAGTGGACCGCCCAGTGGCTGGGCGGTTAGGGCAGTTTTAAAAATAATTTTGGGGTGAGGACAGATTTGATAATTGTTTTTTTTAGGGTATTAATAAAAATGCCGGGAATAACATCTACCTTACAATTTTCTCTTTTTTCATCAACTTATTCTACAAGCTCTAATCAAACATAATCGATTCAATTTATTTTAATTTGGAGTAAAAGTTTAATTCGAAATAACTTTACTCCATAACAAAAAAAATATCCAAGTATTAAGAGAAACTACATGTGAAATTAAGCATGTATAAATATCTGGCTGGTTTACAACAGCCTAGACACTAGTGGAAAAACACACATCAGGAACGGTTAAAAACACGCATCAGGAGCGGACCTAGAGGCGACACTGACCCAGCTGTTACAGATAGTAGAACCAATCAAGAACGGTTAAATAACCGACACTAAATCTCATAATCAGGAACGGTTGTTTGATATAGCCGATACTGATATGGACAATCAGGAACGGTTGTTTGTTATTAGCCGATACTGATGTTGATAATCAGGAACGGCCTTTAAGAACAACCGATACTGATTTTAACAATCAGGAACGGCCTTTTAATAAACAACCGTTACTGTTCATATATATATATATATATATATATATATATATATTTTTTTTTTTTTTGCAAAATGTGGGTATTCGCATGAGCTAATTCAAATATCACATTTAGATCAATAATTAATATGCCACAATCACAAACAAAAGACATCAAACAAGTTAATTGCCATAAAAAAATATCCAAATTTAATTCCATATATCCACAAAACACACAAAAGACACAAAATTATCCAAGTTAATTGTCATAAAAAATCTATTTACTTGACTTAAATTAAAAATGCTTCTCTTTCTTACAACCTATAACTAATATGAAGCACTAGTGGAAAAACGCACATCAAGCACTAGCTGGGAATAAGACTCCTAAATCGCTCTTGTCCAGCTGTATCCCTGTAGTTGAAATGTTAAATAATAATAAGATTCAGAACACCGAAAAACTGAAAAAGTGAAAAAGTGAAAACAGAAAGCTTGAGAAGGCCGTAATCCAAGTTTTTGTCATGAGAACACCGAAAAAAAGTTTATTTCTTCTTGTTTTTTTTTTTTAATGTTCTGTACCAACTTTGTGCTGTTGGTGGTCTTTGTACACCATGAAGTACAGAGTTCCTTTTGATTTCAATCTATAAAAGAAGTTTATCCAACCTGATACTTAAAGAAAAGCTCAAGCAAATCATAGGTCGAAGATGAGTTCAACTTATTTGCTATGTGAAGGGCCCTGCATGCTAGGAATGCATTGTTGTGAAACCTACAACGAGTATATACATTCAGGTTTATACAAAAGAACACAAAAAATAAACATAATACATATATAAATCATGACAGAGTTCCTGAATTGGTATAGGAATCATTAACTAGGTCTTCCATCAGCAGTACACTAGACCCAGTTTGCATGGTAATCCTTGCTCTGAGCAAACAATTTTGTGAAATAGTGTGGACAAAGCCACCGGTCTCACTGAATTACTGAGACCACAAAAATTACAGTACATTACAAGTTCATTAACCAAGCTACGTAAACTAAACCAACCTTAACTACATGACTTAACCTAGATAAACCTCATACCATTATAACAAATTCATAGCCAAAATTAAGAACACTTGTCCAAAAGCAAACCAAATCACCCCCTACGTTCTCTGAGCAATTAGACACTATTTTTTATTTGAAAGGAACAATTAAACAGAGTATAAGGTCTCCGTCCAATTGTTGAAAATAAATAATAAAAAAGAGAGACAAGTTTCTGCCAATTTGAACCCAGCAGCTATAGATGATAAACTTTAAAACGAAAAGTAGTATATTGGTCAGAAATCAATTAAATCGAAACTATTGTCAAAGTTTCAAACTTAACATTACAATTGCCTTAATTCTTTATTCTGGTTTGCTGCTTACTCAGTACTTAGCTAACAGACGCAGCAGCAACTGGTAACAACGAGACTTAAGCAAGAAAGTGAAGTAAAAAGGGGAACTCACGGGAGAGGTAAAACAAACACTATAACCTTGCTATTAACTACTAAATTCCAACTTGAAAGAACTCAAAGGTAGGATACCAGAGTTACCTGCGATTTGTAGAATTCTAGAGAGACGGGGCAAACCGAGTCTCGAGACAGTCGTGAGTGTTCCCACTGTGAGTGCGGCGACTAGAGTGGCATTTAGCATTTAGCATTGGCTGCTCCGCGGTTTAATAATGAATACAACTATTTTGTATTACGAAAATTTAGTGTACAAAACTTTTTCGTATCATGTATCATCTCCAATGTTTTAAAATGCGGTATGCGGAAGGCCACTGCATATGCGGATTTTCATGCGGATTTATATATTCGGATTTTAAAATGAGAATTCATATATATATATATATATATAGTGAGTGGCTACTCTACTTACATAAGCATATGAGAGCATATGCTTATAAGTCATTTTTGCGTTTTCAATGTCTAAATGGTCGATCTAAAGTGCTCAACATGTTCTCCATATTAATATGTGTTTGGAAACGAAATTTTACATTTTTTGAAATTTTATTACTATTTGTTTAGAATTTTTCAAAATAGCATTTTTCAGATTTTTTTTTTATTTTTTTTTTACCATATTAAACCACTATTTTGAAAAATTCTAGAAAAATAGTAAAAAAATTCCAAAAAATGTAAAATTTTGTTTCCAAACACTTATTAATATGGAGAACATGTTGAGCACTTTAGATCGACCATTTGGACATTTAAAACGCAAAAATGACTTATAAGCATATGCCCTCATATGCTTATGTAAGTAGAGTAGCCAACCTCTATATATATATATATAATCTGGCTAATATGCTACGCGTAGCATAGAGGGCCTCCGTGCTACGGCTCAATTTTTGAGTTTTCAAAATCCTAACGGTCGATCCGAACCGTTCAACATGATCTCCATATGAATATGTACTTGCAAACCAAATTTTACATTTTTTAGAATTTTTTTACTATTTATTAAGCCACTTTGAAAATCGCTGATCCAATGGTCCAGAAGATTTTACTATTGTGTACAAATTAGTGTTTTTTCAAAGTGGCTTAATAAATAGTAAAAAAATTCTAAAAAATGTAAAATTTGGTTTGCAAGTACATATTCATATGGAGATCATGTTGAACGGTTCGGATCGACCGTTAGGATTTTGAAAACTCAAAAATTGAGCCGTAGCACGGAGGCCTCTATGCTACGCGTAGCACCGTAGACACTTCCTATATATATATGAGGAGGGTTCAAATGCACCATAATTTTTGTGCTCTAATATGCTCCACATCGTTTATCTCTATTTTCAAAATCCGAACAGTCGATCTGAACCGTTCAACATGATCTTCATAATAAAATATGTTTGGAGACCAAATTTTATATTTTTTAGAATTTTTTTACTATTTTTTTAGATAGGTACAATATCACTTTATCGGATGGTCCAGAATCTCCTTAAAAAAGTGATATTGTACCTATCTAAAAAATATAAAATTTGGTCTCCAAACATATTTTATTATGAAGATCATGTTGAACTGTTCGGATCGACTGTTCGACTTTGAAAATAGAGATAAAGGATGTGGAGCATATTGGAGCACAAAAGTTATGGTGCATTTGAACCCTCCAATATATATATATATAAACATGTATGTAGTAATATGCGGCCGAATATGCGAACGTATATTGGACCGTATAGAGATTTTCTATACAGATTGAAATCGAATACGTATATGTAGCTGCATATACCGCATTTTAATACATTGATCATCTCCGTACATATATATATATATATATATAGAGTGATGCTACGGTGCTT
This sequence comes from Carex littledalei, assembly GCA_011114355.1. Lineage (NCBI taxonomy): Eukaryota > Viridiplantae > Streptophyta > Magnoliopsida > Poales > Cyperaceae > Carex > Carex littledalei. The sequence goes on along the minus strand of CM022096.1, from coordinate 7,694,384 downwards.
TGGGAAGTAAAGATGGTGTTTTATTTCCCGCTCATATCTCCATTTTCAAAGTTCAAATAGTCGATCTAAATTTCTCAACATGATTTTCATATTATTATGTGCTTGGAGACCAAATTTTACATTTTTTTGAAATTTTTTACTACTTTTTTAGAATTTTTGAAAATCAGTGTTTTTTGAATTTTTTATTTATTTTTTATTTAAGAAAAAGCTCTGATTTTCAAAAATTCTAAACAAATAGTAAAAAATTTTCAAAAAATATAAATTTTGGTTTCCAAGCACATATTAATAGGAAGATTATGTTGAGAAGTTCGGATCGACTATTTGAACGTTGAAAATGGAGATATGAGCGGGAAGTAAAACACCCTCATACTTCCCAAAGCACCGTAGCATCACTATATATATATAGAGAGAGAGAGAGAGAGTGGCTAATATCAAAACGTTTGCACCAAGCCTCTCGTGCAACCAAGTTATTTTCGGATTTTCAAAGTCCAAACGGTCGATCCGACCCGTTAGATGTTCAATCTATATTAAAATCTGCTTGGAGACCAAATTTTACATTTTTTGGAATTTATTTACTATTTATTAAGCCACTTTGAAAATTGCTGATCCGGGTGAACAGTAAAAAAAGTGCCACTAAATTCTGGACCATGTGATCAGCAATTTTCAAAGTGGCTTAATAAATAGTAAAAAAATTTCAAAAAATATAAAATTTGGTCTCCAAGCAGATTTTAATATAGAGATCACATCTAACGGCTCGGATCGACCGTTTGGACTTTGAAAATCTGAAAACGACTTGGTTGCACGAGAGGCTTGGTGCAAACGTTTTGATATTAGCCACTCTCTCTCTCTATATATATAGATATATAAAGTGGCTAATATCAAAACGTTTGCACCAAGGCCTTCGTGCAACCAAGTCGTTTTTGGATTTTCAAAGTCCAAACGATCGATCCAAACTGTTAGATGTTCAATCTATATTAAAATCTTCTTGGAGACCAAATTTTATATTTTTTGGAATTTTTTTACTATTTATTAAGCCACTTTGAAAATTGCTGATCCGGGTGAACAGTAAAACAGTGCAACCAAATTCTGGACCATGTGATCAGCAATTTTCAAAGTGGCTTAATAAATAGTAAAAAAATTCCAAAAAATGTAAAATTTGGTCTCCAAGCAGATTTTAATATAGATTGAACATCTAACGGTTTAGATCGACTGTTTGGACTTTGAAAATCCGAAAACGACTTGGTTGCACGAGGACCTTGGTGCAAACGTTTTGATATTAGCCACTATATATATATATATATATATATATATATATGAGGAGGGCTCAAATGCCCCATTGCTTCATGCTCCAATCATACCCCAACATTTTTATCTTCAATTTCAAAGTCGAAACAAAAGATATGAACCAGTCAACATGATATCTACGTTGAAGTGCTTAGAGATTAAATTTTATATTTTTTTGAAACATTTTTACTATTTTTTATGATAGATACAAATCACTGTTTTTCATGAAATTGTGCACCATCTAAAACAATGGTTTTGTACCTATCTTAAAAAATAGTAAAAAAATTCCAACAAATATAAAATTTGGTCTCCAATCATATTTTAATGTGGATATCACGTTGAGCGGATCGGATCGTCTGTTTGAACTTTGAAATTGAAAATAAAGATGTTGGGGTACGATTATGGGGCATGCAACAATGGGGCATTTGAGCCCTCCTCTATATATAATTTTTTTTTTTTTTTAAAATTATCTTATAGGATAACATATAAGAAATGATCTTTATCCGTATCCTTATGATAACAAAAAAAAAATTTCCTCTTACCTGTATCCGATAAACTCATAAAAAATATATATATTTTAACTGTCTTTTCATATATGATACAGTTTGGATAAACAAAAAAGAATGTTACTGACACTTTTAGGGCCACGACCCCATTAAGTCTATTTATATCTAGCAAGAGAAAACGTGCAAGGACAGTAAGGTCATAATAATTGTTCACAACTGAGTTAATCTTTTAATTGGTCGTATTATACTGGAAGGTTATATTTGATTATTACTTAAAATTAAGGAGGATTAAATTGATACTCTATTTTACATCTTGTTTGATAGCTTAAGTCACGACTTAAATTAATTTTCTTAGTAGAGTGAGATGTTGGAAACTTAATCTTTACTTATAACAGTAGGCTCTACAACCAGAATAAGTTAATTCGACTGAAAAAGTGAAATAACTTGCTTCGAATTAACTCAGAATTTATTTATCTTATTCTTTCTATTTTATTCTTCATTTGACCGCTTAAATGTGAAGTAAGAAGTTTAATGATATTTAATCAGATTCGATCAATAGTTGGGCCTGATACGGCAGATGAGAACACGTTATATTGAAGAAATAACTGGGCCTCGTGAGCCATGACCAAAATATGTTAGATTTTTGCTTTTCTTACAAGGTTTTTCCGCGTAAATCCAATGGGACAACATCCATTCTTTTTGGGCTCATGATCCAAGGCCCAATGAATTCAATCTTAGGCCTGGATCTGTATCACATACTGAAAAACATTCAATTCGAAATCCCATCTCCTAACCTCGTTGAGATATATCCCGTCATTTTTATTAATATCCATTATTAATTATAAAATAATAATAATGCCCATCTTAGTTGGTTTTTTTTAAAATGTCCAAATAAGCTATTAAATGACCAGTTGAGAATAAAAATGAGAACCAGCCATTAAATAGCCAGTAGGAATTTTTTTTTTTTATGTTTCAGATCTTATAAATATCCATCTTTCTCTCTCCTCCCTCTCACAATTCACTCAACTCACACAAGAGGAAGAGAGGAAGAGAAAAAGAGAAAGAAAAGACGATTTGAGGCAATTTCGGATGCGATTTCAGATAATTTTTTTTAATTTATTTTTTTATTTAATTTAATTTTTTTAATTAATTTTTTTTATTTTAATTTTTATTCAGTAACATATACATTTAAATTAGTAACTTAACAAAACAATTTTCTAAATTGTAAATTTCAGAATCAGTCCATCAATTATTTGCTTTTTGCCTAAATTGTTCTACACATTTATGGATCACATCCTAATGAATATATTGATTGTCTATTACCTTATTTGATCACTTTAATTGATAACCATATATGACAGTAAATAATTCATAATTAGATTACATATATGCTCAATGTTGGCATTAAATCTAACGAGGTTGGCAATAAATTCGACAAGGGGTGCACAAAAAAACTTATGACTCATAACTTGTTTGGAATCAATTCGGATTCAACTCGCTAACCACTCGAGTTGAAACTGACTCGAGTTCATTGACTCGGTTGTCTCACGAGTTGAATCCAAGTTACCCTCAACTCGGTTGACTTGATAAATTATGTAATGTTTTGTTACGACTTTGTACTATTTAGTAATTTGGTAAATTTGTACTATTTAATAATGTATTTTTCACTGTTTCATTATGTAAAGTTTTTAATTGTGTACTATTTTGATAAACTATGTACTATTTATTTTGTTAAACTTTGTTTTGGTAATTTTAAATTTGATAAACTATGTACTATCTACGAGTCACGAGTTGACTTGAGTTATTCGCGAGTTGAATTCAAGTTGGAGTTTCTGGCTCGAAACTGAATTAGCAACTCAGACTCAACTCACCTCATGAGTTCACGAGTTGAATCAAAATTACTCTCAACTCGAACTCAACTCAGCTCATGATTAGCCCTAATTAATAGTAATCTCTATCTAAGGTGCCGGATTGCCGATGCCAAAGGGCGATGGGACAACCATGACGCACGCAATAATGCCAATGCTGAACGCACCAAAGCATCCTATAAATTCTCTCCAGTAAGAAAAGCTGGAAATTTCCATTTTTAAGATTTTGATCATGCATGCTTTTATATATTATAGTTTCTTTTTCTGAACTAAAAAATTGCCTTAATTCAGACATTCATTTATTTAATTTCTTTTGTTAGAAGCAAACACTCATTTGTCTCTTTGTAGAGTGGAATTCATCACAGTTTGCATTAGATCTATAGTATCTTTATATTCAACTAAAAATATATATAGTATCTTTATATATTATATTGAAAGTAACTTTTCCAATTTTGTTAATTTCATGTTGTTTGAAATGCTTTTTTTTCTTTAAAAAGGGAGTCTAGTTAATTTTGCAATGTTTTCTATCATATCATCTGTGCTAATTATGTAGTTCATTGTCATATATAATAAAAAATTCTGGTTAATTTATTTGTATTATGAAGTTTGAAAAGACTTTTTTCAGATTGCATGCTTGGTGCGGAGACCTTTCCATTATCTGGAAATGGAGAGGATATTGTATCGAAAAAGAAGATTGACATAGACCCAAAATTCAACTGGTGGTCAACAAAATTCAAAATAGAGTCCACAAGAAAGCTTAAAACCTATCATACAAAAAAAAAAAAAGCTTAATTGAACCTGTCATTGTACACAAAAGCATTAAAAACAGTGATTGATATTGATATCCGTGGAAATGTGGAACGCACTTGTTCTTGTGATTGATATTGTTACTATTTTCGGAGTATTATTCTTGAATTGATGTTACCGTTTCTATAGCTACTCAACCAACTTGCTGCGAATATTTTACTGTCATAATATAATAGCTAGACGTCCGGCACTGTTGGAATTCTAATTAGCAGCCATTATTTATTTATTATTTTTAAGTAAATGATGAGAGCAACGCCCCTATATCGTCTTCCTAATTCTAATCTTCATCTCTCTTTTTTTTTTCTACTTAATCATTGTATCTTCTTTTTATTTTGAGCTTTTCATGTAGGGTAAGAGCGCTTGTTTTCTGTTTGGTTTCATATGGTTTTAGTACTTCCTTGTGTATATCATGTAAATGTAATCTTTACATGTAAGATTGATGTAAGTTTTACCAATGAAATTTAGCTACATGTGTTAATTTATTTTTGTTCACGAGATTCACACTGTAGATTTACAGAATTACAGGGCGAATAAACTTAATATCTTACAACATGAAGTATAAACAAAAACAAAAATAAATAAGCGCATAAAAAATTGACCTGGTTTCACAAACAGATCGCATTTAGGGATATAATGAAGTCACAGCACGATCGAACACATCACGGTACGGTACGGCTCCATCATATATAGTATAACACAGTAAGACAAACAAATCGGCCTAATCACGGCACAACACAACACAGGATACAATACGTCACATGATCAAATTAACATAACTACATGTGACCAAAACAACTGAAAATTTATGTTATTATTTATTTCAAGCAACAACGACTCAATTATCGGACAATAAATTAATTTTATAACATTGGTTCTTTATTATACAAGATTGCTCATATTTTTGATATTTTTTTCTTTATTTATCAAACTTATACAAGTTTGCTCATATTTTGGACAAAAAAAAAAGTTAACTGTAATAAAAAGTGACTATATATGACAAAATGTGAGTAGAGGTGACTAACGTGATTAAATATGATCAGGCACATTACGTTTGTCACACTATAACCAATTATGATTGCTCCTATAATTTTGATCACGACATAATACGGTATGAATTGCATCCCCATTAGCATCTTTAAAGTAGCATGCGAAGAGTCTAATATATTATATTTTTTTTGTAGAAAAAAGAAAGCGAACAAAAAGGATAAAAAGATATATATAGGAGATAAAATTTAAGCAAAAAACCAGAACGTTAATTAAAGAATCTTTTGATATAATATAGAAGTAATATCCTAATAATTGTTAGGGACCTTAAGCTGCCCAAATTGTATTTTAATCGGCAATTTTAACAAAAATGTGGATATATATATATATATATATAATGCTCCCCGAAGAATATGACGATTCTTCTCTTACCACAAGTTCTCGGAGCCAACAAGACAGCGATGCAAAATGTACACATATGGCCCACAGAGAGAGATTGCAGAAAGGAAGGATCTGACTTAAAACAAGACGACAGATAGGAAGACAAGAGATATATAAAAGGGTGTTTGGATAGAAAGGCATAGATGCAATAGAGCAAGATGTATCTAAGATGCGTATGGATAATTTTTTTTTCATTAGCTTATCAGATATAAATATCGATAAGAAAAAAAAATTGTTAACATATCAGGTAAAGATATAAATAAGAGTTACTTTTTAGCTGTTATTCTTAAGTAATTAATAAACATAAAAGATAATTTTATAAAGAAATAAAAGAGATAATTATTGTCATATATGTCAAAACTTTAAAATATGCAATTTTCACATCAAAACTTCAAAATTATTTATTTCCCTGCTAAAAAGAAATATCTTTTCTCATTTTCTTCTTCTTTAATCTAATTTTAACTTTTTATTTGATTAACTAGAATAATCCAATTTTTAAATTACTTAATCGGTTTCTCCATCAATATAAATCCAGTAGCTGAGAACTAGCTTTTGGTCTAGTGGCAAAGGCATATAGCTCCCATGTGAGAGGTCATGGGTTCGAAACCCACAATGTGAAAAAATCATCTGTAATATAAACAAGAGTTTGAAAGAAACTAGTAGACTAGACCTCCACTTTTCATTTCAAAAAATAAATCTAGTAGCTAAAGTTGCACATTAGCATTCAACATTTTGATTGATTATAATTCAAAAGAATTTTGGTTGTAGTTGGATAGCAAGAATGTATTTGTTTGAAGAGAAGAGTCAATGGGTTCTTTTATCTTAAAATATAAAAAAATGATAAGTTCAAACAAAAATTTAGAAATAGATTAAAAAAAAAGAAAAAAAAGGAGGAAGGTCATTTGTTTTCAGTGGGAAACCTATCGTATAAATATTACAAATGAGATTTGGAGTCAAATTAAGCACGAAACAAATTGTGCTTTGCAAAGCGTTTTAGTCCACCTTAATGTGTTTGCAAAGCGTTTTAGCCCATGCACATGCATCTACATGTACATATAGATGTGTTGCGTTTAGTGCTAATGCTTAGAGAAGTAAAGATGTGTTGTTACTTCATATTCAAATCTCAATACAATTTAAATTAATTAAAATATAGTAAGAAACAAAATGTTAACTTTTAGATTTTGTTTACATCTTTTTAAAAGCAGAAATCATTGATATTAGATACTAAAATATTTATTAGATCAACAAAGTATTTCTTATTAAAAAAAGTTAAAATCTAGAAAAAAAATATGGAATTTAATTTCTATTAAGATTTAATTATACAAATTATAATAAGTCATTCAATCGGCTATTCAAATTTCAAAATTTTAAATTTAAACAGAAATAATAACACATATTTAATTTAAAAAACACCATGAACACAATTTTCTCATTTAATTAATATGTTATGTATAAGCACTTCGGTCGAAATGCTTACATGTCAAATTTCCAAATTTTTCATTCAAAACGACGAATTAAGTAGCTCAGTAAATTGGTTATATATTAAACTTGTAGAATACCAATTTTTCTTTTTTTAGAATTTTTTTTACTATTTCTATGATTTTTGAAAGATGGTCTTTTTTGACATACCAACAATGCATCAATATACGCACAAATCATCGTTTTTTGACTAGATCGGTTTGAACATTTTGGATTTTTCGTTTGAAGCTGATCAAATTGATTTTATGACTGAAATGCTACTAAAAACATATTAGCTGGATTATATATATATATATAGAGAGAGAGAGAGAGAGATATGGACTATGGTGAGTTGCGAAGTAAGAGACTTGTTTTACTTCATGCTTATATCTCCGTTTTCAAAGTCCAAACTGTCGATCTAAACCGTTCAACATGATCTCCATATTGAAATGTGCTTGGAGACCAAATTTTACATTTTTTGGGAATTGTTTACTATTTTTTTGGATGGGTAGAAAATCACTGTTTTTTTATGGAATCTAGACCATAGAAAAACAGTTATTTTTAGAAATTCTTAAAAAATTCTTAAAAAATACTAATTTTTTTTCAAAAAATGTAAAATTTGGTCTGCTAGCATATTTCAATATGTAGATCATGTTGAGTAATTCGGATCGGCTGTTTGAACTTTTCAATATAGAAAATATGAACGTGAAGTAAAACAAACATCTTACTTCGCAACTCACCATACCACATCTCTCTATCTATCTATTTTTATATATATATATATATATATATATATATATATATATAGAGAGAGAGAGAGAGAGAGAGAGAGGTTGGCTAATATCAAAATGTTTGTTCCTAGGCTGTGAAACAACGCTTCGGTTTTTACATTTTCAAAGTTCAAAGAGTCGATCCAAATCGTTCAATATTCACTCTGTATTAAAATGTGTTTGTAGACCAAATTTTATATTTTTTTTGAATTTTTTTTAATATTTATTAAGTCAGTTTTAAAATCGTTGTTTTTAATGATCCAGAAATTTTTCACTGTTTAATTAAAATCAGCGATTTTAAAACTGACTTAATAAATAGTAAAAAAAATTCCAAATGAACTTGTCGAGTGGACCTGTATGGACATCCCGAATGGACTTGTCAAGTGGGCCTGTAGGTCGGTTGTGACTCTGTACGGACATTCCGATTGGGCTTGTTGAGTGGGCCTGTAGGTCGGTTGTGACTTCATACGGACATCCTAATTGGACTTGTTGAGTGGACCTGTAGATCGGTTGCGGTTCGTACGGTAATCCCGAGTAAACTTGCTGAAAATGCTTGCTAACTGGACTTAATATATACTTGACCCATAATAGTTTTATGGGGCTTTTAGTACAAGTCCTATCATAATCAAACTCGACTCTTAATTCTCGACTATACATGGTATATTAGTAGGAAAAATACTAGCAATCACAAACAAGTTACTCAGGTACATTTTTTTTTTACTTCCTTCATGAGGACCGAGGCACGCTAAAAGTATATAATATATATATACCACGCGACAACATGAAATCCTGGTTATATACAAAACTGAGAAGACTATGAAGTAATAATCAAAATTTCCTTGCCAAAGCCTTGCAAATCAAAGGGTTTTTCATCTCAAGAGACATCTTCAGACACTCTGAAAGATCGACTCCTCTGTCAGATGGGACCCACACAAAAGCTTGTAACAATTGTGCCAGCCAGAGATGAACAGTAGCAAGCCCCATCGTTTTGCCTGGGCAAACACGCCGACCTGACCCAAATGGCGCCAACCTGAGATCTGAACCCAACACATTGAAGTCAGACCCGACAAATCGTTCCGGATCAAATTCTTCAGGCCTAGCCCAAAATGACTCATCATGTGCTATGGCCCACATGTTGACCATAGCTGTCGTTCCGGCTGGAACCAAGTAGGGTCCAACGTATGTGTCATGCACTGCTAGCCGGGCCCATGAGAGCAGTGGGCCAGGCGGGTGCACGCGTAGTGATTCTTTAACTATAGATTGGAGATATCGAAGCTTTGGTATATCTGTGTCAATAACAGGGATGCCGGGACCCACCACAGTATCAAGCTCTGCTTGTGCTTTGGATTGAATATGTGGATGCAATACCATTCTTGCCATGATCCATTCAAGGAGAATTGCCACCGTGTCCGTCCCTCTAAATATCATCTCCTATGCACAAATATCTCAAGGTTAGTAATAACCATACAAAAAAGAAATTGTTATATATGTTTACATCTAGATTACTAGATAATAACTTTTTTATGGTGAATAGTTTATTGATAGATAGCATTATAGTTGCACAAATGAAATTGTACAAGGGATTAATTTATGGAAGTGTTTAAGAATGCAAACAAAAGAGGCCACACGTCGGGAGGAAAAAATAAATAGCTAGACCTAAAGGTTGAAAGCAATGAACTAATGAAATAATTAAATATTATTGTATCTTTTAAAATGTTCCTAAATATATGTTTACATTCTAGATATCAGTTGTATGCTTTTCAATTGTCTGTTTAATTCCACACGTCCAAAAGTCTAGGTAATGAATTTTAAGAATATAGGGTAAAATTATGAAACAGCATATATAACTTGACATACCCAAAGAACGGCCACCATATCAGCATCGCCGAGCTTTTCCTCCTTTTCTAGATCAAGCAGTACATCCACAAAATCATTGCCATTTGCTGTAACTCCATTTACATGACCTCTCCTCTTCTCCCTGTGTTCTTCTATGATCTTCCCAACGAAACTATCAACCCTCTTAAATAAACAATTGCACCTTCTTCTCACACCCTGCAAATCAAGCCATCCCAGAAGAGGCAAATGGTCGCTCCAGTTAAACATTCCAAGCAGCTCATACCCTTCTCGAACCATTCTCTCCAGTTCTTGTCCTTCTCCATTCCAAAAATCATACCTTTTCCCGAATACACTCATCATGACATTATTTAAAGATGCAAAATGCAGAACTTGTTTCATCTCCACCTCTCCATCTTTCTCCATCAGAAATCTAATCCTTCTGATCATATTTAAGCCAGCATCTCTCCGCATGAAACCGACAGCAGAGATTTGCCTTGGGCAGAACAAATGAGTGCCTGAGATCCTTCTGAGACTTCTCCAGTACTCGCCGTAAGGAGCAAAACCGATAGCACGGTGGAAAGATAAGTTGGAAGCGGCCTCCTTGTTTGGGCGATCAGAAAATGCAGAGCTGTTCAGTATCTCTTTAGCGGTGTCGGGTCGGGTTGAGATAACAAAGCGGGTCAGACCCACAGAGAAGGCCATTAACGATTTTGCATTGTATGATTTTGTGAGATCGGCAAGGGTACGATGAGGGGTGGGACCAGAAAGGATTGAGAAGCTGACAGGTGGGCCTGGGATGCAATGAGAAGTTTTGAATAGGGCCCATGCAAGGCCTCCTGGATAGAAGAAAAGAAGCAGTAGTGAGATTAAGAGGAAAGTTGTGAAGAATGGAGAGAGGAAGGATTTGGAGAGGAAGTGAAGAGATAGAAAAAGGGATGAGTAGTCTGTGTCAAGCAGTGCCATTAACTGTTGTGAGTTAGTGAGACAGCGAGAATGTGTGTAACTGATGAGAGAAAGGCGAGGAATGAATTGAGATGAGAAAGGGCTGCGTTTAAATAGGAGGAGGTTGTGGTGATATATGATTTTGGATGTCAACAAATGATACCTTTCTTAGCATCTTTTGATGACTCAGCATTCAGCAACATGTTTAGAAGAAGAGACAAAAGAAACCTATATATTGAACTATATATGTCAACATCTACAGGCTAATGATAACTCTGTATTAATTGTTGAGCAATTATTATACATCACATAAAATATGAACATCGTCTTATCATGTATTGTAGCCGTTAACTGTAAGGACAAGTAATTTTTAATAAAAATACTCTTTTCCATCTACTAAATAATTAAACTAATGACCTTTTCAAATAAAAAATAAAATTTTCTACTTTATTTAGTTCAAACATTAGATTTATAATGAACGTTAAGACTGGGTGGGCGTTCTTATATTTAATCAGTGATCGATTTTGATAGTCATGAATTGCATGCTGTCTCAAAAAAAAAAAAATGTAAAAATGACATTATTTGAGCGTACCGGCTATCTTCACAGGATTATATATATAGATTAGAGTGGGTTAGGAATTTAAACAGGGTAGAATTTGTAAATAAATTAGTGCGGATACCTGAACAGGAATGGGTTGTAAATACCTTTTTTCTAATATATATACATTTGTTGTTGAGATAAAACTCGAACTGACCATCAGAATAGAAATGACACTATTTTTTTAGTAATGGATCTGGATCTTCTATATAAAGAATGAATCGATACGGCTCTAGAATATGTCAAATCAAGTTCAAAACAGAGATAAAATAGCTATAAAATGGATCGGAATAGTACGACGTGGGAGCACATGGAAGTGTCCTCCGGGATTGTACGGGATCCACACACATCCACGCTATGGGCACTGGCGAGTAGAAGAACGTGGGCGGAGTACTTTTTTTTTTTTAAGTAAAACCCGTAAGCAATTTTATTAATATAAAAAGTTACAAATCAGCTGTTACATAAAATTAGACAAGAAATATCTTAGAAAGCACTCAATTGTAAACAAACTAAAAACACATAGTGGTATGTGCATCATGTGGATACAATTTTGGTCATCCTTGCTTGATGGAAATGATAGGAGCCTAGTGATGATTTTCTCTGTGTGCGTAGTTATCTTGCTGGCAGACTTCATCGTAGAAGGCACTGAATCAAACAGACCGGAAACTGAATCAACCGGGTCAGGACAATCAACACTTAGAAGTTCTAATGGATCGAGGCACTGAATCAAACCGGACCAAGAACTGAATCAACCAGGCCGAGACAGTCACCAGTCAGAGGTTCCAATGAAGAGCTGCCAATGTGGGAAGCAGGAAAGGGAGGGAGAAGAGGAGGAGAAAAAAGAGAGCACATAAACAAACCCCAGCACAAACAACATATAAAGTAAGTAACTATATGTACAACTCGTTCCACCCACTCTTCTATTGCCAAAGAGAGGAAGAAGAGCTTAGGAGAAGAGAAGAAAAAGTGAACCGTTTGTCTTGGAGAATAAATACTCCCAGAAAGACAATGCGAAGAGCGATGACTAGATCCACGAAGCGGAAGCACCAAGAAACGGTGGCCAGATCCACTAGATGGAAGCACCGGCTCGAACATCGATGGAATAGTGAGTGGTGGCCAGATCCACTAGGCGGAAGCACCGAAAGCAGAGCTAGATCCACCAGACAGATCAAGCACTGACTCATATGGAGAAAATGGATAGGAAGGAGGTGTGTATGAGGTGGGGGTCTCGGATCACCATGTGGACGGAGTACTAAGTAACTCTCTGAATGTTGCACAAACATGGGTACATGGGGTAGGCTCAACTATTGTCCGCTTTGCTTATAAAATTGATTTGAGATCATGAAAAGATATAGAATTTAGATTATATGTTATTAGAGAGATTCTTGTATGTTAGAAATTTAATATTATATTTTTATATATTAAATCTTAATTTTTTCACTATGGTTAAATAAGTCAACATAATTGAGAAATTTGATGTACATTTGACACCTAGACTGTGAATTAGAGGTGTAGGCTCAACAAACCATAGTCTATTAGTCTTCACCAATTACATGATCAACCTGCTTCGAGTTGATAAGCTTGCAAATTCAATAAATATGAAAACAACCGTTTCACTTCAAGATACTTTCGCTTTAAGGTATAATGTTATTCTATTTTTTTTCCAACAACTAACAAATGGTTAATACAAACCATTTGCATCAAACAGTTCCTGACTTTATCATCAAACAGTCCTTATTTTGATTTCTCCCTGGAAAAAGGTGCTCGCCCTAATGTAGTCATGGAAAAAGGTGCAGTTGATGTGCCGTAAAATTCAACAGAGGGAAATGTTTGTTAGGATTTGTTAAATTGAACAGGTTATATAGTTAACCTGTCGCTTTTATCCCACTTATTGTTGTCCATTCGAGTTAGTGCTCAGCTCAGTACTAGTCAATTTCTTAGCACTCTGTGCTAGGGGTGTCAATGGGTACGGTACGAGTCGGGTGGAGGCATTTTCATATCCATACCCATTAAAATTGACTTTATTCATGTCCTACTCACACCCATTAAAAATTAATCTTATCCTACCCTACCCTTACCCGTTAATATTATCGAGTAACGAAACAGTAGCGGATGAATAACGGATATTACTAATATAATAATTAGTTTTATTATATTTTACAAATTAAATATAAAAAACTCATTCATTTCACACATATGTAATTACATTTTTAATAAAAAATAAAAATGAATGTGCAATCAATTCCAACTAAGTTTTTTATAAAAGAAGAAAATTCAAAAACACAAATACATATTTAGGTGGGTTGGAGATTGAATTGAATATATATTTAGATTTTATAATTACCCTATAAGGTAACGGGTACGAAATAGTCATTACTCATACCCTTACCCATTTGATTAACGAAAAAAAATTCTTATCCATACCCATACCCAATAAGCTAATAAAAAAAAAAAATCTTACCCATACCCGCCTTATCGAATACGATCCGGGTCGGATAAACAACTAAAAAAGTATCATTGACACCCCTACTCTTTGCCATCTAAGAAAGGTAATTGTGGAAGTGAAGTTGACAGATTAGCCAATGGAAGGAGTAAGCGTGTGGAATAAGTTACCAGCGAGGATCAAATCACATCGTAATCAAAGATCGCTATATCCTGTACGTTGATGGCTTAGCTCTTAGCCTCTTGTCCTCTTAGGATACGCGTTGATGCATGGTAAAATTTGAAAGACCGCTGCATCTAAGTAGCTTATAAAGAGGTCAAGAGGTTCAGGTCCAGAGACCAGGACCAGACTGAACATTTAACCTTTTAACAAGTGGTCGCCTAATTAAATAATGCAAAGCGACACGTGCGGCGTTTTAGGGTTTGGATCTGGTTTCGACAGTCCCACCTGATGGTAGAGTATGCCGTTATATATCATGTCGAGTAGGATGTCAATAAATAGTTATTTGATGCGGTACGGGATTAATTGGATACACATATATTATTATATTTGAATATGTTAAGAACTAAATTATCTATACTTCTTCATGTCAGTTAAACATTAGTATTTAATTTACATATCTTTATCCATAAAATACATGATTTATAGATCGGTATGTTTATCTGAATTATTTTTATGAATAAAGATAAGATGTAAATTGAAGAGTGCTAAAAAATTGACTAGTACTCAGCACTAACTCGAATGGACAATAATAAGAGCTAGTGAGCATAAGTAAATATAATATAAACAAATATATATACAACAACACGTGGATAACATTATAAAAGATGTTACAAAAAACTTGATTTAGCATTTTCTTGATGTAGTGGATCAATCATTGTTTATGTTGAGCTATATATAAGTATTAGTTTGTTATTTTCATTTGAGATCTTGTATTATTGAACATCTTTGTGCTAGGTGTCCAAATTAATTTATTGAGAATTGAGATCTGTTATAGTTTTTTAGTACGATCGAGTTAATTTCTTGCATTATAATGTTAGAAATTCAGAATTGATATGATCATGATGTATTATATATGTAATTAGGTATAGAGACGTGGTATTTATAATTAATATTTGTAAAACAAATATATATATATATATATAGAGAGAGAGTGGCTAAGGTCAAAGTGGTATGACCAAGGCCTTGGTACTACCAATTAGTTTTTGCAATTTTAAAGTTCAAATAGTCGATTCAAACCGTTAGATGTTCAATCTATATTAAAATCTGCTTGGAGACCAAATTTTACATTTTTTGGAATTTTTTTACTATTTTTTAAGCCACTTTGAAAATGGCAGATCCGGGTGAACAGTAAAAACAGTGCAACCAAATTCTGGACCATGTGATCAGCAATTTTCAAAGTGGCTTAAAAAATAGTAAAAAAATTCCAAAAAATGTAAAATTTGGTCTCCAAGCAGATTTTAATATAGAGATCACATCTAACGGTTTAGATCGACCGTTTGGACTTTGAAAATCCAAAAACGACTTGGTAGCACCAAAGGCCTTGGTCATACCACTTTGATCTTAGCCACTCTCTCTCTCTCTATATATATATAGAGAGAGAGAGTGGCTAAGGTCAAAGTGGTATGACCAAGGTCTTGGTGCTACCAATTAGTTTTTGCAATTTTAAAGTTCAAATAGTCGATTCAAACCGTTAGATGTTCAATCTATATTAAAATCTGCTTGGAGACCAAATTTTACATTTTTTGAAATTTTTTTACTATTTTTTAAGCCACTTTGAAAATGGCAGATCCGGGTGAACAGTAAAAACAGTGCAACCAAATTCTGGACCATGTGATCAGCAATTTTCAAAGTGGCTTAAAAAATAGTAAAAAAATTCCAAAAAATGTAAAATTTGGTCTCCAAGCAGATTTTAATATAGATATCACATCTAACGGTTTAGATCGACCGTTTGGACTTTGAAAATCCAAAAACGACTTGGTAGCACCAAAGGCCTTGGTCATACCACTTTGATCTTAGCCACTCTCTCTCTCTCTCTCTCTCTCTCTATATATATATATATATATATTGTTCTATGCAATTCTCTAATTACCGTGTTTGACTAATTTGCAAAACATACAATGATTGAATTTAACGATTTCATTGTATGAGTGACTTTGCAGGTTCAAGAACATTATAATTGCAAGATTAAAATAGAAGAATTAATGGAATCAACAAGACTTTACGAAGATCAAGAATATAGATTGTAATATCAAATAGATTAGTAAAGTAAATTTAAGATTGTTAATTTCAGAAACTATCTGTTCGGTACAGAAGCAAACCGTTCAGTACGGAATGTATTGACACGGTACCGGACGGATAAAATACGGTATGAGGCATTACAGTACGGAATAATTATTCCGTTTGACTATCATTCGGAACCGTGTTAGACTACCTATCCTTGGTGTTCCGTATTTTATCCAATGAGGACTCCCCTTGGTGTTTGACACGGTACCGGACGGATAAAATACGGTATGAGACATTATAGTTGAAAGAGGACTCCCCTTGGTGTTCCGTTCTGAACGGATATAGTCCGTACTTTACGCTACTCGAGAAACACAGATTTGGGAAAAATACACTATCTGTTATGTACGGACCTAAACGTACTGAACGGAAAGTGTAATGTTTTAGGGCAAAATTCAAATTGAAATACATTTGAACTATCTGTTCCATACGGAAGACGGAAGAGTTCAAATACCTAATTCTGAAGCTCTCTTTATAAATAGAGTAAATACCCGCACTCCAGAATTAAGCAAGCCACCCCTAATTTCAAAAAGCACAAATTATGTGTTCTTGAGAACTTCCTTCTTTGAGAGAGCTTAAACTTCAAAACTCCATTGATAATCTCAAATTCATTTGACAAATCTTCTCTAGAATTAGTTAGAGTGTTGGTTCTTTTTTTATGTGTGAAGATCTACTTTAGTGCTCTCTTGTCATAGTCGAGTGACTTCTCCGCTTGTAGGGCATTAAGGGGCTCACCGGCTCGAGCGTTTCCACTCACATATACATAGTCATGTGACGATCCTCTGCGTAGGACTTTCCAACTCGAGCTTCTAGGCTCAACTTTGTACACGAGTTAGGTCGTGACTTCCCACCGCCGAGTTGTATCCTTTTTTGGTAATAGGAAAGGGGCACCGACGAGATTGCTCTACTCCGGAGACGTTATGATCTCGCATTTTACGCTAACTTGGAAATATACAAACATATATATCATAGAAAAGAGTGAGGCTACGGTACTATGCATAGCACGGTTGGGTCCGTGCTACGGCTTAATATTTGAGTTTTCAAAATCCTAACGGTCGATCCGAACCGTTCAACATGATTATAAAACGAATATGTACTTGCAAACCAAATTTACATTTTTTCAAATTTTTTTACTATTTTTTTAGATAGGTAGAAAATCACTTGATCTGAAAATTCTGGACCATCCAAAAACAGTGATTTTCTACCTATCTAAAAAAATAGTAAAAAAAATCGAAAAAATGTAAAATTTGGTTTGCATGTACATATTCATTTTATAATCATGTTGAACGGTTTGGATCGACCGTTAGGATTTTGAAAACTCAAATATTGAGCCGTAGTACGGACTCAATCCGTGCTATGCATAGTACCGTAGCCTCACTCCATAGAAAATATGCAAAGACCATCTTGAAAATGCATCACATTATGACATCTTAGAAACATCTTTAAGTGGGTCCCATCTTTATTAGCAGCCGCAAACTTCTCAAAGCAATTCCGAACCCAAATCTGAGTCCGAGACCTGGTCTAAGTTCAAATCGATTTTTGGTTTTCATTATATTGGCTCAGTTTTCGCAAACTTTATCTATATTTTGGTACTTATTGAGAGTTGACCATGGGTACACATTTTGACAGAGTTGTTTTTAATTTATACAAAGCATGAGCAGTAGAGTCAAAATAACTGAGTATACGACATATTTCTGCCCTGCATGAATTAAAATCTGCTATGTCAAAATGTATACCCTCGATCATTGGAAAAAAATTCACTACTATGTACAATTAGAAGAAACTGTACATATATTTAGCTGAACGAAGATAAGACTACCTATCCTTTTTCAACTATAGTAAATGAGAACTTAAATGCCAGAGAAAGGATTCAATTGTCCTCCAAAGAAAGTTGATTAAGCCGCTGTCCATATCACCAAAAGAATTGCCCGCCTCAGACAGACTATAATTGTCCACAAAACGTCGACACTAGATCTAAATTAACAATTAGAGTCTGTTCAAAAATGACAAATTGCTGATACTGTTATCGACATCAAATTACGTCAGAGATAGTTTAACAAGAGGGGTAAAGCAATAACGCAGTGTTTCAACTTTTGAGTGGTATTTTTAGGCCCATATTACTTGCAATGATATTCCTTGTAATCCTAATTCATGAGGGGCCCTTTTCTTTAATGGACTTCCACTTACCTCTTTGTTAACTTATCAGCTACAGGCTTAAGTCTTGACTATCTTGTTTATCTTTCTTTATATATATGGGTATATATATATTTGATGCTTTGGCAGCCTCATATGCACTTAAATGAAGAAAAGTTTGTGTTTGTTTTTGTATTCATTGTCTAACAATGATGTTCCTTTGTATTGACTCATTTAGGCTCTTTGTTGTGCCGCTGTAAGGCCGTGTTGGTTGTCCATAAGAGTATGACATCAATTCTGTAAGGCCCATAAATTTCCTCTTTAAAATGTAATCCAAGTTCAAGCCCAAAATTTTAAATTGCATTCACTTCACAAGCCAATTGTTTACTTTGATTTTTCAGTTTATTTTTTATAAGATCAAGAATTTAAGAATTGTTCGAAATTATACACACCAAAATAATTTATTGTTAAACATTTCACCTTCTAGAATTTTTTTTAAATATAATAAAGAACTAACAAATAAACATTTGACTCTTGAAGCTGCAGATCATGAGTAACATTTTAAATTTATCGTTTGAAATCTAGCTAGTAATTTTTAATGTTTAATTGATTAATATTTTTAGCAATATTAGGCTTACCCTAACTTTATACAGTTATATATATGCCTAGAAACTGTCCAATAATTCGGTATATATTATCTCCTAAAATTCTTAGGCGAGCTAATTTTGTAAGTATATGGTTTTATTTAAGACAAAAATATTGTAATATTCATCTTTCTTTAAAAATCCAAATATAACCAGGGTAACTGTTTTCTTATGGTATTTCCTTTGTTTCCTTTTCCATTCCTGTATTTTGTTTGCCTAGAATAAATTTAAGGGTAGGGAAAAGCTACCAGATTCTATTAAAAACAAAGTTGGTAGAATAACTCTCTGAGTCATAACTCATGAGTCGTTATCTAAAGCACTTCTTCTTACACAGAAATGTCAACAAAACATTTTCAAAAAAATCATCCAATGTTATATTTGGAAGAAACGTGTGGGTTTGAGATTCCCTTGCGGTTGTTGGAGGGTTACTATCAACCAACGGATTTGCATAGGTGCTGATATTAACACAACAACTTCAAATTTTATAAATAATTTTGCCCTCCATGTATATTTCTTTCAAATGCTATTTTTGATACAGGTGATTATGTAATCTTCTAGCATGAGAATCATTTATAAATTACTATATATTCTTCATTGTTAGATCTTCATCTAATTTGAAATAACAACAAAAAAAGGAATGTTAACCCATACAACTCTGTTGTATTGTACATTAATGATTTTAACATTCGTTAAACATGTATTTCGGTCCTTTTTGTTTCAATATATTTAGTTGGTATGAGAATTTAAAAATTTTACTACATGATATACCATATTTTGTTTAACAAATTCAAATTGATTTGTTTACTTTTAATAACTGCATATACAAAATTCAACATAACACATTTCTTAAAAGAATTGCAATAAAAGTATAAAATTATTACGGCTAAGCAAATCTTATGCTTTAATAACATAGAGAGAGAAAAATTATAATTTATCCTTTTCTCAACTCAACAATGGAGCTAATTATATTCAAAATAATGTTGAGAGTAGTAGAATGGACTCTTTAGTTCCTTAATTTATGTTGAAGTAAAAAAATAATTATTTCTAGTATTAACACAAATTTAATTAATTTGAAGTATTTGTTTATATCACCGAGTTTTTTAATATGGTCATATATTCTCTGTTGTCATGTATTTAATAATAGATTTTAATTTTGTCTCTAAAAATCAAGACAAATAATAAATTAATATCAGACATAAAAATATTTAAATTAATTTCAATTCAAATAAAAAATCACATAAAATACAAATTTATTTTAATAAACTAAGCATGCGAGGAAATAAAGATAAACAATTATTAATGAAAGAAATTGTGGAAGTAAATAGTAAAGAAGGGTCAAATTGTATACGATGGTCAACCAATAAAATACATATTTATTTCTTCATATTAATGACTATTTGTTATTTTTTTATTCAGAACTAAAACTTATCCCTAAAACATTTCAATTTCAAAAAATTGAAAATAATAAATTAAAAAGCTCATTCTTTACAAATGAAAAAATCATTCCATCAAACAACTCCGTTAGATAATACTTTGTGTCAGTGTGAAGTGTATTTTCAGTTAATAGAGCTTCTAGTATTTTTTTATTGAATCATGATAATATATCATGGATATAGTTTGTACCATTCTAAATTCAACAATGGAAAATTTGTACATAACATCTAATGCATAATCAACAAAAGTGAGAAAAATAAAACGACATATGATGCAAGAAATGAAGTATATATTTAATGTTACAAATTCGACTAAGTCCACTAAAGTCACTAAAAAGAAAACTTGTTTTTATCTATTCTTTTTTACTACAAAAAATGATTTCTTAAATTTTTGTAGCTATGCTTTTCAAATTTGAAAATGAAACATTCCCTTAAAGATTTTACTAAAGTACTAGACGTTTAGTTATGGAAATAAAATAAATAATCAGTGAATCAGTGATCTTTAATATAAAGAAATGCATTCTAAAAAAGATATGGTATCAAGAGAGAATTTAAGCAAGGACAATTTGTTCGTACAAATAAAAAAAATCTGAATTTGTTGTGTTAACAAAAAAATTAATTGTGTCAATATCATCACCCTATTTGCATCTCTTGCCATTATGGTGCTAGTTTGTAAATTGTTTTGTATTCATTATATTAACGGACCATCCAACCAAAACTCAAGCAACTTTGTATGCACTACTGTACTATCAATGTGTTTTAATTTGATCATACCTCTTTAATTATTGGAATATCTAAAGATTAGTTTGATCATACCTCTTTAACCATATCACTAGTCCTAATTGGCTTACGGAAATAGGTAATAAACCCACATTAAATTCCCACAAATCAACACTGTTATTAAAATCAAATTGGTCAAGATTTCAAATGATAAAAATAAAAATAAACTCAATAGAAACAACTTGTAATTGATTTTTTCCAAAAATTTATTTTAAGTTGAGAGCATAATTCCTTGGTTTTTCTGATGACGGACTTCATTCAACTGTAATATTTTTCTATCTTTTTTGCATTTAGATAGAAGAAATTATATTTATTACGGTATAAGACAAGAGGACCTCTAAGAGTAGCGTGATAACAGCTGGAAATTTATTAAAATTTAATTTATCTTATGTCACTATTATGTTGAACCAAGGTGTTGCCCCAGGAAATGTTTTGCTGATTGTTGAATTATTAAAAAAAAAATTGTATAAGGTGAGAAACTGAGATCGTGGAAACATTCTTGCAAAATTTGACTTTGTCAAATAAATTAAGTCCCGACACGAACAATTCAATGATACCAGTTTTTTTACCACATATGTCACTTATTTTCAAATGGAAAAATTTGCGTCAGACGGCATCAGACTCAAAATTTGAGTCTAATGAATATGAATTCCTCTACCGTCTGATCTGTTTTAAAATTTGTACGTGATAAATCCGTACAAATGTTAAAACAAAGATATACATATATTGAAATGATGCACACGAATTTTTAAGCAAATCGAACCCATTTCCAAATCGACTAATTTGACCCTAAAACCCGTCCCGATCAATCGATAGCCAATTAATCTGGAATGACCAAACCTTTCACGTCCACCAATCAGGATGCCAAAAAATTAATTAATTTGATGTCACAAATTCACAATTGTCACGATACTTGAACGATAATCAACAGCTAGGCATATATAGTATCTCATTAAGACAACTTTTGATGTGTTCAAGACTTTATTTAATCTCTTATTTTTGTCAGAAAGATGATAACGAGTTAACGACAGACATCATGAAGGGGACGTTACAAGATATTATTACACTTGTATTGAGAAATATAAAGAGCAAAGAAGATTACTTTTGTATTGGGAAGTATCAAAGAGCTATCTCCATACCACTTAAAAGTAAATATTAATATAATAATTGTAATTTAAATTAATTACAAAGATGTAAATAATTAGTATTATTAAATTAGTAATCTGTTTTTGAGACGTGAAAAGATTATTATAGTAGCAATAATTTAATTTTCTATATAATAATTTTATTCTTTTAAAATAAAAATATTATATTTAGTTTTTTCGGATATTAAAAACTATAGCGCTATTAGCTGTTTTTATGCTATAGCTGCACAGTAATATTTTTCTAGATTTTATGTGATAACGCGATAATCGCTATTTAGAAGATTAAATTTTTCTTATTATTCTTGTTAAAAAAAAAATAAGAAAACAAATTTACAATACTTCTAACTGTGACCGTAACCGTCTCGAGATCATCTCCCGGCGAAGATGCTGCAGTCATTTTTTGGGAACCCATTTGTACAGAGTTAATTTTGGTGCGTACAGTGTTTGAATTTTTGATGGACCAAAAGGCCCCTACCCAGCTTGATCCCAGCGCTGGGAAAATGGTCTAACCGAGTCTGCCCGTTAATCTATTCCGCTGCCTGCCTTCGCTGTAGGGGTATTTTGGTCTGTGAAAAATTCAAACGCTATACGCACAAAATTTCACGCTGTAAAAATGAGTACCCCATTTTTCTAGTAATTTTACGAGTCAGTCAACGGCGCAGATCGGATTTCAAGAAAAACATTAAATTAAGCTTTACAAATTAACCTCGATAATTGTATTCGATCCGATATCCATGCCTCAACTCCAGTTCCGTAATTCAAGATCAGACAAGCGGATAATTGCCAGAGAAGTATGTCTGGTTCACTTTTGCTGTTTCAATGGATCTATCCGACCGAGTACAATTAATGCAACCTTGAAATATACCCGATCCGATAACGAATAGACCCGCTATTTTGAGATGCTCCGATAGCCGATTTCCTTCGGAAGAACCGGACAATTACGACTTTTGATTTTGAAGTGGAGTCAAAGTGTAAAATTGAACCAATCAAGAAATTAATTGATTCAGTTTCAGACTCTCTCTCTCTCTCTCGCTCGCTCGCTCCCCTTCCCTGCTTCAGTGCTTCTTCATAGCGGCTTCTCTACTAAAACAAGCCTTACCTGCTTTGTTTGCTGTACTGGAATTTTACTGGTAAGCTCCAAATTTTGGTTCCTTTTGGAAATGGAAAGGAAACGTTCGATTTTGGTTCTGGTTTGTTAGTTGGAGTTCTGGTGACCTGTTATTTTCAATTGATAATTTCTGTTTTGTTTTTATTTATTTCCCCAATTATTAGTTCCCCACTTGATAAATGTATAATGGAACCTTCTCATATAATGGAACTCTCTTAGTTATTATATTGACCACGATTAACGCATTAGATGTTTATATGGGTTCTAAATCAAATGCTATTTAGATAGTTGGTCAACTATCGTTTTGCCAACTAATTTGCACCCACGTTAGCCACTATTGTGGGGAAACAAAGCTTTCAATATGTACTTATGAAACTAAATGTTGTATTAGTTTATACAGACTATGCTGAATATTTTTCAGAGGTATGGCCCATTAAATCTTAATAGGTTGCTACCATTTAATGATACATATTCAAAGTGCATAATTACAGCTCAATTACAGCTCAATTACTTCATTATTCTGACTTTGTACTTCTATTTTACATTTGAAGAGCTTGATTTTAAATAAGTTGTGGATCGATTGTTAATTGGAATATAAAGAGATAATAGAAAGAGAGAGAAAGTCGCAGGCACGTCTCTGTCAATTTTTGCTGAGAAGGGAGGGAGGGAGGGAGGGAGAGAGAGACTTATAATGAAAGTCTTTTTCTCAATTAGACAAACTTACAATGAAATGCTTGTTTCATATCTATAAACTGCTACTAAGTTTCATTCATTATTTAAAATTACCTCTAGTAATCATTTGATGAAAAAAATTTACATTTGTTTTGGAAAAAGAAACAGTTCTGACATAAATATCAGTGAATGCAATTGGGTCAGATATTTGCTGGTATTTGGCTAAATATTTGAAAAGGTTGGTCTTTCTGCAAGCAGAAATTGAAGTAGGTTTCATGAGAAATTGTCTTCACTAATGAGACATTGGATACTGTTTGCTAACTATTAATTAAAATATCAGACCTAGTCTTTCTTTGACTTGGTTAACTATCCACCAGTCTTAATCATCTTATCGTATTTATCTCTTTTTAATTATTTTCTACATGTTTAAAAAAAAGAGTGGTTGTGACATGTTCCTACCATGTTGACTTCAAAACATGTGTTCCTTTTATGCCACTTTGCACCCTTATTTGAATTAGTCTCACGTACTCTTTATTACCTTCAATAAAGAAGGGATCTTTTCTTCCTCTCCCATATTGAGAAGCCCATGATTAATAACTAATCCTGTGTTATTCCTGTCCACTTTCTATACAATCTGTATTTGTCTTTATCTCCGCTTGCATGGCAAATCCTCGATCTGCTCGTTTCAAGGTACCTTTCTACTTGTTATCTTGTTTGATCAATGTTTTGAACTTGCCTCTCAGAACTTTTGTTTCTCCAGATGTCTTCTTCCGGTGACAAGACGGAACTCAACCCACAGCCCGAATCCAGATGGCAACAAACCCTAAACACACTTCTCCATCAAGCATCAGTGTATGGTGTTGCAGCTGGCTACTGCCTCTCCGCCTCTCTCCTATCAATCATCAACAAATGGGCTGTTATGAAATTCCCCTATCCTGGTGCTTTAACTGCTCTACAATACCTAACTAGTGTAGCAGGTGTGCTACTATGCGGCCAATTGAGTATAATTGAGCACGACTCGCTAAACCTCCGCACTATGTGGAAGTTTCTCCCTGCTGCGGTCATGTTCTACATTTCCATTTTCACAAACAGTGAGCTCCTCTTACATGCAAATGTGGATACTTTCATAGTGTTCCGATCTGCTGTGCCAATTTTTGTTGCTATTGGTGAAACCCTATATCTGCATCAGCCGTGGCCTTCGTTCAAGACCTGGCTTTCTCTCTCCACTATTCTTGGCGGGAGTGTTATTTATGTAATGACTGATTACCAATTTACTGTGACCGCATACAGCTGGGCTGTTGCATACTTGGTCAGCATGTCGATTGATTTTGTGTATATCAAACATGTTGTCATGACGATCGGGCTGAATACATGGGGACTTGTGTTGTACAATAATCTAGAGGCATTTTTGCTCTTCCCATTGGAGATGTTTTTAATGGGAGAGCTGGATCAGATGAAGGTCGACAGCTCTAGGGTTTCAAATTGGATGTCTTTTGATGTGATACTTCCGGTGGCACTTTCCTGTTTGTTTGGGCTGTCGATTTCATTTTTCGGTTTCTCATGTAGGCGTGCAATTTCTGCAACTGGGTTTACAGTGCTGGGGATAGTTAATAAGTTGCTGACAGTGGTTATTAATTTGGTGATTTGGGATAAACACGCATCATTGATTGGTACAGTTGGCTTGTTAATTTGCATGTCAGGTGGTATTTTGTACCAGCAATCAACTACTAAACCAAAGGCACCGAAGGTTGAGGAAAAAAGTGAAAACGAGGATGAAGAGAAGCAGAAGTTGGTTCAATTGGAGTCACAGGAAATGGACATGAAAAACAGTAGCTCTTCATCATGATTGAAATGTTTTCTTCATTGTTAGGAGATGATTATCAGAAATGGGTTATTCTTTGATACTTCAAAAAAAAAGGGGATGTTTACTGCTTTGAGAAAAATTTATATTTGTTAGTTCAAGTTTACTTAAAAGAGCAGTTTGATTTGTTTACTTAGAATATATGAGATTTATGTAACTTGAGTTTCATAAGTAAAAGCTAAACAATTAAAGCTCTAATTTTTCTGTTACATTCTGGTAAGCTAATGGGTTAACACTTGCCTAAGTACAAAATAATTTTTTTTTCTGCATCGTGTAAATGCATCCTTTCAGTAATCTCGTAAAAGAAGAAGCTAAAATTTTTTTAGGAGCTTACAGGTTCAACTGAATATGCAAGTTCAGAAATATAACAGCTGTGCCTACTAATTTAGTTGCAATTACAACCAGCAACTTTCTCTTCGATATTTTCCAAACAGGAATCTTTTATTGTGCATTTCGGATAATTTATTTAATCAAACGAACTTCTTATATATTTTTATCTTGGAATGGGTCTGATCTTTCTTCCTCTAATTCAAAACCTATGTTGTGTATCACATAGATGCGAATATTCAATGATCAGATTTGTAAGATGCCATTTATTAATACCTATTGATAGTCTAGAAAGAGCATTCCATGGAATAAGGCGCACTTTACTGCACTTTAGTGTACAAAAGATATTTAATGCCTCAAAGAGTTCCAAGGGAAGCTCAAGCTGATGGCTTATTTATGTTGTGTGGCCTAGAAAACATTTGGGCTGTGTTTTTAAGTAGGCTATTAGGCCTGATATATATACTGATCACCTAATCTCTTCCTGTCTGTGGTTATAAGATCCAGTGCCTACTGGATTTCCACATCATGCCAACTACATTGGGCCTTAGTTTTGATTTTAACACACTACATAATATGCTATCCTTGTCAATAAATCAGTAAAGTACGCAGAGAATACCGAAGATACTATTATCGTATGTTCTCTTGAAATGTTTGCAACATTGTAACACATTTAAAAATACCATTGTTTGAATCTTTATGATTAATTTTGTTGGAATAGCTAGAAGGTTGTAATTACGTTGCAGTCGTGTCTCCTCTCCTCTCCAATTTAGCTTATTTAATTATATTGCTTTTTACATAAATTTAGCTGACTTGACATTAGAATAAAAATAACATGCATGTATACATTACTTTTTAACTTATTTGATATAAAATTAATAATATAAATAAGGAAATCAAATTTAACGAAGAAATTAGAAAAAAAAAAAATACTATGGCATTAGTTTAAGGAAATAAATTCTTTAGTAGACATATCAGAAATAAGTTTACAAGAACAACATGATATAAAGGATATATAAAAAGTATAAATGACATGCATAGAGAGCGTTCGGGCGAGTGTTTCAACTAAATAAGCAACCATATATCCAAAAGAGGAGGAGAAATCATGAACATGTGATCAATTTGTCAATTAAAGAGAAGCATATTATTAAATCATTGCAGACGTTAGGCTCCATTCATGGCCATCAATATACTGCTATAGAAGAAATTAATACTGCTTAGGCTCCACGACGAATACTCAGGAAATTTGTGAGCTACTTGCTGCCCTTGAAGTAAAGAGCTAGTACTATCAGAAAAGGATACTGAAACTACAGCGAATACCTTTATATTGTGGATAAACCTTCCTAATTGGTTCGAGAAAACAAACAACTCAACATATGACTAAAATGTAGCCTTCACACTCTCTTATGGCCAAACTTCCCTATTCCTCCAATTACCTCAAACAAGAAGACCATGATGATCCAACGACAAACTAATATCTTCTTGACCCCTAAAGAAAATGCATGTTCTTGTTTGGGAAGTATGCATGGTCAGACTTAACCTAGAGAATTGATGGCGTTGGGATATCATGATCCTAATGATATCGAAACAAATTTACGCACTGTACCAGGGATGCTGGTGTTGGGAAGGTATTATTCACGGTATGGTTGGCACCCAAAAATTGAAGACTCTACCAACCGATGCTTTCATTGTAAATTTTTCCCAAATCAGACGCAACTTGGCTAAAAGCCTACACTTTTGCCACCATGAATTGACATAAGAACAATTTTACAATTTTTGTTACAACCATCTGTGGTAAGGCTCAGCCCCCATGATTTCATCAGATTCCTCGAATTAATTTATTGTCAGGGGAAGGTTATGGTTGAATCCCTAACATCCCCACAGCTTCTTTGCTGCCACACACCTTATTTGCATGTCCCAGATAGCATCACAGCCTCGGAGTGTCGACTGGTGTATATTTGTCCAGACCTGAAGGATGTACTGGTCTAAACATGGTACAAGGGTAGAAGTTTATACATGGGGCACCTCTGTTGATTGATCAAGCCTAAAAGTGTTTTTCATGAGTCAGTCGGGAGGAGGAAAAGATACATATGGAACCACATTTTTCAATATCTGACTGAAAGTTTAAGAAGACTCGATAAAAATTTGCTTTTGAAGTGCAACGATATAATGGCAGAGCCACATGAGAATATGAGAAAGCGAGCAAAGTTTATCAGATGCCCATGCACTGGTGCACTTGCAGTTTAAAACGGCTGAAGGTATTACATGTGAACAAGAAGAGGGAGAAATTTAGCAATATGGAAAATGACTCGGTTCCTAAAGGTGCACTTGCACTGGTTGGCAGGATAAGGTAGAGAAATTGATGCCAAAGGAGTCAGTTCAAACTAGGAGAATTAGAGAGCTTGGGGCAGCAGGGGGAGGCTGACCGACTTGGGCAAGAGATTATGAAGAATTAGAGGGAGATGACAGGAAGTTCTTAGGAAGCGCAATTTCTCAGTTCAAAGAATATGCACGTTCTGGGACAATGGACAGGGTAAGTGCCTATGCTGCAATGGTATAATGCACAATTTCACCCATCTAATTGATAATCTGTTGGAGACAAAAAGGATTTTAGAAGAATTCGACAGCTGAGATTGTTTGGTTGAAACTATAGATGCATTTTACAATGGATCGAGGTTAAATTTGACTCTGGTATGCCCTCCTACAGTGCATAAAACTATGTCAACATGTTACACAAGAAATAATATGTATATATCATTTATTCACAAGTTTTTTAATAAAGTGATGATTACATGAGTCCGAGAAGTCATAGCACGAAAATAATTGATTGTGCACTTAAAAATTAGTTACAGACTAATGAGAACATAGAGCAGCATTCAAAGCACTTGCCTTGTACTGATTCATTGTTGATAGACCTTTATATCCCGATATACGTAGTGCGAATATTCCAGTATAGATTACTCACACTCAATGGGCTTCAAGGGTAATTCCGGAATTCTCTACAAAGCTCTTAATGTAGCCTTGCCGAACAGGATGATCATCCTGAGGCCGGTTGTATGCAACCCAAATCGGCTCTCCAACAAACAGTCTCATTAGCTGCATGCAATTTTGTATTTCAGATTTCAGGAGGACTTTTACAAATTTAACATCACAAGGATTCTACAATCAATAATTTATTTACAGTTTTTGCTGTGGTTTATACCTAAATAAGTCTACAGAACTCCTAAAGCTACTAAATTTTCCAAAAAAAATGATCCATATTTCTCTTGGTTTTGTTTGTGTGCAGCAGGGAGGGAGGGGAGTTATTAAATTTATGAAGTGAATTACATTTTACATTGTTTCCTTTTCCAAACATCCAAACCTAAAATTATAGATTATGAATTCAGTTTTGAAGTATCATCCCAATTTAATAGTTAAATCACCATGTACTGCTTCAACCTGTGGATCTTTTTTTCTTCTTTATTATCCTTTTGGAGTTTCAGTTAGAGAGGGTTCAACCATTTTCATAAAAAGCTCTCAAAAAATAAAGAAAACAAATGAGCAACAGATGAGAAATTGTCTTGGATTTTCAGTACCTTGACATAGTTTGAAGTGTCGAGTGTAAAGCGGTGGTAGATGCCGGCAGGTAGAACAATCATATCACCCGCTTTGATCCAGATCCGAATCCATTTATCATCCTTGTCCCGCACATCAAAATACCCACTACCCTCTAAGCAGTAACGGATCTCCTCATCGGTATGGATGTGCTCTGTATAAAAGTTCTTCATCTTTTGTTCATAATTCTCAACTTTTTCAGGGCACAATTCCAAGTAATCCTGCATAGCAATTATGTTAAAATTTAATGCAAATTGAGTGTTTGTATTATTGTATAGGCGAAAATGATATTGGACAGACCATATAACTGTAACCTCTGCTTTCTCTGATTTTCTTCAACTCCTCATTGTTTTCATGGTTTTTTGGATCCAAATGCCAATATAAGACCCCAATCTCTGCAAATTTTGATCAAACTCGTATTAGAGCAATATGTTGATACCTAATTCTGATGAAGTTGTTCTCTAAGGATCCCAAACAATGATCTTTAATGAAAGCTTCTCTGAAACTATTTCTTAGTTACAACCATTAGTTGGAGTAAACAATGGAAAAGAGGGCACTCAATAATTTTGTAAGGGAAAAATGGAAATAGTATGTGAAAGACCTAATTTAATGCTGGCATGAATTAACTGGGACAATCAATTACGAACATGGACCCCGATTCTTATTTAATTTCCCTCAAAGAAAGAAGCTCAAACCCATTAATTTCCCTCATTTCTTTTCCTTCTTTTTGTAGTAAAAAAAAAGAAAAAGAAAAAGAAATGAAATTAGTTAACTATCCCCCTAATAAAATGGGCTCAAACTATTGGATAATAGATGGTACCTAACATACTAAAAATCTAACCTTATTGAAGTCGAATACAGTTGCACTAGTATGAAGGTTTCTATGAATAATACTACAAAATTGATACCTTGAAGCTTGCTTAGGGGCACAGGCTGGTTAGGGTTTTTCTTGTGAGGAAGCCTCTGATCTCCTTCGTTCTCCTCCAATACCCATGCCTATTAGGCCAATCACCAATCAGAACACATTCAAATTCTATTAGTTAATTAAATAAATTGTAAATAGGAGCATCACTAGTTTCAACTGAAAAGGAGTACATTCTCACCTCAATCGCCATGGATTAGTATTCTCTAATTTTTTTTAGTTGAGCTTAACTGCCTCAAAGAGTCGACAGGTCAGATTAGTACTCGCACAGAAATTAAAAAAGATTACATTTGAGAGGCACAGAGAAACCAATGAACGGTCGTGCGCCACGTGTACGGTCGTTTGAGTTTGCGGTGCATCTGTGCTAGCCAAGAGAAACCATATATAATTTTCACTCAAAAAAAAAAAAACCATAAATGAACCTGATATTTTTGACGGAGAGAAACGGAAATTTTTTATCTATAGAAATTATTAAATACAAATGTACGGAAACAGAAAGAATGTCTCGTTTCTAACAAATATAGAAAGATCTAACTCAATGAGTCAGATCCAAATTTATGAATCGGTCTCAATGGTCCAGATCCATCAATATATATATATAGAGGTTAGCTAATATCAAAACGTTTGTTCCGGAGCGGTGATGCAACCAATTGGTTTTCGATTTTCAAAGTCCAAACGGTTGATCCAAACCGTTAGATGTGATATCTATATTATAATGTACTTGGAGACAAAATTTTACATTTTTTTTAATTTGTTTACTATTTATAAAGCCCTTTTTAAAATTACT
This sequence comes from Carex littledalei, assembly GCA_011114355.1. NCBI lineage: Eukaryota > Viridiplantae > Streptophyta > Magnoliopsida > Poales > Cyperaceae > Carex > Carex littledalei. Next base: position 7,662,761 of record CM022096.1, on the reverse strand, counting down.
GATTTTAATAAACAGTGAAAAATTTCTGGATCATTGAAATCAGTGATTTTAAAATTAACTTAATAAATAGTAAAAAATTCTAAAAAATGTAAAATTTGATCTCCAAACACATTTTAATACATATTGAATGTTGAACGGTTTGGATCGACTATTTGGATTTTGAAAATGTAAAAACTGAAACGTTTGTAGCGGCCTAGGAATAAACGTTTTGATATTAGCCAACCTCTATAGATATATTGATGGATCTAGATCATTGAGACCGATCCATAAAAAATTTCTATAGATAAAAACGAGTCAGATATTAGCCAACCTCATTGAGCGGCCTAGGAATAAACGTTTGTAGCGGCCTAGGAATAAACGTTTTTTAATTTGTTTTGATATTAGCCAACCTCATTGAGTCAGATCTTTCTATATTTGTTAGAAACGAGACACTCTTTCTATTTCTGTATATCTGTATTTAATAATTTCTATAGATAAAAAATTTCCGAGAGAAACTGACAATTGATAAAACTAAAAATTATAAGAAATTTGATAACACTATAATGGAAATATGCCCTTTTGGACCATATTTAAGATTGTTTTATAAACCGCTTATGGGTGTGCTCCAGACTGGGGAAACATACAGAAGGAGAAGGAAGGGGAAGGAAATAGGTCCTGATTGGACCTGATCAGAGTTGTTTACTTTTTTTTTAAGAGATTAATATGAGAGAGAACGGAGGGGAATGAGGGTGAACCTCATATAAAAAATTGATGAATTTATTCACCTTCAAATCAGAATGTAGAAGAGATGAACACCTTAAAACCCCAAATTTATTTTAGTAAGTATTTGATAAAAAAAACAAAAATTAAAAGTTAGCAACATATTTAAAAAATATTCCAATATTAATCAGTATTATTCCTAGGCAATATGTATGTAATGTTTGCATACTATCAAAAGAGTAAAATTCAAAACATAAATTCGCAGTCAAATCCAAAATCGGTGCGCAACTATCTTTTACATACCGCTTAGATTCTTTTAGTTAGCATTCTAATAATTCAAAATTAATTAGTTACCACTGTTTACTTCAAAATTGAAAAAAATAATACTCACGCAAGTCTAGTTCGCGCACCAAATTGGGTCAAGCCTTTTTGCAGCGGCTTTCTTTCAAATCAAAGAATATATATGATTCAAATCAAATTTATGAAGAAATCACGATATAATCTAAATTCAATCATTTAATTTTGAAATATTAAACTTTTAGCCTAAGCTACTTGTATTTTTATTCCCCATTACATTTTTATCATTTTTGTCGTTACTTTTTATTTCAATTGTTGACAGAATGTTATGTAACTAAAATATATTTTTTTATGAGCATGAATGTGGTACAATTATCTTATACATCTCAATTATATCATCGTAAATAAAGTTTTTCGACTTCGGATTAAAATTAATATATTATAATTATTTTATAAAATCAGTGGTTGAATCAATTAACCTAGTTTGACCAGTAAATTGTTAATCCGAAAGTTTTAATTACAGGATCAATGTCCGGTCCTCTTATCATAACATTGATGTTTAATATATGAAACAACATAAATAAATCTTGTACTCTTAAATAAATTTTGCCATATCCAATTTGACATTTCATATGAGCCCTCAAAGCCAAAGGCTAATCTCGTTTATTCACGTGTTCACTATCTAAATTTAATCCAAACTCTGACATTATTGATCTGAAATATCCTCAAATAAATTAAAATACCTCCATAAAAACTCCTGTACATTTTTGGATGGGACAGATATGACAAATTGTACTTTTTATAGGGTGAACAGCACTAGATATGGATCTCGTCAGACGATGTAGCAAAATTTAACAGACCCTTTTAAATAATTTGTACGAAATAATCTATTTTACTAGAGGAGAGTTATAAGACATCCATTGTTTTGTGACTCCATTTTTTAAAATATCAATAGCTCAAAATTTAAAACATAAACGTTACAATAAAATCGATAAATGTGATTTATATTATTTTCTCTATGACCTCATAAAAAATTATAATATTTTAATATTATTTTAATGTGAATTAATAAGTTGAAATATCAACGTCTAGAAATTATCCATATTAGTTATAATGTAACATTTTTACAAGATCTTGATGACAACCAAAACAAAGTTGAAATATAATAATTTTTTACACTTAGATAGATAAAATGATGTAGATCATATCCAACAGTTTTATTTTGACTTTTATGTTTTAAAATTTGAGCTATAAAAGCTTTTAGAAATGAAAGCATAATGGAGGCACAAAAATAGAGGCATTTGAAACCTCCTCATTTTACTGTTGCAATAATATGGTTGCCGGTTGGACCATCAGTTTCTCTGTGCCGGAAATTAATTAGGAGCCGTCCGATTAAAGTGAGGGATCCTATTTTATCAACAATGTTTCTTCCATTGTGACATAAGACATAGTACAATCCGAAAAAAAATTGTTACCATCTTTTCATAAATAATAAAGTGATCTAATACATCTTCTACAAAAATTTCAAACTTATCACGGAAACAAATTTAATTTGCATCTCTGATTTAAATTAATTTGCGTCCTAGATATAAATATGCTCATCCAATGTGGGGGGAAGATTTAATCTGCCTCCCCACTCTATTTGAGGCTCAGATTAAATCTACTAATTTTCTGGTATTTTAATTTTCTTTTAAAAAAAAACATGTTTGATATGTTTATTATTTATGGCAAGATGGTTACAAAAAAAAATATTTAATATTTTTTTTGAAACAATGAACTTACCTAAGATTGATACTTAAGTTATATGGTCATGTTTGGTTGTGGACTAAATAGTGGAATAAGGGCTTTAGGCTTCACTTATTCCGCCAAACGTGGTTTAATTGAGTCGGACTAAGATGGAATAAACCGACTTTTAGGCTAGCCTAACTTGGCCTAAACTAACCCACCTCTTCAGGTGGTTAATTTAATTTTATTAGATATGAGACCTAACTTTTCATTGTTTTTATTATTTTTCATCACTTTTTAAGAATGTAAAATAAACAATTAATTGTGTTTCCATTTAAGCATAAAGAAACTTATAACTTTATCAATTATAAAATCAGCATTTTTTAAAATAGCTTAACTTTTTAAATTAACAAAATATGCAATCTAAAAAATAATTAAATAAAATATTTTTTAAAATTGTACTACAAATTTTAAAATTGTACTACAAATTTTAAATTTGTACATAACTTATTGGACAGTGCTACGGTGCTATGCATATATAAGGGCCCCTCCGTGCTATGGCTCACTTTTTGAGTTTTCAAAATCCTAACGGTCGATCCGAACCGTTCAACATGATCTCCATATGAATATGTACTTGAAAACCAAATTTTACATTTTTTAGAATTTTTTTACTATTTATTAAGCCACTTTGAAAATCGCTGATCTAATGGTCCAGAAAAGTTTACTGTTGTGTACAAATTAGTGTTTTTTCAAAGTGGCTTAATAAATAGTAAAAAAATTCTAAAAAATGTAAAATTTGGTTTTCAAGTACATATTCATATGGAGATCATGTTGAACGGTTCGGATCGACCGTTAGAATTTTGAAAACTGAAAAAGTGAGCCGTAGCACGGAGAGCCCTTATATACGCGTAGCATATTAGCAAAATCCTAACTTATTTCTTGTACAATTTCTTTCAATCAAAATAAAAAGTAAGAAGAATAGTTTTATTATTGATATTACAAATTTTGTACGACAAAATAATTTGTAATATCAAATCATGTCTTAAACTATCAAATTCTTACCAAACAAGACATGAATAATTAAGGTCAGCCTAAATTAGAATAACTAAGTTATGCCTCATTAGCTTTAGTCCACAACCAAATACCACCTATGTGTTTGTAATCTCACCTAGAATTAGTACTTCACTTATAGACCGAACTAGTAAATTGAGATTGAGGTGTTCAAAAATGTAGTAAGTTTAATATAACTTAATTTATAAGGAAATTGAAATGCATTGATGCATGTAAAAATTGCAAGATTTAATAAACAAAATTGTTATTTCCAATTTAAAGGATAGGTGGCGTGGTCCCTTTTTGTGGTCCGTCCCTTACAATTCAGTTGCATATATGTTAGGACTCGCACTATATTTAATTGATACTTAAATGTTTCCAAGTAGCAATCGTCTCCAAACTATTTGACCATATTTACTATGGAAGTTGATTTCTTGTCCAAATTTGAGCTAGACAACAAATACGAATAGTTTATTATGCGTTTTTTTTATGTTTACAAGTCGAGACGAGTAACTAGTTTAGAAAAATTTTAATATAAAATTCCTCCTGTACTAGATAAGGCACAAAATTAATTATTGTCATACACTTGAGTTTTTTTTTTATATTTGTCGAATATTTTTTTATTTACATAGTTTTACAAGGATGCATGATTTATGACGTAGAAAGTAATTAGTGATTTAAATTTATTATTTTAAATAAAAAGCTTCTAAAATAAAAAATGAAGATATGCATGATGATAGGGAAAAAGAAAAAAAAACGCTATTCCAAGTTTCCAACCCTCTTAACTTTTGCTCCTCGATAGATGTACATATATGACAAAATTGACATATATTAATATAACTGTACCCATAATTTATATTTTATTAATATAACTGTACTCATAATTTAAAAAAATATAACTGTACCCATAATTTAACCGGTTATATTTTTTAAACTATATCCGGGTCGGTTACGGTTCGGATCCAGATCGGATCCGGGTAATCGGATAAAAGTAGCACCTCTAATCTTCATACCACTTAAAAGTAAATATTAATATAATAATTGTAATTTAAATTAATTACAAATATGTAAATAATTAGTATTATTAAATTAGTAATCTGTTTTTGAGACGTGAAAGATTATTATAGTAGCAATAATTTAATTTTCTATATAATAATTTTATTCCTTTAAAATAAATATATTATCTTTAGTTTTTTCGGACATTAAAAGCTATAGTGTTATTAGCTGTTTTATGCTATAGCTGCACAGTATCATTTTTTTTCTAGATTTTCTGTGATGACGCGATAATCGCTATTTAGAGGATTAAATTTTTCTTATTCTTCTTGTTAAAAAAAAAATGTGACGTAACAGTCGTCTCCCGGCGAAGATGCCGGATTCATTTTTCTAGTAATTTTACGAGTCAGTCAACAAAGCAGATCGGATTTCAAGAAGAAACACAAAATTAAGTTTTACAAATTAACCTCGATAATTGTATTCGATCCGATATCCATGCCGTAACTCCAGTTCCCTAATCCAAGATCAGACAAGCGGATAATTTCCAGAGAATATCTGTTTCACTGTTTGCTGTTTTAATGGATCTATCAATCTATCCGAGTACAATTAAGAATTCATATCCAGTGCAGTACTGTAATAGGGAATCTTTTACAATTACTTGATCTGGACCGTTCTTTTTAAATTGGCACGAATCTCAAAGCCCAATAATACTGCCCCCTCAGTCAGCACGAATTTTAATCAAGAAATTAATTGATTCAGTTTCAGACTCTCTCTCTCTCTCGCTCGCTCGCTCGCTCCCCTGCCCTGCTTCAGTGCTTCTTCATAGCGGCTTCTCTACAGAGAAAAAGCCTTACCTGCTTTGTTTGTGGTACTGGATTTTTACTGGTAAGCACCAAATTTTAATTCCTTTTTTTTTTTTTTTTTTTTGAATGATAATTTTAATTCCTTTCGGAAATAAAAAAAAGAAATATTCGATTTTGGTTCTGGTTTGTTAGCTGGAGTTCTGGTGACCAATAATTTTCAATTGATAGTCTGTTTTGTTTTATTGTTTCCCCAATTATTAGTTCCCCACTTGAATAAATGTAAAGTACATATAATGGAACTTTCTCATATAATGGAACTCTCTTAGTATTATATTGACCTCAATCAAAGCATTGGATGTTTGAATGGATTATAAATTTGCAATTGCTATATAGATAGTTGCTCAACTATTGTTTGTTGCCAACTAATTTGAACCCACGTTAGCCATTATTGTGGGGAAACAAAGCTTTCAATATGTACTTATAAAACTAAATGTTGTATTAGTTTATACAGACTATGCTAAATATTTTTCAGAGGCATGGTAATTTTCGAGTTCATTTTGGTGAGACCAATATTTTGAAAATACATTTTGAAAGTTTATTCAGGAGCTTGCAATTTGCCAACCAATTCTGACCTTTTAATCTTGCACAATAAGTTCTACAAAATTTAAATTAGAACGTAAATTTATTCGTCATCAAGATGAGAAGTTTAAATTCCGTATATACATACTTTTCTAAGAATTCGAATCCCAGCTCAAATTTTGAATATGAATCCGAACCGTCCAATCTGCTTTGACCCAGATTTTATACATTCTCAGTCCAAATTTGCAAATTGTATGATTTATCTTCGAAAGTATAAATAATTGCTAGGATATTAAAACTACATAAATTCCCTCAAATTTGCATTCTTAATATAGTCTGTGGGACCCACATCCCACCCCCGCCTCCTTTCTCTTTCCCCAGTTCCCATCTGTGTTGTCTGTCTACTTTGTTCGGCTCCTCTGTCGTAAAACAGATTTCTCTCCGTTTTAAAATTTGCATTCTTAATTTAGTCTGTAATTCTGTATCGACCGCATCATGTGGGTTCGCCGTCGTTCAATTCCACTTATTTATCCTATATAAATAGTTTTGGAAAATAAAAAGGAGACAGAGTGTCCGAGCGAGGAAAGAGAAAGGAGAGAGAGTAATTGGAAAAATTTTGATTTTTTTTAATCAAATTGCATTGACGTGGGAAGCAAATGAGAAAAAAGTGGGAATAAATGGGCCATTAAGTTGGGAATATTATGCAAGTGGACTGAAAATCCTACCAAATTACAGTTGGCTGAACAGGCCCTTTCAAGAGCCAGAGCTTTAGTTGCCTCAAGTGGAAGTCATTTGTTCTCCGTCGAAGGGCGTGTTTCATAATCACTCGAGGATAGAAAAGGAACAAAAAGAACGTGAAGAAAAGCACGTGGAGAGTTCACATTCTCTGCACTTCAATTTGAAGGTGAACATAATCATTAAAATTATACATGGTTCATATCTGTCGCATGTTGATTTTATGATACTTAGGGTTTAGGGTGATGCCTAGCAGCGACTTTGTAGTTCATGTATACGTGAACTAGAACGTCTTGCACACTATCCAAAGCAATTGAAAACTAACATCGCGATGATTATTTTCTGTTTGCGTTGTTTGAGCTTAAATTGGGCTGTTAATTGTCGAAGCCCAGGAGACGGCAACACATCATGCCCGTCTGGCCGTCTCCATAGATCGCTCCTCTTTTCTTTTCTCCGTCTTCTAAAATCGCTCTCCTTTCGTTTCTAGATCTGAACTCTCCTCTTCAATCTTCTCTTCTCTCTCCGAGTGGGCGTCTCAAATTAAGCTCGGACAACACTGCTTAAGCTGAATTGGGGTCGATGGCAAGCTTCTGGATCCCCAGATTCAGACGTCCGTGAGAAAAATAGTATGATCGGGTGAAACAATGGTCATTTATTCACTAGTAATTTTATATTTATTCAGGATATTTATATTCCCTTGTCCAGTAAATTTTTTCCCACTTTTCAAATTTTATCCATGCTCAATTCTCTTTTCAATATTATAGGAATACTCCAAATTTAGATTGATCTAAAATCTTAAAGCCACGTTGCAAGTTTTCTCCGGGTTGACGTTGTAATTCATTTTCCCCCAACACATAAAACCACATAAAACCGCTCTGAATTTGATGCGTGTTTATTATAAAAAAATTCACGCACTCACTTCTATATACAGGTACGTTTCTAGGTTTAAAATTTTTTTGTGTATGTATCACGCACTTTAAAAATAATTCAAATATTACCATTATGAAAATTTAAGAAGGCTAAGAAATTAAAAACAAAAATTACTAGCGAATTGTGAACATATGCTTTTAGAGTGTTGAAATAAAAATTAAAATACATGACGGCGGAGGATTGGAGACAAATTGATCTCGTACGAATGTTTTAAAACTCAAAATTTAAAAGATCTATTTGAAGTAAAGCACAACCTCTCAATTTGTTTATGATAGCACAACAACATGTTAGCATTTTAAGATAATTTCACAGATTATATACTCAAGAGGAATACACCCAAAATCCAGCCAACATCAGCTGAACTATTCAATGAAAATCCAGTCAACATCAGCTGAATAATTCAGCGAAAAAATGATTGGTTTTGAATAATTCAGCCAAAATCTGCTAAGGAGTCCTCCATTTTAGAAATTCTATTTTCGTTAAATAATTCAACGGAAAATCTTATTTCGTTAAATTATTCAGCGGAAATTGACTTTGGTCGCTGGATCCGTTAAATTGTTTCAAAGAAAGTTTAATTATCTGTATAAATAGATCTCCGCAGAATCATTCCTCACAATTCAGCGATCTGAATCTTCGGTTAAGGTAATTTTTTATTTTTTTCTAATTTAATATTTTATTAAATAAAATAGTTTAAAAATTAGTTAATTGTGTAGAAAATAGTCTATAATTGTTTAGAAAACACCAGAATATTGTCGTAATAATTTGGAAAATATCAGAATTGTTTAGAAAATGATCAAACTAATTTAAAAAATACCATATTGGTTTAGAATATTGTCGTAATAATTTAGATTATACCAGAATTGTTTAGAAATTGACCAAAATAATTTAGAAAATACCAGAATTGTTTAGAAATTGACAAAAATAATTTAGAAAATGACATAATGGTTTAGAATATTGTCGTAATAATTTTGAAAATACCATAATTGTTTATAAATTGGCCAAAATAATTTAGAAAATACCAGAATGGTTTAAAAATGACCAAAATAATTTAGAAAATACCAAAATTGTTTAGAAATTGACCAAAATAATTTAGAAATACTAGAATTGTTTAAAATATTGTCGTAATAATTTAAAATATACTAGAATGGTTTAGAAAATGACCAAAATAATTTATAAAATACCAGAATTATTGAGAATATTATCTATATAAGCAGGATTCAGAGGAGGTAGTTCTTTGCAAACAGTCTGGTCCGGTCCAAAAACCCCCCGGTCCATGGGTCTCTCCGGTCCACGGGTCTCCCCGGTCTATGGATCCGCACGGTTCGGGTTAGACAGTCCAAATTTGGAGAGGATGGCCCAAACCTGTGCTAAGGACCATGGTCCAAACCCACACTGGTTGGTTTGGTCCATGGTCCGGTCCGGCCCGGTTCGGTTGGTCCGGTCCAACTAGCCATTTTTTGGGATAAGGATGCGGTTTTGACCACGGGTTAGCACAGTTTTGCACGGGTTAGCGCGGTTTAGCACAGTTTAGCATGGTTTTGACTATGAGTTAGCACGGTTTTGCACGGTTTAACACAGTTTAGGCACGGTCCGGTCTGGGTTTAGTCTGGTAATGGTTCGGTCCGATCCACGGGTTTAGAATTGCCCGAGTTAGTCCAGGTCTAGTAAAAAAACACACTAAAAACTGTGCTAAGAACCCCTTTATCCACGGTCCGGGCTGGTCCGGATTTTGACCACGGTCCGGGCTGGTCCGGGTTTCGACCACGGTCCGGGTCGGTTCTACGATTGGTCCGGTCTGGTCCTAGCCCGGCCGGTTTTTTTCAAAACACTACCCAAATCAATTGAAAACTAACATGGCGATGATTATTTTCTGTTTGCGATGTTTGAGTTTAAATTGGGTTGTCAATTGTCGCAGCCAGGAGACAGCAACACATCATGCACGTTTGGCCGTCTCCAACTCTCCATAGATCACTCCTCTTTTCTTTTCTCCATCTTCTAAAATCGCTCTCCTTTTGTTTTTAGATCTGAACTCTCCTCTTCAATCTTCTGTTCTCACTTCGAGTGGGCATCTCAAATTAAGCTCGGACAACACTGTTTAAGATGAGTTGGGGTCGATGGCAAGCTTCTGGAGCCCCAGATTCAGACGTCTGTGAGAAAAATAGTATGATCGGATTAGAAGTATAACAAAATTTCAATTCATTTTTTTTTTTTTGAAGGTTGGCGGTGAAGTACCGCCAACTTTGGAATTGATATTAATAAAAGAGTTGTATACATCAGACCCAAAAAAATAGCCAAATCAGCCTTGGTAGGCAATCTGACATGTAAAAAAATTAAAATGGGAAATATCAGAAGAAATCACTATCTCCCTGTAATAGCCGCCAACAAGGCGCAAAAGGACCCCCCGTGTCCTGTAATGCCCCCTTTCCTGTGTTCATCCGCTCTGCAACCAAAAAGCCACTTCGATTGTCGTGTCATTTACTAAGATAATAACCGGTTTACGCTTATTTGAGAAGAGCCTTCTGTTTCTCTCTCTCCACAAAGCCCAGGCTCCAGCCGCCCAGAGGACATTTGACAACTCCCGAGATCTCCTTGATGCACCCGGTTTCGCCAGTTTCCAGGCGTCCTGTAAATTTGTTGCCCTCTGAAAAGAAAAATTATAGTGTGCGAAAAACGCCCCCCAGAAACGTCTTGCATAAGAGCATGACCACATGATATGGTTGGTTGTCTCAGTTGCCGGTGAATTGCATAGGTGGCAACCCGACTGTACCATACAGCCCCGTCCCTGCAGTACCTCCTGAGTCAAAATTTTGTTATCCCTCATGAGCCATATAAAGATCCTCACCTTCATTGGGGCCCGAATTTTCCATAGGAATTGGTAGTCGTGGGATAGAACACCCCTTTGACTGATTGTTTTGTAAGCTGATGCACAGGTGAAAACATCCGTTGTAGACCAACGCCAGACCAGGCCGTTTGTCGATTCCACCGAGCAACGGTAAAACAGAACGAAGGAAGTAAGAACTTTGAGAAACACCGAATCGTCCGCATACGCCTGTATCTGCGATGCCTGTGTGACTCCGTAGAGTCTGTAAAGAGTCATCGCCCACAATCCTGCCGGTTTATGTTCGAGTTCCCAAAGCAATTTTGTTAGGAGGGCATCATTTTGTGCCGGAAGATTAGTGATGCCCAATCCCCCGTTTTCTTTGAGCATGCAAACTGTCTCCCAATTTACCAGGCAGTTGATTCCCTTGCACGGATCATTACCTTTCCATAAGAAATTCCTTCGCATCCTGTCTATGACTTTCATCACTCCCACCGGGATTTTGAGTGCCTGCATAAAGTGGAGTGGCATCGCCGATAGTACTGCTTTGACGAGTGTGATTCTTCCTCCGTAGGATAAAAATCCCGCATGCCAACTTGCAAGTTTATTTTGGATTGACATCAGCATTGGTTGGAAATGTGCCTTTCGTGGAGTCCCCGACATCAATGGAAGGCCCAGATATGTGATAGGTAGTTGAGAGGGTGTGGCATTAAGGATGGAACGCAATGTTTCAGTATAGCTCAGGGGTAGTACAATTGGGACGAAGGAAGATTTTCCGGGGTTCAGTTTAAGGCCTGAGAGCTGATTTGAAATTCATTTTAATAGAATAGAGTTGAAAAGAGATGATTTGAAATTGAATTTTGATGATTAGTAATGATTAGTTTAAAAGGAAGAATTGAATTGAAGACAAATTAAAAAAATCATAATTTTTAATTTATTTAGAATGGATGCTATTAAAAATTTGGGTTATTTTCACCTTTCTGTTCGCATCTTTCTCTGTTCTCTCTTTCTCTCTCTCCATTGCTCCTTTGCCTCCAACACCTGTACATACCTTTCTCCCTCTTGGTTGCTTTCTTGTCTCAATACCTAGTCCGCACCTTTCTCCCCTCTCCACTGATCCCTTGTTCAAACTTCTCTCTCCACTTCTCTCTGCCTGATTTGATTTCTCTCACCTGTATGAAACTCCCATAGCTTAGCACCATATAAAGTAGGGATTAGTTCAGTCTCAACTTCATTTCCGTAATATTCACCAACAAACACTTATGGAATGCATTTATGATTTAGAAATTAGAACTAAGTTTCCTTTGATGTTCTTATTAATTTATCTTGAGGAGGGTTCAAATGCCTCCATTTTTCATGCCTCCATCATGCCTCCATTTTTAAAAACTTTAATAATTCAAAATTTAAAACTTAAAAATCAAAATAAAACCGTTGGATATGATCTAAATCATTTTATCTATGCACGTGTAAAAAATTATGTCATTTCAATTTTGTTTTGGTTGTCATCAAGAGCTTGTAAAAAACGCACTAATGTGGATAATTGCTAGATGTTGATTTTTTAACTTATTGATTCACATAAAAACAAAATCAAAATGTGATATTTTTTTATGAGCACATAGATAAAATGATGTAGATCATATCCAACGGTTTTATTTTGACTTTTAAGTTTTAAATTTTGAGTTATTAAAGTTTTAAAAATAAAGGCATGATGAAGACATGAAAAATGAAGACATTGGAACCCTCCTCATTTATCTTACACTTATTATTCTCTTCAAAATGAGCTATGAAAGCATCTTATTCTTAACCTTTTTTTTTCCAGGAAGAGCTACGACAAAAGATGAACCGACAATCAGTTAGAAAGTAATTTACAATGGGTTTGGTAAATTGGAAAATTAGGCCATGCAACTTCCAAATAAAATCAATTATTGTCATAGTAATATCCATTCTTTTGCTTAGAGTAACCCTCTCTTCATCCCCTGGTTTTGCTTGGTTTCAAAATGGTAAATCCAGTTATGGTATTAACCACTTAACAGGGCCTGACTTGCGTGCAACTGTTAGAAAAGACAAGTTCTTCGAAGTCCCTCAAATTGTATGGGGATTAAACAATCAGAAAATCGCACTTGCGAGAGGCCTCTTAACAGCTCGATTTCTCAACCGAACCCTTCTCATGCCTAGCTTGAGTGCAACTCTGTTTTATAAGGAAGTTGAGTTACTACAACCAATGCAATTTGACAAGATTTTCGATTTTGAAAAATTCAATTTGATATGTGATGGGTTTGTTCGGTTGGGTCGGTATTCTGAGCTTTCAAACAAAACCAACCCGTTTGTATTGCAAAAGGGAAGTGGGAGAAAATGGACAAAGGAAAGAGATTTGCAACAGTTGAAAGAAATTGTGAACGATAAAAAATTGCATGATTTAGAGTTGGTAAGAATTGTAGAAAAGAACCCTTTTCTTTGGCAAGACCACTGGCCAGTGCGAGACTATGCTGAGATCTTTGAGTGTTTGGTCTTGATAAATGAGATAGAAAATGATGTGGTCAAGGTTATCTCCAAGATCAGAGAGGCAAGTACAAAGGCAAAAAATAACACCAATAAAGCCAAATATACACCTTCCATGCAGTACGTGGCAGTGCACATGAGAATTGAAAAAGATTGGATGATTCATTGCAAGAAATGGGAACACAGAACAGGAATGAACCAAATTTGTAGTAGCAAGAAAGAGATCTTGGATCGGGTTTCACACATAACAGGTATAAACCCGCCAGTTGTAGTTTATCTTGCTATAGCTGATAGCTTACTTGAGGATGATTCGGTTTTACAAGGGTGGAAAACTGGGTTGTTGCCTTATGAGAAAAAGAGGCTTGGAGTTTGGAAAATCTACAAGAAGTACCCTTACCTAATACAATCGGCAATTGATTTTGAAGTTTGTTCAAGAGCAAATATTTTTGTGGGGAATAGTTTTTCTACATTTTCAAGCCTAGTAGTATTGTCAAGAACTCAGAAATTGTTGAAATTAGGGTTTACAAACCTGTGTGACAATCACAAAGGGTTAGATGTTAAGTTCTCTTCCTATGCATATAACATTTTGGGAGACATGAGCGGGGCTCCAAAACAATGGATGACTGATATGTCTGATTCGAGTCTCCAGAAAATAAGCTATGGGACTAATAATGTCTCGTGTGATGTGAATATGTCCAATAGTTAATATTGGTAAATTCTTTATTTTTTAACTGCAATTTTGTGCTCCAACTATTTGTTGCAAATTTAAAATAAATTATAGTCATGAGATTATAAACCAATACTGAGTGAGCCTATGGTGCTATGCATAGCACAGATGGCTAGTGTACTACGGCTCAATATGGTACTTTTTAAAATCCTAACGGTCGATCCAACCGTTCAATATGATACTGATTTTTCTACCTATCTAAAAAAATAGTAAAAAAATTCAAAAAAATATAAAATTTAGTTTGCAAGTACATATTCATATGATTATCATATTGAACGGTTGGATTGACCGTTAGGATTTTAAAAAGTACCATATTTATTGAGCCGTAGTACACTAGTCATCCTTGCTATGCATAGCACTATAGGCTCACTCCAATACTTTTGTCTTGGCCCACTAATGCGAACAGAACTCAAATGATCTTTTAATTTTTTTTTCTTTTTACGAAAAAGTATCAGACGTACGTTTGTATGACTATGAAACCAGAATCCAGCATGGTAGAATTTGCTACAAAATAATATTACTGGTATGTCTTCTGCCGATGCTGGTGCAAATTATAGCACAATAAGCCTTTATGCCAAACTTGATATTATATGTCTGATACTCGGTGACAAAAAATATCTAAAATATTTTAACATTTCTTTATTTCTGATCTCTATCTTTTGTTTTTTAAATGGAAACATCTTAAGTGTACACTATGCTGGACTTCGTAGCCTTTGCTTTCATCTTATGTGTACACGAATGGTCACGACACGTGAGTCACGTCGCGTCAAAACGTGACTCGCGTGACCATTTTATCATAATTTAATTTAATTTATTCAAGATTCAACATTTGATCAAGATTTAACGGTCATAATTACACGTGACTCGCGTGACCACGTGCCGTGCCGTAACTAGATCTTTCGTGTGACGTGCCGTGCCGTGACTAGATCTTTCGCGTGATGATCACGGCATGGAACACGGAAGTCACGGCACGTAACCGACACACGTGCCGTGCCGTTCCGTACCGTAACTGTGTCGTTCTGTGACGGAGCCGGCTCCGCCCCGCCGTGCCATTTTCCCCCTCTAAATATTGCCATCGAGGTTTTCATAAAAGAGGAAGAACAAAGTACAGCTGAATATTTGCCGATGCCCGAGTTACAATCATACAAAATGGAAAGATTGTAGGCAATGCCGATATTTCAAGGCCCATTGGGCTGGTTATTGTAAGAAAATCATATTCAATTGCTTGAAGCCCAATTAGACATTTATTTGGAAAGAACATTAACCGGCCGAGAGTTTAAATAAAAATATATCTTAGGATCATACTTGATTAAACAAAACTAAGTATGGCTCAATTGGGTAGAATATGGGACAAACATTAATTATCTAAGAACATAAACTACACGGTACCATGTGAAATTGTCTAAATGTGGACCTCGTTATATGAAAATGGAACTTTTTATTTGAACAGCATGCTCGGTGCCTTTCTTCTTTGTCTCACATATTATTTAAGATTACAATTATCATTATATGTTTTGCACACCTGGTAGAAGACACATTTTCCCATCCTTCATATGCTCTACACGTGCACTTAATTTGATCCTCCCATGATCTAATCTCATCAGATGTCTTTGAAAAACAGAAGGATCCCCCAAATTTTAAAACATTATATGGTCTTCACCTGGAAATAGTTCTAAAATCATTCATGTTAGTGCCAATCATCTAAACAAAACTACAACAATCTGGCTCCATCTCTCATGTTAGACCTAACTTATTGTTGTATAGAATGCTTTTTTTTTGCGGATATATCATTTAAATTATTGCACCCACTAAAAAAGATATAATATATCTATCTGTATTACTTTATATATTTTTTTAGAGTAAAGGTCCATAGCCATATCTGTCATTTGTTTGGACCTTCTTTTTGAATTAAAATACAGTAGTAGAAAGAAAACCTTAATCTGAGAAACTGATAAACTGCCACACCACACACCGGGAAAAAAGCAAAAAATATGTATTTTTGGAGTGCCCAAAAATTCCTAGAAAGGTTAACATTGCATCGTCTAGTCCATGTCAAGATCATACTGTTCGCTTTTCCATCGCCACTCGTGTAGGAGGTACGAAAGGAGAATTGCAATAGGGACACCTGCTGCTATGTTAGGCATCTGATATTCTGATGGATGGATCAGTTCCAGTTGGATTATCCTCTCCATTTCTATATACTACTGAAGACACTTAACCTAGCTTACCTTTTAGGAATCTGGCTAATATGCTACGCATAGCATGAGGGCCTCCGTGCTACAGCTCAATTTTTGAGTTTTCGAAATCCTAACGGTCAATCCGAACCGTTCAACATGATCTCCATATGAATATGTACTTGCAAACCAAATTTTACATTTTTTAGAATTTTTTAACTTTTTATTAAGCCACTTTGAAAATTGCTGATCCAATGGTCCAGAAGATTTTACTGTTGTGTACAAATTACTGTTTTTTCAAAGTGGCTTAATAAATTGTAAAAAAATTCTAAAAAATGTAAAATTTGATTTGCAAGTACATATTCATATGGAGATCATGTTGAACGGTTCGGATCGACCGTTAGGATTTTCAAAACTCAAAAATTGAGCCGTAGCACGGAGGCCTCTATGCTATGCATAGCACCGTAGACACTTCCTACCTTTTAGTATTCATATATTAATATAGGTAGAAGCAATTATGTATATGGTATTCACTATTAATATGTCATTGTAGAGGTCATTCATTCATTTATCTAAATGTAAATAAACATGTAGTCATGTAGAAATAGCACGGCTACATCTCCAACATGTAGATGAAATAAAATTAGGATGGATTTTAGTTTACTACGGAAATTCAGGAGTATAGTATTAAGAATATATTATACCAGCCTTAGACGATGATTCTAACCTTTGACATATTCTGCTTCACAAATTATGCATAAAAGCTTGAAATTCGTTGAAAATTTGTAAATTTTGAATGTATTTTTTTTTTTTGCAATTAAATTTTGAATGTTAATAACAGCTTTGGATGTAGATTATCAACGTTAGTATTGTATATGTAACCAACTAGACGACTCTTGTGTTTTAAACTTACAAAATCGTGCGGTGAGTCCGATCGACTAATCCTAGCTCATTCCGCATATATTTATCACATTAATTATGAATATGTTATCTACATACATTTGCTTAAATTTCAATAACAAATATTTTTTCAATAGAAAAGTGGGATGGCAGATTACATGCACCATTCCCTCTTTTTGAAATCGAATCGGAGGGAAAGGTCTTAATAAGCTTTATTCTGTAGCTAACTATTTGCAGTCTCACACAAGAAGAGAGATTTTTTTTAAAAACCGTAATTAAAAAAAAAATTTACTAAACCAACATGATTACTTTTATTTTTACAAAAATCATAAGAACCGAAATGTCATTTTGGTCTGCTTTTTTTTTTTTCCGGACCGAAATGGTATTTCGGTCCCTGCTAGTTTCACAGCTTTTCAGAAAGGCGGCCACAGAAAATTCGGAAAAGACTCCGGACTAAAATGACATTTCGGTCCCGGTAGTTTTTTTTTTTAACCCGCGACAGAGGCTCTCTGACCCTTCTCTTCCCTTCTTTCTCTTTTCTCCTTTCCTCCTCCTTTGCTTTTCCTTCCACCGAACTCGTGACAGGTGGTGCCGTGTTCAAACGTGTCCTGATTATCAGATCGAACTGGCTAGGGAGCAAACGAATGCCAACATATATATGTCTTCTTAGCTCATCAAGACTAGTTGAGTTAGTAACAGGAAATGTGCAGGTCGGAGCGTCTGAAATTTCGCGTCTGTGGTACACAAAAGTTTCACAATCAACCTTCGATATCATTTTTAATTTTAACAGACTTTCTAATACTCGAACTGTGGACCTTCGTTTTCAGCTGGAAGAAGGAAAAAAAAAATGGTGGCTGAGAGTTGGAGGGAGAAGAAGGATATTTATAAGCAAACCCTAAAAAAAAAAAAGTCCTGACCGAAATGCCAATTCGGTCCCGGATAAATAAATTCTGGACTGAAATGAGATCTCGGTCCGTAGGTGTTACACCAACGACTACACTCGCTTAATCTGAAAAGCTGTGAAACTAGCAGGGACCATTTCGGTCCGCAAGAAAAAAAAAAGGCGGACCAAAATAGCATTTCGGTTATTATAGTTTTTGTAAAAACAAAAGTAATTATGTTGGTAAAATAAAAAAATTTAATTACGGTTTATAAGAAAAATCCCAAGAAGAGTTGTAAAGTCTCACTGTCTCACATCCAATGGATAGCTACAATTTCACTAAAATAGATGCAAGGGTAATATCGGTAACTCATGGAAAGGCTTCATAAAGAGAAATAGACTTAGCTTTTGTCTGATAATACTTTGGTTGTGGTTGAGAAAAATGCTTGTAGGCCCTGTTCAACAAAAAGATTTTTCTCTTAATTGCTTAGATAGCGGTGCGTCGGTGCTTGCACCATGATTTTAACACTAATTCCTATGCCCTTTTTCTGTAATAGTGATTTAGTAAGCAAAAATTCAATCGCCCCCCCCCCCCCTAAAAATGCTCTACATTGGTTCACCAGAATCTTCTCTCTTATCCTCTCTACATTTTCTGTGTGCCATTTCCAGGACGCGTCACGCTGGCTGGCGTTTTAGGGTTATGTAGGATTTTCTGTGGCCACATATTTTGTGGCGGATCCTCACATGAAGGGTTTTGTTAGCCATACATGTGTCAGGTTTAGCTTAATAGGGAGGGGGGGGGGGGGGGGGGGGGGGGATATATTTTAAAAAATAAGGTCATTACTTAAAAAACTGTAAACTCACACATTATTTTGGCTAAAACAAAGTTATATAGTTGCATGTATATTTTTCAAGTTTACACTAAAACAGTGAGTGAATCCAACCGATTTAATTGAAAAAAAAAAAGTTAAGAGATAAAATGATATCAATTACAATGCCCAAATTTTCACATTAACTCTATCACGTACTTTAATTTTAAGAATTTGCTATAAGTCTCTGAATCTCTTGTCTGTGCATACTTAAATAATCCTTCAATATATTAATTCGGCATAATAAATTTACCCTATGTAACTTTTACTTTGAAGTGACTTCTTTCCTTTATAGTCTAGCTTTAATCAAGCATTAATCGACACTTGTCCTTTAGTAAGTGGGGACGTATAATATATATCCCACCATTATAACATGCGTCCATGCATAGTCGTTCGAACTTTCAATCAACATAATAATAACGGAGTTGATTGAATAAGCCTAATCTATGGAAAGCTAAGGCAAAGACAAAGATAAAGTGTCAATGAACTATAGACCTTTGTTTGTTTTCTTTCTTTCTTTCTTCTTTTTGCGTTGGAATCTCTTATATCATCACATCTTTTACATGTCATCATCATCATGTTTTTTTTTTCTTGGAATTCCCAATTTAAAAGAGAGTCTCTCGTTTCTCCGTAGCAAATACATGATGGCGTGTTTTCTAAAGTGACTCGTTAATTTTATTTTCTAACCTCATAATTAGATTCGAAGGCATTTGTCCATTAAGACTCAAGAAAAACAATTAAAGTTTTTCCATTTTACTCAACGATTCATAAATTAAAAAATATATATATTGAAAAATTCTGTCCCACCTTAGTGAGCATTTTTGTATTTTTTTTTCTATACAAATTAAATAAAAAAATAGTTATGTATATTTGTTATTTTGCTCCATTCTAGAATTATTTTTCATTCCATACGATCTTAAGATACTTATTACTCGAGTTTGCTAAATTTGTGTCATTAAAACTTGTAATGTGTGTAGTTGGGCTACGGTGTTTTGAGAAGTAAATATGTTGTTTCACTTATCTCTCATATTTCAGTTTCAAAGTTCTAGCAGTCAATCTGAAGCACTCACATGTTCTCCAAATTAAAATGTACTTGGAGATCACATTTTATATTTTTTTAATACAATTCATTGTTTTTTAGAATTTTTCAAAAATCACAGGTTTCAGAATTTTTTTTATATTTTCTTTAATTGATGAAAAACAGTTATTTTAAAAAATTCTAACAAAATAGTAAATAAAAGAGTGCATTAAATGAGCACAAAATCTTCATATTTTGACTGATTGACTTGATATTAAATAAATTTGAAATTTTAAAAAATTTATATGTGATGAAGACCTTGGTACTACAAGTTTGTTTTTTGTTCAATTTTGCGATATCAAAATTCAAATAGTGCTCAAAATGTTATTTATATTAAAATGTGCTTGGAGACCAAATTTTTTATTTTATTTTGGAATTTGTTTACTAATTTTTTGAAATTTTTGAAAATTATTGTTTTAATAATAATAAATAAATTATAAAAAACAGTGATGTTCAGAAACTCGAAAAAGTAGTAAAAAAATTTCAAAAATTTTTAAATTTGGTCTCTAAGCACATTTCGATATGGAGAACACGCTGAACACTTCAGAACACCTATTTGAACTTTAAAATAAAAAAAATAAAACAAACTAGTAGTATCAAAATTTTAGTCATACCACTATGAGCTTAATATATATATATATATGTTGGCTAATATCAAAACGTTTGTTCCCAGGCCGTGGAACAAACGCTTCGGTTTGTACATTTTCAAAGTCCAAACAGTCTATCCAAACCATTCAACATTCAATCTATAATAAACTGTGCTTGCAGACCAAATTTTATATTTTTTGGAATTTTCTTACTATTTATTAAGTCAGTTTTAAAATCGCTGCTTTCAATAATCCAGAAATTTTTCATTGTTTATTAAAATCAGTAATTTTAAAATTTGCTTAATAAATAGTAAAAAAATTCTAAAAAATGTAAAATTTGGTCTCCAAGCACATTTTAATATAAATATCAGATCTAATATTTTGAATCAACCGTTTGAACTTTCAAAATCGGAAAATCAATTGGTTGCACCACGGCTCCGGAACAAACGTTTTGATATTATCCAACCTCTCTCTCTATATATATTGTCATGTGGAGTGGATCATATAGTATAAAGTGCACATTTTATGCAAATACATGTGAATGTGTGTTTTATCAAGAAAGTTTAGGTACGTACAAAACAAGACATTCATCTAAAGAAAATGCTTATAAAACTCGTGATAAAATATTTTTTGTTTTGCAAATATTCGTCCTTTACCATCAGGAAACAATGTGTACACAATGATTCGCCATATCAGTCCTTGAAACTGACATGCCTCATAGGACGCACTAAAAAGGTGGTTGGAGGGGTGCCAAGCGCCAAGCATGCATTTATTCTGCGGAGACAAAAGCAAGATGCTCCAAAAGGCCAAAAGTAAATCCTGCAAGTCGGAAATAGTCGCAGGTGCGTTTCATGCAAGTGGTGGAGCCCCAGATTTTAGGGAATCCATTTTTACAGCGTCCATTTTGGTGCGTACAGCGAACCAAAATTTTACGGACCAAAATGCCCCTGCTCAGCTTGATCTCCTGCCCTGTTCCTCCTGCACGGTATATCCCCGCCTTTGACTGTAGGGACATTTTGGTCCGTAAAAATTGGAGTTCGCTGTACGCACCAAAACGGAGTTCGCTGTACGCTGTAAAAATGGGTTCCCAGATTTTATTTTGTACAAGTTTTGATCAAAGACTTTTTATAACATACTGCTGCCTATATTGACGCACCCCGTCGTTTGGTATTTCGACTGAGCTGTCATCTCTATTTAATTTGGGACATTGTTCTGATATTTTACGAGAAGCGTTGTCTACATAAATAATTAAATGACCTAGAGCTATAATATATGGTAGACTTCAACTTTAATTTGGAAATTTTGACACTTTCTTGACATAATAATTGTACTAAATTAGATAATGTAAGGTACTTTTACAATGGTCATGAGATATAATATTACATGCTTATATGGACAATTTGGGGAAAGAAGACCAAAGTTCAATTTTAATGTCTTTATTGTGAGAGTTTTATTACTGTCCATCTCGGCTGATCTAATTTTTTAATATCATTTTTTTTTCCTCTTGCAGCATGTGTGAGAATTATTATCATGGAATACGAGAGACAGAAAGAGAGTTTTCAAAGAGAGAATTGTGAGTCATTCACCGAGAAAAGTCGGGGTGTTGTTCGATTTATGATGTGTTCTTTCATTAAAGGAAAGGAAAACAAAGAGATGGCAAGAAAGTGAGACCGTGATTGTAATTAACTAGCGATGTAACACATGCATCCAATCAAATGCATTTGTTTGATCTTAGCCAAACCGAGTGAAATTTCAATCCGAGTTTCGTATGACTTTTTCTTCTAACCAACTATGCTATGCCCATTCTAAAAAAACAAAAAACAAAAATTAAGTACCAGCCAGAAAATGGCCGGTACTGTATTAAAAAAAAAATTGAGTACCAGCCAGAAAATAGCCGATATGGGTATTTTTATAACTTCCCAGCAGATCTGGGTATATTATTTAATTTCTATTAAACTTTGGATATGAATAAAATGTCGGCTCAACTACTAAGGTTACATATATAAGCACCTCTTGAATACTTAAATTTCCTTTTGTGTAACTAAGTGAAATCTGAATCTGAACAACATTTTTCTCTATTTTTTTCTTTTTTTTTTAACAAATTAAGTTGGCATGCAGTATGTACCAACTAATTGTATAAGATTTTCTTTATTCCTGTTGTAATGTTATTATTTAATCCAGTTTATTTAATTACATGTAATTTTATTAATAAGAATAATAATATTAAATATTTTAGAAAGAAAAATATAATTTATCACAATTAATTTCACATTACAACTAAACACTTATTTCAGCATATATTCACATAATTAATGATGTACGTACCCATGAGCATGGAGACCTACAAATTAAGTAATCTCATTCTAAAATTGTTCGGATATAAATAATAAATAACTCATGTATTATTCGTAAAATTGTTGTTCTCATAAATAGGGGTATACAAATTGGTTGAATGTGAAAATTATTTGACCATCAGTTAAATATTGATAAAATTAAATTACTTATTCTCCAAACTATATCTTGACCATTCAATTGACTTTCGTATCACACACGGGTAGAACAGAGGCTACGTATTTAATACAAAAGATATTTCATTTTTTATATTTAAATTTTATTTCAAATATAAACGGTATTTGATCTAGGAGGTCCAATCACATCGGACGTATGGTACCACCGTACCAGGTTTCTACATTCATTCAACGCAATAAAAGAGCATGGAGAAAAATTCAGAGGCATAAGCAGCTTGGCAGTCGTACAACTATACAAGGCTCCTGCATCTTTTTTGTTTATTAGACCGAAGCGGCGCCATTCCTAATTTGACAGTAATGTTGCCATGCCATTTCTACATAGCCTTTTTATATATATATATATATATATATATATCTTGGCAGAAGCATTCCTACCTAGCTAGAGTAGATATCTGCAGTTTAGCACAATAGCACTTGAATTACAATTTCAGGACTAATATTTGACATCATTGTATAAATGATCTGGTCGGCTACATGTATATTACTGTCCATACCTTATCAGAATTTGAGTTAGAAGTGAACACAAATATTAACAGTTTAAATTTTACAAATTCAAAAACTACAAATTTCATCTAAAATAATATAAAAGTTCTAATATAAAATATATTTTTATATAAAAAACAATAAACATAGTAATACTAAATTTTTAAGTCAAGATTAAGGACTATATTATTAACATATTGGTAATTACTAATATTGTCTAAATTAGTAACATATTGTTAATAACTAATGAGGAACTAAATTATGGACTATCAATAACAGATTGGTGAATGTTATTAGAAAAAAAAAACGTTAATCGCTGACATGTAGTAAAAAAATTAGGGTTAACTAAAAAAAAAAGAATTAGAATGCACACTTTTATTGGCACTGCCCCCCCCCCCCACTCCGTCTGCTTTCGTCCGATCGACCAAGTTCTCTTTAATTGTTTCGCCATGTTGCCCTTATTTCTTTTCGCCATGTTGCCCTTATTTCTTTTTGTTGTTTCAAACTTTTTGCTTGATCTTATGCAAACCGGTGATTTAGATTCGCATGAGTACACATCGCTAACGGTTAGCGGTTAGCAATTAGAAAATAAAAGGATCTGAGTGTGCTACGAAAAAATAAAAATTAGTTGTGTTGGAAAATTAGAGCTTTGTAGAGTAGCACATGATATTTTTCAGGGTAGAGCAACAATCTAATATGGCAATATCATACGGATTAAAAAGACATCTTTTATAATTCAAGGTCGGGAAATATCTACTTCAGCTTATTAAACTACTTAATGAAAGTAACAATAAAATTTATTAAATCAACTTCAAAGATAAATCGTCGAAACAAATCAATTTCATATAAATAAGGACATTTTAAATTTATATTTTATAAAATTAAATTAGTACAAAGTTAATTAAATTTATTTTTTATTATTTTTTAACCTTTGACTTTATATTAAATTAAATTAAAATTAATAAATTAACCTGTTAATACATTATATGTCAATTAGATAGTTGTTAAAACAATGCAATAAATTTTAGAACTAGATTTACCAACTATCTTGATAAATTCAAATACAGACTAACTTTGGTCGTCTTTTTCCATACCATAACATTAAAATGAACTTTCAAATGGAATAAAAATAATTTATCCGTTATAATCAAAACTATTTATATCGAATAAATAAGTGGAATTGAACGACGACAAACCCAATAATCACATCATGATGCGGTCGATACAAAATTACAGACTAAATTAAGAATGAAAATTTTAGAACAGAGAGAAATCTGTTTTTATTTATTTTATTTATTTTATTCCAAGGAAAAATCTGTTTTACGACAGAGTCGAACAAAGCACGTGAAGTTGCGAACTGGGGAAAGAGAAAGGAGACGGGGGTGTAATGTGGGTCCCATAGAGAACCCGCACGGTTGTTCGGGCGGTCAAACTAAGCTTACAAGTTCGACTCGATTTGATCAGCATCCAACGTGCACCGCACCAGTCTTGGTCCCACCTGCCAGTGGTTAGGCCTTACATCCGGTCAACAAAGCGTGCGTTGGAATTTTAACAATTTCTTAATTTTTCTCTCCGTTTCCTGACGAAAGGACATGGCCAGTTGCCCAGTTATCCTCTGAAAACAGAGGCGATTGGTTTCTCCTGTGTTTGTTAATTCGGAGGAAATGAAGAAGAATCATTGTTAAATGGGCCGAAGAGACGGGTGTGGACCAAACTATGGAGAAAAGGATTTTGGTAGGGCCACTGGAAAGAAAGCAGGTGGATCAGGACCCCACATTATTTATTATCAGATTCATTGTCAGCATTGATTCTTTTTTTACCCTTTATTTATAAATTTTATTTCTCGAGTACATACCATAAATGGTACTCAACTATTAATTACCTATCATTTTGATCATTTATCATTTTAATTTTTAAATTTTTCAAGTTATATCAAACTTATCTTACTATATTATATCAACATCTCATTGGTCACAGGCTAGATCAAAATCGACGTTAGCATTCATTTGATAATAATATTTATGATGCCATGAGTAACTGTGTAAAAAATATTTTATATTAATTTTCGATAACACAAATATCAATGTTAAAATCTTTCTGATTGATATATTATTATACGAAAATCAACATTATATCTGTTGTTTGTATGACAACATGATCATTGCAATGCTAAAATGAAATAATATTTTATAATGAATATGGAAGCTACAACCAATTTAGTTTTACTTGTAAACTTAAAGAACCAAAATGATATTTTTTAAACCTTTTTAAGGATCAAAATGATGCTTTTTTAAACCTCAAGGATTTTTTTTTTTTTTGGTTTCTAACCTCAAGGGTTAACAATTGAATAGTGACTAGTTGCGTAACTTGCTCAATTTTCTTTTTATCTTATGTGAGAATGTACATGCAGTTGTAATGAGCCTTTAATAATGTCTGGGCTCGTAAATTTAACATTTAAGGCATTTTTGGTTGTGACCTGAATTGTAAGCGATGAGAATTTTCAGGTTAGGAACTCACAAATTAATTTGTTGGAACTAACATTCATGATTATGCACCGGAAGAGTTATGGAAAAGTGTTGAAATACGTATTCAGCTGTACCATAAAAAATTGTCATGGAAATTCTATTTTTAAAAATACTTGATATCGATACAATTATTGTTATTAATAATTATTAATATAATTAAATAAAATGATTAAACAAAAACAAAATAAAAACTAAATTAGCAAATTGATAATTAATGATTTTTAATTTGCTCAAAATTATAATACGAATATGTATTTTTTTTTACAATTTTGTTATACTGAAAATTATTTGTATTTATCAAATAAAAATAATTTATTTTTATATAACTACAACTATTATAAATTACATTGCAATTAAAAATAAGCTAATCATGTTAGACTTTAGAGAAGACAAAATGACTAAGATTAATGAATAATGGCATCTTCAAGAGATGCGGAAAAAAAAACATTAGCTCAAACTCAATTATTTTCTTCCACTAATTTGAAACATGAAATGAGAAATAGATGGAAATGCCAACCCAGATTGAGTTGGGAAAAATAATTATTGCCGAACACCTCAAATGTGTGTTGATGTAACAAAGAGGTGTGGAGAGCTTAATTTTAATGCAGAATTATGGATACACCAAGTTCTAAAATCACGTACTTTTATTACAAAATTGTTTCTTTTTTTAAGTCGTTTTATTACAAAAATTGTTACTGTCGTATTAATCTTATTTAAAACAGAAAAACTATTACATTTATCTTTCTACAACCTAAGAATTACATTTTTCTTCTTGAAAATAATAAATGTCGTATTTATCCTTCCAAGAAATGATATGAACTCTCATTTTTTACCTTGTAAAATTTTAGAAATTGTATATTTCTCCCTCCAATTTTCAAGTGCAGTTGCTCGTAAAACGTAAAAAAAAAACCTCCTATTTATCATATTTACCACTATAATATTTTTTTTTGTTAAAATATAACTTCAAATTCATAATTATCTTTTGACCTTCATGTCACTATATTATTCTTTTGTTACAAATAACTTTTAACTTCATAACTATCCTCCTCTTATGGAGCACATAGGAGCAGTGTTGTTAAATGCGGCTGCATATGCGTATGCAGTTGGAAACTGCATGAAGATCTTCATGCAGTCTCATATATGCGGTTTTGTATATACAGCCACATATGCAGTCTATACAGGCCACATTATACCATACAATACATACAAATGATTATTTTAATTAATTAAAAAAATTTCAAGTTATGATCAAACATTTATTAATAAAAAAAAGGATCAGATATGCAGTAAAACCCATACCCAATTCTTTATAATCATCCGGACACAAGTCCAGTTAAGTGAAGCTTCTCATAGTCCATGCAGCTTCTTTTATAGGCTCTCAAAAAGGTTCTTTCTTTTGTTTTTAAGAGTTGAGACTAAAGAAGTGTTATTATACCGGTTACTCCAGATGGACACTCTGGGTGAAATTCATATGAATTCAATGTTTATATTATTTTATTACTAATTTGGGCCGAAGGATTTGAGCAGCTGAATTTATGGCTCATTATTGGCTATTGGCTACAAAGGACTTCGAATTAAAACAACTGCATTTATGGCCTATTAGTCATTTTCGAATTATAATAGTTGTTGGGTATTTATTTATTATACTTGTAAACATGCGCTGGGCTTCCATATGAATATATATACTACATATGAGGAGCTCTATATATACTACATATATATGTTTAAGTGAAGTTTCTGATATACTACATATACATGTAGTATAAAATGCATGCATATGAATATATATTTGAATTCTCATTTTAAAATTTGCATACAAGTGTATAAAAATCTACATATGCGGTATGCAGTGGCCTTCCGCATGCATGAACAAAACCACATTTAACGACATTACATAGGAGATGCGGACCCCATTCAAAAGCCTCGATAGGTAAGTTCATTGTTTCAATAAAAATATTAAATAAAATAGCTGCTTATTGTGCTACCGAATATTTTTGTAACCATCTTGCCATAAATAATAAACATATCTATCATGTTTTATAAAAAAAAATTAAACTTGCCAGAAAATTAGTAGATTTAATCTGCGCCTCAGATAGGGCGGGGAGGCAGATTAAATCTGCGCTCCCACATTGGGTGAGCATATTTATATCTGGAGCGCAAATTATTTTAAATCTGAGATGCAAATTAAATCTGTTTCCCTGATAAGTTTGAAATTTTGTAAAAGATGTGTTAGA
This sequence comes from Carex littledalei, assembly GCA_011114355.1. Lineage (NCBI taxonomy): Eukaryota > Viridiplantae > Streptophyta > Magnoliopsida > Poales > Cyperaceae > Carex > Carex littledalei. The sequence goes on along the minus strand of CM022096.1, from coordinate 7,634,648 downwards.
TCACTTTATTATTTTTGAAAGGATGGTAACAAAAAAAATTTCGGATTGTACTATGTCTTATTTCACAATGGAAGAAACATTGTTGATAAAATCCGATGCCTCACTTTAATCAGACAGCTCCTAAATTAATTACGGGCACAGAGAAACTGATGGTCCAACCAGCAACCATATCATCGCAATAGTAAAAAAAGATTATTTCGTACAAATTATTTAAAAGGGTCTGTTAAATTTTGCTACATCCTCTGCTGAGATCCATATCTAGTGCTATTCACCCTGTAAAAGTAGAATTTGTCATATCTGTCCCATCCAAAAATGTACAGGAGTTTTTATGGAGGTATTTTAATTTATTTGAGGATTTTTCAGATCAATAATGTCAGAGTTTGGATTAAATTTAGATAGTGAACACGTGAATAAACGAGATTAGCCTTTGGCTTTGAGGGCTCATATGAAAATGTCAAATTGGATATGAAAAAATTTATTTAAGAGTACTAGATCCATTTATGTTGTTTTATATATTAAACATGAGTGTTATGAGGAAAGGACATTGATTCGGTAATTAAAACTTTCGGGTCAACAATTTACTGAAACTGGGTCAATCGGTTCAACCTCTGATTTTATAAAATAATTATAATATATTAATTTATAATCCGAAAGTCAAAAACCTTTATTTACGATGATATAAATGAGATGTATCATGTATAAGGAGTAGAACTAGGGTGTTCTAAGTTCACCAAGTCTTTTTGTGAACTCAACTCTAAACCTATCGGATTTGCTTTAAATGACGAATTCGAACCGTTGAAATCCGTCTACCTTACGAGTGATGCGTCTACATATAAAAAATTTAAATTTTCGAATTAATTTTGTATAGAGTCAAGCGGTCAAAATTAGAAGGTCTATAAGTTAATTTTAGTGCATTCATTTGTTGAACATTTTTTTACCACTTGATTCTATACAAAATTAATTCGAAAATTTAAAATTTTTGTATGTAGATGCATCACTCGTAAGGCATACGGGTTTCAACGGTTATGATTCGTCATTTGAAGTCAATTATATAAGTTTTAGAGTTGAGTTCACAAAAAGACTTGGTGAACTTAGGAACACCCTAGTTCTACTCCATGTATAAGATAATAAGTTTTGCACAGTACGAAATTTATTTTTAGTTATCACTCTCCATCGGTAATATGATGAGAACACGTTGTGTTACACTTGTTAAGGCTTGAAGCGAGTTCAAATTGTAAAAGGGAAGTCACATGATGAAAATGCTATTTCGTGATCATGTGATTTGATTACACTCAATTTTCTTAGAATTCTTTCATTCTAAATTCAATGGTTCAAATCGTATCAACACTTTATAACTCAAGAATGCATAGGTAAAAGGTTAAATAAAAATGACTTTTAGGTATTAGTTACATGAGCATCATGGTCCCGCCATTTGTAAATTTAGATTCTAACAGTGAACCCTATTCGGCACCTAATCCTAATCCTATTTCATGTGAAAAAGAAATTAATACATATATGGATTCTAATAGTATTTACTTTAAAAAAAAAATCATGGATTGCATGTGAATCTGAAAGAGAATCCACCAAATTTATTAGATTCACTTTTGAATTTTGCGGGATCGGAATCAAAATAATGGTATATATGATAGTAACTTTTCATACATTTAAAAAAATAAAAATAAAGATCTTTAGGGGATTAGGTAGCAACAACATATACATTTTTTTTTAAATAATACGAAGTTAATGAAATAAATTTAAAAATAACATCTTTTTAAATTTTAATTGAAAGATATATTTACGATGTAACATTATTATATTTGCATCTTATTTTATAATGTTATGTATGAATTTTATTATTTTAAAGCTTGATGTACAAAATCCGAACCGAAATCCATATTAGAAGTTCATATAAACTCATATTTAGATCATCAAATTTTATTGAATATAAGTAAGTCTACATATAAATTTAAAAATTAGAATAAATTCAAATAAAGATATATATTACTAAATAGACCAAACCGGATCCACAAACAGCCTAATCGGAGCATATTCACGGACTAAAAAAGAGAAGACAGTACCTCTCCGAAGTCCGAAACAAACGAAAAGGTTCCATAGTGTGAGCTCTCGCTCTCACTCTCTGCTCACTTTCCAGTACTAGATGTTGAAGTCGTACGAGACACGGATTGCACATGCACAGCCTCACACGAGTGACAGCTACATCTCTTTCGCTTTAGCCTATCCCTTTTCTTTTTCAAATTTAATCTTTCTCCTGTACTTGGTTATGTGTATCCTAATATGGTATTGGTAGGTGTGCAGCGGGTTTGAATAACATAATTGGAGGTTTGATAAATATGTTAAAATTGTTTGATTTTCCGAACTGAATGTTTAATTAATATTTTTCATTTTTTTTCAACAAGTTTGTTAAAATTATTGGACATCGAAAGCCCTGTCTTCCAATAGATATAATTCACTGGTACCAGGGGCGGATGCAGGATTTTAATCAGGGTAGGGCAATATATTATTGAATCGGGTTTTAAATAGATAATCGGGTCCAAATCCATTAGATAATGGGCCAGTTATTTTAATTGGGCCACAGGGTAGGGCAATATCAATTTTCAGGGTAGGGCAAAGGCCCAAAATTCAGTCTTTTTAAATTAGTTTTGGATTTTCAGGGTAGGGCAGTTGCCCTACCCTGTGCTACAGTAGATCCGCCCCTGACTGGTACAGTAAAAAAAATATGGACGTGAAAAAATATTTACAAAAAATAATTGTAATTATAAAAGAGGAGGGTTCAAATACCTTTATTTTTTTGTACCTCCATTATAACTCCACTTTTTAATTTTCTAATAATAAAAATTTTAAAACTTAAATGTAAAAATAAAATTGTTAGGTGTGGTCTATATTATTTTCTCTACACACACATTAAAAAATTATTACTATTCGATTTAAGTTTTATATGAATCAATAAGTTGAAAATCAACGTCCATTATTTATCTACATCAGTATATTTTTGTAAGCTTTCGATATTAATGAAAACAAAATCAAAATATCGTGATATTTTACGTGTGCATATAGAAAATGATATTGATCATATCTAATAGTTTTATTTTGATTTTTAAATTTTAAGTTATTGTAGTTCTAAAAATAAAAACATGATAGAGACATAAAAAAAATGAAGATATTTGAACTCTCCTCATTATAAAATTGCCATAATAATTGATCAGAACTAAGATTTGCTAAACAAAAACCATATCTGTCTTGCATTCTATTTGTGGATTGTGGTGTATTGGAGCAAATCTTTTTCATTACAGGAAGAACAAAGAGCCTAACATTAGAAGTTTCTATTCTATTTTGTATTAATTTGAATAAACATTGTGTTTTCAAATAAATTTTAATATTCATCGCTTGAGATAATGAGTTGTTAGCTTTAATGGATACATCAAATATAATTCCGACAATGTTAATTTACTAAAAAAAAATCCGACAATGTTAAATAATTAAACTAATAATAGAGTGATGAAAATGAAATTTTTTATATGTTTATACACCGCAATTATTTCATTAGAAAAGAAAGAAATACTTCAAAGCATCAACACACCAGATAACATTGTGCAACTAAACAGTAAATATGTTTATATTGAATCTGGCTAATATGTTACGTGTAGCATAGAGGGCCACCGTGCTACAGCCCAATATTTGAGTTTTCAAAGTCCTAACAGTCGATCCGAACCGTTCAACATGATCTCCATATAAATATGTACTTGCAAACCAAATTTTACATTTCTTAAATTTTTTTTACTATTTTTCTAGATAGATAGAAAATCACTTGATCTACCATTCATATCAAGTGATTTTCTACCTATCTAAAAAAATTCTAAAAAATGTAAAATTTGGTTTGCAAGTACATATTCATATGGAGATCATGTTGAACGATTCGAATCGACCGTTATAATTTTGAAAACTCAAATATTGAGCCATAGCACGGAGGCCCTCTATACTATGCGCACCGTAGCCAACTCCTGTTTACATTTGCTGTAGACTGTAGTGTATCAAACTTGATAGTACCTTTTGTTCTGTAGATACCCTCACTATTTTCTACACGAGAACGGAGTAGGTCCGATGGGCATCGGACCAACTTTAGGTTCAACGAGCAGATGACCGTCCGATTTAACTTAAGATTTGCGCACACAAAAATTGAAACATAATCGCACGAATTTTAAAGCATTCTGCACGAATCTTAAAGCAAATCGACGTTGATTAAACCCATCGAACCAGAGTAGGTCCGATGCCCATCGGACCTACTCTGACTTCTTTCTACGCTGACCATGTTTCTTCCTTTTTTGGGGACCAACACTTAACTCTAGTTGCTTTTAATCTGCTGTGGCACCAATGGTGCACTTAATCTTACATCACTCCGTAATCAGAAAGGTACTTCGGACTATAATTACAACTCATCACATCTGATAAAGTATAATTCCAATTTATTGGTAATTGAAGTGTTCCAGTACGGTACAAAATATTAAGGTAAATAAAATTAGTTGATGGTTCTTCTAACAAGTTGGTAAGTGTGTGTAAATTACATCGTTATTTTGTTTCATTTTCCATTGAAAAATTCAACTAAATTATAAAAATAATGTTGGGTTTGCGTTATCCACTAAATCAAGTTTTCCCTAAAATGGTGAATTTAGCTGTCTTCGGATTAACAATATTATGAGTTATACAATCTAAAAGAATTACATTCAATCTTAAGAACCTAATGTAAATTATTGATGTAGAAATTAATGAATGAGTGGATACATGCTAGCTTGAAATTTATTTACAATTACAGTCTCATAAGACAATGCTTATTAAGATGTGATAACTGTATCGTTTCATTTGCACATGTATTTATTTTATTAAAAAATATATTTGATGATAAAATTTTCTATATTATGTTAAAGAATAAAATTTCTAAAGTTTGTATTTTTTAATTCGACAAAGTGTTTAATTGAAACCTATTCATAATCTAAAAAAAGAAAAGCGATGAATATTTTGCATACTATATGTAAATACATGTCAATTCTGATTTGAATATCAGTATGAATATTTTAGAGTTATAAATAAAAATTTTAAAATGTGAGGTACAAGAATAATTTATTTATTTTTAAAGGCATAAGGACTGTATATTGGGTTGAGAAATAGTTCGTAACTTGTACTTTCTCATAGTTCGCTCGCTAAAAATTCACTAATAATTCGGTCATTATCAATTCGAGTTAGAACTGACTCGAGTTGGCTAACTCGATAACTTAATAAACTAAGCACGAGCCACATTCAATTCCAATCGGATCCAAGCTCAAGTCAAAATTTCAAATCCGGACACAAGTTAGCGAGTCACCTCTATATGTTTTTGGTTTTGGTTAAATTTGTTTTTTATTATATTGTTTAGGCTTTAAGAAATTCAAATACTTAAATTCAAATATCAATTGGTGCTACCGAGTTACTTAATGAGTTATGAGTCAACTCGAGTTGGTAACGAGTTGAGTTTTCAATTCAGTATTGTCTTCTTAACTCGAATTGACTCTCTCATTAACTTAATGAACTAAGAACGAGCATATCCCAACTCGCTCAAACTCAGTTCATTAACAGCATGCGCTAGCTTGTAACGTTTATGTCCCTGCATTAGTAGAATTCCATATCAACAAGCTCTCAAGGATTATTGCAATGTTTATAATGTCACTTATTTGCAGTTTTTATACGCATACTCAGATTAATGGTAAAGGATGGTCGTAGTCTCTGATAAATATAATTTTTCAGGTCGTTGCCATATATTCTTAAAACATGAGATAGAAAATAACGACTGTTATTAAGAATAAATACAAAAATTAATTAAATTAGTCATAATAAATCATAGCAAAAAAATTGTAATAGAAAATTGTAAAATTTAAACAGATTTATATGGCAATTGAACTCCATTCTAATGTGTATTCCTCTCGAGTACCTGAAATTTTTTTAGTTACCACTTTAATATTATATTTTAAAATTCACACATTACCATTGAAATGGTCAAAAACTCAGTTTTTGACACTCTCGCAGGTTGGGCTTGCGCACCAAATTGGACTGGTGCGCCAGCCTGATATGCACTCCAAACTTTTTATTTTATTTTTAAGTTTTGTTCTATTGTGCATATAATTTGTAATATAAAACGTTAATCATATTGTGCGTATAATTTGTAGTAATTTGCGCACCAACTTAGTACAAAACGTTGATCATATTGTGCGTATAATTTGTAATAATTTTTTTTCTACAATTTATCCGTCTAATTTGATGTGAATATATAATTCTAAACACAACAAAACATAACATAACATAACAAAAATAATAAAAAAAAAAACTTTGTACAAAAATTTCAAACACAACAGAACATAACTTAAAAAAAAAAATTGGTGCACAAGCTGAGTTTGTGTGGGTGTCAAAAACTGAATTTTGACAATTTCGGTAGTAATGTGTGAATTTAACAATATTAGAGTGGTGACTAAAAAGATTTGAGACGCTGACGCACCAGTTCAATTTGATGCGCAAGTCCAGTTTGCATGGATATCAAAAACTGAATTTTGACACTTTCAATCGTAACTATAAAAATTTCGGCTCGAGTACTTAAAATGCTAACATGTTGTTGTGCTATCATAAATAAATCGATGAGTTGTGCTTTATTTTAAATAAATCTTTGAATTTTCAGTTTTAAAATATTCGTACTGTGATCAATTTTCCTCCTCCTCCGTCATGTATTTTTATTTTTATTTCAACACTCTAAAAGCATATGTTCACTTGTAAGTTTTTGTATTTAATTTCTTAGCCTTCTTAAAATTTTCATAATGGTAATATTTGAATTATTTTTAAAGTGCGTGATACATACACAAAAAATTTTTAAAACCTAGAAACGTACCTGTATATAGAAGTGCGTGCGTGAATTTTTTATAATAAACACACATGAAATTCAGAGCAGTTTTATATGTTGGGGCAAAATGGATTAAAAAGTCAACCCAGAGAAATCTTGCAACGTGGCTTTAAGATTTCAGATCGATCTAAATTTGGAGTATTCTCATAATATTGAAAAGAGAATTGTACAGGGATAAAATTTGAAGAGTGGGAAAAAAATTACAGGATGAGGGGAAATAAATATCCTGAATAAAACTAAAATTACTAGTGAATAAATGACCTTTGTTTACACTGTTATTTTTTATAACACTAGAATCACAAAATAGTTTTTTTTTCTTCTAAATTGTCTAATTTAAAACAAAAGTATCTAATTGAATTCGTTTAATGTATAAAAAGTTTATATAGTTAACAAAAGTTCGTAGAGAAAAAAGACATAGGCAATACATTAAATATATACGTAAAACATTACTTTCCTCTCAAGAAAAACTGAAAAATTAATTTGATAGTTGTATAGAATATAATTATGGATAAGAAAATGTTCATTAGCTTATCAAGTAATAATATGAGTGTACGGATAAAATTTTCATATTTGTTATCTTATAACATAATTAATAACTACAAAGAAATTATATATGTTAATTTTTTTTCATACATTAACTATATATATTATTGTGATGAGATTGATTTAATATCTATTGTTAGAATAATGTTAATTATGTATAATGTTACGTTGATTAATTATGGAAATTAATTACTTTGTCATGAGCTGTATTGATGTTTGTTAAGGTGTGAACAAATTAATGTCAGTTGTTACGACAATTCACACCTAAGTCTTATATATTCAGCGAACACCAGTATGTTGTTATTCTAATGGAAAAACAAGGTTCTGCTTTTCCGATTCTAATTATTAGATTCATTGAGATTCGTACATGAAACAAGTTTCTTTATCGAGATACGTGAATGAAATTTTTTGAGTAGTTGGAACTAGAAAAGCAGAATTCTGCTTTATTAGACTAACAGCAGAGTTCATTCCCTATTCAGCTAGCTACATGACACATGTACTAGATTACAAAAATACAAATATGTATTGTATTGGTCACCTCCTTCCCTAATAAAGTTACATACAAGAGTTGTAGTGCCTTGAAATAATAATAAAGAAAAAGGGCTGCAGTGTCTAACTTCTGTAACAGAAAGATGAAGATCAAGGATTCATGGGGGGAAACTAATTTAGCAAGGAAAAATCATCTCTATAAACTATAAAGTCATTTCTCTTTGAGCAATTGTGTATCAACGTACGTTACAGATTGCTGTGCATCAGGGGCGGAGTTTCTTGAGAGGATTGGAAGTCAATTGATCCTCATTAATTTTTAATTTTTTTATATTTTTATTTAATTTTTTATATAATTCAGAGTAAAATGCTATACATACGATAAAATTAATCTCATTCATTGTAGAAATTTTTTATTGATTGATTCTCATTCAACAAATATAGATATAGATGAGCTAACTTGCTTTGGGAATTAAAGATGGTGTTTTACTTTCCGCTCATATCTTCATTTTCAAAGTTCAAATAGTTAATTCGAACCTTCCAACATGTTCTTCATATTAAAATGTGCTTGGAGACCAAATTTTACATTTTTTGGAAATTTTTTACTATTTTTTCAGAATTTTTGAAAATCATTGCTTTGCTGAATTTTTTATTATTTTTTTATTTAATGAAAAGTTGTGATTTTCAAAAATTCTGAAAAAATAGTAAAATTTTTCCAAAAAATGTAAAATTTGGTCTCCAAGCACATTTTAATATGAAGAACATGTTGGAAGGTTCGAATCGACTATTTGAACTTTGAAAATGAAGATATGAGCGGGAAGTAAAACACCATTTTTAAGAATAAATTTTATTATTTTTTTGGAATATACTAGGAGAACAAATTTTACATTTTTTTGAAACAAATTTTACATATCGATATATACTAGGAGAACAAATTTTACATTTTTTTAAAAAAATTTAGTATTTTTTAAGAATTTTTTAAAATCACTGGTTTTTTATGGTCCAGATTCCATCCAAAAACAATGATATTCTACCCATCCAAAAAAATACTAATTTTTTTCCAAAAAATATAAAATTTGGTCTCCAAATATATTTTATTATGGAGATCAAGTTGAGCGGTTTGAATCGACTGTTTGAACTTTGAAAACGAAGATATAAGTGTGAAGTAAAACAAGTCTCTTGCTTCACCACTCACCATGACCCATCTCTCTCTCTCTCTCTATATGTGTGTGTGTGTAATGTGGCTAATATCAAAACGTTTGTTCCTAGACCGTGGAACAAACGCTTCGGTTTTTTATATTTTCAAAGTCCAAACAATTAATCCAAACCATTCAACATTCAATCTATATTAAAATATGCTTGGAGACCAAATTTTACATTTTTTACTATTTATTAAGACAGTTTTAAAATCGTTGTTTTCAATGATCCAAAAAATTTTCACTGTTTATTAAAATCAGCGATTTTAAAACTGGCTTAATAAATAGTAAAAAAATTCTAAAAAAATGTAAAATTTGATCTCCAAACATATTTTAATACAGAGATCACATCTAATGGTTTAGATCGACCATTTGGACTTTAAAAATCAGAAAACCAATTAGTTACACCATGGCTCCGGAACAAACGTTTTGATATTAGTCAATCTATCTCTATATATAACACATTAATGTGCACCGAAAGAAATAGAGCATTGTGTAGTGAATTAACCTTGCATCTGAATGTGATTCCTTTGAAATTGTTTTGTTCAAGATCCTAAATTGAAGTTTAATTATATATGTCAATTAAGTTTAAGGAAAAACTCTGCACATACAACATTTATATGTATGTATAGAAAAAAATGAAATAAGCGGAGCCCAGGCTCTCAGATGCTGGGCCGGCTGGTCCTATTCTTTCCTCCTCTTCTTCTCTTTCTCTCTCTTACAAGAACCGTATTGACCGGCTGACTGCCATTTGATATTTCTCCTCCTGTCCTCCTTCAAAACCCCCCACACCCTTATCGGTTCTCCTTCCTCTTTTCGCGCAAATACAAGAAAAATAAAAAGAGCCCAGTAAACAAAGAAGAAAAGAAAAGGCAGCTAGCACCACGACACTGCTCTCAGTCTCGTTTTATCTCTTTCTCTGTGCTAGAGAGCGTGTGCGCGCTTTTGACTTGACATTCACGGCATTGCCATCAATATTCTCCAACTTTTCATCTCTTCTCTCGCAAACCCTGCATCGCTTGCTCTCTTTCGTTTTGTTCTCTCTGGGTGTGGTTTGAAAGAAGTACAGTGCTGAGAAAGGAGCTCAGATAGACTGAGAGGGGCGACATGGCAACGCGAGGCCTTCTTGGCCACCGACTTTCACTTCTGCTTCTTCTCCTTCTCTTTTTCGCCACTGCTCTTGGTACGTACCTAATTCTCTACTCAGTGCTCCATCTGCTACTAATTACAGGTCCTCGTTAAATACTAATTTAGTAACAAGTACGAGTACTTAGTTGTCAGGTTAAACCCCCAAACCCACCCACTCAAAATCGTCGACTTATATCTAAAACATTTAAAGTTAAAAAAATATAGGTTAGGATCTTACAACCCAAAAGGCGAAAACCCACCCCCTCACTTCATCCCTTATCCAACTGATTTCTTTCTTTGTTACCTTTGTTTTATTCTCTGTCTCGCAATAGGTTGTTCATCATTAACCAATAGTTGATCTCTCTAAGCCCGGTACTGGTACAATCCTTCGAGCATTTCTTATCTAATTTGCAACTAGATCATTCTAGCTTCTCACCAAAAACCTTTCTCAACTTCTCTTGCACCATATGTTGTTAATTTTGTATCTGATAATTTTGTTTCCTTTCAACTTTTCTTTACATGTTACCAGGGCGTGTATTGGAAGGTGACATTGAGATAACAAGAGTTAGAAGAATTATGCAGAATGTCGAGTGGGACCCAGCAGCTGATGCCCGGAGACAACTGATCGGACCGGGTTCTTCACCACCGACATGTCGGGCCCGGTGCGGCAGGTGCTATCCCTGTCAGCCTGTACACGTGGCTATCCAGCCTGGCGTCAGCTTCCCTTTGGAGTACTACCCTGAAGCATGGCGTTGCAAGTGCGGTAATAAACTTTACATGCCATGAATTTGAAGTGATTTCTCATTTTACACTATTTTTGTCAGTAAAATTTATTAGGAAAATAGAAAGGAGGCGCATTTGATCATCGTAACTGACCTTTTCATTTATCATTTCTTTGTAATGTTTGTATGTATAAGTTTTTGTTATTTTGGTTTTTCTGTTTTTATTTTCTAATATTTTAAACCGCTACATTGGCCATGATCTAGTGATGGAAGGTGACAAAATTAACTAGTGATGTCTTTTGGTTTTTATTGTTTTTCAGAGAACCGAGGAGTTAATTGTTAAATATGATTATTTGTGGGTTTCTGTGTATAAGACTAGACTAATGATAGAGCGGTGATTGGTGCCTGTCTGTCTTTGCTCTTCTGTAGCTTACAAAATAGCTGTTCATCACTTAGTACAAGAATGGTAAAAGAAAATCACCAAATATAAAAAATATAATCACAATAAACAGTGGTTCTGACAGAAATTTATTGTTTCACCTGCTTTATACATCGTGTCTAGCGATCGCCTTTTTCCTTTTTTACGAATGAGTTCCTTGACTAGTTCTATACCTCATATCTTTGCCTCGAAATTTAATAATTATTTGCTTATTAGCAACAATAATAGCAAGGTTATAAAATGCGGTTTTCATGCGGTATGCGGAAGGCCACCGCATACCGCATATACGGTATACGGCCGCATATGCGGACTTATATATGCGGATTAAATAAAATATTAACACAATAATTATTATTGTTAATACATAGGGTCCATTTAATGAATAGATTTAACATTAAATTAATTTATTCAAATAATGGCCCAACAGCTTCGGCCCAAAACTTTCATTGCACAAACACATTGATAATAAATTGACCGCCAGCTGTGCATTGAGCATATTACTATATAATATGGTGGGTCCCTCTTAAATTTGTCAAACTTCGCTGGGTCTGGGACGCTGAATACGCTGGATACTCTGAATTGGGTAAAGCGTCCGGTTAGTTTATAGTCCCACATCACCAAACAAAAACAAAAGCATCAACCAGCAGCCTATAAAGGCAGCGCTGGGGTCTGGGGACAAATACAAAAACCGCTTAACTGGATTTAACTCCGGATAAGAATTTGAATTGGATTTCAGTTCATATTGGATATCTGATCCGTATTAAAATTTTCCGGATCCGATATTGAATTTGTTTTTGTTAATAAATAAAAATTTTAAATGGTGGTCATATGCGGTCTTATGCGGCCATATATGCGGTTATATGTGGCCGCATAATGGAACTACATATTGATTTTTTATGCGGTTGCCAACTGCATACGCATATGTGGCCGCATGAACCATATTTTATTACACTGAATAATAGTGCATGTAGGTCGTCAGAAAGATCTATTATAAGTTGTAACAGATAGTTACCAGTTTACCATATAAATTTTTCCCAAAATGCATCTGGAACAGTATGTACATACGATAGCTTTTCGTTTGAAATAAGTTGTGTACGGGGCCAAGAACTGAAGCATATAATAGGATTATCTGTTTGCAACGATCGAAGTAATAATGGACTTTGCTTTTAATTATTTTGTACCAACTGAATGGTCAGATTCTTACATGGATATTGGTGGGACAGAAATATATTTTGGATCTTCTTCAGGGCTCTTGCCGTAAAATATTCTTATCCCTCTCAATTATTGATAATGTCTGCACATTCATCAGGGCTTAAATTTCAAACAATATGTTATAGTCGGTTTATTAATATTTTCTATGTTTAATAAATCTTAAACCCGTCTTACATATAATTTTATAATTTGTGCAATTATATATACAAAAGTATTTATTTATATAAATATGTTTCTTTTATGTCTAGTAAGATTCTATAACCAACATCAAATTGTCATATTAATATATTTGAATTATATTTGTTACTGAAGATTTGTACAGAAAACTTAAACTAAGATTTAAGCGTAAGATAATACCTATGCTCATCGAAACAAATTTTAATAAGCTTTTAAGTTTCACTTTATCAGTTGACTTTATGTATAATTTGACTTGACACTTTATTGGTTCAACAATTCAAAAATTAATATTAATAAGCTTTTAAGTTTCACGCTTAAGTAATTATAATTAGTTTTAATAAGTAACGATAATAGCATACACACACACACACACACACACACACACACACACACACACACATCAGCTTTAACTAAGTTAGCAATTGTTAATTACCGAGAGCAACCAAGCATTTATCAGCATTAAGTTTATAATTGACTTGTTGGACGTCGATAACATCGGTGACTTGGTGTGCCACATAATTCACGTGTTGAACCAGAAATCAAAGGAATTTGAAGGGTGTGTTATAATTCAAGTATTGAACAATGAAGAATCAAATTTGAATGGGGCCGGGGGCTAATTTCTCCGGCTGTCACTATCTTTTGTGTTAACTTGGCTTTTTTTAATCTATCTTTCTACCAAGGAGCAAAAAAATTGTTTTTTGATTGATTTAACTTTACCTATTTTACTTCATTGCCATTATACTAATACATTAAAATGATTTAGTATCTAAGATTTTGAACATTATTTTATATGTCGAGTACAAAAGTAGTTGTTTGCCTTTGTATATAGGAGAAAATGTAATGACTTCTTATGAAATTTGTCGAATTCAAACAAATCATACAAAATTGAAGTTTCAAGATCCTGGTCTTAACTAGCTATTTGCTTTAATTTAGACCCATTTGATCGATTATAAGCAATTGGGTTAATATTTTAAGTACCCTTTTCATTATTTGATGTTGATGATAATTAACTTATACCCTCTTGTCACGGTATAAAACACCCATTGGATTATAGCGCAATATATATGTACTCAATCCACAGTTGTCGTCACTCGGATAGTAAACCTATACATGCTCTATGCTCTATTGTAGTACATTTCTTCAAAATCAACCAAACTATATAGAGTCCGGCTACTATACCACTAGTGTCATTCCAAACTAAATAACACCACATCTTAAATCATTAGATCTAGTTTAATATTCGTGTACAAGATAGCGTTGGAATGACACTAGTGTCTTGTACGAATATTAAAGTAGATCCAATGGTTTAAGATGTGGTGTTATTTAGTTTGGAATGATACTAGTGGTATAGTAGCCAAACTCAACTATATATGCCTAAGTAGGGCTAGGCAAAATTGTTTACACTCGTAACTCGTTCATTTACAGCTCGTTTTAACTCGCTCATTTACAATTCGAGTCAGTTTCAACTCAAGTTGGCTGACTCGTTTAATAATGAGCTGAGTTTGAACTTATCCCAACTCGCTCATTTATAACTCGAGTTACATAGCATTAGTCACAATAAATCCAAGAAATTATTTTTGTTAAGCTGCTGTATGAAAAATTGCTGGTGCTTATGTACTAAGTTGCTGTATAAAAAATTATTAGTGCTTATGTACTATTGTTATATGAAAAATTATTGGACACTGATAAATTCTTTTACTATTAGTATATAATTAACTGGTTAAATGAGTTATAAACGAGTTGTGAGCCAACTCGAGTTGATAATGAGCTGAGTTCGAATTGGCTCTACAACTCGTTATTACCATTCTAACCCGAATTGACTCGCTCATTTATTTAATGAGCTGAGTTCGAGTTGGGAATAACTCGCTCAAACTCGTCTCATTTACAGCCCTATGCCTAAGGGCCTTTACCCTAAAAAAAAAAACCAACAACTATATATTTAGTTTATTTATGCGAGCCAACGAAAAACAATTTTTTTTTCTAGTTTCTCTTTGATCAAGAGATCATTTTATATCAAGGATAAATATCGGGACAACATTTGTATCTGACAGATTAGTTTTCTCATTGTATTTTTATTCTGAAGAAGATCTCTTTATATCTATTTTGCTTCATTTCGTATGGCGTCCCATCATCCACTAGACATTAATTTTTATATGACAATTTTTTCGCCCGAATGCTCAGCACCAGACAACAACACTGATATGTTTTTAGATTATTTTATTTCTGAGCTTGCGGATAAATAAATAAAAATATATAAGAACAGAAACAAAGGGAATGGAAAGTAGATTTGATATACAGAAATCCTGAAACTTGAGCTAGCAGAAGCGTCGGAGGAGGAGCCGGGTAGTTAAGCACAAACAACTTTGGAAATTGAAATGTCATTTGTGTCATATTTTATTTGCCTCGCATTTATCTTGGCATCTCCGTGAAGTTCATCTCTTGATTTCGTGGGAAAAATATATAGTTTGTTTTGGGACGAGAGCGCAGAAAGAAAAAGAAACGGAGGACGAGAGTAGAGGTGCTGAGTGATGTACTGATGTGATGTGATAGACAGGAACATATTGCTTCGCTCGATTTTTATTTACCTCCATTCGCTATGAATGGAGATCTCCAGTCACGTTCTTGTCATTTATGCTCAGTCTCCAACAATCGTATACAAATGAAATTCATGCTAGCCTTGGTTGGATTTTTAGTTTGAGATGTGTACAAGGGGTTAGTATCTAAAATTGATAGGAGGTTAGAAAATTGAATTTATGGGATTTAATAATACATTAACACGTCTAGTGTGGTTTTAATTTTATAAAAGAGGTCAGAAAATGTTTGTACTTAGACAAAATAGTAAGGTCTACAAAAGTATAATTTTTCGATTTATACAGTAGCCTGACTTTCTTTGCCCCTCTAACCATTTGTCCATATCTATGGACTTACACTAAAAAAAAGTATTATACAGCAACCACTGAACATTATCAACTACATAATTTATTTAGCTGAATTGTGATAAAATGATGATGGATAGAAATTTATAGCTGGGCTAATCCATTTAGTCCAAATTAAATAATTATAACTTCCATTTTAAGCAATTGTCTTTAACTCTACCAATCGATGTCTATTGTTAATACCCATATAAACATAAATGTACTTGTATCTTCAGTTAATTAATCACATGTTCAATTCTCGAGAATAACATGTTGGAATATACCGAATTTTTTAATTAAAAAAATCAATCATGATACGATGAAATACTCGTTTAACTTATACGGTATAAGGCAATAAATCAATATCTGTATATTATTTGATTTATTATTTAATGATTTCTCATTTATAATGTTGTTAATATGTTAGGTATACAACTAAAACAATAAAAGTTATTTTAAATAGTTTGATAAAAAATTACAATTCATGATTTAATCCATACATATCGAAAATATCATACACATAAAAAAATGGATGCCTGTGGGTCAACTTTAAAAAAAAATTTACAAGTTAAAATATTGGATTTTGTTCAAATAAAACCCATTAATTCGGTCTTATATACACCTACCTTTTTTGCTATTTTATTTAAAATTTACTTAGTCAGTTGTAATATCGGGAATATACGGTCTTAAAGATATGCTTGAAAAATAATAGATATGTTGGATGAGTTTCCACGTAGGTGGATTTTTTTTGATATAGATATGTTAGTTTATTAACTGTAATTTAATGTTTATGAAAAAAAATTATTTAGGTTTCGAACCTACAACTAAATCTTACATTTGAATAGTGTTGCATGCTTTTTTTTTTTCTTGAATAAAATGCTTGACGTCCGTTTCATTAAACTGAAACGGTTAATTTACAAAAGCAAAATGGTAGCAACTACTTATAAGTGTTCCAGACACATTAGCCTACATAAGGAGTAACTCTTTGTCACTATTTTTTTAAATGTTTAGTATTGATTATCAAAATTCTGTCATTAAATCAAAGATTGATTCTCAGTATAGATGATCTTATAAAACATTTTAACTTGATGCAATCAGGTCACTGTAATTTTGACAAAAATATATTGACTTTTAGCCATTGTATGTTCGTATGTATGG
Source organism: Carex littledalei (assembly GCA_011114355.1). NCBI lineage: Eukaryota > Viridiplantae > Streptophyta > Magnoliopsida > Poales > Cyperaceae > Carex > Carex littledalei. The sequence goes on along the minus strand of CM022096.1, from coordinate 7,617,738 downwards.
AAAGAACAAAAATATTGAAAGCTAATGTGATTATGTTATTTCAAATTTCAAATTTCAATTTGTACACACAAAAAGAAAATATACATTTCAAAACTAATAAAAGAATTAATTGATTTTTGAACTCTTAATATGTATCCCATTGTAAATTTTATAATTTTTAGTGAATGCACCCGTTTTTGAAGAAGAATAAGGTAAGCAGCTCGCATTATTATTAATAATACAATTTATCGCAAATTAGTATGTTTGTACAATTACACAAAAATCTTGTGCATCTCCAGGAGTGTTTACAAATGGAGAGGATGGTAAATAAAGAAGGAAAACAATAGGGGCGGTTGGTCTAAGTCTAAGACCTATAGAGGGATGCGTCTCCCATTCAATCATGTTTCAGTCTTTGAACTGTACTACAAATCCTACTACTCTCCAATCCCCTGGCCCCACCTCACCAGACACCTTTTCCTTCACACGTCCCCTCTCTCTCACCATTTTTCTCTCCCCTTTCTCTTTTGGCCTATTATCCTCTTAGACCATACTCTACATGCCATCCATGCACCGCCTGTATTGAGCAACAAAATAAATATCCGCCGTTCGCTACAGTTACGTGCCTCCGTGGCACAGCCGATACCGATTGTTTTTCCCTCGTACCAAGTTACCAACCCGAGTCGTGTCAAGGTTTGAATAGGTTGAAAAAGTTTATATAAAGCCCTATTTGCTTGTGTCCATTTTCTAATGGGATGTAGCCATGTAGGTAACATGACCACTGCTGTTGTCCCATACTTGGAGATAAAAGATAAAAAGAACACGTTACCTAGACGGGTCCGGTTTGTCTGAAATCGGGACTACTTGGACGACAGAGACTAACTCTGCCTGGCAATGTGGCAATTAATACATCGGTATACTAGCGGTAGCGGGTACATGAGTAGTTGGTATTTTTTTTTAGTATTTGTTTATATGACTACGAATTTGGGCTTTGGGCATTTAAAGGCCCAAATTTGTGGCATTGCAATGCATGATCCAAATTTGAATAAATGAAATGACTAAAATACATTGCAGGAACATGTGTGGTCCGTTTTTTTTTTATTAGATATGATCACAAATTTGGGCTTGTAATGTGCTACGCTTAGTCTCTAGCAGTATTTTGATACTTCAGCTGTAGGCCAGTCCATAGTGCTGTTTAAACTACGCAATAGGACTAGTATAATTGTACAAACAAGTTGAATTAAGCATTGCAATTATTCAGCTTGGAATTAAATAGTTAAATATGTATCTTTCACAAATCACAATATAAGTAGTTACATACAAATTAGCAACACTGCCATTCTTTCTTTTTTAATCCTGCTAAGATCACTATTCTCCTTGAAATTTCATATATAAAACATATGAATTTACTCTAGAAAAGAAAATGTAGAAAGCTCTATTGGTGCTACTCCAGGATCATCCTTTATAGCCATCAAAAGTTCTCTTTCGTTCTCTAAATATGCCTTTAAGAAAGCTACCATGATGCCTCCTACAAAAACCCTCATGGATTTCCTCTCCTTGCCATTTTTAGCAATGCAATATGTCAAATTACCTCTGAACCCCTTAGTTTCATCATCAAGCAAATCCACATGACCATAATCCTTTGCCACAAAATAACATGCCGGTGTGCAACATTCTTTGAAAAATTGTTCATGGCTTACTCCCTTGGGAGCGGCAGGAGGGAACAAAGCGTTTCGTTTGAGCTCACCTAGACCTGACCCGACAACCAAAACCGGCATGTCGAGTTTGAGTGAATTAGGAGTGTAAGTTAGAATTGGAGGCGGAGTTTGGTTGCCCATGTCCATACCATCAACAGGGTCAATTCCAATAAGGGCAGAAATCTTTAGGGGAGAACTTACAACTTTGGATAAGGCGAGGGCAAAGGCGACTTTTCCACCACGGCTGTGACCGGCAATAGACAATTTGGCGAGGTTGGGTTGTACATTCGGTGGCAGAGTCGAGGCCAAGTTATTGGCAAGCCAATCTAGTAGGGATGCAGCTGATTTTATCTCTTCCGTTGTATCCGGTCCTGATACTACATATAACTGCTATCAAGTTATGAAAGAATGAATATTAAGGAGAGAACATTGCTGAGCTAGGGAAGAGAAAGAAAAAAAAATTGAATATCCAACATTTGCAAACATTAAAATAGGATTTGGCATGTGGGTGAATTTCATCTTTGCAAGTTATAACCATATGGCTATATGGCTGATATTACTGTGTCTTCTTATTTGAAATTATTTGCACTGAAACTACTGGTCACCGTCAACTAATTTCAATTGATAATATTTTATTAAAATAAATTAGACAAAAAATTTGCATAAATTATAGTTGTATGATAGTTTCGAGTTTAAAATACAATTGTTAAGACACTGTAAGTTTAGATGATGATGATGATATGAATGATTATTATTAATGCTGTTGTTGTTTTTGCAATTTATTATATAATTATAATAATAATAATAATAATAATATTTACTATTATTATTATTATTATTATTATTATTATTATTATTATTATTATTATATCTTAGGAGCTACTTAAGCGAGTAAAACAAAGTCAAAATAAGAAACAAACCTGGGGAGCAATCACAACGAATCCATGAGAAGCAACATGGTTAAGTAGCTGAGAGTAGAAGGAATTATACAGAAGGTATCCATGGACAAAAACCACAACCGGATACTCTCCCTCTTCCACTGGAGATGCAACAAGAAGAGGTTGCGCCGGTGTCGTATAAGATTTCTCTGTTTTCTTACATGTCTTTGTTTCTACCGTAAACATCTTCACATGCTTACTACCTGTCTCAAATACGAATTTAGCCGAATCCATTTATTTCCTTAATTCTTCCTTTCCACTGATTAATTGTTGAAGCAACTCAGTTGAGTTTATATTATTACTAGCTTTTCATGGAGGAGAGAGGAAAGCCTTGGTGTCTTTTAGGCAACCTCTCCTTGTCTATTGGAAGATATTTCTTATTTTGGGCTGGGCTATGTCGTGAAAATAATAATTCCATATCTCTAAATTTCTTGAAATTAAATTTATCTGCTCTCTTTTCGGACCCTTTTTCTGTGTTTTTACTTGCCGACGTCGAAATTTATGAATCTAAAATCGTCTGACTGCGAAAATTAAAGACGACAATTGTTAAATTGTTATCAGATGGATTAATAATTTATATGCAATCTAGTTTAGTACTAACCAGACGACGAGGACTAAAAGGAAAAATTAGGCTCCCCAAATTATAAGTCTAATTAATTTGGTCCATGAATGATATTTTATCGTGACGGATTATGGTATAATTTTGATACGCTCTTTTACGGGGATCATATGAAAGCGTAACGGGCCTAATCTGTAGTTATTTTGCGCTAACATTTTTCTTCTAGCAGTGTACCACCAGTATTAATTTATACCAGTACCTTTTTTATAAAAAAAAAAAACAGTTAAACCATTTTTTGTCGTGCTCTACAATCAGTTCATCACAAGGCTGCACAAAATACTCATGACACATGACTCGTTCGAAATCAACTCGGATCTAACTTACCAGCAACTCGAGTTGGAACTAACTCGAGTTAATTGACTCGGTTGACTCATGAATTGAGTCTGAGTTGTCGAGTAACTCAAGTTAGTATATTTGTTTGATAATTTGTTGACAATATTGTAATAAATGTGGATTGTTTTTGGTAAGTTGATAATTAGTTGACTTTTATATTTTGTATTGAATTTTCACGGTATTGTAGATTGTTTATTTTGAAATGTTAATTTTATTTTGGGCTTATTTTGTTGCAAAATCAAAATGTTAATTTCACCGAGTTGGTCCACAAGCTACGAACTGATTCGAGTTGATTCCGTATTGAATTCTCAACTAGATTCTGAATGAGAAACTTGAGTTGACTTGGATCATAAATTTATGAGTTTAGTTCAAGTTGCTCTCAACTAGAGCGGAAAAATGGCACGGCGGAGCTGGCTCCATTACATAATGGCACGGTTACGGCACGGAATGTGTGTCGGTTACGTGGCGTGACTCGCGTGTCCCGTACCGTGACCATTTGCGTGCCGTGATCATCTTTAGAAAATTTGGCACGGCACGGCACGGCACAGCACATGGTCACGTGAGTCACGTGTAATTAGGACCGTTAGATCTTGATCAAATGGTGAATCTTGAATAAACTAATCTAAATTATGATCAAATGGTCACGCGAGTCACGTTTGGGTACGGAGTGACTTATGTGGCGTGACCATTCGCGTGCCTTGACTACCCCTTTGACATTTTTGTCACGACACGGCACGTAATGTAAAAAATTAACTTGATCACGACACAAGACCAAAATCACAGTGTGTTAGTCACGACACAAAATGACACGGCACGTTTTTTCCACTCTACTCTCAACTCACTCGTAACCGAGCTCAATGACAACCCTAAAACGCAATCAGCATCGAAGAACGTAACCTCAATTATACATTATTGTGCTTCAGATTCCGAAGAAATTTAAAATAAAAGTTTACTAGCATTTTTCCAATGATATATTATATTTACAGCATAGTAGTGATACGTAACTTCAATTTTGAACAATAAAGTCGACGTCATTGATGATTCTATTTACAAATACAGAACATGTAATAATTCAAAAAATGAATCGACCATCCCATCAATATCTCAATGATCCGGACTATTTGAAAAAAAAACCCTTACAAGAAATGCATAAAATTGAAATATTAAATAATGAGGCCTTCCAAGAATATTTAAAATTGAAACGGATCAAAATTGATTATCCACGCTACAAAACAGTGGCCATAGCAGTAGCTTTTTTTGATTGAGGACACCGAAATTATTTAGGCTCTTGGTATGCTTTGATTTAGTTGCAACCAAATAGAAATATGATTTTTTTTTTTGCATCAGAAATATGATATTTGAATGAGGAAATTGTTGGTTTGTTTGTTGTGTTCGTGTATTTCTATTTATTAGGAGGGGGAAATTAAAAATAATTGTACTTACCATATTTCACATCATAGGCACCAGTTATCTCTTCATATCAGTGCCATCTTCAATATTGATTTTCTCCTTTGTTTAATTTAGGATGAACTATGGTCCTTTGTTTAATTTGTTATATATAGTCCCTTCCGACTACTAATAATTCATCCCTAGTAATTTACTAAAAAGGAAAAAAAATCATGGGATAAAAAAAATCATCAGAATGGAGGCCAAGATCTCAATGTAGGGAATTCTAACCATTTTGGCAAGCGGAACACTGTTTAAATCGATAGGTTTGAATAACTGGAGTTGCATTAAACATGATGTAACAAATTAAAAAAAATCTCAATTCTAGGAACAGCTACGAGGAATTTGATTTATTAATGTAACTAGCTATTTAAGATTTAAGAATATACGAATTAAAGAGGGAAGAGATAGTGAGAGCCTGAGAGGCATACATAACTATTTGCACGTGTCTAATTATTAAAAATTCAACAACGATTGAGTCCAATTTACTGGTTACAGCCCGTACTCTCAATTAAGTTTCTGGGCCTATCACAACCCAATCCATATATTTGCCAACGGCGTCCTTAGTTATGAAGCAACAGAAATATCCGGATGCTTCTTCTACCGCTCGAACCCTGCTTTCTCTAGAAAGCTGTGGAAACATCATCCACATCACTCCTGGTTCCTGCGGCAATTTCTCGTACACAACTATGAAGAAGTTAATGACCTCTACAACAAAAACTGACAGTAACCCGCTACATATATGACTAATAGGATAACTTGCGAACAGTTTTTACATCTGTCCGTTAACGTGTCGGACTGAGAACGTGTTAGTAACCGGGTCGTATAAAACTCTTTGGAAGCGCCTAGCCGCCAACCAGTCCATTTTGTTTCAGACTTTCCGCTCTGCACTCTATCGGATTCGGAAAGCAACCGCCCGAACTAGTCCAACCCAAACCCGAACCAGCGAAATGTGGAACCGACCGCCGAGGAAGTCGCCGGACGAGGAGGGGGGCGTGGCGCAGCCACTATACCCGGCGATGGTTGAGAGCCCCGAGCTGCGATGGGGCTTGATTCGCAAGATCTATTCAATCCTGACGGTCCAAATCCTTCTCACCGTCGCCGTTGCCTCCTTTGTAGTATTCGTTCCGCCGGTGACCACATTCTTTGTCACTACCACGCCTGGATTAGTTCTCTACATCTTCCTCATCATCTTCCCTTTTATTGGTTCGTCTTTATTTCCTCTAGTAAGATTTATTTTTGTAGGAACTTTCTTGAATTTGGTAGTTTCCCCATAGCACATTCTTTCTTTTGAAGGAATTCGTCATAATTTTAGCATATTTTACCCACTGTGCCATTTGAGGGCTCAATATTAATACCATGTGGAACACAAAAGTTAATCCAAATCTGTAATGTGAAAGAAATTAACTTGGATAGATTCGATTGTGGTTTCCAATTATAGCTTCCACACCTATTCATTTGAGATCATTTATCATATAAATAAAGAAAAAGAATCAAAGAAAAGATGATGATTCAAATCAAGATTTTTTCTTCTTGTATCCCATGAACAAAAAAAGAGGAAATAAATGAATATACCAACCACAATAATGCTCTATCAGACAGTTTGTCTCTTTGTAGTTGGATCTCCAACTTTTTGGAATGTTCCAAATTCCACTTGAGCATCCAAATCTGGATCAATACCAGCAAAAACATCTCTGAAATGAACTTTTAGCTATCCCTTTCCTGAAATGAACTTTTAGCTCTTCTGAGGAGTATGCCAAAAGAAATTAACTATATAATCATGCAAGTAACTATTTTGAATATATAAGTTGAAGTTGTGAAACTCCAATTGGCAGTTTGAGTAAATGTACAATATCTATTGTTAATTTGGATCTGACATCTATCACTTTTTGTGTATTTTTTCTGATTTCAGTGTTGTGCCCATTGCGTTATTATTACCAGAAGCACCCAGTAAATCTGCTGTTGCTTGGACTATTTACAGTGGCCATTAGCTTTGCTGTTGGGTTAACTTGTGCTTTTACCAGTGGTATGTTTTTGGTTTCTCATTACAATTTTTTATCCAATAAAGAGCTGTCACCTTGGAATGAGTGTTCAACTAGCATTTTATGATTAAACAATATTTTAAGCATGCTTAAGTTTTAAGTTAGTCAATGCTCTAGTACCCCCCAATTGATTAAATTAGTCTAGACTAGTTAATTGCTTTAGGGTCCTTGATCAAATCAATTAAGATTCTTCTATTTGCCTCAGTTATTGCCTTCATGCAGAAGCAATATTTTATTTGACTTCTGTTCGAAGATAGCATTTAGATATACATTGACTTTCAGTTCAAGAGGGCCCATAAATTTGTCTCACTCTAACAAAGTCACCTGAATAAGGCTGTAAATTAAATATCATAAGTTGCATAATTAACTAGAGGCATTAGTTTAGAATGCCAGTATTTGTATAAGAGGGATCCAATCTCCATGGTCATGGTTCCAAATCGGTGTCAGTAAAATTAATTCTCAATTAACTATTTTGTATACTTCTATATAATAGAAGTAATTGATTAAATATATATATCATGCAATATGCGAACACAAAAAATTACATCAATTCAATTTTATTTTGATATGCATAATAAATTCAACAAGTAAAATTTGGTTATTTAACCCCACTCGTGATGGGGAAATGAAGTCAAATATCATAGTTATTTACGTGTAATTGAGATAATTTAAAATATACCTTGCGGTTTACATTCGTTAGTTGAAACACGAATAAAAATGTTGGCACTGTTTGGCACCAATGACCATGGGCATTGGATCCTCTTTATATAATTGGTGTACAAGTATAATTTATGTATGATTGGTATGTGTGTGAGTATCGACATTTATACATTTTATTTTTGTAATACATATCTGCTATTGCTATGTAAAACAGGGAAAGTGATACTGGAAGCAGCAATACTGACAGCAGTGGTGGTAGTGAGCCTGACAGTTTACACATTTTGGGCTGCAAAGAGAGGCTATGACTTCAATTTCCTTGGCCCTTTTCTATTCGGTGCTATAATGACCCTCATTGTTTTTGGCCTTATCCAGGTGCATTCTCTTTCTCTTTTCACTCCGTTTGCGACCACTATTAAACTTATTGCACTGCCAGTATGGAATTTAGTGTGGTTTTAGTACTGAACTTGTGGGAATCCGGACTGGTGAGGGCGAGATTACAAAAAAAGCCCCAAATTTTGATTTGAAGCTGGAGAAGGGCTGAGATTCCGCAAATTCTGTATGGCATAGGATTTAATTGTGGTAGTTGACCAGTCAAATACTGTAACCAATTCAGGTACTCCATACTGGCCTGAATCCATTGTAGTTATCCCTTTCTGATATTGACATGTTTTCACTCAAAAGACTCGCTGAAAAGAGCATTTTGGATTTGGCCCTCTTGGAATGACTCACAACAAGAAGTACATGGTATTTGCACTTGTTTATATGATTCTTTTTCTGCCTTGTAGGTGTTTTTCCCATTCGGAAAGATCACAACTATGATTTATGGTGGCCTGGCGGCATTGATATTCTGTGGGTACATAGTCTATGACACGGACAACATAATAAAGCGGTACTCTTATGACGAGTATATTTGGGCATCTGTCGCGCTTTACCTCGACATTATCAATCTTTTCTTGAATCTTCTCACCATTTTGAGAGCATCTGAATAATGAATTCTCAAGTACATTACTATTCTAAGTATCACTTTAGAAAATCATTGCTGCCATACGATCATCTGAGGCAGTTCCCCGTGTATGGGGTTTGTAAATGTAGAAACCTCAGTGGCTTGTTTTTCCTGTGTATAACTTGGTTTTTCCCGAAGTGCACTGATATGAAGTGTTTTTTTTTTTAAGATACGAAGATGGAGCTTCCAAATTGTATTTAATGTGAAGTGTTAGTTTAATTCATACAAGCTAACACCGGGTATAGACACTGCAAGTACACTCGATTTGGATCCCATGTTGGGACGTGGCACATGAGTGAAATTTAGTTGTTAGTGCTGTATTAAATTTACACTAAACACGTATACATTGAGCAATGGTACAAAGAGAGAGCATGTGAAAATATGAGGGTTTGTTTTTTAAATTATAATAAATAAGAAGAACACAATACAATTAGTTGGATGTGAGTATTGATGATGTGGTAAAGGTGAGAAGTTTTAAACAATTTTGTGTATTGTATGAGTTTGAATATTTTTAAAAAAATATTTTCAAAATTGTTAAAATGGACATTGGTAAGTGATCTCTCCTCTTAATCTTTTGCATGCTTCTGTAGTGCCCCCGAATTATATTGATAGAGCACACGTTATCCACGTGTTGATTGACATCTACGAGGGGCATTCCAATTTGAAAAGGTTTCCTCAGATTTGAGAAGAATTTATAGTAGTTAGGGTCTGTTAGGTATCAATTCACAAACTTCCTCTCAATTATAATGGCTTCCAGATAACACTTTGATGGATCTTTTCTCTTCCCTCAAGTCTCTCCTTGTCTACACTATACTGGCTCGGGCCCATAATTCAATAGACCTATAAATAATTGTGCCGTCCTACGCTACTACAGATCAGGATACCTGTATCGCACTGGTTCCGATCAGTGTATTGCATAGTGCATGAAAAAAAATATGCACAGAACAATGATATCACAATGTTTTCATTATCCTAAGTAATATTCATTCCATAGTATAAGCTAAACTACAAAGATTAAAATAAGATCGGAATAATTAAGTCCCTGCTATTCAACATAAGAAAAGCTGGAGCGCATTGCCGAATTGCTAGGCACACAATCATGGAACTTAAAATACACAAAAAAAATAACTAAAATCGGGCCCACAGATAAACTTGGATGGCAAGGATGTAAGGACAATAGTTGAAACCTAGCTATGTTGCACGGATACGCATAAACAGGCAACGTATCGGTATTGGACACTTATCAGATACCGATACGCGTCCGATACGGCACCGATACGTATCCGATACGCCAGCTGGCGTATCCGCCTACGTGGCGGATCCTTACTCGGCCGATATGGTCGCCGAAACTCCGTTGAAACAGTTGGATACGCCTGCGAACTGCCCGCACCCGTGAGCCGTGCCCGCCCGCATCCGTGAGCAGTGCGTGAACCAGCGCATTTTTTCTGCTTTAAGCGTGAATCAAACTCAATCCGTGCCTGTGAGGGTCAAAATCTTAATTTGACTACTACACCAAAGTTTATTTGTGATATATTCTAGTAACTATAGTATTTAATATATTCTTATGTTATGCTTTAATTTTTTATACAAATTTGATTTAAGTTATGATTATCTAAATACAATATATAAAATAATAAACATATTGTATCCTTAATTTTTGAAAATTGTCATATCGCTGTATCCGTATCGTATCCGATACGATACCGTATCCGTATCCATGCAACATAGGTTGAAACAAAATTCGGACAGTGAGGCTCAATCGGTCTGCTCAGTAAACATATCAGCAGCGAAGATCATTTCTCAGCCATTAGATACTGATTGGACATACTAATGTAGAATGAACAGTAACATTGCATTTTCGAGACGTAAATACTTATAATAACCGTTGTAGTCTTATAGATATGTTCGAACAACTTAACTTTTTGTTTCAGTTAAATAAAATGGGCTACTACTTAAGCCTTTTAATCAAAAAAGAAAAAAAAAAGATATGTTCGAACAAATATTTGACCGTCTTCATATATACTCCAATCGTGACTTCGTGATTGTCTTAAAGAACAAAAAACAAAATTGTATGCAAAAAAATAAAGAATAAAGAATAAAAAACAAACAAAATTCGGGTCAAGATTGGTTCAGGTGCATGCACGAAGAGGTGGAAGAGGGGTCCTGACAGCGATTCGATGTAGTCGAGGACGGGTCAACGCCACCACGACAGTTCTGACGAGGCAGAAACTGAGAAGCAGGATGATTATCATCTGATCAGGGCTAAATAAATCAATATTAAATTATCCACGCAGTCCAATGAAGCTGGTTCATATAAATATGTTATGTGGCGGATGAGGGATGATATATTTACGTAATATATATCTATGATTAGTATATATTTGCTATTGACAATAAAATAAGAAATTTATATGTAAGATTTTAATGTGCATTACGTAGTAGTGTATTGTGTAATAGTTAAGTGTGTGTTAGAAAATGCTCATATGTATATTTATTGAGAAGGGTTCAAATGTCTCTATTTTTTGTGCTTCTATCGTGATAAATTTAATAGAGAGTAACAAAGAGTCTGAGGAGATAAAAATTGTGTATTTGATTTATTATTTCTCTTACTACAAAACTCCTATTTATAATTACAAAGGCTCAATATAGCCGTTTGTACTATTTTTCTATTTATGATAACGACGGTACACGTTACCGTTTTATTTCTTTCTATTTTTGGTATTTAATCTAAACACTTGGATTTTAGATCAATGGTCGATGACGATGATTCTGAGATCAATCTTTAACACTCCCCTTCAAGCTAGGATTGTAAATGTCGAATAATCCTAGCTTGCTTGTGAAGTTCTCGAATAGTTTCAAATCTAGTTCCTTAGTGAAGATATCGATTAATTGATCCTTACTTCGAACAAAGGGTGTCTCAATTTCTTTCGCTTGCACCGTTTCTCTAATGAAATGACAATCGACTTCTATATGTTTAGTTCGCTCATGAAACACGGGATTCGACGCAATGTGTCGTGCCGAGTTGTTATTGCAATACATCTCCATGGGTTGATCATGATACCCATATCTTTGAGTAATTGCTTGAGCCATACTAGTTCACTCGCGGTTGATGCCATGGCTCAATACTCCGCTTCCGCGCTTGATCTTGCCACAACATTTTGCTTCTTGCTTTTCCATATAACTAAATTTCCGCCTACAAACGTATAAAAGCCGGTAGTGGATTTTCTATCAAAACTTCCGGCCCAGTCTGCAGCAGAATAACCACATATGTTGTTAGAGTTGTTGTTTTTCATTACCTTTACCGGGGTTTCGTTTTAAATATCTTAAAATTCTATTCACAGCTTCTAAGTGATGGTCTAGGTGAGTGCATAAATTTACTAATTTGGCTTACGGAAAAAAAAATATCGGGTCGTGTAACAGTAAGGTAAATTAATTTTCCTACAAGTCTTTGAAATTCGTTTATGTCTTCTAATGGTTCACCATCCTCAATATTTAATTTACATTTGTTGTCTATTGGTGTTGAGATCGGTTTGCATCCTAACTTACCGGTCTCTTTTAGAAAGTCAATAGTGTATTTTATTTGTGAAATAAATAGACCTTTATTTGAGTAAGCTACTTTTATTCCTAAAAAATACTTTAGGTATCCTAATCTTTAATGTCAAAATTTTCTTTTAATTGTATTTTGCATTTTTTAATTTCTTCTAAGTCATTTCCGGTGATTATGATATCATCTACATATACCAAGATTATGGTAGTATTGGTTCCATTATAGTTTGTAAACAAGGAATGGTCGGCACTACTAATTTTAAAACCACAAGAAATTAAATAAGAGCTAAGTTGCCATACCATGTCCGTGGAGATTGCTTCAACATGTAGATTGATTTATTTAGCCTACAAACCATGTTAGAGTCAATTTTCAATTTATGACCGGGCTGTAATGTCATATACGCCTCCTCTTCAAGTGTTCCTTGAAGGAAAACATTTTTTAACCCTAATTTTTAATCCTAATATATAATCGTTGACTTTCTAATCACTCAAATTTATTAGTAATTGAAAATAAGTGAATGTGCATTGAAAAAAGAATTTTTAAAATATATCAAACTTAAAAAAAAAATCATGTAACATATTTACTTTTTTTTTCCCTATAATCATCAATGAGGGTGTGCATTCTAAATTTTCTTTTTCAGTTAACCCTTTTTTTTTATAATACAAGTCAGTGACTAGAAATGTTTTCCTAATAGCATCCACCAATTTGTTAGTAATGTAATCTCTAATTTAGACTATTGTATATTATCAATATGTTAATAATTTAGTCCCTAATTAGTAACAACCAACATGTTACTAATTTAATTAAACTCTATTAGTAATTATCAATTTATTAGTAATGTAGTCTCTAATTTAGTCTTGAAACTTTAGTATTACTATGTTTATTATTTTTTATATAAAAAAAGTATTATATATTTGAACTTATATCATGTTGGATGAAATTTGTAGTTTTTTTTTACTTTAATATTTTGATGAAATTTCAATTGTTAATATTTTTGCACACTCCTAATTTAAATCATGATTACACCACTGATGATAAGAATAAAAAATAATTTTTATCACAGTAAATATTTATTGGTGAATATTTTTTCTTAAAAGAAAAATTAAATATTCTTTATATTTTTATTTGATCAAACAGTTCAGTTTTAAATTTTCTCTCATTTAATAGTGTAGTGGAATGTTACTTTTTTTTTTTTTTAAAATTGACCACCCAAAAACTTACCCACAAAAAGTAAACAGAATGTTCGAGTTAAAATCGCCTCGGACGCGGGACATTCTCTGCACAAATTCAGTGCTGTGATATTCGTGTTAATTTAATCTCAAAAATCTCTCTAAAAATTTACAGCACCGATCCGTGAGAAATGCGTCCCGCCCACGAGAAGATGATTGATATATAAAAAGCTTAGCAGCCATGCACACGATAAGCTTCGCAGCCCCATGGCCCATGCCCTCAAGTTGTCTGTTAACGTGCCCAATTGAGGCACGTGCTAGGTAGCAACTTGGTTATATAAAATTCCCACCACGGCGCCTTTGCTTCAGACTTGCCGCTTCACACTAGTGCTCATCTCTAACGATTTTCAGATAGCAGAAACCTGAGCGAGGTGAAATGGGGAACCAACCACAGAAATTGCTGGGCGAGGAGTCGGCTGTGACGAAGCCGCTCTACCCAGCAATGGTAGAGAGCCCCGAGCTGCGATGGGCGTTGATCCGCAAAATCTACTCAATCCTCATCGTCCAAATCCTACTCACCATTGTCATTGCATCCGTTGCAGTATTTGTACCGCTGGTGACTGCATTCTTCAGTACTACGCCTGGACTGGTTCTTTGCATCGTCCTCATTATTTTCCCTTTCATTGGTTAGTCCTTAAAAAACTTTAATTTGATGAGTTTAATTTTTTTACACTGAAACTTGTTTATATTATGGATATTTCTCCATAGGAGCGGACCTGGTTGTATAAATTTAGCATAAATTCTTTCACTTTGTTTATGACGGCTAAATATAATATCATGTACACGAGAAACTTAATCCAAATTTTTACTGTCAGATAGAGTTGTCCCTTTTTGGATATTATTTTTAGCTCTTATGTGGAGTATGTCAAAACCAATTATACAATGAACGTTACAGAATAATTAATTTGTGTGGAATGAGTATATAAATTGAAGTAATAGTGGAACGTCAACTGGGAGTTTGTTTAAATTTAAAATCTGTATCCTTCTTTTTTTATTAATTTTGAACTAACATCGACCAATTTCTTTTTGTTTTTCTGATTGCAGTGTTGTGGCCATTGCACCATTATTACCAGCGGTACCCAGTAAATTTTATATTACTTGGGCTTTTTACAGTGGCCATTAGCTTTGCTGTCGGGTCAACTTGTGCTATTACCAGTGGTATGTTCTTTTAATTTCTTTTGAACGAGTGTACAACTGATCAATTGGTACTTTTGCAGATTCTTTTGCGCATGCTTTGCTTCAAAACTAGTTAGTACTCTCATAAAAAAAAATATAGGTTTGGGTTGTTAATTTGTTGGTTTTACATTTACCTATTTTTCTTATAATTCATTTATTTGTATAAATAGGAAAAGTGATATTGGAAGCGGTTATACTCACGGCAGTGCTTGTAGTGAGCCTGACAATTTACTGCAAAGAGAGGCTACGGCTTCGGCTTCCTACGCCCTTTCCTGTCGGCTTCTCTAATGGCCCTTATAGTTTTCGGCCTTATCCAGGTACTTTTTCTCCTTCTCTTTCACTCTGTGCTGCGTGCCGCATGTGTTTGTGTGTGTGTGTGTGTGTGTAATAATCTAGATATGAGCTGAGATTGTCCCCCTAGTTTGACCAGTCAAACACTGTGCCTTAAAAAGGTGTTCTGTGCCAATAAGTCTTGTTTTGCTGGAAGACATTGATATTGATATATTTTCATTTAAGTCGGCCTTAATAGAGCATTTTGTTAGTATCAGCCGCGCTAGAATGGCGTGGAATGTCAAGAAGTTAAAGGGAAAATAGAACGAGAGAGAGAGAAGAATTTTTTTATTTCATTGATCAATCTTTCTTACAATGTAACAGTGGTCTATATAGACTTTACAATGGAATGCTAATCTAATTACATCTCATGTCCCTGAGAGATCATGACTAATCAAGCTAACTAACAATAGTCATAACTGTCTAACTAATTTGCTAACTGACTTTGCATTCCTTTTGACATCCAGTAGCGCCCCAGTGGAGATGTCCAGTATATCTCTATTAGAAATATTAATTGAGAACTACCTATAAAAATTCTGCTCATGTTTATGATTATTCCCCATTGTAGGTGTTTTTCCCCTTCGGAAAGATCACAAGTACGATCTACGGAGGCATCGCAGCACTGTTGTTCTGTGCATACATAGTCGATGACACGGATGACCTGATAAAGAGGTACTCTTATGATGAGTACATTAGGGCGTCTGCTGCGATTTATCTTGACATTTTCAATCTCTTTGTGAAACTTCTCAACCTTTTCAGAGCATTTGATCGTTGAATTTTTGTACATACGTTTTATGTTGTAGATTTGGCATGTGAAAATTATTGCTGCAATTGTAGCCTTTTGAGGCAGATCCTATTTTTTATTGTAAGATGTATAATTTGTGAAGTTAATTTAGAACCTCTAAGTGCCGTTAGTGGATTGTACTTTGTTATGTGTATAATTGTTTCATTTCAATAATTTGAGTACCTAGTTACTTGAAGGGGATGGCCTTGTTTGTATTTGACGCTGAGACAGATGTTAATTGGGGGTAGAACTAGGGTGCTCTTGAGTTCACCAAGTCCTTGGTGAACTCAAGTCTAAAACTCATTGGATCAGCTTCAAACGATGAATCCGAACCGTTAAAACCCGTCTATCTTACGAGTGATGTGTCTACATGCAAAAATTTTAAATTTTGAAATTAATTTTGGATAGAGTCAAGTGGTCAAAAAATGAATGCATTAAAATTAATTTATTAACCTTCTAATTTTGACCGCTTGACTTTATCTAAATTAATTCGAAAGTATAAAATTTTTACATGTATACACATCACTCGTAAGGTAGGCGGGTTTCAACAGTTCGGATTCGTCGTTTGAAACTGATCCGATGGGTTTTAGACTTGAGTTCACCAAGGGACTTGGTGAACTTAAGAACACCCTAGTTCTACCGTTAATTGATTATTTACATCTTTGTGTTTCCTATCATACGGTTGTTAGATCATTTAATGCCTCCTTTTGTTAAATTAGTCAGTGGTGGGTCCATCAGTACGGTTGATGGAATTAGAGATTCAATTTTATGATGGTGTTCTCTGTTGATTCGAAAGGCCCTGTTGGAATTAAAATTTGTGTAATGTAGTTCAAACTATTTCTTCAAATGTCTTAATTCAAAATTGTTCAAACTGAACTGTTTATGCAAAATCAAACGGTGCATTTGCAATTTAAAATGGCACATTTGCACCTATTTTTCAAGCTGAGCTATTTATGTTTACAAAATTTAACTGAAATTTGTTTGTTCATTTTTATTGATTCATCAAGTCAGACCCAGTTTTCAATAAATACACAATTATTGATTTAATTGAAAACGTCAACAGACAATACAAATCTTCTATTGAGGTCTATTGAACATTTGTCAAGTAAGAAGCCCAAACTAGTTAGACCCATTTGTCAAGTAAAAGGGCCAATGTCAACATCCACTTTAAAATTATACTTTTTGAAGCCCATGCTAAACCGATCAGTGCTTTTCTGATTATTTTACTGCGGGCTAACCGATTTTCTATTCCAGGTATACAATTGACACTTTGACTACATCAGACACAGATAAAGGAACTTTTTACAGCAATTCCAGCTAGGGGTGCAAACGGATCGGATACGGATCGGATAGTGGTAAAACGATATCCGTATCTGTTTTTATTTTTCGGATAAGAATACGGATCGGATATCAAACGGATACGTACACGATATATGTGTATATATATATATATATATATATATATATATATGAGTAAGGCTACGGTGCTTTGCAAAGCATAGAGGCCTCCGTGCTTCGGGGCTACTTTTTGGATTTTGAAAATCCAAACAACCCATCCGAACCGTTCAACATGTTCTAAATATTGAAATGTGCTTGGAGACCAAATTTTACATTTTTTGGAATTTTTTTACTATTTATTAAGCCACTTTGAAAATCTGAAAATCCGGTGGTCCAAATTTTTGTACTGTTTACCGTTGGATTTCAGATTTTCAAAGTGGCTTAATAAATAGTAAAAAAATTCCAAAAAATGTAAAATTTGGTCTCCAAGCACATTTCAATATTTAGAACATGTTGAACGGTTCGGATGGGTTGTTTGGATTTTCAAAATCCAAAAAGTAGCCCCGAAGCACGGAGGCCTCTATGCTTTGCAAAGCACCGTAGCCTTACTCTATATATATATATATATATATATATATATATATATATATATATATATATATAGGATTTTGCTAATATGCTATGCGTATATAAGGGCCCTCCATGCTACGGCTCACTTTTTGAGTTTTCAAAATCCTAACGGTCGATCCGAACCGTTCAACATGATCTCCATATGAATATGTACTTGTAAACCAAATTTTACATTTTTTAGAATTTGTTTACTATTTATTAAGCCACTTTGAAAAAACACTAATTTGTACACAACAGTAAACTTTTCTGGACCATTGGATCAGCAATTTTCAAAGTGGCTTAATAAATAGTAAAAAAATTCTAAAAAATGTAAAATTTGGTTTGCAAGTACATATTCATATGGAGATCATGTTGAACGGTTCGGATCGATCGTTAGGATTTTGAAAACTCAAAAAGTGAGCCGTAGCACGGAGGGGCCCTTATATATGCATAGCACCGTAGCACTGTCCTATATATATATATATATATATATATATATATAGGATTTGGCTAATATGCTACGCGTAGCATAGAGCCTCTCCGTGCTACGGCTCATTATTTGAGTTTTCAAAATCCTAACGGTCGATCCGAACCGTTCAACATGATCTCCATATTAATATGTACTTGCAAACCAAATTTTACATTTTTTAGAATTTTTTTACTATTTATTAAGCCACTTTGAAAATCACTGATCCAATGGTCCAGCAGATTTTACTGTTGTGTACAAATTAGTGTTTTTTCAAAGTGGCTTAATAAATAGTAAAAAAATTCTAAAAAATGTAAAATTTAGTTTGCAAGTACATATTAATATGGAGATCATGTTGAACGGTTCGGATCGACCGTTAGGATTTTGAAAAATAAAAAAGCGTGCTACGCGTAGCACGCTAGCCATGTCCCTATATATATATATATATAGAGATTGGCTAATGTGCTAACGTTATAACTTCGGCCGAAGTTATAACGAGTCGTTTATTAGTTTTTAAAATCCAAACAACCGATCCGAACCGTTCAACTTTTTCTAAATATTGAAATGTGCTTGGAGACCAAATTTTACATTTTTTGGAATTTTTTTACTATTTATTAAGCCACTTTGAAAATCGCAGATCTGCTGTGAATAGTAAAAAACAGCAAAATTTTCTGGACCACCGGATCAGTATTTTCAAAGTGGCTTAATAAATAGTAAAAAAATTCCAAAAAATGTAAAATTTGGTCTCCAAGCACATTTCAATATAGAGAACATGTTAAACGGTTCGGATCGGTTGTTTGGATTTTGAAATTGCAAAAACGACTCGTTATAACTTCGGCCGAAGTTATAACGTTAGCACATTAGCCAATCTCTATATATATATATATATATACATAAATATTATTATAATATATATTAAAATATATAGTATATATATTACTATTTAGATATGGATAGTTAAAATTCAAAACTATATCCGTATCCGTATCCGCACGGATGTTTGGATATCAGTTATCTGTATCTAATTTTCGGATATGGATCCGGATATAGTCAGATATTATCCAATCCGTTTGCACCCCTAATTCCAGCACATCATAGGTTCTTAATAATAAGAGATGTCAGTTGCTACAAATATCCAATTTATTTATAATCAAATCATATAGTGACTTGTCTTGGAATCTTGATAATACGAAGCCATAGGTTTTTGTGAGGAAGCAAAGGTTAGTTTTAAAATTATAATTATAATATAAGTTTTCATTAAGAATAAGTGTTTAGTAAGGATTAGTAGATTTTTTTCATTTCTTATTTTGAAATTCACAAAAAAAAACTAACGAAATACACAATAAGCATAGCAATTATATATACTAAAAAGAGTATCAAATTCCTATTTACCCCTAACTAATTCGGATTCCTCGTTTGTTTTTCTTTAATGCAAAAAAAATCAATCAAAGACATGGGGCCAAATCAAGAGGCTCTGTATCACACTACTCTAAAGCATCATACCTCTCTATATGAAAATATCAGGCATATACTCTCTAAACCTCAAATGGTTATCTTGCGAGCTGTGCTCTATCTATGCCGCATTGATCATGAGAAGAAATGGTATTAGAATCGCAAGCATCAGCAGATTGTTTGTTGCAAACAAACCTGTTGAATGAGACAACAAATTATATTGATTTCAGTTCTACAATTGTTAACCAGATAAAATCATTTTGATAAACAATAAATAGTTGTGGAATTAGTCTTACCTGCATCAGATGAGCTGCTACTCTCAGATTGGCTCTTTGGAGCTGGTGGCGAAAAAGAAGGTGAGTTTAAAGGAGTTATTCCAAGGTTTGTGCAATTAGCTCCTAAATCACCTGCAAGAAATGAGAAAAATTATCACAAATAGATTTTTGTTCAAGAAAAAGTTATATAATTTTGTTGTACTTACAGTTTCCGTAGCAAGGGAGCGTGGTGAGATTGAGAAGGTTGCTAAAACCTTCATTGCATTCGCACTTGTGACCCCCCATATCTGAAGTTTTTATGCATGTGCCACCACCGCAATAAGACCAAGAGCATGCTAAAAATATAATGAAAAAGTGAAATCATAGATTACAATCTCATTGTCTTTGCAACATACAAGAAAGTTATACAATCATTGGTACAATGGTATGCTAGAGCCAAACCGAAACTTAAAGACTTGTTTGATTTTACAATTTCCAAGTTGCTTGTTCAAATGGTTTCTATGCATAAAGTTGAATCACAGCTGACAGTAGAGCAAAGCATCAGGATCAGGTCTTGATGAAAGAAAGTTAGTACCGACTCAAGTTAAAACAACAAAAAATTGGGCCCAATCAAAGTTACAATCGAGAAAAATGTCCTTACGATCGAACAGTGAGAAGTTTCTGTTATCCTGTGAAGGTGCAGGAGCAGGCGCAATTGAATGGTTCGAGCAAGAGTAATTGACGCTACCTACAACACACACACACACAAAAGCGCGCCCACAGCAGATAGCAGATAAACAAGTCAAAAAATACAAAAAGAAAGAAAATCATGATCTTAGAAAGTGTAAATCACGGCTTTTCTTGCCTTTATAATTACTTATTATACTCTTAGACAGTGTAACCCCAACCATTCAGAAAAACAAAACTACATCCAGAACAAAAAAAGCTTGAAACCTATGCCAGGAAAAACTGCTCAGAAAAGAGCTTATAATTAACTAAAAAATCATGGTTAGAGACTTATATTATTTGCAATAATTAAGCAATAGATAAAAAAATAATTTTGGTGCCTAATAGCCTTACAGTAACTCTAAATTGATGCGTGTTTTCCCTTTTATTTTTTTAAAGTAATATTATAATTTTTTAATACCATAAAAGGTCTCAAGTAGACATTTCTTGTGATCAGCTGAAAAAGGACAGCAAAGATTCTTTATGCGTTGAAAGTACAAAAAATGGATAAAATGGACTTTTGACTTCATATGCATAATCCACTTACTTGTAGCCTTCAAATTGAAAATTATGGCCTAACCCCAAGTTAAGAAAGCTTTGGATGGTGATGTAAGTTTCATGAAAGCAACTTTCTATAAAGAACGCTAATAATCGTTCATTTTGTCACATTAGCACCTGATTATTCTAATTGAAATTGTTTCTTCACAGCAAAAATACATTATAACTCTATAATCATCTTTATTAAATTTCATTGTTTTAATAAAAAAATTCAGGACATTTATACTTGTCATATTTACTTCTTTTAGCTAACTGGAAAGCTACTAGGTGACTAGGAGGTTAGATTTTTTTTTAAATTAGGAACTGAAATTTGTAAGAATTTGAAATTGATCAAAATTTTCTTTGCTTACGATCCTTTTTGGGTTCATTATTAATATTAGTTTCTAGAATCATTTAAACAGAATCAGAATAGGATCAAGTGATAATTCCAAGGAAATTATTTACCATCTATTTCCTCAAATTTTATTTGATTTTGTTGCTGTAATTTTTTGAACAAGGTTGCTTTATCATCCATAGGAACTTCATGAAATCCGGGTTCCTAAATTTATCTATTTAATTTTGTTGCGTAAAAGGAGAAGAGCTTGAAATTCATGGTATATATATTTAGCTTCCTAATGAGACAAAACAAACTCAAAATACCCAACAAAACGGTACACTTCGCCAATCACAAACAAGGAATAAAACAAACTACTTGACTTTCCAGCCTAACTTTCAAGAGCACTATAATTTAATTAGAAATGCCTCGCTCAAATTACCTCATCTGACAAGAAGCCACAACACTACAAACTAAATTCGTATAAAAAAAAAGAGAACTAAAGAGAGAGCAGTACAGTTGGGGATGACACAAGGGAGAAATCGGAGAGAATCGCCGATGTGTAGTTGCGACCAACCAGATTTGCACTCGCATTCATATCCAAAGGTTGAATTGGTTGACATCTTACAGTTTCCCTGACCGCAACCAACATGGTTGCATATCCCATCTACAATTTTATCATGGAGTATCAGAAATAGAAGAAATTTTGATGAGCTGAATCATATAATCAAATTTGAAATGAAATAACAAGAGGGAGGAGTACTGAATATAGGGGAGAGGAGAGGAGATAGAAAATCATCTGCTGCCGCTCCTGGTATCAGTGGAGCCGAGAGTACGCACAGAGAAACCACCAAGGACAGTGCGAATTTAGCCGAATTCATTTTTTTTTTATCAGTTCACTGCTCGTGGGTTTTTTATTTGGAGAGAGAGAGGGAGAGAGAGGGAGAGATGAAATAGTGGTGGGGTTTAGCAGCGTCAATTTATATAATGGTAGGTTTAGCACCATTTATGTCTCCTCTATTATTTAATAAAGAGACATCAGTGTTTTTATTGTAAAAAGGACAGTAGATAGTAATTAGAATAAAATAATACAATAGCACAATAAAATCAGAGAAACTGCAAGAAAAAATAATTACGTGGGTATATTATTGATAACATCAATAGCTTATTTATCAAATTTCGTGAATTTGAATATCTTATAGTAGGCAATTTGCGTACTTCCTTAAACAAAACAAAACAAAAATATCCTATAATAATTCTTTAAGAGTTGACAATTTTTATTAGATCTTGATCTTATCTTGAGAATTTCTGACTGAAGTACAAATGATTCAAGTAATAACTTTTTATATATCAATGGTCGATCCCACCTGCACAATGTGTTTACATATTAACATCTCAAAATATATTACATTTTTACTATTTTATTTTGTTTACTTTTCCGAATTTTTAAAAATGAATCTAAAATAATAAAATAAAAATGTTTGTATGTTAAATAAAGTAATTATTCAAAATAAAAAATAGTAAAATTTAATATCCTACGAAATTTTGTTATGTACAGATAGATACACATTGAACGGAGTTAACTTTATCGATTGTGAAAAACTCTCATTCGAACCATTTATATTTCAGCTAAATACAAATGTGTATAATATCAGAGCTAACTCATAACATATATAAGAGTAGAACTATGGTGTTCTTAAGCTCACCAAATCTTTGTGAGTTTAACTTCAAAATTTAAGTGTTTGTCTTTAATAATGAATATAAAGCAAGGTTGGAATATCAAGAATCCCTAAATCCGTTGGACATGCAGCAGGCCGAGATGCTAGTGCAGTTGGCTGGGGTTGAGTTGAATGGTAAGATTGATGAGGAGGTGGCTAAGATCGTCATGGGATGACGCCAAGAGTATCAAGCAGTGTTACGGTTTCTGAAATAAGAAGATCTGGATTTTTATGTTAAGTTTAAGTAATTTATGTTTTTACTTTTTCATTTTGAATGCTGCTACCATGTTGAAAAAGCAGTCTTGTGTTGAGTCGGTTAAGGAAAGTTTGGGGATGAAGAAGCTGCTGGATTTTTCTGTTAGTTTTGGGAAGATAAGTCTTTTGTATGTGAGGGATCTTGGTTCTGTGAGTCCTATTAAAAAGATGATTTTGTGTTTCTATGGATTACATCTCTAAAATTAAAGTGTTATCATGGAATGTTAGGGGATTGAACGAAAGGGAGAAGAGGTTGGCGGTAAGGCAGACGGTATTACTTGAAAAGCCAGATGTTTTGTGCTTTCAAGAAACAAAATTGAGTAATATTAATAATACAATTATCTCGCAAACATGTGGAAGGAGATTCAGAGGATTTGAATGTTTAGAGGCAGAAGGTACAAGGGGCGGAATAATGGTTGCTTGGAGCTCCAAATACAAGTTACTACAGTTTTCTAAGGGCACATATACACTCACAGTAACACTGGAACACAATGGGGATCATTTTCAGATCACTTCGGTGTATGGCCCCACAACAGCTACATTGAGAAGAATTTTTTTTCAAGAACTTCAGGAAATCAAACCATCTGACGAGGTTCCTTGGTTACTATGTGGTGACTTTAATGTCACACTTTCGCATGAGGAAAGAACAAATTTAAATAACAGCAACTGGAGAGAATCGGCCAAATTTTCAGATTTGTTATTGGAGATGGATCTTATCAATTTGCCTTTAGGTGGAAAGAACTTCACTTGGTCAAATTCCAGAGATCAACCAACAATGGCGCGGCTGGACAGATTTCTGATGTCAGTAAGTTGGAATATTTCTTTCCCGAATTCAAAACAGGAAGCAGTGGCAAATACTTCTTCGGATCACACACCATTAATCTATACTGCCAATACACAGTTTAGAAGGTCAGTATTTTTCAGATTCGAAAATGCTTGGCTGAAATCTGGATCTTTCAAGGACTTTGTCAGAAAAAGTTGGCAAGAAGTGCAGGTAGCGTCCTCCCCAGCAGATTTACACAATAAACTCTGCATCTTACAATCTCGGATAAAGGAGTGGACAAGGGATAAGATCGGAAATATCAAAGAACAGTTACTCATCTGTAGAAACTTCATGGATTGGATCGGGAAGGTTCAAGAGGTGCGAAGAATTACACGATTGGAGAAATGGGTTCACTTAACACTTAAAAGAAGGTACGCTGAATTGTCAGTGTTAGAAGAGGAAATATGGAAACAGAGAGCCAAGGTGAAGTGGGAAATCAATGGGGATCGTAACACAAGATATTTTCATTCTTTGGCCACATCTTCTAAAAGGACAAACATGATACAAGCAATTGAGCACGAAGGGCACGTACATAGAACTCAAGCAATGAAGGCAAAGGTATTTTGGGACTTTTATGTCAAATTAATGGGAAGCAGCTGTGATACGATGCCAACGATCAATTGGGGAAATTTGTACAACTCAACACTCAACTTACAGGACCTAGTAAAACATGTAACATTGGAAGAAGTGGAGGCAGTCATACGAGACTGGCCGTCAAACAAAAGTCCTGGTCCAGATGGTTTTACTGGTGAATTTTACAAGGAATTTAAAGATGTCTTGATCCCAGACATACACAACACGATCAAGGAAACTTTGGATAAAGGATGGAATCTGGACTCTCTTAACACTTCATATATAGTGTTAATTCCAAAGAAAGAGGAAGCAAAAAAGCCACAGGATTTTAGACCCATCAGCTTGTTACATGGGATACAGAAGATGGTTTCTAAAATTCTTGCTAATCGACTCCAACCCCACATAAGTCAATTGGTTAATGATAATCAGACGGGCTTTGTAAAAGGAAGGCAAATCACAGAGGGTTTTTTATATGCACAACAGGTTTTAAGAATTGCGAAGGAAAATCAAATTCCAATTGCTCTGTTCAAGGCGGATATTCATAAGGCCTTTGATACGGTAAATTGGGATTTCTTGGTTAAAGTTCTGGAAGGTCTTGGATTTCCATCAAAATGGATTCAATGGATGATGAACTGTGTATTGAAAGGAAGCTCGCAAATAATCATTAATGGACTGCTAGGCAAGAAGATACAACTAAAAAGAGGAGTTCGTCAAGGGGATCCGTTATCTCCTCTTTTGTTTATATTGGCAATGGACTTCATTCCAAGATGGATGGCAAAACTGGTGCAAAGTGGGGATTGGCAATTACCTTTTTTACAAATGAGACCTTGTTTGTTGTATGCGGATGACTCCTTATTTTTCATGAAACCCGAAGTGAGACAGGCTCAAGCTATGAAGATTTTACTTACGGTTTTCAAAAGTATTTCGGGCTTGGCAGTGAACATGGAGAAATCAGAACTACTACTATCTTCGGATAATATTCAGCTTCTACAACAATTGACTGATGTGTTGGGGTGTAAAAGAGGAAGTTTTCCATTCAGTTACCTTGGATTGCCTTTATCAGACAAAGCACTTCCTAAAACAGCTTACATACCCCTGTTACAAAAAATAAACAACAGACTTCAAGGATGGGCTGCAAGGCAACTGTCAATAGCGGGGAGACTGGTTTTGATTAATGCAGTTTTGTCATCCATCCCAACCTACTTTATGTCGGTTTTCAAGTTGCCGATTTGGGTCATACAAGAAATAGACAAGACAAGAAGAACATTCCTTTGGAAGAGAAATTCTAGTGAGGGACGAGGGATACCACTGGCAAATTGGGATCTTGTTTGTACACCAAAAAGATTTGGAGGCCTGGGTGTAATTGATTTAAAAGTCTTTAACGAGGCGTTGCTCGCAAAATGGTACTGGTACTGGATAAAACCTGAAGACAGGCTCTGGAAATCACTATTTCTGACTTTCTTTCAAATGGAAAGACCAAGTGACTTGCCGGATTGCAAGTTTTTTAAACAAACTCTCAAATCAATACAGAGCTTTTCTGAGTGCTTTATGAGAAGAGTCGTAGGAGATGGTACAACGATTAAATTCTGGGAACATAATTGGGGACATGGCTTTCTTTATAGAGAACTCCCACTATTATACGAAGAAGCACTTGACAAAAATGTGTCGGTACAACAAGCACTCCAACAAAATTTCTCACAACTCTTGGCAATTGCTGGACCGGTACAGCAATCACCGATCTTCACACAATACCAGCAGCTGCTGAACTTAATGGCAAACCAATCTCCATTAACAACAGCAAAAGACGAAGTCGAATGGACGTTGACGAACACAAAGGAATTTTCAGTTAAATCTATGTATCAAAGATTGAAAGAGGAATCCAGAACCACAGTGATAATTCATAAGATCTGGAAAATGAAGATACCTCCGAGAATCAAAATTTTTGGTTGGTTATCATATCACGAGAAAATACTGACGGCTGAGAATTTGCAAAGGAGAGGGTGGAATCTTTCAAGTATGTGTGTGCTATGCAGAGAAAATGCTGAATCAATTCGACATCTGTTTTCTGAATGTACATTCTCATTGGAAGTCTACGAATCCCTTACTGGTACGTTTCAACTGCCTACTAGAAATTGGAGAAGGAAGCTGCAAGAAAAGGAAGCGCATCAATGGATTGTACAAAATGAAGGTGACAGTAAATCGAAGGAGGTACTACTGCTGGCTATGTTCATTTGCTGGAGGGAACGATGTACTCGTATTTTCAGAGAGAAGAGCAAGGAGATACACGAACTTGTAGCGGAAGTTCAAGAACAGTGGAACTTTCTCCACTGACAAGAAGAGTTTTACATTTTGCATTTTAATCCCTGAAATTTTACATTTTTCTGTCCAAGCTTTTGTTTTCTTTTTTCCTTTTCTTTTCTTCATATTCAACTTGGTTGAATAACATTCTGTTTTGTATTAGGTTTCATATGGAAACCTTTTTACTTCAATAAAACAAATAAGGACAAGATCCTTATTTTTACTCAAAAATAATGAATATAAATCGTTGAAATCAATTTACTTCACAAGTATTGTGTTTATATATCAAATTTGTATATTTTTTAATTAATTTAGTATAAAGTCAAGTAGTAAAAAAAAGATGAATAATAAACGCATTAAAATTAACTCATAAATTATTTTTTACCACTTGACTTTATACTAATTAAATTAAGTCGAAAATTTATATACTTGACATGTAAACGCATCACTAGTGGAGTAGATCGGTTTAAAGATTTAGATTTATTATTTGAAGTCATTCTGATAGATTTTTAAACCAAAAGGCTTAACGAATAAAAAACACCCTGTTTCCACTCCACATTAAATTTCTTATATATACTTTGTTTTTGACGTTCGTTGAGTTATGATTGTTAAATTATAGTATGCGGAACGTTAATTATGATAAAATTAATTTGTGGCAAATTGCACAAGTAATCAGACTAGCATACCGGATATGATGGCATGCAATAATGTATTACTGTGACCCCACAATATCAGAAATTTTAAGCACAATATACATTATTTTTTTAAATTTCACATTATATTTTTTCTTGATACTTTTTGAAGAAATACGGTGCAGTCCTCCATCAGAATGTTCAACCAAAATGTATGATCAGCTTTTTTAATAAAAAAAAAATTGTGAGCGGACAAAAAGCGAACTTGGTAGTTTTAGAAAACAAAAGGAGTCCTCATTGCCCTCAATTTCGTGTTTTTTTTGTCTAATAAATCCGCAGGGTATTTAATTTTGTTTTGATTGTGCTCGTGAGGACTGTATATTTGATTGTTTTCGAGAAAAAAGAAAATGAAGCTTTTAAATTATTTAATTTTGTTGTTATAAATTCATTCAATTGTTATTGTTTTTCTTTCAATAAACCCCTGCCGTATGTTTTTTCTTTCTTTTTTTTTCTCCTTGCAAAAAGTAATATTCTCTGTACAAGAGGTTGTGGGTTCGAAAATTTGAATAATTATCCATGAATATTAAAATTTGACAAATAAAAATAGATCTCCATTTAAAAAAAAACAAAATTATCCAGCTTTTTATCTGGTACGAAAGTCCGCGTTAATTAAACGCGAACCGATAAGTGATGGCCTGTCAAATGGAAGTTAAGGTTCTGTAGGCCATAGGCCCATAGCCCCATGGCTGGTTGACGCTCCACATTCCACAATCATCTATTTTTATCGTTGTTTCATTATCCCAAGTAAATAATGTTAGGTGGGGAGGTGAGAAAATGGGAAGCTAATATTTAATGCACCTCTTCCTCTTCTCGTAGTAACCGAATTCGAATTCAGAATTTGTTGCTATGCCTCTTTTTCTGGTCTTTGTCTATTTGGAAATGGGTTCGGTAATTCGGTTCGATCGAGACTTTTTGAGGTTTGCACAGGTATTTTCGCATCATTAAATAAACGCTACTGTCAACGGCTCAATGCTTCCGGTCCAGTGTGGCCAAGTTCGCCTCGTTGTCGCTATGATCGTTGCAGTGTTTGTGTTATTGTCAATGTGAACCATTTGTTTGAAATCCAACGTCTCAGATTATTATCACGTTCTTTAAGGTAGGCCAAAAGCATATCAGATCACATTTTGATTTTTACGAAATTATTTTACATGTGATTTAAACTGTTAGATTCTGGTTGTTAAGATATTATTTACAATGCAAAATATTACACATTAAAAATAATTGAATATCTTTGATTCTCATCTCATACTAAATAAAAGAACATTTTTAATCTAACATTAATATCACATTGACTAATTAGTTCTACACCAAAATCAAGAGCGTGAATTACGAACTTGCCTCTCTGTGAAATTGATCATCAGTGATTATGTAACAGAAATTTTGAAACAAAAGATCTGCATTGATCGTAGCTTTCCTTTGTTCATGTCAACTGATTTAGCAAATAAGGTCTAACAAAATGGACCGTTATTCTGCATTTGGTGTGGCATAATGACATGTTTTGAAATTGAAGCCATTTAAGGATGTGTAGGCAAAATGATTTCATGTTTATTTCCACTTTTGAAAAGGATCCGACTTAACTGCGGCATGGCGCAATTAATGGGGCAGTTGAAGTTTGAATATCTCAGCATATCACGCGTCAGGTTAATTTCGACTGGATAAATTTCACAGGGTATTTTAGAAAGTGATCCAAAGCAAATTTGGATTTTTGGACTAGTTCGTTTTTACTTCACGGCTCTGTAGTTAACCGATATATGCTCACTATTTACATTACAAAGCATGATTACTTGTTCTTTTCTTTTTTTTGATATATTTGGTAGTGGCTACCAAATTAAAGGATTACTTGTTCTTTTCACAGAATTAATCAAAGCACATATATATATACCACTTGTTCATGTTCGTATTATATCCATATTTGTGTCCAATTCGGCTTATTCATATCTGTCGAATTTAGAATGGTAATTAAAATGATAAATCGAAACCCGGATGATTTTTTTTTTTAGATATTAGATAGTTCGATGGCTTAACCTTAAACTTTTATTCAAATTTTTTTTTGACCATCAATCTAACCCAACTATAAATATTGACCCGATGATTAATGGGTTGAATTTGGATTTAGAGAGAAAAAAAGGAACCCATCAAAGACTCAAATCAATTTGACAAACCAATGATTAAACTACCGAAGCACTCTGCCATTCATATGAGAAGTCGCATATTCGAAATCCAATTCGGAAATTCCTTTTAAATATTAAACTAGTTGAGTAGTTTGACTTTCAACTTTACTTAAAAAAAAGTACCCAAGTACTCTATTACTTTACTATAATTATACTATTGGAGTTATTAATTAACATTCTCTAATGGTAACTGAGTTGTGTCGGGAGTCTACAAAGATAATAAAATAAATTCTCCAATCCAACCTATTCCACCCATTATTTGTAGCAGGTTTACTAATTACTATTGCGTTTAGACTATCTAATTTCGATCCAACGGTCAGATGGGATTTTTTTATACACGTTATAGATTAAAACCACCATAAGAACACCGGTTTATTTATTCTATCCATCCGTTTTAAATTGGGCCGGGAATAGTTGCAGATACCTGGGTATCATGGCCTCATGGGTTTAAAATTTTAAAAGGACATAATTCTTGGGGTTACATATTACCAGCGATAAATGTAGCAAGTTAGGCCACTGGGCTTATATTTGGGCCTAAACTCGGTTCCCCGTAGAAGTCCGTTTAACAATGCGAAGCTCAGCTGTCCGGAATTTTTTTATCCGTAGAAATTTTTAAAATCAGACGTACGAAAAAAGAAAGAGTGCATCGTTTTCAATAAATATAGAAAGATCTGACTCATTGAGTCCGATTCAAATATTATGGATTGAACTCAATGATTCAGATCCATGTTTTTTTTTTTTTGAGTTTGGATCCGGACCATCAGATTGTAGGAGAATCAAGCTCTGGTCCACAGATGATCTCAAAAAAATATAATATTTGGATTGGACCATTGAGTCAGATCCATATATTTTGGATCAGACTCAGTGAATCAGATTTTTCTATATTTGTTAGAAACGAGATACTCTTTCTATTTCAGATTTAATAATTTGTATGAATAAAAAGTGTCCGGAGTGAATTGAGTGATTAATTGTTTGCAACATCTCGGAATATTTACTGCATTTTCCGTAGTCTCTCTGATACAATGTTGAGTATTAGTTTTTAAAACCTTCGCAGCCTCTGCGAAGTCCAATGTTGAGTACTTTCGTATCCCTTATTGCTGTTAAAAGCATTATATGCACCATTTTTTTCATTTTCTTACGGTAAAAGGAACGAAAAAATAATTTTCTTATGGCGATCTTTTACATAAGTGGATTTTATGGTAATTTACGGAGATTCAGGCTTTATTCTGAAAATATTTTGGTTCCTTATATGGAATAATATTAACTTTAGAAAAGATTAAATTCTACAATGATAAGTTGATAACTAATCTTTAGACAAAAATAAATAGGTTTTTAAAACAAAAATTTATATAAGAATAAATAACACGATCAACAATTATGCCTGAAAGAGCACATGCCCAGCACATGCACAAGCTTCCAGCTCCAGTGATTTGTCCTTTTGCTGTTTAATTCTTTTTCTATTTCTGCTTAGCCGCTGTCTTTGTCTGTCTAACAACTAACGAGTATCAACCAGGGCTACAAATCTACGAGACTACAACTCTACGTAGTCAAAACGAGGAAATGACTAAAAGAAGTCGGTGGCTACAAAAACCAAAGGATGAATCAAAGAATGGGAAAAGTGAAGTCGGTGGCTACAAATCTTTTAGACTGGTCCTGGATAACGAATTTATTAGAATACCATATATCATCATGAATTTTATTGTTTGTTATCATTAATTTTGTTATGTAGCTTCCTCGAGCCTCCACCAGGAAAATCTTTTTTTTTATTAATTAATTAGTTGCTACAGTATCTTAATTTTGTAGGTTATATTTGCAAAGGGATTAAGAGTGAAAGAATAAAAGATATAACTATTTTTTTGTGATAGTGGACATAAAATTAAATATCTTATTCTCATACTTTATGACGCAATTAAACATCGGTAAAGATTTCAAAAACAAATTTACAAATAGATTAAAAAAAAAGTAAATATATTACAAAACCTTTGAATTTTTATTTATACAAATAAATATAAAAATAATATAGAATAATGGATGGATTGTATGATAATTTTGATTTCATAGAACGAATAAAAAAAATTACGGTTCCTTCAGAATTGCCTGTCACACCCCATATTTTGACCATCTAGAGCGTGATTATAACAACATCATTGTACTTTTTTATGGCCCGTCAACCTCTATCGCCAACAGAATTGTAAACAAAATAACAAAATGCAGTCAGCTACAAAGCTCAGTAACTGGTTATTTAATGACGCGTTTCTCTATAATTGGCTTAATTTAACAACCATTCAAACATGCCGGATTAATCCACACAAATATATATCAAATTATGCATACATATTTAACGGCGATAGCACATCGGTCTAGGTTATCCGTAAAACAAGTCACATTATTTTCAATCAACCGAATCCGATTGCGACTAGCATTCCCCGCATATCGGTCCCGACAACGACTAGCAGCCCCCGTGTATTGGCCTTTCCAACATCACAAATTAAATTTCAACCTCTGACCCGCTATCCCGTTAAATATGCTTTCATAATCCAATATACAATACCAATATTCAAATCAACCATACAAAATGAAAAGATATAATAAATGTCCTAATTCGGTTGAATCTGTTAATAAATAATTTATATATCATATTTATATTTTTACAAAATGTTACCAAACGATTTACAATATTTATCATATAATGAAAAAGTTTTATAAGTATAAATCATAATAACTCAAATTTTCGGGATATTACATTGCCCAAAAGAACTGAATTTGGAAGAAATTTAAAATTTTGGTTCCTTATATGAAATCAAATTAAATATCAAGCTAATCTATCTATTTATCATATATTATTTTAAAAAAATTATGTGGGTGCATTCACTAAAAAAAATTAGAAGAAAAAATGGAGACAATTTGGGACGAAGTGACAAAGGCACAAGGGCTTAATACCAATAATATCCCAACACTTGGGTACACATGGACGATTTATAAATTCTCTCCATAGCATGTGACTGCCAGCCCAAATGCTTTAATTCGTCACCTAATCATGCACATCTACTATTAGATAGATTTAATTATCTGTGGGGACCCAAGCCCTTTCTTTTAGTTTTTCTCCCGTGGTTTACTACTCTGAATTAATTGGATACTTCCAAGAGTGAGGCTACGGTGCTATGCATAGCACGGCTTGGGTCCGTGGTACGGCTCAAAATTTGACTTTTCAAAATTTTAACGGTCGATCCGAACCGTTCAACATGATTATCAAATGAATATGTACTTGCAAATCAAATTTTACATTTTTCGAATTTTTTACTATTTTTTTAGATAGGCTGTTTTTGAATGGTCCAGAATGTTCAAATCAAGTGATTTTCGAAAAAATAGTAAAAAAAATTCAAAAAATTCGAAAAAATGTAAAATTTGATTTGCAAGTACATATTCATTTTATAATCATGTTGAACAATTCAGATTAACCGTTAGAATTTTGAAAAGTCAAATTTTGAGCCGTAGCACGGACCCAATCCGTGCTATGCATAGCACCGTAGCCTCATTCTACTTCCAAACCATACAAAAGAGATTAATCTTTTGCATGTGCATAATAATTAAGCCTGTACTTTCCAAAAGAGAAAACAAATTTATCCAGAATGTTAGCTGTAAAATTAATATGCTCTGTTTCAAAAGATCAGAACAAATTAAAGCATGTCATCAAAAATATAGTTTGAACTATTGTATATAATTCTTGATGCAGATCGTGATGTTCATTTCAGATCATACTGTCCATATTTCATTATGAAGGGTCAAATGAAATTTAGGCCATCCAATCTCCAATAGACAAAAATCTGCTTGGAATCAGATTTATTATTTCGGTGCAAGGCCTACATATTTGGTTTTCAGATTGAAAACAAACAGACATCAGAAAAAAGGCTACTAAAAGTTTAAAACCTTTTGCATCGGTCAAAGGATCATATAAGCACCACTAGGCACCAAATTTCAGAACAGCCAAGGTTCAAAGGCATCATAGAGTCATATAAACGTGCCCGCTTAAATTGATCAATGGGTTAGCGTTGGAAATGTATTTAGTGAACTATGTTGGACATTTTAAGCTGAAGTTTAAAATTTAATCAAGAAATGTAATAATTAATTTTATCATTTTATTAAAATGAAACTACATAATAATTTTAAAGGAATAGTTGGGTGTAGGGCTGCCAAAAAAGCTCGTGTGATTCGGTTGACTTCGATTCGAAAAAAATTCACAATTAACTCGTTCAATTGAAATTCGTTATGAAATAAATCAAACCAGTTTGGTTCAAATCTTATTCAAACTCAAACTCAAACTGGGTATAGTTCGTTTGAAATTGGTTCACGAACTATTTAGGTTCGAATATCAAATTAACATGTACCGTTCAAATTAGAGCAATGCCAGTGGCTCAGTGCAAAATCAAGGTTTCATTTCAAATATGTACAAATAGGTATCTGATATGATCAGATAAGATCCAATGCAATGCTTACTTTAAGCTATCCAATTTTCAAAAAATAACTAAGGGGTATTAGGGCTGCCAAAAAAACTTGTAGTTCGTGATTCGATTGACTTCGATTCGAAAAAAATTCGTAATTAACTCGTTCGATTGAAGTTCGTTCTGAAACAAATCAAATCAGTTCAATACGAATCTTATTCAAACTCAAACTCAAACTAGAGTAAATTTGATTTGGTTTGATTCGTTTGCAAGCCCTAGTTGGGTGAGATGGGTCTAGTTATAACCGATTACTTGTAACATATGTGCAATCCAGATAGAAGTTGTTGTAGCATCTTTTTGTAATAATAAAAATAAACACAGTTAATATTATTTTCTAAAATTTATGCATAGCACACACACATGTAAAACAATAAAATTTAATGTAAATTTTATTAGTCATCTAATAACTTAATTTAATAATCTATATTCGATAATCTTTTAATTGTGGAATATAAGCTGGTATATAAATTATATAATTAAAATTCGATATGAAACTAATTTATAAGACCAACAACATGCCAACAAATTATGTGATTTAATTTGAACAATATTGTAAAGATTATCAAATTAATCATTGTGATTGAATCCTGACTCACTGAATTATCTATATTTGCTAAGTTGCTGGACTTGAACATTCAAATGATAGTCCTAATAATACAGTACAATTCGTTTAATTCAAATAGAAACAATCTCATTTTGACATTTTCATGATTTTTTTTTTTGAGTAAAGATTAGAGATCAAGCTACTCAACTATTTAATATCCACGAATAATTGTTCCTTTTAAATTTTGAACCCGCAATTTCTCATACAAAAAAAAATTGTTTTTACTACTAGATCAAAGACTGATTTTTCAACATTTTCATGATAAGATGACTGAAACCTTATGTTATATTTTTTGTTGGATTCGTACAGATTCGGTTTGCCAAAAATCTCAATTAATGGTTAGTTTCATGTGGATAGGCCTCCCGTGTTTTCTCTCTACCAGTTTGCTCGAACTCCACGTTGATGGAAATTAGTTATTTACCAAAATTGACTCGAGTATATATTACACAACCAAAAGTTTCTCTTTAGAGATTGCTCTATTAGACTTTCATGTCTTCATATCACCGAAATTTTTATTTATAACATTTTAAAAAAATAAATTAACCAAATAACCATCGTTTCTGGTCAATTCTAAATCTAACACGGCCGCAGAACACCGGAGCGGACCCATTTGGGGGCCGCCGCAGAATGCCGGAGCGGACCCCCATATGGGGCCGCACTATGCCGGAGCGGCCCCTGTTTTTTTTTTTTTTTTATCTGATTCTGAAGTTGATTATGATTTTGTTTTGGAAATTTTTATCAAAAATGTAAAGTTTGTACTGGAAGTTGTGTGTAATTACTTATGTTTGAAATGCGTTTAATCTGAAATTGTTGTTCGTCGTTTGTTTGATCAAAAGAAACATTACAATAGAACAAGGAGCCATATAAAGAAGCATACAATAGAACAATGCTAATGTTATCGGAAATTACAAATACGTCTAATTAACCGAAAATAAACAACATTTTTACGAGTACAATTAAAAAAGCAACGTTAACTCTCAATCTCGTGCAGCTCGAGCAGCTCTGTTTTGTCTTTCTTGTGTATCTCGGCCGGCTTGGTGTCCTCTTCTCCTATTATGTAGAACGGAATTCTGTCGTGCTGTCTTCTGCCCACAGAAATATTTTTTTTCTCTGGAACAAGGACCGGGCCATCGTGTTGAGGCCATTCCGACTGATTTCCATAGACATGCCATTGTGCGCTCCATGTGTTGATCAGTGTATAGATGTGATAGTAGTGACTTGCAAAGACGCCAGGGTCAATGCCTCGGAGACGACACACGGACAGAACATAAGAGCACGGTATTCTCTCCAATTGAGGCTTCTGGCACGTGCAAGTTACCGTGTGATCATCCCGGATTATCACCGTGTATTTGTAATTGGCCTTGGTAAACCGACCAGAATCGTCAGGTATGAAAGCGTGAACTCTCTCCTGTGTGGAGGTTACCTCGAACTCGTTGTTGTTTTCAAAGCCCCCCAGCGTCTTCATTTTATCGGACCTCTCGAACCGTTTGTTGATCAGCTACGAAAAATTAAAAAATAATGAAGAAGTCAAATTTTTTTAACAAAATTCATTAAAAATTATGAAGAAAGAACTACAAATAAAAGTACCTGATGCACACGACACGAGAATTGTTGTCCTTGACTGACTTCTCATTCCGCTTTGGCCCTCCTTTGCACAAACCATGTCATGCATTTGTAAAATGTGTCTTCAATTATTGCTGCAACCGGTAGCTTACGAGAGGACCTGAAGACATTATTAAGCGACTCGGACCCGTTTGTAGTCATGATGCCCCAACGGTAACCACCGTCCAGTGCTTGGAATATCTTCCATGGTTTGGGGCACTCATTCTCATCTTGATCCAAATATTTACCCACACCGTTCAGCCAATTGAGGGTAATGTCACATGCCTGCCCCATTGCTTGCATTCCTTGCTCGTATCTCCTCATCTTCCTCTTAGCCACACATATTCTAAAAAAACGGATTGCCTTATCACTGCAACCGTTCTTCTTCATGTTCTCGGCTATGTGAGTAGCACAAAGACGGTGAACACATTGATCCTCATCCTCCTCGTTCCACCCCATATCATCTTGTCTGAACACCTTTTTGATACCATTTCCTCTATCAGTGATGACACACATGAATCTGGAGCGGATTACATTACGGCGCAACCATTTCATGAACCACGCACAATCGTCATAACTCTCTGATTCTACCAGTGAAAAAGCCAACGGGAGGAGCTAGTTTTCAGCATCGTACCCGGTTGCAATCAACAGCTTGCCTGTGGTAAAATAAATTTTGTAAGAGCCGAAATCAACTAAAATAAATAAAGTGAAAACAATCAAATTAGTTACCTTTATACCGGCCTGACAGGAAACATGCATCAACGGTGATGACCGGTCTGATATGTTGAAAAGCAGCTATGCACGATCCAAATGCCCAAGCCGCCCTATGAAAATACCTCCATGGTCCAGGTTCACCAGTGGGATATGAGGTCACCTCAAACAATGTTTCTGTCAATAAATTTAAAAAAATAAGTTCAATTTTTGATTGATAATGAAATGACGTAAAAATTGAAGGAACAATGTAGTACCTGGGTTGCTTCTTTTGATTGCCTCCAACAATGGAACTACAAGAGAGTATGACCCCTCCCAACTGCCAAATTGACGGGCTATTGCCAACTCACGGCCACGCCATAGTTTGTTGTACGCCGGTATCTGACCGTTGTACCTTTCAACAACAGCAATTCGGACAGCCTGAATACTCAAGTCGACATCGTTCCTCATGTGAGCGGATATACACTCGGCAACCATAGTAGCTGACAACTGGGCGTGATCTGTTCTTGTCGCATCCGCGTGGCATGAATGTTGTGTTGGGCACTTGGAGACACGCCATTGTGTTCCATAACCGGTGGCCCTTGCGAGTATGTACCACCCACAGTAACTGTCCCTGCACTTGAACCTAATTCTTGTGCGGTCACTGTGCGTATTCCTTATCTCTTTGTTGCATAGGATGTGAAACCTGGCAATTGCGCTCTTCATTGCCTCTTTTGAGTCATATGTTTGTCCCTCAGACAATTCATTCTCATACTCTGCCCTACTTCCAAACAAATCCGAATTGGCTTCCATAAACCCTGATGTGTCGTTGAAAGCATGAATCGGGTGCTGAAACCCGCGATCCATCTTGAAAGTCCTTGATTTGCCGAGCACATGCCCGGTATCTTCCTGGTCAGAATAATCACTCATACCCTCAGGATCAACAGGACCCCAATTTTCCTCTGCCTCTAGTATTTCCGGATCCACTTCTTCATCGGATTCATCCGGATTACAAGTTTGACCCCAATGAGCGGTCCGACTAGATGAAGGCTGGTCAGTCTGGGATGGGGCCCGACGGGAGGGTCGGTCCCTCTGAACTGGGGCCCGACTACTGGACGGTTGGTCAATTTGGACAGGGGATGGACTAGAGCCGGATGAGTTACCCCGACTACGACCCTGGATTAACCTCATAACTGGGTTGGAACGTCGGGCTCTGGTAACCTCCACATATAGGTCAATTATCTTGTATGCACCCCCAGAAAAACTCATGGTTTGGTTATACAATACCTGCCAGACTCCCTCATTCTGAATTGGAAATAGTTGGAACCAGGTTTGTGCCGAACTAGTCGGCATGCTAATTTTGGCATCAATTTTAAGGTCATATTGACCCTGATCCAACCCCAAATTCTGACATATATTTGATTTAAGTCCCAAATAATCAGTACCTGGCAATACCGGAATTACAGTAACAGGTCCAATACTATAGTAAACCCCATTAGGACCTGTTAAAACATCCCCACCAGTGTAGATGGATACCATAAGAGCCATTTTTTCAATTCAATACAGAAGAAACCTACAATTAAAAATTAACTAAATTAATTATTCTAATTAATTATTCTAATTAATTATTCTAATTAAATTATTCTAATTAAATTATTGCTAAATTAATTATTCTAATTAAATTATTAATCTACTGAAATAAAAATAAAAAATTTAAAAGAAGAGAGAAAAAACTTACAGATCAGAGAGCTAACTCAGGAGAGAGAAGGTGTGAGAGTGTGGAATGAAATTTCGATGTCATTTTCGGGATAAAAGAACAGGGTCCGCTCCGGCATAGTGCGGCGGCCCCCAAATGGGTCCGCTCCGGTGTTCTGCGGCCGTGTTAGATTTAGAATTGACCAGAAACGATGGTTATTTGGTTAATTTATTTTTTTTAAATGTTATAAATAAAAATTTCGGAATGGATACACGCAGTTTTGTTAAAAACGGTCTTAATGGCCGATTAAACGCGTGTTTAATCGTTTAACAACGGTTAAATTGTTACGAATACACTAATTGGAAGCTTGTTTACGGAGTTGTCCGATTAATCGGCCGATTATTTTCAATTATTTTGTTTATTCCCGTTTAATAGTCCGTTTATTTTCATTTATTCTCATTTATTCCCGCTTATTACTGTTTATTCCAGTGAATATTTATTTTCACATTGTTTTTTGTGACTGTGTGTGATAATAAGTTTTATAAATTGTATTGTAGTTTTATTTGTACTTGGATATACATCTAATATTTTTTATATATTTTTTCTTTTTACTTTGAAATTGATTAATTCTTCTATTATTTATATATAACATATATTTTTCATATTTACTGATGTATTTTTTTTAATTAGTACATGTTCATATGTGAAATTAAGTTGTTATTATAAACTAAATTTAGTGATTTTTTGTTAGAATGTCATTTCTTTCAAATAACATGTTATTAGTATTTGAAAAGTTTAATTTTCGAACTTATTTTTACATTTAATAAATGTGTTACTTAAACATGTAAGGTGTGCATGTGTTGTTAAGAAGAAATAAGCGCAGTGTCATGTTATAATAATAAAACTAAGTTAAATTAAGCTTATTTGATAAGTTTGATGAGTTAAATAAATTATTTTAATAAATTATTAATATATACCTATAATTTTAATGAAAACGATCTAATTATCGCATAATTCCAATTAATCAGCTGCCAAGAATCTTATATTTTACTTTTCCTTTCCAGAAAGTCTCCAACTTTTTTCACAATTAGAGAAAAGGAGTATTCAGAAAAGTGTTTTTTTTTTTTCTAATTGTGTGTACTCCAAGTGTTTAATCACAACAAACTTCGGACGTGTCTAGATTCAATTTCTATACGAAGCATCGTATGCACGGACCTAGAGAAGGAAATACGTGACACGCTGTGACGTGATGTGGTACTCACGTCGTGATTTGGTCATGTGACTTGATATGATGTGATCAATTTTTTTTTCACGTGACGTGATTAAAATGATGGATGATAATCACATCACACGAATTGTCACGTCACGTGTAGTTACGCCGTGATATGACATGACGTAAATTAATCACGTGAAATATTTTTTTTATATTTTAATTTAAATTGTTGAAATTCAAAAAAAAATATCAAAAAATATAAAAATTGTGAAGTAAGTAAATAATGTTGCAATTTTTTTTTTCGGAAAGACGGTTGCATATCTGACACTACTTTAAAAATTCAAATTACAAATATTTATTGGATTAAACTAGAGAAAATTAGTACTACATGAGTACCGGTATCACTGAACTTACACTATAAGAGAAATATGGATACTCTATACTTACAAAAAAAAACTGAAAATTAACTAGAAAAAACTGGATACTCTATGTTCCATACCGTGACGGCGTGACGTGACTGGTTTGCTTGATATGACGTGACGTGTAATATCGCTCGAATGCGGTTACGTCACGCGACACGCGAGTTACGTCACGTAATCGACTCACGTAACATGACGTGACATGACTGATCACGACGTGACGTGATTGATCACGACGTGACAAATTTCCTTCTCTTCTCTGCACGGACCCACAGTGTCATTATTATGTTATTAAGATCTCTGTATAAAATGTTATTGGAATATTCTATCATGAGCGCATTTTTTTAGTAAATAACTAATCATTTTAATTAATTTGATAAGGGTGCGTCCAAACTGTACCGAAAGAACTGTATACAAATTATTGATTGTTTTTATTTATAAATAAACTTAAATGCAAATGAAAGAAGCACCGACATTTTTATTAATATCCAAAGTTAATTAGAAATTAATTATTATACCCACGATTTCCGACTTTCGGCAAAAATGTCCAAACCGGCTATAAAATAGCCGGTTTTCTCTAATTT
The DNA here is from genome assembly GCA_011114355.1 of Carex littledalei. Taxonomy (NCBI): domain Eukaryota; kingdom Viridiplantae; phylum Streptophyta; class Magnoliopsida; order Poales; family Cyperaceae; genus Carex; species Carex littledalei. The sequence goes on along the minus strand of CM022096.1, from coordinate 7,576,465 downwards.
ATTTATAAGAGAAACTATGAAGAACAAGATAATGAAATCTAACACTGAAAATTTGAATTTTTTGTTTAAATTATTTGTTAGATTACTTCTTTTGACATATAATTAGCATATTTATACTAAAATATGCTAAATTACTTGAAATTATGTTGAATTACACTATATTAAGTTAAATTACACTAAATTACATTACATTACGCTAAAATACGGTAAATTACATATGAATAGGGACGATATCTTCACTGAAAAGGCGAAAAACGACGACGAAACTTCAAACGGTCATAAAATGGCGCTCGAGTGTCCGATTTCAGCAAATGACCACTTTTCGGAAAGCTTGCGAAAAGACGCATGCGTCCGTGCCCTCTATGTTGGATTTCAAAATTCAGAATTGCCAAAAAACTAAGAGAAGAGCCTCAAAACTTGAGTTGAAGTTTCCGATTAAGATTTTTATTTCTATTATTCAATCTAAGTAGCTCAGTAAATTAGTTACATAATGAACTTGTAGAATACCAATTTTTACTATTTTCTAATTTTTTTTACTATTTTTTATGATTCATGAAAGATGACACAAAATCGGTCTACTTTAGCGTAATTTTGCGTAATTTAGCGTAATTAGCGAAGTTATTGTAATTTAGCGTAATTTAACGTAATTTAGTGTAATTCAACATAATTTATTGTAATATAGTGTAATTCAACATAATTTCAAGTAATCTAGTGTATTTTAGTATCAATATGCTAATTATAAATCAAAAGAAGTAATCTAACAAATACTTTAAAAATTCAAATTTTCAGTATTAGATTTCATTATTTTGCTCTTCATAGTGTCTCTAAAAAAAAAAAAAAAAAGAGGAAACCGGCAATTTTATGACCGGTTTGGGCATTTTTAGCGAAAATCAGGAATCATGTGTATAATAATTAATTTGTAATTAACTTTGGATATTAATAAAAATGTCGGCACCGTTCTGGGTGTTTTTTTTTATAAAAAAACAACTCCACTGCACCGTTGGTAAGTTGGAGGAAGAAAATGGTTTTATCTACCGAACCATTGGTACGATGATCTATTTCTTGACCATAGGTCTACCGTACCAACAGTTTAGTGGAGCTGTTTTTTTGTAAAAATAACTCAAATGGTGCTCCTTTCATTTGAATATTTAAGTTATTTCTAAATAAAATAAAATAAACCAAATGATTACAAGTCACCTAAAAAAATGATGATGAATATGAGCATGACATGTTAATTGTTGTTTATACACACACACACACACACACACAAATTGACTTTGAAATTCGGAAGTTTGTTTCCATCCTATATATACATACAGCTAATTATATCAATGACTGAAAAATTAGCACTGAATTGATGTCCATCTAAATGATAATCATTTAAAATCACATTTTACTTCTAACTTTTACCCAAGTCCCATCGTGGCAAATGTATTGTTGTACGATGGTGCAGATGCAGAGGTATAATGAAGGGACCCAAAATAGAAGCACAGTTACGTGGTGACAGCCAAATGGTGCTGGTGTTGGTCTAGGGATGCCATAGCATGTTCGCAGCAACCCCCCTTCCACATGGCCTCTTTCATCTCTATTATTTCTTTATTTATTCTCTCTTGCACTAACTCTGCCATGTCTATTCTATTTTTCTTTCTTCATTTCTTTTGGTCTGATCAACTTCCACCAAATTTGGTGGCCATTACAACTTCCAGTGTCATTTTCTCCTGTACATAGACCATGTGATCCACCTCATTGATTTACTAATCAAATATTTAACAATTTTTCATTAGCATTGTACATAGTCACATATCATGTTTGTACATTTATTCTTCTTTTACATATTTATTTGTGCAGGCTCTGTCAAGAAAAGTTATAGTCCAGAAGAATAAAACAGAGGAGATTTAGTAGCAGCTAGCAGAGTGCTGAATAAACAACACAACTAAATCTTTCTAAATCACATAGCATTACACATCTGCTCTCACTTCATGGGGTGAGGAGCATTATCATAACTCCCAACAAAAGCTACCCAACTGTTCTCCAGAAACAGAGACCTTACTGAAGAAAAAGAAGCAGAGACAAGAACAAATGGGCAAGGCAAGCAAATGGCTTAGAAATTTCTTCCTATCAAGCAAAAAAGAAGAGAAAAATGAAGAAAAAAAAGATAAGCTTCAGCCATTGCCAGAGATCAAGATAACTCAAAATACACCATCGAAAGAGAAAAAGAGATGGAGCTTTAGGAGATCGACCGGCACCGCCACACAAGGAGGTACAAAGCAGTTGCATTCTCCAGATTCAAGTGTGTGTAGTGGGAGTGTTGGGTTAGCTGAGGCCGAGATGGATCAGAATAGACACGCAATAGCAGTGGCCGTGGCAACTGCGGCAGCTGCCGATGCGGCTGTTGCTGCAGCACAAGCGGCCGCGGCCGTGATTCATTTTACATCAGGTCGGGGTTCTCAGAGAACAGCTAGTTTTATCGAGGATTTGGCGGCAACCAAGATCCAGTCTGTTTTCAGAGGTTATCTGGTATGATCATCAAACATATATTTTGCATGAATTATATTCTTTGTTTTATGTTAGAATTCATGTTGTTTTAATCATATAGAAAGCCGAAAACGAGTATAAAATTATTTATTGTGTGCCATTGCAATGTTGGGCGAGAGACAATTGGAATACCATTTACTCTGTGAAAAGAAGGCCTGATACCTTGATTTCTCCAAAATGTGACACAATCTTATAGGCTCCATACTAGAGCTTGACACATCTAAGTTTTGTCGGTTGTGCATGATTTGTTTCTTTCTTTTAATTTTGAATGAACCGTATTCTTTTCATGGACCTTTTATAGATAAGCATATTTTTATGAATATATTTTCAGGCAAGAAAGGCATTATGTGCCTTGAAAGGACTAGTAAAGCTACAAGCGCTAGTGAGAGGCCATTTGGTGAGGAAGCAAGCCACGGCGACTCTACGGTGCATGCAGGCCCTGGTCACAGCCCAGGCCCGGGCCCGGGCCCAGCGAATGCACATGGTCGATGAGGCACAAGCACTGAGTTACCAGTACCCAGCTCAAAACCGCCGATCATCTCCCCAGCATCCCCGGCACCGGCGATCTTATGTAAGTCAATATTAAGTTTCTGCTTAATTATTATACCAAGAGAACAATTAAGTATCAATACTTTCATAGCAATGCATGTTATATAAATTTGGAGAATGAATACTACAATGTCAATTTCTAAAAATTGCGGGATGTATATTGTTGTTGTATATAAAACGAAAACTGGTACATGGCCAATTTATTTGGTAAAAGTTCAGTTTTCAAGAACTTCAATGTATAACACTTTCATCCGAAAAGGAAATTAACACACACACACACAAACACTTCCAAAAGTCAACTCTTACCACTAAACTTGTAATGTCCTACTTTCTTTTTTGTCATGATTTGACAGACACTGGATTAGATTGTAACAGACCAAAATTATCTGTTAGTAACTAGTAATACTCCATTACAACAGGAGATGGATAGAGCTGGAGAGGAGAAAATTGTTGAAATGGATATGGCTGAGACCAGAAGCCAGACACAAAGCCGCAAGAGCTACTCCGTTTCACATCACAGTGAAAAAATTGAGGCAAGCCGGTATTCTTCATACTACGGTGCCATGTCACCAGCTCCATCAGCACTGACCGAAATGAGTCCACGTGCATATTCAGGCCATTTCGAAGAATTCTCTTTCACCACAGCTCAAAGCAGCCCACAATCAAATTTTGACTACTCTTACAATTTTCCCAATTACATGGCATATACAGAGTCATCACGTGCAAAGGTAAGGTCGCAGAGTGCACCCAGACAGAGAACAGACACTTTGGAAAGACAAACTAGTAGAAGGCGGCCATCGATTGAAGGAAGAAATATACCTAGAGGGGTTAAGATGCAAAGAAGTTCGTCTAGTGCCGGTATGGCTGTAAATGGGTACCAGTTTCCTTGGTCTGTCAAGCTAGATAAATCAAGTGCTAGCTTGAAAGATAGCGAGTGTGGCTCCACCAGCTCCATTCTGACAAATTCCAACTACTGTAGATCGCTAGTCGGCTTCGAGGTGTGAATTTCTCAAGATTTCTGGACTTCAATTTTTTAATTGGACTTAATTAAAATTATTATGGTTGATTTCTTCTACTCGTTTTGCTTTTCAGGTGACGAGCAGGGCAAATTATTAAGTCATAATGAAATACTATACAAAAGAATAAATTTGTGCAACATGGTGAGAAGCAACTGGCAAGGGATGAAATGTATTTATTCATAAAGAAGGGATTTGATGAGAATTCTTTTTCAGATGTGTGATTTTCTTCATTTTGCTTTCTTAACTTATATTTTTCTTGTTCAGAAAACACTATGTAGTTCAAAGATTTTCACATATATAACAATCCTCACAAGTTGTGTTGTTTTGTAACTTTTTCAAAACGGGTATAAATTGGTACGCTAGTTAATCAGTGACTAGTTGAGGAGCGCGTGTTTTACCGCAATCAGTAGCTTCTTGAAGCTTAATTTTGAGAATTTTCTTCAATTTATCAAGTTGTAATAAACTTGCTTTAGTTAATTTAACCGACAGAAGCTACTTTTTTATAAATTGTTGTTTTGATTTGCATAAGATCAATAGTCGATTCCTTCAGCCTAAAGCATGCCAAGCTCATTATAGCTCAACATAAACCTTTTGTGTTTTTCACTTTTTTGTCCTTAATGGTTATAGTAATGTCAATTGCCGATTATGCATACTTGTGAACAATTGCCAAAAATTGTCGGTTACGATTTGGATCGTCTAGTTTTTTATATCTTCCGAGTTTAGGGTCCGGTTTTATTCAGTTTGATTTTTCAAGGTCGGTTCGGGTCAGATTGGACGGGTTTTTCGGGTTAAGTGAGATTGGTTGCTTCTAAATTGACATCAAACAGGTCAGATTATGGGTAGGGTCAGGTCCGGCGAGTTCTTCGGATCAGGCCAGATTTTGTAACATCTACATAAAATTGCCATAGAAAATCAAACAATATAATAATTATATCCATGCATTAAATTAGATGGACCCCACGTAATAATGAAGCAATCCATAAAAGCATTAAATGCGAAATTTCTTCATATTCCAACGAAAATGTGAACCATTCGATTGTAGAAATCATCATAGAAGGAAAATAAAAATCAAACGAACAAAATACAACCTTTTATAGATTATTAGGTTATTTTTCAAACTTCACCTCGAAAAAAAGATATTTATTGAATAAACGTCATATAAAGTGATATATTTATCAATAATTTTATATGCCGGAAATTTACAAAAAAAATATATATTTATTCAAAATATTAAAACTCTATATATAATGAAGTACGACATAAATAACTACGTGAGAACTTCTATAAAGTAATCATAAAAGAGTTGCCTCACTTTAGAGATCTCATTACACATTAGGCACATCAAACAAATTATAAATGAGAAATGAGGAGAGAAATAAAAAAAAATTGTATCTTCCGATTAAAATAATTTTAAGAAATAAATCAAACTGTTGACGTAAAGATAACATGACGTAGTTAAGAGGTTTTGAAATTCAATTATAAATATTTATAATGTATACATTATTATGATTTCAGTTGACAGTTGCTGACTGTGCATACTCGTGGAGAATGGGTATTATGTTATCTAAAAGAAGCCTTGCTTTGCTTATGACTAACTGGGCCAACTCTACAGAATTTCTCAAGTGCAGCCCATTTTGAAAATCCAAGGCCCATTAGAAAGATCAAATGTGTACCATTTAAATGTTTTGGGCTTGATCTTTGAAAAATATATATATCATCAATAAGTTGCCGTTAAGATAACATCATCAATAACTTAGAAGGATCTTGCTAATTCGGGTAACATTTGCTTCGATCTTTCCAGAGATAAAAATAACATATGTAGCTGATTCATTATTATGTTATTGTGTAGTTGATTTATTATCAGATTTCCCATAAATACTGAAGGTTAAATCCGTCCCACAAGTATCAATCAGATCAGGCCAATTTAATTAACAAAAATTTCCCTTGGCTGTAACAGTAATTTCAGCATGTTGGTCTTTCAGTGACAACTATAATAATGTTATCATACTCAGCAATTTCTTGGTTCATAAAAAAACATCTCATCTGAAAATTTCCATCAAATTTTGCTGCAAATAAATAACATATACCACCAATACAGATAAAATTTCAAGAGTCAATAATTGAAGGTGGTCCCATCGAGCCGAACACTGGTTGCTATGGACCAAGCGTCAACGCCGGTCGTTCTCGCATCACTCGGTTGCACCATCTGTGGTTGTCAACTGTTAGAGGAGAGAGACTCCTCTCATATCAACTCCCAATCTAGCGTTGATTGCAAAAGAAAAAGGGAAAAGAAAGGCGCTCACACGATATCGGGTTTTGGGAATATCGGGTTCAAATCGAACTCTCTTTTTAAAGTGGGCCCACTAAAGGCCCGTTAGCTTTTAGAGCTAACAAGGACACTCCACTACAATTGTGTGTTTAGAAGGGAATCTAAATGGGCCCACTGAAGCCTCTTTTCAGAAAAGAGGTATAAAATTTTTATAAAATTGAAAATATGAGACGTACCCCTTTTAGTCTAATAAATTCAGTCCGTCTGAACTAAAACGGACAAAAATTGATGTTTTGCAGATAATGTGCAGCCAGTGATGAAGCTATGAATTTTGATTGATTTTAAAAAATAAAAATAATAAATTTTCATATAATTATAAGGATTTTTGTAAAAATTGATGAGGTCAATTGGCCACACTAAAGCTCTACGGCAAATGAAACTGCAGAGGATCTCAAAAGATGTGTGAACTATAAAAGGCAATTAATTGAGAAAATCAGTGGAGAATTTGAGGCCTCCTTTTAAGGAGTAGTCACATTTTTGATCTGATAGAACGACCGTTTTATGTGGTTTAGCTCTGTGTCGGCTCATTAATCCCACAATCTAGACATAATAATAGTCTATGTTGAAAATAATAGTAAAGATAAGTATCATATTTTGAACTTTTACAAGAATTAATGAAATAAGAAATTAAGCATATTAAAGATGGAATTTAGTTGCACTTATACTCTAAAAAGGAGGGAAGGTAATGGGAAGTCAACTTCTCATGAAGAACATATTTGTTGATCAACTATGGACCTTTTTAGTGGGTTAAATTGTTCCTTTGCCCCACCATACCATGATGCCAAGACCTCAAAGTTGCCAGTACGGCTCCTCTTGAGTTCATTAGATGATTTCTTAAAGTTTTAGATCAGGCATTTCAAATCAGATTATGACTTTTGGGTATTAAAATCCAATTACATAACAAACAAATAACTAAGATAATTATTAATTGAATTTAATATTGACCATTCAATCTAAATGAACAATTTATATCTAGTAGAATCATTCAAAATCCGTATTATGGGAGAGGGACCGTTCCCAACTTGACTGAAAAGCTTTTTAATTTAGCACAAATTTTATAAGGTTCTCCTAAAAGTGACATTAGCATACATCATTCAATTTAAATTAAATAAATTATATTGTTTATCATAATGATGATCCTATTACAAGTATAACATTAATTAATAAGGACCTCTAATATAATGTTTGTCATAGTCATGCTGTTTTGAAGTGCTCCTTCCCTATGTGACCACGTTCGTTGTACCTCCAAATAGGAATAATGTCTCCATCTGTTGTGTATATTGTATATCTTAGTCGTAGCCCAATTAGACAATACTAGCTCTATTATGAGTCCCATTGTCTCCAGCTGGGTCCCAAATCCGTTCAATTTTCTACGTATTATTGCTACCACGAAGGCCCGTAAACTGCTCATAACTAAATTCACACATTAGTGGGAAACTGTTCTCAATATAAGCTGACCTCACAAACCTAATGCTCTCCATTTCTAACAAAATGGATATGCCATTTAGAAATACGGTTCCTGCCCGTACTGCATTGATTAGTTTATTATGAAGTATCACTGCACCTTAGCACATGTATACATCTGAATTCCTGCTCTCGTTTGCCGCTAACCATCAAAAAAATGAATTTCTGTTCTCTCAATCTGTCCAGTAATACTAATGGAACCTTAGCACATGTATACATCTGAATTTCTGTTCTCTCAATCTCTCTTAGACTCTTATGTAGATGTAGTATTACTGGACGTCTCCATTAGCGAACAAATGAAGACGAGAAAATGAAAGTATGAAACCTCAATGTTTTAAAATATGGTTAGCCCCACTAATGCACAGGGATGAAGATTCATGAACAGTTCCATCCATATTTTGGAAAGAAAGCGTAATTACAACAGCGAAGTATACATTGATATGGAAATAGATTCCTAAGCTAAAAGTCTGAAACTAATCAATGTATCTCCTTGGTTGTCCCTTTTGATTTTGATCTACTGTTTAGCGGGTTCGGTTGCTTTGCTCTCTTATGTAAGAATTGCAGAATCTCGAGTAGTTTTATTGTTAGGCAATCAGTTCAAAATTCTAATACTTTCCGAAATAAGCTGATTTGAAGTTCTTATTACCGGAAATTGGGATGGGTCTGACATGGTTTACTGGTAAGTCTAAGGCAACCTGACAGGCAAATAAATCAAAAAATCATAAACAAAAGTCAAAGTATCGTAATCCTAATCAGTCAAGAATGGAGCCAGATTCTGACTATATATTAGAAGTAATAACAGGGATCCAATTCATGACTAGTAGTGTCTGAACAAAATTATTATCCTGATTAAGGGTATATACTGGTACCGGTTAAATTACTTTACTACCACGCTACGTATCCTATTTAGCACTGCCCTTTCCTGCCATACATTCTCTCTGCCTCTGGAATAAAGCTAACTTGATCGATTATAACTCAAACTCTGTATGGTTTTCATTTAAATGGAAATCGGTGGGCAGGCCCACTTTTCTCATTTTTTTTATAATGGTCAAATTTTTCACTCCTGAATCCTGGAAATAAATCTGCTGTTATTCTCAAGGAATAACAGCCTGTTATTCCCTTCCCAACCTTTAATCTTTGTTGAGATTCGTGCACGAAAAACTTACTTCTCTGAGATTTGCACATTGAAAAGTTTGAATGGTTGGAATGGGAATAACAGGTTCCTGTTATCTCTAGGGAATAACAGGAGATTTATTTCCCTGAATCTTAATTTAAAAATTAGTTTCTACTTTGTTTAATGACAAAATAGTGACAATAATTGCTGACAGATTATTCTACCTTCCAATACTCGTTGCACAAGAAAGTCAACCCTTCCTCACTAGGTATGGTATCTTTCAACTCCTCTTAATATTTTAGTGCGCACAAACTTGATCATAAGGGGCCCTTTTGGATCATTAAAAGGCACTTTATACATAATAATGTTGAGCACAGAGACAAATAAAGCCGACTTATAATTATTATATTACAAATACTACAACATTAACTTTCTCTGCTACACACAACATCTTACTAAAATTTTCAACTAACTATGGGGGTGCAAACGGATCGGATATTATATGTCCGTATCCTTTGATATAGATATTTGATATTCGAATATCCGTGCAGATACAGATATAAATATGGTTTTAAATTTTAATTATCCGTATCCAAATAGTAAATATATATCGTACAGTTTAATATATATTATAATTAAAGTAGAGCAAAACTAGGGTGTGATGTGCTCATCAAGAGGAATTAGTGAGCACACCTCCAAAAGACTATCTGATTGACTTCGAACTACGAATCCAAACCATTGAAATTCATGTACTTCGTGAGTGATGCATGTACATGCAAAAATTTTAAAGTTTCGAATTCATTTAGTACATGGTCAAGCGGTCAAAACAATGAACATAAAGTTATTTTTTAAATTGTTTTATGTATTCATTTTTCATCATTGTTTTGACCACTTGACAATGTACTAAATGAATTTGAAATTTTAAAATTTTTGCATGTACATGCATCACTCACGAAGTACATGAATTTCAACGGTTTGGATTCGTAGCTCGAAGTCAATCCGATAGTCTTTTGGAGGTGTGCTCACAAATCCTTCTTGGTGAGCACATCACATCCTAGTTTTGCTCAAAAAAGTATGTATATATCAATGAATATATGATCCGTATCCGTTTTAATATCCAATCCGTTTCCGTAACCGTCTATATTCGATCCGTTTTCGTATTCAAAAAATAAAAACAAATACGAATATGATTTATCACTATCTTATTCGTTTGCATCCCTAACAAACTAACAAGTATTCTTTCTTACGAAGAGAAACTTGATTTTTTGTTTGATGCCAAATGGAGAGCCAAGACTCCTTATGTATACTTGTATCAGTGTAGAGGCGAAATAAAAAAAATTATAAATTAGCGGAGCTATTATAAAGTTATCTTATCTATTAATTACCTCATAAGATTGGAGTTCAATCAACTAATCTCTTTGTACCTAAATTTTTATTTCTACCATATTCACAAAAAAATAAACCAAAATACTCCAATTTAGTCAGAATTCGAAACTTACTCAGGCCGCAGGGCATTGTGCGGCCCCAAAGACTGAGGTCCGCACAATGCTGATGCGGCCCCAGTTAGAAATCCACACAATGCCCCTGCGGCCCCAACTTTTTTCTTTTTTTTGTCTAACAAAAACAGAATGGGAATCGCATCCTCTGAGATATCTCAAAGTTTGAGAAATCGCAACCGTTAAAATACGTAATTAATTATACTGTAGACATCTCAGAATTTTAATCGGTCACGCAAAAGTTGAACAACTTGACAATTGTCACCCATGCAATTTCTCAAATTTTGTGTATAAACAGACAATTGGTTCAGACAATTTTACTGTAGACAAAACAAAAAGGAAAAAGTTGGAGCCACAGAGCGGACTCCAGTGTTTGAGGCCGCACAATGCCCATACGGCCTGGTAGAAGTCGAACTCTCCAGAAACAAGAGTATTTTCGTTTATTTTTTTTGAAAAAATGCTAAAAATATTTCTGCTCTTTGTATACCACTATAATTAATGTTTCTTGATCCATAAAATTTAATTTATTTTATAATGGGAAAGATATTTCGTTACCGGGACTTTAAAATTTGTAAATTAAACAAATAGAAGTATGTGATATTAGACTAGAGGTATAACTAAAACCTCTATAACTACGTGTAATAACTAATAACTAAGGTTGAAAATAACCAACACATGTAGCACAGGAGATGCACCTATTGGGGACACTTATCAAAACATGATGGAAATTCTTTTTGTCATGCAACAACACTTATCAACACTTAGCACAGGAGATGCGGATCAGACTCTCCTGCTCTTTCGATCTCAACCATTCAAAAAATTTTATTTACGTATCTCGATAAAAAAACTTTTTCATGCACAGATCTCAACGATTTTGAATGGTTGAGATCGGAAGAGCAGGATCCTGCTCTTCTCTCGGAAGAGCAGTCCGTTCCAGGAGATGCACCTATTGCTGGACACCTATTGGGGACACTTATCAAAACATGATGTAATTTCATTGATTATTGAACCATACTTACAATGAAAATACAATTGACTAAATATTTTAAAATTATTTATAGATTTGAGAATTGAGAATACTATTAATGGCGCACCAAATTCAAAGCAAGAATTTTTTTTATCATGCAACAACATTTTTTTAGCAGAAAAAACCAATTAGAACTTACTGTCAATTAAAGAAGGAATCATCAATTGATTATGTCTAATTAATTAGGTGCCCATTAAAGGAGTAAACAACCACTTTATTAGTTTCCTTACTGAAACGTGGACAAAATGGTCCAAATAATTTTTTTGTCTCACCTCTTTGCTGCTTTGAGTAAAAAATTTACAGTTAAAATTTGCACCCTGAATATTGTCTCCCTCTGGTGGCAGTGGCCAGTGCCGACATTTTTATTAATATCCAAAGTTTAATAGAAATTATTAATTATGTCCAGATTTCCGAACTTTTGCTAAAAATATCCAAGCCGGCCAAAAATGGCCGGTTTACTTGGGTACCTAATGGCCGGCTTACTCCATTTTTTTTTTTTTTTTAGAGAGACACTATGAAGATCAAAATATTGAAACCTAACTCAGAAAATCTGAATTTTTTTGTTTAAATTATTTGTTATATTACTTCTTTTGATATATAATTAGCATATTTATACTAAAATACGCTAGATTAATTGAAATTATGTTGAATAACACGTGCTTGGCTACTATGCTTATATAAGCATATGCCCCCATATGCTTAAATGAGCATAATAGCGTTTCCAATGTTCAAATGGTCGATCCGACCGTTCATCTTGTTCTCCATATTAATATGTGCTTGGAGACTAAATTTTACATTTTTCTGAATTTTTTTACTATTTATTAAGCCACTTTGAAAGTTTCTGATCTGGTGGTCCAGAATTTTGGAAACACTGTTTTTACTGTTCACCCAGATCAGCAATTTTCAAAGTGGCTTAATAAATAGTAAAAAAATTCAGAAAAATGTAAAATTTAGTCTCCAAGCACATATTAATATGGAGAACAAGATGAACGGTCGGATCGACCATTTGAACATTGGAAACGCAAAAATGAGTTATAAGCATATGGGGGCATATGCTTATATAAGCATAGTAGCCAGCCTCGAATAACACTATATTATGTTAAATTACGCTAAATTACATTACATTACGCTAAAATACGGTAAATTACGCTAAATTACAAATGAATAGGGACGATATCTTCAATGAAAAGGCGAAAAACGACGATGAAACTTCAAACGGTCATAAAACGGCGCTCGAGTGTCTGATTTCAGCAAATGACCATTTTTCGGAAAGCTTGCGAAAATGCACATGCGTTCGTGCCACGATGCTAGATTCCAAAATTCAGAATCGCCAAAAAACAAAGGGAAGAGCCTCAAAACTTGAGTTGAAGTTTCCGATTAAGATTTTCATTTCTATTATTCAATCCAAGTAGCTCAGTAAATTAGTTACACAATGAACTTGTAGAATACCAATTTTTACTATTTTTGAAATTTTTTTACTATTTTTTATGATTCATGAAAGATGAGCAAAATCAGTCTACTTAGCGTAATTTACCGTATTTCAGCATAATTAGCGAAGTTATTGTAATTTAACGTAATTTAGTATAATTCACATAATTTATTGTAATATAGTGTAATTCAACATAATTTCAAGTAATCTAGCGTATTTTAGTATAAATATGCTAATTATACATCAAAAGAAGTAATATAATTATATAACAAATAATTTAAACAAAAATTTCAAATTTCAGAGTTAGGTTTCAATATTTTGATCTTTATAGTGTCTCTCTAAAAAAAAAAAAAAAAAAATGGAGTAAGCCGGCCATTTTCTGGCCGGCTTGGATATTTTTAGCAAAAGTTTGGGAATCTGAGAATAATTAATAATTTCTATTAAACTTTGGATATTAATAAAAATGTCGGTGGCCAGTGGCTCCTATATTTGCTAACTATAGAAGATTACAATCAGCCTATAATATGCACTATAATATTTCCTTCATTCATTTGTACATTACTTAATTAGCTCCAACGAATATATAACCTAAGTATATATAAAATTAAAAATAGCATAGTTCGTGTACATTGTAAGTATGGTTCAATAATCAATGAAATTACAGAAATTCTTTTTGTCAAAATCTTCAACTAATACCCGGAATTTGATAATGACCAGTCAAAACATGAAGCTGCAAACACACACACACATCACATATAACTGTGAGCAGGATTCTAAGAATCTTTTTTTTTAATTGAATAAGGTTGAAAAAAAAAAATAGAACGCATGCGTATATCACAGATATATATGAATAAAGTGACAAATCGGTATGAAATAAACGTGAATATATTGGCGACAGATCAGAGAGTTGCTGGACTTGCACATCGATAATTAGACATTGGTTCAGAGCTATACTTTTGTTATCATTGGTAAAATAAAGTATGAATAGCACAAAAGAAAATTATTGAATAGTTAGGCGAAATATTTCTGGTAACTGTTTTATATTTAGATGGGGCTGAAGCTTCTAGGACATTGGTTTTAAAAATAAAAATTATTTGAGGTGCTTAAGCTTCTAGGACCTTCTTTTTGTCTTTATGTCACTTCATGAATCAATTGTTCCAATATGACGTAAACTAACTACTTCATTAAACAAGAATATAAAGTTTTTGGGCCTAACTTATTATTATTGAGTTCCAAGCCTTGCAGATATTTATGGTTATTATTTCTTTGAAAATACCTGAGCACAAGTATCTGCATTAATCATAAACGTAATTTTATTCCTGTTTGTGAAATTGGTAAAAAAAAAATATACATATATACATGTAACTGAAATGTTTTCCAGAGAAAATTTACTTAATCAGAGCAAATAACAGAACAACGTCATTTTCTCAAAAAGAAAAAGAATGCAAACATTGGTTTTCGTTATGTAGGTGACGGGATCATTTTGTTTTTAAAACTCAGAAAAAGCCGAAATTTTTATTAATAGAAATTTTAATTAAAAAATATCGGTAATGAGGAACAATTTTGCGAAATTTCGACATATAGAAAAAACGTGATGGTCTATAACGTTCAAAAGATTATCTCTTAACTAAACAGCGAAAAAACGAAAAAACATAATCCCTGGACGTCTCTATCCATCATGGCCAGAGAGGCAGCAAAAAAAAATAATAAAACTCTGAACTTCATAGTCCATCACGGTCAAAGAACTGAAAAAGCAAAAAAAAAAAATAATAAAACTCTGAACTTCATAGTCTATCACGGTCAGAGAGCTGAAAAAAAATATTATAAACTATTTGCTTTGTTTCGAAACTCGGATCAACCGTGACAACATTTCTAAAAGCAAAATTGAAAAGCTTGTGACAAAACTTCTCCCCTTATCTTATCGCAGCTAAAAAGAGCTTGATCTAATCATTGCGCATGGTATATTTTATTAAAAATAAATAAGGAAAACACTGGATAGACTGAGCACCAGCGGGGATCAAATCTAGTAGCGTAGTATGAACTCTTCGCTAGTGGAAACAAAACGAGACATCATTTTACCCCCACACGCCAAATGGAGACATCATTTGCTTTTTCAGCTCTCTGGCTGTGATGGATAATGAAGTTCAGAGTTTTATTATTTTTTTTTTCTGCTTCTTTGGCTGTGATGGACAAAGATGTTCAGAGATTATGTTTTTTTGTTTTTTCGCTGTTTAGTCAAGGATAATTTTTTGGCTAAGCTGGCTGTGATGGTCTATAACGTCCCCTGGACGTTATAGATAGAGTGGGAAAAATGGCACGGCGGAGCCTGTTTCATCACGGAACGGCACGGCACGGCACGGCACGCATGTCAGTTACGTGCCGTGACTCGCGTGTCCCGTGCCATGACTATTCGCATGCCGTGTCCATCTTTTGAAACTTTGTCACGGCACGGCACGTGAAAAATTTAGTCACGGAACGGCACGTCACGTAGTCACGCGAGTCACATGTAATTAGGACTATTAAATATTAATTTAATGGTGAATCTTGAATAAACTAACATAAATTATGATTAAATTGGTCACGTGAGTCACGCGAGTCACGTATGGTCACGACACGTTAGGCACGGCGTGACTCACGTGGCGTGACCACCCCTTGACATTTTGGTCACGGCACGGCACGTTTTTTCCACTCTAGTTATAGACTATCACGTTTTTCCTATATGTCGAAATTTCGCGAAATCGTTTCTCATTACAGATATTTTTTTTTTTTTTTTGCTATTAATAAAAATTTCGGCAGAAAAAAGTATTATATTGTTGGTGTCAGTGGCAATTGGACAGCTGGCAGCCTGGCACTTCAAAGTTGAAGCAATCTTTTTAAGTTGCAGATTCTGAGAATATAGCAATGGTACCTACTTGCACAAAGATCAAATAAAAACCTTTGTTAATTGGGAGCACTAAACAATTCATAGGTTGCGCCACGAATACAATTAGTACCATTCTTTTTCTTAAACAATTAAGTAAATCGGTCTGGTTTTCCTACTAAGAAGTTGCATCCAAAAGAATGTGCCGATCGATGTTGTTGTCTTTCTAAGGGATGTGAAATTCTTTTTGTTATATATGAACATTCTTTTTGTTAAATTACTAAGGGTGCATGGTTGAAGACAGTAAACTCTCTGACTACAAGTTGATTAGGACAAACTATTCAATGGAGAACTCTTACTTGTTCTTGCCAAATTTAGTAAAATTTTACGAAATATCCTTCGTTTCAAAAGTTGAAACAAATTATCCTTGTATCTAACCATTCCAATGCTCATGAGAATTTCATGAATATATTTATCCTTCCCTCTCCTTCTCTTTTTCTTACCCTAACCAATTTTATTTTTCAAGTTTCGTAATACCAAATTTATATCTCCAACATCTCATAATTCTAAAATTTCAGCTTCATATTTTTAAATAATATGTATGAAGAAAAAAAATACAATAACGTTTCAAATATTTCAACTGAAAAATATTAAACTTGCACCTCTAAATTGTGAATATTTTATAATTTCTTCATGATTTATATTTGAGGTGTCAAATTGTGTTCGTTTGAATTAAAAAAAAAATACTATTTTTAAATTTAGCTTTATGAAAATAGATAATTGGAAAAATCAAGTTTACTAGTATGAAAATTTTAGAACATAGAAATAAAAAGTACCAAATTAAAAAAAATAGCTTTCTAAATATCATACAATATTGATTTCACAAATCAAGTTTACTAGTATCAGTTTAACAATTTGACGAATTTTAATGTTCAATCTAAAATTTTGAAATTAAAATCTAAAGACAAAAAAATTGGAAATTTAATTTATGAAAATAACGAATTCATATTTACAAAACAACATATTAAGTTGTGTTGAATTGTCAAAAGTAATAATTTTATTTGTGAAATATAGAATGACTAAACTTTTTTTTTTTAAATCCTTTGCAGGTTGCATTAATATAGATGTGTTTAGACTGAAAAATTACTATCTTTAGATTATGAATCTAAAGATATGATAACATAAAAAAAAATATAAAACTGCACGGGGTGAAAGAGAAGGGGGGTGACAATATGTTGCTCTTTCTCTCATAAAAGCATGTTCTTGCTTTTATTCATCCCAACTGTTCAAATGTTTTTAACAGTTCAGATTTGAGGTGCGTGGATCTCAAAAGAGCAGTAGATTCGGATATCAAAAGAGGAGAACTAAATCTAGAATGTTAAAAATATTTAAACAATTGGGATGAAGAAAAATAAAAACTTGTTTTTCTGGGAGAAGAGCAACAAATTTGATTCCGGATGAGGCAACAATAAAAAGCAAGTTTATGGGACCCACAAGAGTATTTGTTGAAAAATTTATGTTAGAATTGTTTGTTTAAATTTTTTACAAACAAAAATATTTTATAAAAATAAGTTCCAATTTTTCTTAACTTCTGTAGCATATTCTGCTTTAATTTTAAAATATACCGTGTTAACTTCAAGAAAGAACGAAGAAATCCTGTGTAAATTTGTTAAATAAATGAAAGGAGAATATAAACTTGATTGCTACATTTGACAGTGTGACCGGCAACATTCAATTTTGTGCTCCAATCAGCTTCAACCAAAAAATTTGCAAACTCTTCAGCTGTTCCTAGCAGAAAAGATGCACATCCTATATATTACTGGTGTCAAACCTACAAGATACCGATCTCAGATAATACAAATCACATGTCGCATAAACGATAAATCCGATCAAAGGAGCATCTTGTCTTCTGGCTGTCTCTAGTGTCATTACTCTTCCAACATTTATCGTGTATACCAAATTCCGATCAAAGAAGCATCTTCCCTTCTATCTCTAAGTGTTGTTTTTAGCAATAGATGCCGTACACTGTTACAGGACAATTCCTACTTGTCAAAAAGTTATCGTTATGGTCCGGACTTGAGATAGACATGCATATATTTACATCATATCACATATCTGTATGGGGTGCTCATCTTCCACCTTTTCATAACAATCGTCGCATCACTTTCGGCATTTCATATGATTCTGTAGAAAAGTGTAATGCCCATCTTTATACCTCTTTTTTTTTTTGTTCCTAAAAAAAAATCAGAACAAAGAAAAACGGGAGAGAAGAATAAGGAATTCTCTTAGTTCGTTCCTTTTTTTCTTCGCTTTTTTCCCTGTCCACGTTCTTTGTTTTAGAAAAAGGAAATTGCTTTTACAATATTTTACCCCATTTTAAGAGATTTAACCGCGAGTTACTTCAGCCCATTTTTTTACTGTATAAATGGGAATCAAAGAGGGGCCCAATTTGAAGGCCCACAGGCCAACATATCCAATAGAAAAGGAGCGAAGGCTCATTGTCTGGTCCATTTGGGCCCATTTCTTACCTGCACTTGAACAAGTGTCAGTGTGCTGATCTTGTGGGCCCGATTCGGATGGATTAGAAAATTATAATCGACCAATCAAGATCAGACGGTCTAGGGTCGGTTCAGCTAATAATAGAGATACAGTTTGATTTGTTTACATTCTAAAACTTATCCGATTTTAGACGGCTCCAACAGCCCTTCTGATTTTCCGCAGAGCAGCTGAAAAGAATCAATGTATGACAAATGGAATTTAATTACAGCTATAAGAAAATGAAAATAAATGAAGCGAGGTCCAAACGATCAACAAACGGACGGCCCGTGATTAGGGGAGAGGTGATGGACAGAAAAACAGACAAACGGTAGCTTCCAAATATACTGTTGGATTCATTGCTAAAGATGAATGAATGAGTAAACAAATAAATCGGTTTGAATCCAATTCTAGAAGAGTTACTTTTCTTGGATGGAACTAATCCAAATGGACCTAATGGGGAAATCACGAATTAGTCGCACGTTTATAAATCTGAAAATCAGGTTCTAAATATTTAGCTATAGTGCAATTATAATTTTTTGGAGCTTAAAAGCTATAGCGTTATTAGTTATTATTTTTTTTATCAGAGTTCTAAATAGTTATAGTTGCGTTATAGCTTTTTCGGACTTTAAAAACAATAATGCAATAATCGCAATTTAGAACCTTGCTGAAAATCCATAATTTCACTTTGGGAAATCGAACGCACGGTATTCAATTGATATATTATTCAGTTATCAGAGGAAAGCTAATGTCATCAAAAAAACTTTTTATGATTCGATCCATTTATTTAACAATTATCATGTTAGTGATATCTCTAAACTGAGTGCAGCTTAGAATCAATGGCTATCAAAAATATTATCATGTTAGTGATATCTCTAAACTGAGTGCAGCTTAGAATCAATGGCTATCAAAAATATTATCATGTTAGTGATATCTCTAAACTGAGTGCAGCTTAGAATCAATGGCCATCAAAAATATTATCATGTTAGTGATATCTCTAAACTGAGTGCAGCTTAGAATCAATGGCTATCAAAAATAAATTTGTATTCGATGCGCTTCAAAATTCATGTGCACGAATCTTAAAGTGCATCTGATGACTCTTATGCTTTATCGGACTGAAATTTACTTTCGGTGACCATCGAACCTACACTTTTCTTCTCTTAACTAAATTTTTTTGTGTGAACGGATCACAGGTTCAAAATATGACTAGAAAAATTCTTATGAATATTTAAAGTTAATCAATTTCACCTACACTTTTGTTCAAATAAAAAGATAAATGTGAACAACAAACATATTCAACAAGCAAATAGAAAAAAAATACAAAAACCTCGTGCTTTATTTTTTTTTAGTCTTTTTTTTCTTTCTCACAATATAATATATAATTACTAACTCCTTTCAACAAAATATAATTGTGTTCTTAAGACGGTATTTTCTTAACAAAAATTTGAAAACAATAGTTAACAAAAAAAGGACCAAATAAATAATATTAATAATAAAAAATTAACAAAAACTGCTACAACTTTTCATACATAATGCTTCATTACTAGGAAATGCATGATGAGCATGTAAGATTAAAAAAGGAAAACTGAAGTCCGAAGTCATTTTTATCCACATGATTTTAGTTCTTTCGGTAAAAAAAATTCATAATTCAAGAAATTTAAGGTACTCTCCAGAATTAATAAATGCAAAAAAAAAAAAAAACCGCCAAATAGCCATTAAATTTCTAGCAACCGGAACCTCCCAAGTGAAAGCAGCAGTATTAAAATGTGTACAAAATAAGGATCTTCTTGACAGATGAGCTTTTGAGTCATAATTCAAAATTTGAGGGTTCCATTCGCATTGTTTTTTTTTTTTTTTTTCTGTTTTAGGTTTTTTTAGAGTTATTAAGAAACAAACACTTAAAGTTTTATTTGTTTTACTTATTTCTATTTTGAAATTTTTATTTTTATTTCTAAATTTTAAAGTTGAACGCTATATATCAATACAACCAAGCTCGGCCCTGGTGCAGGGCACCCAGGGCGATGGCTCCGGGGCCCAAAAAAAAATTAGTTTGTATATTTTACAAAAAAATCTGTATATATTAAAAATAAATTAAATATTAGGGTCAAAACTTTGTATATATAAATGTCTCAAACTTTTTTATAAATAGGTATAATCTATTGGCATATCAACAAAATAAATATATATATAGGGATGAGCTATGGTGAGACATGGAGTAAAACCAATTTTTACTCCATGGCACTATATTTTCATTTTGAAAATTCAAACAACCGATCCGAACCGCTCAACATGTTCTCTATATTGAAATGTGCTTGGAGACCAAATTTTACATTTTTTGGAATTTTTTTACTATTTATTAAGCCACTTTGAAAATCGCTGATCCGGTGGTCCAGAAAATTTTACTGTTTTGTACTGTTCACAGTGGATCAGCGATTTTCAAAGTGGCTTAATAAATAGTAAAAAAATTCCAAAAAATGTAAAATTTGGTTTCCAAGCACATTTCAATATTTAGAAAAAGTTGAATGGTTCGGATCGGTTGTTTGGATTTTCAAAATGAAAATATGACGTGGAGTACAAACTTGTTTTACTCCACGTCTCACCATAGCTCATCCCTATATATATATATATATATAGAGATGGGCTATTGTACTTCGCGAAGTAAAACCCCCGTTTACTTCACGCTCATATTTTTATTTTGAAAATCCAAACAACCGATCCGAACCGTTCAACATGTTCTAAATATTGAAATGTGCTTGGAGACTAAATTTTACATTTTTTGGAATTTTTTTACTATTTATTAAGCCACTTTGAAAATCGCTGATCCACTGTGAACAGTAAAAACAGTAAAATTTTCTGGACCACCGGATCAGCGATTTTCAAAGTGGCTTAATAAATAGTAAAAAAATTCCAAAAAATGTAAAATTTAGTCTCCAAGCACATTTCAATATTTAGAACATGTTGAACTGTTTGGATCGGTTGTTTGGATTTTCAAAATGACAAAATATGACCCGAAGTAAACGGGGGTTTTACTTCGCAAAATACAATAGCCCATCTCTCTCTCTATATATATATATATATAAATGATCCAAACTTTTCTCTCATTCCGGATCCCAAAATCTTCATGACCGACCCTGAATACAACATAGCCATTCGGCAAAAAAAAAATACTCCATAGCCAATATAATTTTAAATCAAAAGCATGTGATATAATGTACTCTACAACTTTTAAGTATATAACTATTTGAAATGAAGAGAAATTATTTAGGAAAAACAATAGTAATTAAATGTTATACAAGTGTATATGTTAATTAATCAGCAGTCCATTGACTACTTCAAGTGATGCTCATGTTATTGGGAATTAATTGAGACGAAAGGAACAACTAAATCTAAATAGCATCAAGTGACCGTCAAATCAATTTCAATAACAGAAGCTTTTTTCTTAAGGCTGATTTAGGTGCTATGGATAGTATAAGATCTTTGATGCTATTATTCTAAAAATTTATTATATAAACTTCAAACTTCGGTCTGAAGTAGCTCAGTAAATTAGTTATATAAAAAACTTGTAAAATACTAATTTTTACTATTTTTAGATTTTTTTTTTTACTATTTTTATGATTTAGAAAAGATGGTATAAAATGATTTAAAAATAAAAGTTACTAATATTTTAGACTATTTTTTTCTATCTTTCATAAATCATAAAAAATAATTAAAAAAGTTTCAAAAATAATAATAATTAATATTTTACAAGTTCATTATATAACTAATTTACTGAGCTATTTAGTTCGAAGTTTAAAATTTATACAATAAGTTTTTAAAACAATAGTACAAAAAACCTTATACTATCCATCGTATCTAAGTCTTACTTCTTTTTCTTAGTACTTCGAATACTCTGTTGCAAATTTCATCGAGCGCATAAATACATGCTACTTCTCCTATTGGTAACTGCTCTATTTACTCAAAAAAAAAAAAGGTTATATTGACGCGCGCAATTTTCTTACTTCTGTTTTCTTGGTCGAGAAGACGGGGGAATACACCTGGTCCATGAAAGATTTTTGCAAAGAAAAAAAAAGTGGGTTTAGATAGTCTATGATTAGAGATGCTCATGTGCATTTTGTCTGAGGGGTCAGCACTCTGTTCCCTGTAAAGGTCAAAAAAGTAAATTAAAGCGTGTATGACTTGTTATTTCAATTGCTAAAAAAGGCAATCATTTGTTAATACTACAACTTGATTAGGGTATTCTCGGACTCAAATTAGTTCGATATATGTTCGGAACCGTCTGATTTATTTTATGATCCTTGTGTTCCACTATAATATACGTGCATGTTGTTTTAATATTTGTATAGATCAGTACGCACAAATTATGAAGTGAATCAGACAGTTTCTAGTGGACATCAGACTGATTGGGTTGGATGTCTATTGGATGCTCTGCTTGATTGGTTCCATTTTTTTTAATGTGTATAACACAGACAGCAAATTGCATCATTGTAGTTGTTTTGGTTTATCTAATAAGTTTAATTAATTAAGCAACTCCGTAATCCTACATAGAACATCACTAAATCAATAAATTTGAGTTTTGTTCTATTATTGCTCTCATCAATTTTCTTATAAAATTCTCTACTATTACAGATGCTGTTTTTTTTTTCATGTCTTATCTGAACTATTATTTTATAAAAAAATGAAATAGATAAAATACAATAGCATTTAATACAAAGAATATTCTTTTTAAATTACTGTTATTATTGTCGAATTTATAAATTAAAAAATAACTAATTTATTCATTAATTCCACACAATACTGCATTTATTATTACTTAGTTTTTATATTTGTTTTTTTATAGTTGGCGGCGAATTACCGCCAACAATATATTAATACTAAAAAAGTTTAATTACAATTCGTAGATGCCAAAAGTACACCTTTCAGGCTAAAACCGTAGTTTTTATATTTATTAAAATAAAACACCGTAGCAAAACACTTATCCTACCCTATTTGGCAAGAAGGAATTAAGCCTTAGATCTTCATAAGACTCATTTAGCTTTCTTAGTCACTTAATTTCTTCTAAGTATCGGTTCCTTGGCGAGGATTAAGATCACCTTCTTTAACCTCTTTTTATCTGAAATCTTAATTTTTATTCAGATCTTAAGACATCTCTATCCATAAATTAAACATCATAATTAGTCACTACCTACGGATTTACCGATTTAGTCTCCACAAAACAATCGAATATAATCTTCTTAACGCGGATTAGTTTAATCCTACTGCCTTGTCTAATAGCCGCAAATGATTAATAATTCAAAGTTGCCACGTGTCACTCCAGCACGCGGAAAATCTAATCTAAACCACACAAAATAAAAAAAGGAGCAAATATTTATTTGGCAGGAAAAAGGAGAAAGGGAATTTGAAACAACCTACCCGAGAGAACGCACCCCCAGCAAGAGCAGAATTCACGTCATCCCCGGTACCGTAATAGGGAATCTTTTACAATTACTTGATCTGGACCGTTCTTTTTAACTTGGCACGAATCTCAAAGCCCAATAATACTGCCCCTCTGTCAGCCCGAATCCCAAACCGGCTGGGAGTTAATCTCAAACCGTAAAATGAAGGGAATCTTTTACGGTACCGGAGAGGATATGGATCCGCAAGCGCACCTATCACCAGTCACCACAAATGCTACTCTGCTTCCTAACTCCTTCCGAAGTTGTGATTAACAAAATCAACCTACTAGATCATGGCCACGTTTGAATCCACATAGAGGTGCTGATATTCACACCACAAAAAGTATTATTAACACAACAAGGTTTAAATATTTTAATAAATACACAATTTTATCCCTCGTTTATTTCTCAATCAAGCTATCATTTGTTTCTTTTTTTAATTAACAAGCTTCTTAAATATAAACTTCTAAATTTGTTATCCTTCATTCATGTTATCTTCTAATTATTTACTATATAGTGAAAAAAGAAGAAATACCCAGTCAAATTTTGAAATAATATGCCCAAGTTGTCACTTAGATTTTTTTTTTTTTTTTTTAAATGTAATTACTTCCTACTTTTAATTATGTTACTCAATTAATTGAAAATTATTTTGACAGTATTTTTTGTTAATTGTAAATTTTATAATTTAACTAAATACTTAGATAATTTTATCTTTAAATCTGATCATTTCAATTAATAAAATCTACAATTTAATATTTATTAATTTAATTATAAATTTTCTTTATGTTGATTGGTAAATTGATTTTTCATCTCGTTAATTATGAGTTTTAATTTTTGTGTTCTGTTTTTTAGGAAAGAAATGCATTTAGAGGGAGATGTTTTGATTTTGGAAATAAAGTGAATCATAATTATTAAAATGAAAAAAGTGTTGATTGCATAATCAAATAAAACAAGTTATAGCAACAATAAAGTAGGAATAAAGTTGTCTATACACTTGAAAATTTTGAAACTGTTGTGTTAATAAAAAATATAGTTGTGTTAAAATCATCACCCTCCACATAGGCCATGGCAATTATTAACCGCCACGTGTCCCTCAAATTTCCTCTTGACCCCACCTTCCACTAATATCTCTATGTATATATACACAAGCTACGTGCTCAAGCTCTCAAGTCTCAACTTACCAATTCCTGCCTCAAACCACAACCAAACCTCCAACCATCACTTGTAGTGCCACGATGGGAAATGCAGACCTAGCATTCACTGACATGGAGGGCCCACGCCGGGTACCTATACCTCCGGCTCGGCCATTCCTTGACACCTTCCAAGCAAACCTGAAAGAGACATTCTTTCCCGACGACCCCTTTCGTCAGTTTAAGAACGAGAGAGGGTCGAGAAAGGTTCTATCCGCCTTCCAATATTTCTTGCCTGTATTAGAATGGGCACCAAAGTATACTTTCAACTTGTTCAAGTCTGACCTGATCGCCGGTATAACCATCGCTAGTTTGGCCATACCACAAGGCATTAGCTATGCCAAGCTTGCCAACTTGCCTCCTATTCTTGGCCTCTGTGAGTCTCTCTCTTCCTCTTTGTTGTGATACAGTCACAAACATTTTATGTATTTTACCTATGCTAGAAGATGGCGCGTCTAATGTAGTTTCTTCCATATGCATGGCTTGTGTAATGCGTACATACATAAAGTACCTTAATAGCAGTTGTGCTGCATATATATTATATTTATATATAGTAACACAAAGTTAATGTTCCCAAGTTACAGACAAAAACTTAGTTAAAATTTTATGTCTAAATATTTCTTTCAACATATATTGATTAAATGTAGATTCGAGCTTTGTACCGCCATTGGTGTACGCCATGATGGGCAGCTCAAAGGATCTTGCTGTTGGTACAGTGGCAGTGCCATCTCTTTTGATTGCATCGATGCTAGGAAAAGAGGTGTCGGCAGCAGAGAATCCGAGTCTGTACCTAAAGTTGGCATTCACCGCCACGTTTTTCGCCGGAGTTTTTGAGTCTGCTCTTGGATTATTGAGGTATGAACTTGTTCTTTGAATTTGAGATTGGAAAAAATGAAAAAAAGAATCAAAAGATTCATAGAATTAGATGAGAAGTCTCCTTCTGGTAATATATGTTTTGTCATCTTTTTTCTGTTGCTTGGTCACATGCTGTTATCCAACAATTAACATGATAGCTAATACTCATTTATTGGTAAATTGCAGCTTAAGCAAGACCTATTTTTATGTTTCAAATTCCTCGCTGGTAAAAAATATAACATCATACATATTTTTCTGATTACCAAAAAACAAAAAGTAAAAACATATCTTACACGCAACATACATATTATTTTATATCATTGGATTGGATGATTACTATAGCTAGCTAGCCTACATACACATGACTTGATTTTCTATAGATTAAACGATGAAAGAACTGTTACTAATGAGGTGGATTAATTCGGATTTGGTGTAGGTTGGGATTCATAGTAGATTTCTTATCACATGCAACAATAGTGGGGTTCATGGCAGGGGCAGCAACAGTTGTGTGCCTCCAACAGCTGAAAGGGATTCTAGGTCTCCAACATTTCACCACATCCACAGATCTTATATCTGTCATGGAATCTGTCTTCACTCAAACCCATCAGGTACATGCACTAATTATTAATTCTCATGTACTTGGCTAAGTATTATATATTGAGTTAGCTATATAATAGCAAACCGGTACTTATGCGTAAAAAAATGATAAAATAAGGAAACAGTAAAAATATAATATTTTTTTTGTACTTCAGCCTTCTAGGTTATATTAATGGAACCTCGTACGTACTATTGCTTACATTGCCTACATAAATGGTATCTAATAAAATAATTATGTGGATCAAAATATTTGAACTGATGGTCACTCAAGTGGCATGACTATATGCTTAATTAAAATTGACACCAAGTTGCAACCTAATTTAATTTGTTGAAAACAGATCCACTAGTACTGGCCAAGTACTACGTCGATCGGTTTGCCCCAATAAGTCTTGCTGCCTAAATTAAGTACCAAAAAAGTCCATTACTGTAATTAAGGAATGGAGAGAATGGCCGGGCATATCATTTTCCCTTTAATTGAAGGCATATAAATAAATGAAAAAAAATGTTTAGAAGGTCAAATCAAAATATATAGTAAAAAAATTGATCTATCGAAAATTTGTGGGCCATCATGCCTTGGGCTTTTTTCTAGTTAACAATTATAATATATTTAAGTTTTCTTTGGATTTCATTAATTATCAGTAATAAAAGAGAGGATTCTGTGGTTTCTATCACACAAGGAAACAAAAGACAGAGATGAATTTATGGCTGGTTATTTATCGTTTGTAATTTGTGTTAATGGGGCAGTGGCGGTGGGAAAGTGTGGTGCTTGGCTCTTGTTTCCTTTTCTTCCTCCTCCTAACACGCTACCTTGTAAGTTAATTGCTTCATCCTCTGCATTAATCATTTTCATTATCTTTATTTAATACTTGCATATTGTAATCTTGTATATTATACACCATATTGTTTGATAAGACATATCTACAAAATAAACTTTACACCAAACACAATATAATAAAATTTTAATTTTGACCATGCTAAGACTCATACATGCACTCTCAACTTGTTAATATTTAAAGAGAGCTACCAGAAAAAGTATCACTATGATTGATAGTTATTTTATTGAAAATAAGCGATTAGTACGAATAATAAAATAAAGATGCCATACTGCATAACCAAATTATCTTTTTTCAAAAAAAAAGAAAAAGAAAAGAAATTACGTTGTGGTTTTCCCTGTTACAGCGTTAATTACTTGCACTGTAAATTTGAAGTACTGTCACTATAGAAGATATATAGGAGGGTCCTTAACTCTTTACTGAGCACTAAGTTTTACTATGAATATTAATCATACGGTTAATGCGCGCTTTATCTTTGGGAAAACTACAGTTCATAATTATTAAGAATATATAATTTGTGACAACAAATGTTATAGGATTACAAAATTTCGTCTATCTAGCTAAAGCGATCACTTCACACTAATTAAAAAGCAAAACAGGAAAAAGAAAATGTAGTGCTTAAAATGGTCCCACAAACAATTACCAAAACAGCATCAAAATTACTAATATTAACCAACTGATTTAAATGTTTAATAGATAAAGAGATTTTTTGCCTTATTTATGGACGGGTCTAGAGTAATTTTGCCCCGCGTAATTATTGACCTGCCTTATAAATAATAATTATTAGATATGTATAAATAATATGATGCAGTATAACTAAGGTTTTTCTCTTGATTTTACATTACTGCGTCCGCACGCCAAAAAAAAAAAAGGGGGAACTGTGCTAGATAGGCTGATTGTTTAGCTAGTGGCTAGTACAGCTCACACGGCCAACGCTAACAGTGACTTGTGACTGGTGAGTGACCAATGCCGTGCAATAATTTTATATATAGTACCTTTTGGAGAGACCACATTACGCAATCTTGATTTGGTCCTCCCCCCCCAAAAAAAAATGGGTCCCAGTCTTACAACAAGACACCGGTCTGTGACACTCTGTGTCCCAGTGTCCCAGCGAAACACAGATTCCAGTTCTGCTGTTTGGAACAAAGGGGGTGTATTTTGCACAGTATGTTCATTCAAATAGTAGCATGTTCATATCATAGCTTAAAGTTGATGCAATAGAGTCCAGCAAAATTATCCAAGGTAAAAGTTGATGCAAGAAGATATTGTTTTTTAGGAATAACTACTTTAAAAAAGGAATAAAGATATAATTAAGCTGCTAGTGACATCAGTTCAAAAATAGAATATCATGTAACAAAAATGTGGAAAATTAGGACCAATGGATGTTATACAAAACTCTATATACTATTGATTTTTTAAATAAAATATACCGTAGAATTTAAAAAGAGGCAATAATTTAATAATGGATACCTTAAATTGGTATAACGCACTATGCGCACCCTTTCACTCAATTTTTGTCTTTTTGTTATACACTGAGTTTTTCTTTCTTTCTTAAAACAAAAATATATATAGCAAACATTAGTCAATAAATTTACTGGAAATGTTGATTTGGTAGCAGGATATAGATTTGTGAAAATTTCCAACATGTCAAGTTTGACTTGACAGGAATATCTTTGATGTTGACCAAAGATTGCACAGGACAAAAAACGACCTCCCATAGACCAAATTACAATTGGATGTTTCACCCTTTTGGCGAGTCATGGGGTGGTGTATAACTCTTTTGTGGCCTCCTTTATTGTGCCACTATTTTTTTAACATGGCGCATGTGACAGAAAACAACACATATTTGGGTCAGCCAATAATTGAAAAGGTTTAGCCCCACAATAATCGTATAGTCTTTTTGGATATCATCTACTTGTTTGGGTCCTTTTTGGAGAATCGTGCACACATATGAAATCATTATTAGATTCTTGATCTCATCCCAACTAGAGGTGAAAACGGCGGACAGTGGTAAAATCATATTCATATTCACATTTCAAAGAGTAGATATGGCTACGGATACGGATAGTAAACGGATGTCAAAATTTAAATTAAATTCACCTTAAACGGATACGAATACGAAGCGGATAATCTACGAATACGAATTAATACAGATACAAAACGAATAATTATTGGATAATAATGTTATATGAACTTTAAGATATAAATAATAATTAATAAAATATAAATATGAAAATAAATGAATAATTGTAAGTTGATGAAGAGATTGATGTTGGAAAGATGAGAGATGTTTCATTGATATAATATATAAACAAAATATAAGAAGTAGTAACAAAAGATAGTGTGGTGTAGTGGTTTGAAGCTTGGTGGCTAGAACTCTCATGTCACAACACAAGAGTTCGAATTCTCTTGAAGACCAAAAATAATTATTCGGATTCTGATAATAAACGGATTTGAAGCGGATATCCGTTTACAGCACTAATCCCAACACATGCTTACTGCCTCTATTTTTCTAGTCTGTATATTTTTTAAAATTTCTTGCCTTTGATAAAAATAATTATATAATTAATATATTGGCAAGTTCAGAAATACGACAGATGTATATTAGATACGTATCATGTCCGTATTTAACATGCATCAAACTACACTACTACAGCACTTTAAAATAGATAATGGTTAAGAAATGCGTGTCGGTATCTCATACACGTTGTGTAGTACATGTCTGTCTGTCCCTGTGCTATTTACCAAGTGCAATATTATGTTTCTAAAGTCAAGATGTCTAGTCTTGGCTTTTAATGCACAAACTTACTAATCATGCATCCAAGTCAGAAATCACTAAACGTTAAAATAAATGGATATTATTGTTGTCGTCATTATCATTATGATTATTCTTGTTGTTCGTGTAATTAAAGATGCTAATATAATTAACTATTTTATGTTTTATGAATCTCAGAGCAAAAGGAACCCCAAGTTTTTCTGGGTCTCAGCAGCTGCTCCATTGACATCTGTTGTCCTTGCTAGCCTTCTTGTGTACCTCACACATGCTGAAAACCATGGTGTTCAAGTGGTATGATCTTGCATAATTTCAATTCATACACTTTCTTTTTTTCTTTTGTTTTCTTTCTAATGCGACCAGGCAAAAATTGTTGGCACTAATTCATGGAATGATAAGTCAGCCTCTGTCAGCCCATGCACAATTTAAATTTTTGGGCCTAATAACTTGATATATATTGGGTTTTCTGTTAAAGCGGGTTGGGCTGGCCCACCAATTCATCAATAGAATATCCATGAATTACTTGACTTTTATATTTGGAGAAGCAAATTAAGCTCATGAATTCTCACTGATGCAACTGCAGATTGGTTACCTGAAGAAGGGTATAAATCCGCCATCTGTAACAAGTCTTGATTTTTCACCACCTTATATAATGGTAGCACTGAAAGCCGGCATCATAACTGGAGTCATCGCCCTTGCTGTAAGCCTTCCTCTTTTATTTTAGGACTTTAAAATATGGAAGTAATATTATATATTATGAGAAGGATATGCATAAGAAAAAAAAAACGGATATTATCTGCATCACTGTCTCAACGAATGAATGATGTACAGGAAGGAATTGCCGTAGGAAGGAGCTTTGCAATGTTTAAGAACTACCACATTGATGGCAACAAAGAGATGATCGCATTTGGCATGATGAACATAGTTGGATCACTGACTTCTTGCTACCTCACCACTGGTATGTCTCACCATCATTTTCCTTTATTAATATTCTGTTCGATTATGTACTTACGAAATGATTAACCTTAAGAACTCCGAAGTGCATACTCAAAACCACAAAAAAAAAATGACACGTACATTTTTGTCTTGTACCAAAAGGTGCTACATTTATTTTTATTTTAGTTGTGTTTTTAGAATGATGTGCAAATTGACGTAACGTAACTAAATATTTTCTCTTTAGGGCCTTTTTCGAGATCTGCTGTCAACTACAACGCAGGATGCAAGACAGCGATGTCAAATGTAGTGATGGCAATCGCTGTCATGATCACATTGTTGTTTCTGACACCGTTGTTTCATTACACACCTCTTGTGGTTCTCTCTGCTATTATCATGTCAGCCATGCTTGGTCTTATTGACTATGAGGCTGCCATCCATCTCTGGCATGTTGACAAGATCGACTTCTGTGTTTGCCTCGGTGCCTATTTTGGTGTTGTCTTTGGAAGTGTTGAGATTGGGTTGATCGTTGCGGTATGTACTCTCATATTTTTTTTTCTGAGATAACTAATGTGGAATTCTGTCCATCTAATTTAAATTATTCAAAATATAATATGGTTACATTAGATAATGCACTGAACTATCGTACTAATTGTATTATGATTTCTTAGCATTGTCCCTTCTCTAAAAATTGCTTATTCAACTTATCAAAGAAATTCACATTTTAAACAAATATAATTTACTTTGAAATATCTTTATTATAAACTGTGGTTAAAAGCTAAAGGGTAGACATACTAATTTGACAAAATATAATGACACTTTGCACTAAATATAATGCAGGTAGCAATATCTATTCTACGTGTGCTATTATTTGTAGCACGGCCAAGAACTACCGTACTTGGAAACATACCAAACTCAATGATCTACAGAAGAGTAGATCAGTACCCAATTGCACAGAGTATTCCTGGAATATTCATTCTCCATATCGATGCACCGATATACTTTGCAAACGCAAGTTACCTACGTGAAAGGTAAATATAATAATCTATAATCAATATACTAAAATGCTTGATGCTAATTTAGTTTTAGTTTAATAATTATTCTATCTTTTTATTATTGGAATTTAGGATATCACGGTGGATTGATGATGAAGAAGAGGCGCTCAAAACCAAAGGAAGAACAAGCCTCCAATATGTGATCCTAGACTTGGGTGGTAAGTTTCAACAAAATAGACTTGTAAATATTAATCATATTTTTCCTATATCTTTCTTGTGTGTTTAATATGATTCAATTTCACAACTTGGTGCAGCTGTGGGGAGTATCGACACAAGCGGGATTAGCATGCTAGAGGATCTCAAGAAGTCTTTAGACAGAAGGAGCCTTCAGGTTTATACCTAACCCAACATATATTATATAATATTCAATGTCACAAATTATATCTTTTTTTCCTTGTTCCTCAATGCACAGCTTGTTTTAGCGAACCCCGGAAGTGAAATCATGAAGAAATTGGATAATTCAAAGGTGCTTGAAGGAATTGGCCATGAATGGATTTTTCTGACAGTTGCTGAGGCAGTGTCTGCATGTAACTTCATGCTACACACACAGAAGCAGGCAGACAGTACTGGCACTCGCGATAACCTGGTATGAAGGAAATTAGTACGAGAAGCATGCGGATCGAGACCCCTGCGCACATTTCTTTTCCTTTTTTTGTCTTCTTGAGTTTCCAACAAATATTTCGAAGTCTGCTTGGAAAATTCTATGTAATATAGTTAATTAAGTTAAAGAAAATCACCACCCTTTTTTGTGGCGATAAAAATTCTATCTAATGGATTTAGTGTTCTTAAACTCAACCTCATCAAAAATAAATCATAATAGAACATGGATGTTGTACTGTCATGTGTTCCATTACTTCACACTGACAAACAACTATCAGAATTTTGGTACCTCACCAAAAATAAAGCACAAGATCTGTAGTGTCGTAGGGGTCCATTATTTCAAACTGCCAAATCAGTATCAGAACTTTGGTATCATGCTCCTAATTCATGAAAATCTGTTTGAACACATGATTGTGACCTAGATCTAACGGCTTCTGATTGAATATTTACATTCACCACCAAACCAGTAAAGCTTCTTTTAAAGTACATAAACCAGCTTATCAATAGGCAGTTCAAGTTTCAGAGAATTTTGATATGTAGCAACTTATAGGCCTTTAAAGCATTACCTGCGCAATGCCTATATTATCTTGCAATGAGGGCTGAGGCTCGATCCATGCAGGAAATCATCCTCCAAATCAAGATCAGACGAAACTAAAGACCAAAAATGGCCAAAATTTATGCTCACTAAAAAAATTAAAATGCCTTGTTCTAGCATACAGATTAACATGACTAAACAAGTTAATTACTGATACCCTAATCCCTCTCCCCTCATGCATTCTTAGCTCTAATACATCCACAGAGGGGCAGCCTCTTCCTCCTACCATATATATAATCCCTCAAGAGAACCCGGGCACGCTTCTCAGCTGTTTTTCCCCTCCTCTCATGTGCCTCCTCTACCTTAAGCAACACATATTGTATCTTTTGGAGCTCCAGCTCCAACCTCCCGATCTTCTCTGATGCCTTATGAGTCACCTCGGCTATCTTCCTCCTGCTGACATGCCTTTGCTCTGATTGCTCCTCAGCCACGCCATCTAGTGCTTCAGAATAGTATTCAGCATTCTTGGTTGCCTTTTTGTTAATCTCTATTTGTTTTGTCAATGCCTCCTCTGCATCAGACAATTGATCCTTAAGCGCATCATATTCCACGCTGCTTGGGAATTTGCCCTTTGGAGACCCCTCCAGCTTTTGTTTTAGCTCTTTGATGCCGGTTTTAAGGGCCGAGAGCCTTTGCTCATCGGCAGAAAGTTTTTCAAGAACTTTCTGCATGTCACCTAGGATTTGTCTGTCTACGCCAAGTTCTTTCTCAGACGTCAGCTCTGACGAGTAGGGCTCACTCCTTATCTCTTCAACCGCTTGGATATCATGCTCATTTACAGAGCTCGACTTGCGGGGTTTCCCGTCATCAGTTGCCCAAAGTTTGAGCATGTGATCATCCACTTCCGTAATTTCACCTTGACTTGTACCATATAGGGAAGAACTTGAGACCTGGTCAAGCTCAATGTCTTTCATGCCTACCTCCCTGTTCTTAGATTTTGAGCTCTCAGGTTGGTTCATTTGCATACGATCATATTCAGTTGCATGTGCAGATCCATTGGACTCTTTGATTGAGGTCACTGGTTTGGGTTTCATTTGGTTTGTTGTGTTTATTAAAGATTCGTCTAGGGATTCAATTTTGGATATAAGGTTTTGCAATTCACAGACACCTGAAGGAAGCTCAGTTGAGGTACTATCCAAGAGCAATGCTTTATCCTGTTGAGAGAGAGATAATTAAGAATCACATAAAATAAGTCAAGTTAATATAGTCTATCAGTATTCACGTATATTAGATAGGAATTCGCTTTTCTGCCAATAAAACCAATACTTGAACATCTCTCCAACTAAAACCCATATTATATCGTTTGATGGTATAGATTTTTCCACTATGGAACCCATTCTGCTTATCTTTTCAATCACTAAGCACATACAACTAAGATGATGCACAGATAATATAAATGCACGAGTTTTAGATGAAGTATTTATTACTACATTTGGTTCTGTGGCATCCCAAAATGGTGGGGATAGTTCTGGATTTTTGCTGACATGACTGTGCTTTTACTACTTAGGTCTCATTTACCCATAAAAGGTGGGTCAGTTGCAAAAACAAGTAATATTGGGTACTTTTGCAGATACTGTAAATAAATCGTTGTCTGATTAGCAAAAGAAATATACTTCTTTCAATTGTGAAGCTTGAAGCCTCCTAGAAAGAGAAAGAGTGTGTAGCTCTAGAGAAGACACACAATCTCTCAGCGACTCCACAAGCGGTAGATACGCATCGAGCCCAGCCTTCATTTTTTTGTTTTCACCCTCCATTCTGACCAGCTTTGTATTTAACCCCTCAATAAATGTATCCCGCTGGTAAATACCATCAATTAGAGCCTCTCTTTGAGCCAAAGCCCTAATCTCGAGCCCCTCGTTTTCCATCATGAGCTCTGCCACTTCCTCCTTGTAAACTGCATCACCTACAGCAAGTGAAATTACCTCACTTACCAGTGAAGCAATGTACCTTTGGCACTTCTCAAGCTCGGATAGTAATCCACCGACTTCATTCTGCATTTTCTTCTTTTCTTTGGTTAAAAATGAAATATCATTTTCCAAACCACTTTTCTCAAGGCTCATCTCTTCACAAATTTTCTTGGTATGGTTTATATCGAACTCTGAAATGATCAAATTAGCCCTGAACTCAACTTCCAGGCAGGAGAGGGACCCCTTTAGGCTCTTATTTTCTCCTTCAAGTACACCCAACTTCTTATTCAGGTTGATAATATCTAAATTGAGAGACATGATTTTTTCACTGAAAGATTTCAAAAGGGAACCTCTTTCAGTGCTAAGGCTATCAAAAAACGAATACAAATGCTGGAGCATCAAACACTCTGAAACTGACAGCTGTAATTCCCTTGCAATTGCCTCATTCTTTTCCCTTAAAGTAGAGATTTCATTCTTTGAAAAGGTTAAACTTGCATTTAGGTCCTTGATTTCCCTCTTAAAAGTCTCTTCCCTCTGCTTGCTTGTCTGCACCTCATGCATAAGATTTCTGTGAAGATCCCGCAATTCATTTTCTTTGATTTCCATCTCCCTCTTGAGTACACCTTTAACCAATTTCAAACCAGTCAAATCTAACCCCATCTGGCAGAGAATAGTAGTCAGAACTGACAACTCAAGATCCATGCAAATGTTCAAATCCTCGCCCTCTTCTTTCAATTTGAGCACATTTTTAATTACACGTGAAATTGTCGGCAATAGCACTTCTTCAATCATATCATCTTCATTTCCAATTCCCAGGGCATTAGTGAATTCACAAATCCCTTCTCTCAGCTTCTTATTCTGTTCTCTGAGAGCCCTGTTTTCTCTCTCTTCTTCTTCGAGCCGCGAAATCACTTGCTCAGTTAGTTGAGATACCTGTAAGTGCTGGTCCACCATATCAGATAAGCTCCTCTCTAAGATGAACAAGTGATTAGAAACAGTAGAGTTTTTCAACTGCTCCGTTACAAGGTTTTCTTCACTCATTTGGTTTCTCTCTTGCAATTCATGGATCTGATTTTCATATTCTTGTGTTTTATAATCCAGCAAGTTACGCGACTCCTGTAACTGGTTTTGCATGACATCTCTCTCCTCTGAGAGAGTCGAGAGTTTTGCATCTAGTTGTTTCATGATATGAGTAAGGCTCTCTACCTATCAATTTTCAAAGAAAAAACATTAAAACTTATTTTGCAGCAGAAATCCACAAATTGTTAGTATGTACAAGAAAACACTATAATTTTCAAAGAAAAGAAAAGAAACAGATTCATTCCCTTACGATCTTTTTAGACAAAACTGTTAAGAATCCTATCAATATCTGTTGAGATTTATAATTGTATCAGGAGTTATTTGGTAAAAGTGCAATTAGAGAAGAGTATAGGGACCTATATGTAAACGGATATATATACCCAACAGAGAAATGAAATTATCAAGTTTTTGAATCACAATTTGGTATCAGAGCCAAGCCGCCTCTGTCCGCTCCGTTTTTTCCGTCCCGTCCGATCTAGGGCTACGCGAAAAAAAACAAGCTCTGCCTCCGCCAACCCTGTAGAAGAGGTCCGCCTCCACCACTCCGTTCTTCTCTTCCGCCAGCACACACCAGAGGCGGAGGTACTCAACTCAGTCGCCCGCGTGGGGGGGTTTGTTCCCCACAGCCCCATGAGGGGAGAGAGTTGATGGGTGCAGTTCGGCCCAGGAAGAGACTGGAAAAACGGTGTCCAGTTTGAGCGAACAGTAACGGGTTCGGGTGCTACCGTATCCGTGAACAGTAACGTGAACAGTAATTTCAGACAATGAATTTTGCTGTTGGTGTTGTTTGATGTAATTTTTTGTGAGTCGTGAGAAAAAATTGTAACTTGTGCGATCGTGTGTGATCGGGTGAAGAAGATCGAGATCGGGTCGGATTAAGAAGAGGAAGTCACGTATAGACTTGGATCCTCGTGAGTGATCAATGGAGGAGATTATCAAGAAGCTGAATGCTACGGAGGTGAAAACCTTGATGGAACTCATGAGTCTGAAGGCTGCGAAAGGCGAAGGGTCAGGATCGATCCAACCACAGCCTATGAAGCTAGATCTTCCTCCTGTCGATCTGAAGCTTGATGGACCGGCCACGTATCTAAGTTGGTCGCGTCGGATCGAGACTGCCCTAGTAGGGAAGAGACTAGAGGGGTATCTGACTGGAGACAAGACTGAGCCAGGAACAGACAATGTAGAGAGGGATGAGTGGAGGACCACACACGCCTTACTTTACACCTGGCTATTGAACTCGATGGTTCCCAAAGAGTAGGAGGAGTAGGAGGTTATTGAACTCGATGGACCACACATGCCTTACTTTACACCTGGCTATTGAACTTGGCATAAAGGAGTAGGAGGTTTTGGCATGACTGTATAGGAGGTGTTACTACGGCATCATCAGCGTATGGGGCATACTTCATTTACTGTTTTGAGTCTGTTGCACCCTTCATTGTATGAAAGGGCAAATAAAGAAAAGTTAGTCTGTGATGCGTGTGAGTTCGGGAAACACACCAGAAGCTCTTATCGTAGCTCTGGAAATAGGAGTTCTGGGGTTTTTGATCTTATTCACTCTGAGGTATGGGGGCCTTGTCCGGCAAATACAATTAATGATTATAGATATTTTGTGACTTTTATTGATTGTTTTTCTCGTGTTACTTGGCTGTACTTGATAAAAAATAAGAGTGATGTGCTCGCTTGCTTCAAAGACTTTCACAAGGCAATTCAGTCTCAATATGGTGCAGTAGTGAAGGTATTGAGATCTGATAATGGGACAGAGTACACCAGTAGGGCGTTTGGGGAGTACTTGTATGCACAGGGGATACAGCATCAGACTACATGCCCATATACACCGGCACAGAATGGGGTAGCAGAGAGGAAGAACAGACACCTTCTAGAGGTAGCCCGGTGTATGATGATATCGATGAATGTCCCGAAACACTTGTGGGGGCAAGCAGTTTTGACAGCTGCTCAGCTGATCAACAGGCTGCCCTCGAGGATATTGGATTGGAAGTCCCCTTGTGAGATGTTGAAGGGTGATAATGGAGGAGTTCTTCATTTGAAAGTGTTTGGTTGTGTGTGCTTCGTGAAAGACAACAGACCAACAGGGGAGAAGCTGGACCCTAGAGCAGTCAAATATGTCTTTGTAGGTTATTCTCCAACTCAGAAGGGATACATGTGTTGGAGCCCAGTAGAGAGGCGGGTGTTTGTCAGTATGGATGTAACTTTCCGCGAGTCTGAGCCATACTACCCCTTGAGAGTGACCTCACCCTTTGGTGACTCGCCAGATAGTGGAGAAATAGGGCGAGAGAGGGAGAAAAGTGAGGGTGAGAGACCAATTCAGTTAGAGAGTCCTGTTTTGAGAAAAGAATCGGCTGAGGATGGACCGCAAGGAGAAGAGGAAAGTGAGGTAGGAGGAGAAGGAGAAACTCAGGCTCAGGGGGAGTTGAGGGTGTACCAGAGGAGGAGAAATGTGAATGTACCTATGTCTACACCACCCGTGCCAAGTTCCTTGTCACGGCCTTCTCCGACTCCTGAGACACCTACACTAGCCACCACAGACTCGGGTGATATGTTTCCTCTCTCTCCCACACAGACATTAAGGAGGACCTCTCGCAGTAATGCGGGAAATCCTCCTAATCGTTTTGGCTTGGCACATGATATTGACCAGTCTATGAATTACTCTAACATATCACCTGAATATGGAGCATTCATTGCATCTTTGAATATTATCTCTATACTCAAGTGTTGGCAGGTAGCAAAAGGGGACCCAAAGTGGAAGACAGCCATGCATGAAGAACTGAGGGCACTCGACAAGAACCGCACATGGGAGTTAGTGCCACTACCAGCTGGGAAAAGGACAGTTGGATGCAAGTGGGTTTTCACTGTGAAGCAAAACCCAAACGGACAGGTCGAGCGCTACAAGGCACGCTTGGTGGCAAAAGGTACAGTCAGACATATGGCATCGACTATGATGAGACGTTTGCACCTGTAGCTAAGATGAGCACCGTCCAGACTTTGATCTCTCTGGCAGTGAATGGTGGGTGGAAACTACACCAACTAGATGTGAATAATGCATTTCTTCATGGGGATCTAGTGGAGGAGGAGTACATGGATATACCACCAGGATTTGGCACAGATCAGACAGTTGGCAAGGTCTGCAGATTGAAGAAGTATCTTTATGGGTTAAAGCAGTCTCCTCGAGCTTGATTCGACAGGTTCAGGAGAGCCTGATAGGTATGGGATACCAGCAGATCAACGCCGACCACACTGTGTTCTTTGGACGAAATGGGGGCCACATTACTATGCTTGCAGTATACGTGGATGACATGATCGTCACAAGAGATGATGAGAAGGAGATTGCTCAGCTCAAGGTGAGACTGGGCAAAGAGTTCGAGGTGAAAGATCTCAGCTTGCTTCGATACTTCCTTGGAATCGAGATAGCTCGAGAAGCAGAGGGGATTGTTCTCTCTCAGAAGAAGTACACACTAGATCTCCTCACAGAGACAGGTATGTTGGGGTGCAAACCTGCAGTGGCACCGATCGACCAAAGGTTTAAGCCGAGTGCAGAGGCCGGAGAATCAGTTGATTGT
Organism: Carex littledalei; assembly: GCA_011114355.1. NCBI lineage: Eukaryota > Viridiplantae > Streptophyta > Magnoliopsida > Poales > Cyperaceae > Carex > Carex littledalei. The sequence goes on along the minus strand of CM022096.1, from coordinate 7,536,683 downwards.
GAGAGATACCAGAGATTAGTAGGCAGGTTGATCTATCTGAGTCACACGCGTCCCGACATCTCTTTTGCAGTTAGCGTGGTGAGTCGCTACATGCATGATCCGAGAAAGGGTCATATGGACGCGGTGTACCAGATCTTGAGGTATTTGAAGAGTGCCTCTGGAAAAGGACTAATATTCAGGAAGAATGGCCATGTGAGCATTGAAGGCTACTGTGACTCTGATTGGGCTAGTTGTGCCGATGATAGGAGGTCCACCTCAGGTTACTGCATCTTTGTAGGAGGCAACTTGATCTCTTGGAATAGCAAGAAGCAGTCTTTGGTGGCAAGATCGACAGCAGAAGCAGAATACCGAGCTATGGCCTTAGGAGTTGCAGAGTTACAGTGGTTGAAGAGTATGTTGGTGGAGCTAAAGATGGATCAAGGAGACAAAATGAAGTTGTGGTGCGACAACAAGTCAGCCATCAGCATTGCCAACAATCCAGTGCAACATAATAGAACCAAGCATATCGAGATCGATAGGTTCTTCATGAAGGAGAAGTTGAACAGTGGACTACTGGAGTTAGGTCATGTTTCAACTAAAGACCAGGCAGCAGATTGTCTGACGAAAGGAATCAATTCGTTAGACTTAGCTAGAGGTTGTGACAAGATGAGCTTAGTGGATATCTTTCGCCCATCTTGAGGGAGAGTGTTGAGATTTATAATTGTATCAGGGGTTATTTGGTAAAAGTGCAATTAGAGAAGAGTATAGGGACCTATATGTAAACGGGTATATATACCCAACAGAGAAATGAAATTATTAAGTTTTTGAATCACAATTATATCTGTCAATAATCCTACCAAAATCGATCAAGAATCCTATCAATCCTCTAACACCTTGTTTGGATGGAGAGTATAGGAAGGAAGGGGAGGTGAAGAATAGAAGGGAATGGAATGGAATAGAAAGGAAGATTAACATATATAACTTCTTCGTGTTTGGTTGATTAATGAGATAAAATAAATTTAACTTTCTTTTCCGTCTTATTTCTTGTTTGGTTGATTAAAATTTAGAAGGTTAATGAGAAATTCGGTAGTTGTTGTAAGTTTGTGACAAAAAACTTATATGAGAATTATATATGTAAGATATAGGGTTGAACATTTGTGCTATTTTTTCTAAAAATATTTGCAACAAAATTTCTTTCCTTCCGTTATACTCCAAATCGAGAGAGAAACCGAACCTATTAATTAAAATGATGTTAAACCTTTCACCTCCTATACCCTTCACCTCCGACATAATTTTATCAACCAAACACAATTCGACAGAAAATTTTCTTTTCTTTCCATTCCCTCCCTTCCTCTACTCTCCATCCAAACAAGGTGTAAGGATTTCTTTCTATTTAGGGCGTCTCCTCTCTCCTCTACTTTGGAAATTTATTCAATTAAATTATCTTTGTAAATATTGTTCCTTATTTAGAAAAGCTATGTTACAATTGTGTATATAAACAGATGTATATGGCTTAGAAAAATATATCAGTTTTTAGAGAATTTTCTTCTTCATCATATCTATTTTTCTGTCAAAAACAACTTAATAAGAGGAAGAGTGAACTAAACAGTTGTTTTGTTCAATGTTAAGGTGTGGGTTAGCACCAGGAACATATGACTTTCGCAACATTAATAATATCTGTCAAGAGTATTTCTTGTCATTCGAAAGTGGATATGTTAGCAAAAGCCGAAAGTTGAATCTTTGCAAACGAAAAATAGTGGGTGCTCCTTTAAAAAGCGTCATTCAATTTAGAACTTTCTAATGAGCATACCTGAGAGAAAAGATTGTCCTTCTCAGCTCCAACATCAGATAATAAATTTGCTAAGATGGTGTTTTTCTCTGAGATCTCATAAACTGTACTCCGAAGAACTGTGATCTGAAATGAAAGAGAGGCCTTCTCAGACACATGCTCTGAGATCTGATCTTGGAGATCAGCCACATGCAACTCATGCGACTCGAGAACCATCGCATGTTCTTGCTGCTTGATGAACAACAAATTGCATAGCTCATTTAATCGGTTGAGCACAAGATTTCTTTCGTCAGAAATTATTGAAAAGTTTTCTTCTAAGTCTTCATGCTTAGCCTCTAATTGCTTCACAAGTCCCTTCATGCTATGTACCTGAAATTTGCACACTTCCTTAGTGTCTTCAATATTGCTTGACTGGTAACTGGTAATGCTTAATTGAACATACCACGCCGCCCCCCCCCCCACCTCCCAAAAAAAATAAAAAATTTACAAAAGAATATTTTTTTTTTCTTTAGTTGTGTATTTTTCATATTCAAAGTATTCATGAGGTTATACATTTTCTTCCACAATGATAATTATGCACACATGCTACACATGCTTTCATATAATCTCCTAATTTTTTGCTGTATCATCAATTATATATAAATTTAGGTGCATTTTGGTTAAGCAAAACACAGCTTCCGTCAAATTACACTCTGGTGCCAACAACTATTCACTTAAGAAGGTTAAAAGAGGGGTGGATGCGCAGATAATTATTAGAACAGAATAGCATGCAATTGAGCCATAAAATGCAAAATTTTAGCTACCTGTGCAGAATGATAATCTTTTTGACAAATCAATGCAGATCTCTGCGCATGTAAAGATTGGCACAATTCCTGAGACTCCTTCAATCCCACGTTCAGACCCTCTATTTCAGCATTCAAATCAGATAATGAGCTCTCCAAGGAAGAATTTTTCCTAGAGATCTCCTTTATTGTATTTTGAAGGGTCTCTATTTGAGAAGTGTGAGTGGTAATCTGATTCTGAAGTGCAGTAGCATGCACCTCATGCAATTCAAGAGCACTCCTATGTTCTTTATTCTTGAAATTGAGCAGCTCTTGTAACTCTTTGAGTTGGCTTTCTGTGGTATCTCTATCTTTTGATAAAGATAAATGTGTTTGTTCTAAAACAGCATGTTTATCCTCAAAATTCTTTATGGCTGCTGTCAAGCTGTCGACCTGAAAAATTAATCAACACCAGATCAATTTGCAATTAGTAAGAGCATTCCAACCTGTAACAAATATAATCAAAGAGAAGTGTTTACAAATCCCTACTATTCTACAAGCAATAATAGGACCTGAGTTTCTGTGATCAATGGCTTTTTCAGAGATCAGATATATATTCAAAACAGTGAATTTCAAAAATCCTTTAAAAATAGTAAAAAAATTCCAAAAAATATAAAATTTTGTCTCCAAGCACATTTTAATATGGAGAACATGATGAGAACTTCTTTTGAAATGCCATAGCAGATGCTGCTAGGTTGTTTGCATTAGCAAAGTGCACAACTGCACTACTTAGTTACAGAGTATGAGTTTACAGCACTTACATCACGTACCAGTTAAGCTGGGCTATAATTCTCACCTCATAAAAGCTATATAAAAAAGTAAATTAGCCTAACTTCAACCAGAGATTACACTCATTCACAATCCTCTCAACTAGCAACCCCGGAGGCAGGTTGGTTCCTCTGAAAACTCGTTCATTCCGTTGTTGAACATGTTGAGCACTTTAGATCGACTATTTGAACTTTGAAATCACAAAAACGAGTTGGTAGTATACAGGCCATGGTCATACCACTATGACCTTAGCCAATCTCTCTCTCTCTATCTATCTATCTATACATATATATATAGAGAGAGAGAGTCCGACTAATATGTTTTTATAAACATTTCGGCCGAAATGCTTACGGGTCAAATTTCAAAATTTCATATTTGAAACGTCGAGTTAAGCAGCTCAGAGTTAAGTAACTCAATAAATTGGTTCTATATTAAACTTGTCGAATACCAATTTTTACTATTTTTAGAATTTTTTTACTATTTTTTATGATTTCTGAAAAATGACTCTTTTTGACATACCAACAATGCATCAATATGCGCACAAAATCTTCATTTTTTGACCGCTTGACTTGATACTAAACGAATTCAAAATGGTTTGGATTTTTCGTTTGAAGCTTATGAGATGGGTTTTGGACTGGAAGCATATAGACTGAAATACTACCAAAAGCATATTGGCTGGACTATATATATAGAGAGAGAGAAAGAGAGAGTTGGGCTATGGTGAGTTGCGAAGTAAGAGCCTTGTTTTACTTCACACCCAAATTTTTTACTTTTGAAAGTTCAAAAAGTCGATCCGAACCGCTCAACATAACTTACATATTGAAATGTGCTAGGAGACCAAATTTTACATTTTTTTTAATTATTACTATTTTTTTAGAATTTTTTTAAATCATTGTTTTTTTATGGTTCATAATCCATCCAAAAACAGCGATTTTCTACCCATCTAAAAAAATAGTAAAAAAATCCCAAAAAATGTAAAATTTGGTCTCTAAGCACATTTCAATATGAAGATTATGTTGGGCGTTCAGATCGGCTGTTTGGATTTTGAAAACGGAGATATAAGCGTGAAGTAAAACAATAATCTTACTTCGCAACTCACCATAGCCCAACTCTCTCTTTCTCTCTCTCTCTCTCTCTCTCTATATATATATATATAGATATATATGAGGAGGGTTCCAATACATCATGCATTTCATACCTCATCATACCTCATATTTTATATCTTCATTTTTAAAGTTCAAACTGTCGATCCGAATCTCTTAACATGATATCCATACTAAAATACGCTTGGGGATGAAATTTTATAATTTTCGGAAAATTCTTTGTTATTTTTTAAGATAGGTACAAAATCACTGTTTTTGGACCGTCCAAAAACAATGATTTTCTACCTATCTATAAGAATAGTAATTCTTTTCCAAAATTTATAAAATTTGATCTCCAAGCATATTTTAATATGGATATCATGTTGAGCGTTTAGATCGACAGTTTGGACTTTGAAAACAAAGATATAAGATGTAAGGCATGATGATGTATGAAAAGCATGAGGTATTGGAACCCTCCTCTCTCTCTCTATATATATATATATAAGTTACAAAAAGTAAACAACAACACAATTTAGAGAAACACAAAATATAAACCAAATGAAGTAAATTTGAATAGCATGGGTACCTGTGAAAGAAGATTACTCTTTTCAGAAATCAAGTCAGATTTCTGATTGATCGAGGCCTGGAGAGATTCTTCACACTCCTTTAGTTTCTTTTTCATATCTTCAACTTCAGCATTGACATCTGATAAAGAGCTCTCAAGCTCAAAATTTTTTGTTGAAATATCTTCAATTGTATGATTCAGTGTTCCAATTTGAGATACAAGAGCTGTCTTTTCAGAAATATGATCTGAAATCTGGTTCTCAAGATTGATGGTGTGCATCTCATGTGACTTGATGGCAGTATCATGTTCTTCCGTTTTAGAATTCAGGAGCAATTCCAGCTCCTGTAAATGATTTTGCATGAGGTCCCTTTCTTTGGACAAAGATGAATGGTTCTTTTCTAATTTTGAGTGTGCTTCTTCTAAATTCTTCATAGCAAGTTTGATACTTTCAACCTGAAAGTTAATTATGAAATTTAGTTAAATTTAAAAAACTGCCTCTGAGAGTATAAATCTGACATGCACCGGTAAGCAACTAACTAGAATAACTAGAATGGATCTTTTGCTCAAACTTTGGAACCTCAGTAAAGTTCTAATTTAACCATAAACCAAAGAGGCACACAATTCAAAACCAAAGGGGAAAGAAAATGGACAATGAAAGATAAAACACATATTCTAATTCATACCAGAGAGGATAGTTCGTCCCTTTCAGCAATTGAAGCTGATTTTTGCTCAATAACAGACCAGCATGAATCCTCAGATTCCTTTAACATATCTTTCAAACCTTCAATTTCAGCATCTAAAGTTGATTTATGATCGACTAAACCTTCAATTTGAGCATTGGAAGCAGATAAGGAACTTTCTAGTTCATTATTTCTACTTTTAACTTCATCGATAGTATGGTTTAGTGTCTCGATCTGAGTAGCAAGAGAGGCCTTTTCAGAAACATGGACCAAGATTTGGTCTTCAAGTGTGTTCACATGCATCTTACTTGACCTAACTGCATTCCCATACTCTTCAGTCTTAGAACTCAAAAGCAGTTCTAATTCATTCAAATCATTTTGCAGAAGATCCCTCTCGTCACTTAGAGCCAGGTGCTCTTCTTCTAAATTCTTCATAGCTAATGTAATTTTCTCTACCTGAAAATTACAAGTTTCCTATCTTTAGCAAATAACCTACAAAGGTACTACAAATGATAAAGGAAAAATTGTAAATTGAATCCAACATATCGCAACATCCACAGCTGCAGAAGATATTTTTTTTATATGACATTTGTTTTCTACATCTAAAAAAAAACTAAGGGAATCCATGTGTCAGGTGCCAAGCTTTTATGCACAATCTGGTAGGCATCTTCTTGAGTCAAGATGAAAAAGGCACAAGTTGGTAATTTATCATTAACTTATTTAAAAAATGGAACTTCACTTGTATATAACAAAATTCTGTGTCTTTTTCTGAAGATATGTCAAGAACTTGAGGAATAGAGAGTACCTGAGAGAAAAGATCATGCTTATCAGCATGATGGCCTTCCTCAGAATCCTTTAATTCCTTTAAGAGATGCTCAATTTCAGAAAGCTGGCCAGAATTCTTCTCAGAAAGGTACTCTATCTGGTCCTGGAACGAGGTTACATGCAACTCATGCTCTACAATTTTACAACTAAGTAGCTCCTGCAATTTATCCACTTGATTCTGTTTAAAATCTCTCTCCTTAGATAAAGCTGAGTGCTTTTCATCTAAACCTCTGTGCTTTTCCTCTAAGCTCTGTATAACAGCTGTCATGCTCTCAACCTAAAAATTAATTTAAGTTTCAGTTTGAAAATTAATAATAAGGAAACTTCAGTGCGAGTAGTAGTAATTGTTAGGAATCACTATAAGGGTAGTAGTAATTGTTTGTAAATAGAGGAAGCAGCACATGCATCTATGAAAAATGTAATAAGTGCCCTAAAAATTCTTCTTCCCCACTTCAGAAAGGTGCCAAAAGTACCCTTCTTCCTCATTGTTTATTTCTAATTTAATGCTCAAGAAAAGAAGAGAGGTTTATGCACTACATTTTAAGAATAGTTTAAGGGCAGATTTATTATGATACAAGGGGCATATGATGATACACAACGTTTTATAGGTTGGTCATGATATATTCAACTTTTTGGGGGGCACACATGAAAAAAAATCACACTTGGTATCTAATATGTACCTGAAAGAGAAGATCACCCTTTTCAGTAACCAAAGTTGTCTTCTCAACAACTAGAGACTTGCATGACTCCTCAGATTCATTCAGTTTTCCTCTCAGCTTCTCTATCTCAGAATTGACTTGAAACAAGGAGCTCTCCAGTTCAGAATTCTTCCTTGAAATCTCATCAATGGTCCGAGAAAGGCACTCTGCCTTAGATGACAAGTCGACTTTCTCAGAAAGATGCATAGAAATTTGGTTTTCACGTGAATTGAGAGCTCTTTCATGTTCTTCATTTCTAGAACTCAAAAGCTGTTCCAGCTCCAGCAAGTTGTTCTGCATGAGCCCTCTCTCCTTGGATAAGTATGAATGTTTTTCCTCCAAGTTCTTTATAGTATCTTTGAAAATTTGTACCTGAAACAAGATTCGCATCAGATGTAACTAAAGAGTTGATCAAAAACAAACCAATATGTTGTGTTATCTTGACTAAGAGACATTTTGATCAATGTTCTTTGCAAATCATACCCTACATTACATTTCTAGTTAATATCTTGTGGCATATGCATCCATGTCAACTTATTTTTGAGTTGTTAACGAAATTAATAGAAACATTAAGTCGACTGAAATTTACTGAATTTTCCTTCAGTTCCTCATACTTAATATAACCATCTATAAAAAATCTTGTAAAGGAACAGCAATGTGGTTGAAAAATGTATTCCATTATATGAAACTGTTGTTGGTTCCCATCCGACTAAGCAAAAATAAGTTAGTACTATTATTAGAAATACCATTAAAATGTTTAGACAGGTATGCAAATATAAGAAATAAAGGGTTCAAATAAAGTTTTGGGTGTTATTTGCACATAATAATAAAAAGGAAAAGAAAAAAAAAACTTCCCAAGCTTTTTTCCTTTTTGTATTCTACCCCAAAGTCTAAAATTTCACACCATCGTTGAAAGTCAGGAAATTTGAGAACTTAGGAAATAAAGATAATTTAACTAAAGATTACTTATGTCCATTAAAATCAACACTTACCAGAGATAAAAGATCATCTTTTGCCGCAACTAACCCAGACTTCTGGGTAATCAGAGACTGGCAGGATGCCTCTGACGCCTTGAGCTTCTCACTCATATCAAACAAAGAACTCTCTAAGGCACTGTTCTTCAAGCAAATCTCGCTATAATAGGAAGCAATATCAGCCTTCTCTGAGACATGCACTTGAATCTGGTTTGTCAGGGTCACCTCAGAAATTTCTAACTCATTAACTCTTTCCCTCAACACCTCTAGCTCATCAACAGCATCAGACAACTCTTTCTCCAAAACAACATTTTTTTCAGAAAGAATAGCCCTTTCTATCCCATACTTTGTAAAAGCCTCTTTTAGCACAGCATTCACCTTTATTGCGGCTTCAGTCTGAGCCGTCAGCATCTGAACATTGTTCGCCAAGTCACAAGTATCTTGAATTTGACGAGAGAGATCCCTTTGAAGAGTCTCTTTCTCTCTCAAATGCACATCTACCTCCTTTTCCAACCTCCCTTTTGTTTGTTTTAAAAGGGTCATCTCTCTCGAGAGTTCCATTATGGTTTCTTCTGATATTAATTTTTGTTCATTTAACTCTCCTATTTCTCTAACAAGTTCACGGTGGAGCTGCACTTGTGACTTCAACCTCACTTGCACTAACTCCAATTCTGATTGTTGTGCAAGGTTCAGCTTCTCAGCATTGCGAAGCATGTCAGTTTCAATCGCCATATCAAGTTTGAGCTGATTAAAGTCACTCTGCATGCCTTCTTTCTCAGATTTCAATTTTGAAACGGAGCCTTTTAGGGTTTCGACTTCTCCTTCAAGATTTTTCCTCTCATTCCTTAGCAACTCAATTTCAATATGGAGGTCAGTTACAGTGGCCTCAGCTTCTAGTAATTTCTCTTTCAAACCCTTGTTCTCCTCTTCTGACTCGGAAAACTCCGATTCCATTTCGTGCAATTTCTTCTGAAGACCCTGAATTTCTCTCTTAAGCTTCTCCATTGTCCCCTCCATTACACCTATTTTAACCTGCAGTTTCCTAATTGTCATCTCTGATGAGAGGTTTTGTTCAGTCAATTTTTCAACCTCTCTTACTGATTCCAATTTAGTTTTCTCAACCTCCTGCAACTTCTCAGTTAACTGTTCAAGCTCCATCACCTGTAACTCAACTTTCTTTTCCAGCAGCTCCACTTCCAGCTTTTGCTCCTGACTCAGCTTTTCGACCTCACCCAACCTTATCAGGTCCGAGTGAGCTTGAGCAAGCTCAGATTCAACCTTCATCAATCTCTCACTATGACTCTCACTCTCGATGCAAGCAGCATCTTTCTCAAAATTCAAGTGCAAGATATTTCCTTTCAGTGTCAAAAGTTCACCTTCGGCTTTGTTGGCGCGCTCAGCTTCTGAAAAGACCTGGTCCTTCAACCGCTTTGTCTCGTCAGACAAACGAAATATATCTCTTTGCAAAGCCACTATCTCCAAACCCGCACCTGCTTCGTCCTTCACCTTTTGTGCTTTCTCTGCTGCTTCAAAGCTCAAACCCTTTCTAGCCCTAGGCTCTCCTTGAAACAAATCGCTCACCTGTTTAAACCCGTCTAAATTCTTTTTATGCATGTTTGGTGAATGTCCTATTGTATCCTTGTGCAATTCATCTGAATCAAACAGGGACCGGGCATGTAGCAGCTTGTCAGGGGTTTGTGGCTCTGAGAGAGGGGTGGAGGGCAGCTCATCGGGTAAGGATAAGGATGGAGGTGTTTGGTTAGGGTATACCTCAGCTAAACTGCGTGTGGCCACACGAAGGGCCCCAGCTGCCACATCATACCGTTCAGCCAAGGAACGGTATGCGCCATAGAACTCCTTTGCAAGGTTCATAAGCTCAGGTCGCCTCTTGTAGTACATGTCTGCACGCTTAGCAAAGGAGTCGGCATCTTCATCTAAAATCTTTACCATGGCCTTCACCTTTTTCTCTGTTTCTGTTTTCACAAAGAAGATAAATTTAAATTTAAGTTTAGACAGATTCTTGAGATTTTTCCCCAGGGTTACCTAACATGCAATAAACAATAGATATTGGGAAATTTTAACGGACCTGAAATGTTGCCTTGAAGCCATTTTGAGTTCTTGGGGGTAAATTTGCTGTCCCACCAAGTTTTGGACTCTGCATGAGAAATAGCAGCCATGACCACGGGGGAGAGCACAGGAGCAGTGACCACTCTTGCTTTAGCTCTGACCCGAGATCGATAGTGTCTGCGTATCAAGTGTTGTATTTGATCCAGAAGAGAAACTGTCTTCTTCCCAAAGCATCAATATTTCAAGCTATTTGCATTGGAGGAAACAGTGCAGGAGATTAGAGCAAAGGGGTATCTAATTTAAAAGGTATAAGAAATTGCAAAAAATTTAAAAAAAAAAACTCCATTTAACAGCGAAGGGAATTTACTGCTTACAAACTATGGACAAAACAGCATTAAGCTGCTGATGCTACTAACTTTCTAAGTTCAATAGTAGAAACATTTTTCTTGTAGTCAATAGCAGAGTCTGAGGTGGGGATAATATGATCAAAATATAAACACATAGAGACTCCCCAACAACCCAAATTTCAACTATGATCTACCAAATATAAACCAGCATTGATCCAACCACCCCCAAATAATAATGACAAAAGTGTTATTAACCACACTTTCTCTTCATCGATCAGTATCTAGCAAATAGCCAATCTCGAAAATATTTGAACTCAAATGGGAGAAAACACTTAGAGAAAACTAAAAGAGTTGTAAAATACAGTGGTTTAAGAAGCCAAAAAAAATCGTTTTGGTAATCAACCGTGACATTGAAAATCAAGAAGGAAGCCCCATTTTATTCCAGCTTTCTGAAAGTAAATGATTTTTTTTTTTGAGTAATCGGAAGTAAAAAGATCCAAGCTTTAGGGACTAGAAACATACCGATTTTTCAATTTCTGAAGTGGATACTGACAAGCAGCAGTGATTGTAGATCCCACCAGCTGCTTTTCTCATAAGTCTCACCCTAATTTCTCAATGCTTCTCATTTCTCATTTCCGTTTCTCTCCTCGCCACCAAAGCTTTTGTTTTGTACTGGTAATAGTGGAAACAAAAGGCTGCACACAGGTAAAAGATGGGATGGGGAGGAGAGAGGAGACAAAAATGTGGTTTATACAAATTAAAAATGTTGTTAAGATCTACTTTTTTCGTATTAATTTTGGATTAATGCATAGAATATGCGTTGGATTATACATCGTGGCAGGTCTAGCAAGAACTATGGTAACAAGGCAAATGTCGAAGCTGCTCCATGTTTTATATTAGTAGCTGGTTTTGGAATTAATAGTACATCTTCTAGTTTGTGCTTTTCCATTTCTTCGTAGCTCTTGAAGATACAGTCCACCGACATTTGCAAATTTGTCCTCCGTGAAATAAAAATTGCACTTCCATAATAAAACGGGACCGTAGCAAGTCGCCTTGTACAACTTAAAATTAATTTTTTAGCTAATTGGTATTTTGATTGGCTTAGTCAAACATGAACGGAGTTATTTTAGGCTTATTAAGTATTGGTGATAGCAAGTTTTGGCAGAATCAAATCAAATAGATATGTTATGTGCTATTGAAATATGAATTCAAGTGAAAATTGAACGTCCTCTTAATTATTTTCTAGCATTTATACTTCATTTTTAAGTACTTTTTCACATACTTGGTTTGTGAATCTTTCACTTTAATCATTAGATGGTCCTTTTTTTTCAAGTATAATTCCTTACTTATGTTAGATACAGTAATCTATTGGTTTACATACAAAACCTTTTGAATAAGAATCGGTAATTTTTTTTGCCAAATTTTTTTCTTACCATCTTTTAAAAAATAACAAACAAAGTTAATATTATTTTCGTGAAAATACTATTTTTGCCAGGGATGCAGATTGTATCTGTGTCCCATCCAAAGTAGGGACATAAATAAAATCTGCACTGCCTTTTAGGAAGAAATAGCCTTGAATGTCGTTGCCTTTTAAGGAGCACTGATCTTATACGTGTTCCTGGTAAAAATAGAATTATAAAAAAAAAAACATGTCAATTCTATTTATTTATTTTTTGAAAAGATGGTAAGTGACCGTTGAAATAATATTTTAGTAGAGAAATATATAAGTTATTATTTTCATGATAAATCATATATATTTTATCGTATATGATTTCCATTATAAAGTTTCCAATCTTCTAAGAATCGATATATTCATACTTTTTTACCAACAAAATTTGGACAAAAATAACACGAAAAAAAAAAGATTGTTCTGCAATTTTACAAACCCTAAGGGCAACAAACAAATATAAACAAATGTCGTAGTCAGCTTTGAAAATGAACGGGTCCAAGTAGCAATAACGCGAACATCACGATATCATAGTTTTATATTTAAAGGTAATCAAGAAATACATGTTTTCTTGATTGTCTGGATCAACATTAATTTAATTAAGATTTTCACTGTTATCCGTTTCTAGGTGTTGCCTTGTCATTTTGTCTCGGATTTCAATTGATTTTCATTTCTCGGGTGGAGGAATCAGAATTCAGAAGGCTTCAGACTATGACCATGAAATGATGCAAATTTACATAAGTGACCTCCGACCATTTGTTTCCCAAGATCCTGTGTTTTTTTTATATATATTTTTCTCGTGATACGAATGGATGTTTTTTTATTATAGTCTTATTAGTTCTATTACTTTCCGTAGGCAGTTCCTTTCCGACATTTTTATATCCATTTTTAATTATAAAATATTAATTTTGCGCACCTTATTTGGGTATTTTTAAAAATGGTCAAATGGGCTAAAAAATGATTGACCGGATGAAAATTAGAACTGGCAAAAAAATGACCAGTTAGAAATATATATTCTTTTTCTGTTTCAGACCCTATAAATACCTCTATTTCTCTCTCCTCCCTCTCACAACTCACTCAAAATCACAGAAGATAAAGAGAGAAAGAGAAGGTGATTTATGAGGCGAAAAGGGCGATTCCGAAGACGATTTTTCGGGGGCCAAAAGGATGAACAGTGGCAACCGAGGTAGATCGTCCCATCGTGGCGTATCGAGAGGAGGGTCAATTAGTGGTCAAGTTAAAAATGAGGGGAAAAAATTGTCAATTATGCCGTGATAAAAAAAAACTGTCAAGTATGTCTGATGGAGGAATTTCTTAGACGGCCTATTCGGTATGAAATTTCAGACTATGATTTTGTAGAAAACTTCTATGGCTACGGTGTGAAAAAAAAAGATTGATCCAGAGCCTCTAACATCGGACGATGAGTTTGTTCCGTGTACTTATACTGGTAAGGCTAGCACTTCATCTATTGTGACTGATCCAGATTCGGCAACATCATATAAGGAGTTTGTTCGCTGTACTTTCAAGACTCGTTCTAAGTAGTATTATTAGAGTTTAAAATTTAGATGCATTTGAGTTGGATGCATTTTATTTTGATGTAGACTTGATGTTTCTCTACATTTTCATTAAAAGAATCAAATTTTTGGTTTAGTATAAATCCCATAATTAATTTTTGAATATGATAAAAAACAGTAAAGTTATAAAAACTAACATTCAACTAATACATAACTTAGTGTAAATAAAATCCACACAAATTGCAAATAAAAATAGTTCTCAAAGCTGCATCTAAATAAACAAGTTCACAACCTGCATATAAACATCAATTTAAATCATCTATTACTACGCCTAAACGGTATTCCGAGAAACTGACCAGTTCCAGAAGATGGCCTACCAGATGACTCTGCTTGGCTTCCAGATGCCCTTGTACACCTACCAGTTGACCTTCTTGGTTGGCTACCAGATGGCTATCATTGCACCCCAACCGCCTCTCCTTCCATGGTAACTGCATCTCTCATTGCTTCTGCAAACATTGCATATGCATCTAAACGGCTTGTAGCTGTGTTTCGCCGTGACCCATGTGACCCAGTTGCATCTGCGATAACTCACTCATTTTCTACTGCATTTGCTGCGTTTCTGGCCCCTGCATAGCATTTGTTACTTAATAAGCTAGTCAAAAATTGGAATGAAATATAATTTTTGATGAATGTTACGTACATCTTCTATTCCTATCGGTAGTGGAACGGCGAGCCTGATGCCCCTTCACCTACCTTGCATTTCGTCCATTGGTCATTACATGACGAGTGTGTTTTCTCCTCCTAACCTAATTCAAGCCTTGCTAGGAAGAATTCTAAGATAATGACAAGTAGGTCATTCTTCCATATTACCATAAGGAACAAACACCTCACTCCAAGTACTTTTAAGATAGTTCACAATATACCAGTCTGCAACAAATTGGCTCTCGCTCTTAGTTTCTTTCACGACAAATCGCTAAGACATAAGCGTACGAAATAGATGTTAATTGGATACCTCTGCATGTACATTCCATTTTATTACTGGGCCCGCGTGTCACAACGTACTGAAAATCCCTATGAATAATATCCATACTTCCATTGAAGCCACGGGTGACTGGAACGTACTCATTTGGGGATGAAACTTGATTCTGAGTTGCATGTATCGGTGCATCATTGATGTTTTTGACAGTGTCGTATGACACTAAAGTTTAGTGTTCGCATGCGGCTAGTGAATTTAATTTGACAATAACCAGCATCCTAAAATTGAGTATCGATGCTTTATGCACGGCCTAACGACGACAAAAGTGCATCGATGTTTCATTGCAAAAACATCAGCGACGCACCGATGTTTTTTAGCACTACCATGCGTAATTGTCAATGCTAAGTCTAATAAAATATTAATGTGTCATTACAAAAATATCAACGCGCACCGATGTTTTTTTAGCACTACCCGACTAATAAAATATTGATGTTTCATTGCAAAAACATCGATGATGCACCGATACATGCAACCGATGTAACACACGCATCCAACCAAATGCATTTGTTTGATCTTAGCCAAACCGAGTGCAAACTTCAATCCGAATTTCCTACGAATTTTTTCTACTAGCCAACTATGCTATGCCCATCCTAAAAAAAAAAATTGAATACCGACTGAGTATATTAATTAATTTCTATTAAACTTTGGATATTAATAAAAATGTCGGTGTTTTTATTATCAAATGCTACTTGCAGAAAGCAACAGAGCTTGTCTTAATTTTTTTATTAAAGGGAAAAGGCCGACTAATTTCTAGTTTACTATTTTTTTAGAGTGAGGCTACGGTAATATATTACATAGCAATCTGTGTTGCGGATTTATATTTTTGTATTTAAAGTCCAAAACAGCAGATTTAAATCGTTCAACACGATCTTCATATATGTACTTGCAGATCAAATTTTATAATTTTTTAGAAAAAAATTATTTACTACTTATCTAGATAAGTAGAAAATTACTTAATTAATTTGAAAATTCTGAACCATCCAAATCAGTGATTTCTACCTATCTAAAAAATAGTTAAAAAAACTTTTTGTCTGCATATGCATTTTCATATCGAGCTCATATTCAACTATTAGATTAATTATTTGAACTTTGAAAATAAAGATATAGATCCATAGTACAGATGGATTCGTAATATACATATTACCATAGCCTCACTCCGTTTTTTTAATCAATTTTGTTCTAATTAGTCATGTTGTGGTTTGTATCTAATATTATTTTCTACCCCCTTAGATTTACCTTTTACTTCTCTTGTTTTTCAAGCATTCCCGCAATGGTTCTTTGATTTTGTTTCTTCTCTTTCGTTTTTTTTTATTATTTAAAACATCTAATTTTTAAGATAAATCATGTCAATATATTAATGGCTAAATATAACTTGAGCAAAACTATATTTTCTTTTTTCATTCAAAGAGGTATTTTCAGCAATTTATTTATTAGGAGATGGAAAATATCTACATTGAAGTGATTGAACATACTATATTATCTTAAACGCTTTACTAGACGTGATTTTCTCATTTTAAAAAGTCAATCATAAGATTTTTTATCTGTTTTTTGAAAAACTAACAAAAAGATAGAGATGGTAGAATATTTAATCTAAAGAACGATACTCCCAAAAATATTTTATTGAGGTCAAATACTTGTTTATTTATTTCAAATTTCATTTTTCTCAAGAATTAGTAATTTTTTGGATCTTCTACACTCCCCTTTATAGAAATTTTAGAATTTAAACAAGGTAGAGATCTTCACCAGTAACTCGTCTAATAATAAAAGCCCGCGCGTCACGTCGTCTTGCAAACGCTCGCAAAAATATTCTAGGTCCTCACGGAGCGCAAATTCAAATTTCTTCGTAATCAATTTTTCGCAGAAGCAATATTGATGCTTGTATTTAGAGACAATAATATCCGAATTTTTTTAGGAGGGCTTAAATGCCTCATTGCTTCATTCTCCAATCGTATTCTAACATTTTTATCTTTAACTTCAAAGTTCAAACAGACAATCCGAACTGTTCAAAAACAGTTTTTCACTATTTTTTAAAATATGTACAAAATCGTTGTTTTTAGATAATCCACAATTTCCTGAAAAACAGTGATTTGTACATATCTTAAAAAATAGTAAAAAATTTCCAAAAAAATATAAAATTTGATCTCTAAGCACATTCTTAACTTGGATATCATGTTGAACGGTTCAGATCTTTTGTTTGAATTTTAAAATTGAAGATAAAGATGTCGGAATACGATTAGGGCATGAAGCAATGGGGCATTTGAGCCCTCCTCTTTTTTTAGTTATCATTTTGAAAAAAATAGACGGAGTTGACAAGAGTTTGGAAAAAAAAATCATTTTTATCAGGTATGCATATATTATATGCACACTCTCCAAAGGTGTGGCACACAAATATTACATG
This sequence comes from Carex littledalei, assembly GCA_011114355.1. Lineage (NCBI taxonomy): Eukaryota > Viridiplantae > Streptophyta > Magnoliopsida > Poales > Cyperaceae > Carex > Carex littledalei. The sequence goes on along the minus strand of CM022096.1, from coordinate 7,519,693 downwards.
CGCAACTATTTTTGATATAATTTAATCAAATTTAATACAATTTAGAGATGCATAGATAATACCTATGTGCCACACTTGAGGTCATAATATATGTGCGTATAATAATATTGAATTTTTTTTCCAAATCTGCACCAACTGTCAATTTTTTTTTTTTATGAAATGGCAACTAAGAAAATTAGGCAATATGACTGGGCCGGTAGGGAAGCTTTCTAGCAGACTTAAAAAAAAAAACAAAAAAAAAATACTGTGAAGGTGGTTTAAGAATTAGTTGATTTTCTGGAATTAGTTTTGTGAAATAAGCCGATCATGTTTTGCCTCTGGTAGCTACTGCATTGACCTTTTTTTTTTCCTCCAGGAACTCAACGTCCATGTATTTCTTTAGAAGTTCAAATAATTAATGTTAAATATAATGCACCGCCACAACTAGTTCAATTTAATTTAACCTATTTTAGCATGTGAGAAACGTGCAATCCATTCAAAAGCCCTCTAACAGCATAAACTTAAACTAGATTAAATAATACACAATAAAGATATAAACAGATAATTAAGAAAATACATATGTAGAGGACAACTAGCTGTTATTTACAGGAGAGAGCGCGAAGGAGTTCTGATAGACATTGGATTAAATTTGGTCTGATATTTTGATATAAGTTGAAAGGAGAGGTAACACAGTTGGTTAGAAAAAAAATCTAAAATTGTTAGTTACCTAAAAACCGAGCGTTCGATTTTCTCTCATAATTTCGCAGTTTCTGCAAAGGTTTTAAAAAAAATACTTCATATAAGTTTTTAGATCAACATTGACTCATTGAGATACAGAACATTTTATAAATTGTCCGTGTAAATTTCGACACGAATCGATAACTTAGATTGAATATCCGATTATCACGAACTCCCTACTACCTTATCGAAAATAGTTTCGATTTTTCTTATCAGTAGTATTTTAAAAAAGTAAATTTAAACATATAATAACGAATTCAAAAAATCTCAAAACATGCAGCATATGTTTTCATTATCAGCATTTTATGTTTAGAATATTTAAATAAATTCACAAGCATTTCATCTGACAAGCTGTGAAACGTTGTCATTTCACCTCAATTTCGGAAAGATGACAATAACAACATTTATGCTATGTTTCGAAAAAAATTCAAACTTATTAACATAGATTTTTTTCTAATGCTACAAATAAAAAAAATCGAGAGATAATTTGATGTTACTTAATTCTACCATTGACTGTGTCCGAATCTACTGAAATCCTACTAGAATTTCAGCACCCTGTCATTCCTCTCTCCCTCTTTATCTCTCTCCTCTCTCGTCGAAACCCTCTTTATCTCTCTCCTCTCTCGTCTTTCGACGAGAGATAAAGAGGGAGAGAGGGATTATATATATTGGAAGCTGTTGTCAATTTTTCAAAGCAGCAGATTTGAATTCACGTTGATTGTTGCTCTGGTCAAAATTGTTAAAAGAAAGTAATTTGAAGGGTGAATTGACGATTGATGATCATGCATTTAATCATCATTAGTGTGTATGTTACATAAACAATAATTGACACGTTTCTTTACCAGCTAAATAAATATAGGCAAACTATAAACGATATATATTTCTTCCGGTAATTAAATTCATATAGAATTTTTTATAGTATATGACCCTTACAACTATTACTGATACTCAATAGCAAACGTCAAGGATTAGAGAAAAAAGAAAATATGACTTAATTGTGTGTTCATTTCTCTTCAGGTTAAATTAAGATTATTCATTTGAGAATTATAAAAGATAATAAAAGTCGCATCCGGATAATTTTTTTGGATATTAATTTCAATCTTAAGATCTCTAATTCTGTTCTGACTAGTTTTGATTGGACAATTGAGGTTGTTGGTAACTAGAATTTTGTTAGCGATTCAAACTACGATTTAGCAATTTCCTCGTAAACTCCGCTCCTCTTCCCTGACAACTCAGTAGCCGTTTTGAGAGTTGCTATTTTCTCTCGGCTCCTTGGTCTAGCCCCCCACCCCTTTTGTCGAATTCGGATTAAGTGAAGTAACTCAATTTTTGGGTTTTAAATTGGGACGTCTGATTCGGATACGAGACCATCCATTCCAAAGTGGAGTGTCCACATCTCGACGACAGATTCGAATTCTGAGATGATCTCGATCGACAGAATCGAATCGGATGGTCCCGATCAAAAACCCAAAAGTTGGGTTACTTTAGGGGATCCGAACCCCCCTTTGTCTGGTCCACTTCGTCTCCATTGGAGCAGATGTTCTTGTCTAACGGATCTGGTTGCTGCTCGTTACTCTGTCTCACTCTATCTGAGCAGGTGTTTCCGTCTGACAGATCTGGCCACCGCTCTTCGATCAGCCGCAACTCTCTTGGTTTAGAAGGAAAGGTTGTGAATTTACTCCACCTCTACCGTAGTATCTACTATATCTGCGTATTAATAAGGTACATTTATAGTTAATGATGATGCAGGCTCACAATTAATCTACCAATCTGAGCACGATCACAGAACATCATGCAGGCTCAATATATATCTATCGATCTGAAGGCAGGAACTCCTGGTTCTGCTTTTATTTTCTGATTTTTCTTGTTACTTTTGTTAAGTGATTCAGGTGTAATATTTTATGTACTAGTACGAAAATATGTGTAACTGGTTTGTCCTGATTAACGGAAAAAAAAAAAACTAGAATCTTGTTAAAATGTATATATAAAAAAAAAACTCGGATGCGTGATTCGGAAAAGGACGGTACACAGACCACCCCCCCCCCCCCCAAAAAAAACACCAGATTATTTATTAAAATTAGCTTCTATATTTTTTAATTGAAAAAAAACTACTACACTATAGTCTAGAATAGCCTCTACCTAATAAAGTGCCCTGTCCTGTAGACCAATAACATTTGTAACAATATGTAGATTATTTAAGGTCAAGATTAGCAATTAAGCAACAGAATGGTCATGTCAGCAACAAGAGTCCTAACCAAGTTTTTAATTGCCAAGACAAATAGTAGAAAACAAAACAAAGCAAATTGTCCTTTCTCAATCCTCATTGATTTTCCAAACATCTTTGTTCTAATAACAGTTATCCTTTCCCAATCTTGACTTTTAAAACCTCTTTGGTCTAATAACTCAAAAGAGAATCCCAATTGAGAACTCCTATCGTCTCGTGTTAATGCACGAAATAAATTCTCTCTTATGATGTTACTATATATTTGGCTAAAATTTAGGATCCTGAATTTAAATTTAAATTTGCAATATATATGTTTGCCTAAAATTTGCCTAAAATTTACCTAAAATTTATGTATATTAGGCAAATATATATGTCGTATGATACATATATATTGCCTAAAATTTAGGATTCCGAATTCAAATTTTAATTTTGATTATAGTTAAACTTTTCAAAGTAAATAATACATAAATATATCTCTGTTTTTGTATATTATTAATTATTAGGGGACCAATAAATGCAGTACTAAATCACGAATATCAAAGTGATTAAATATTCTTAGTAAAGCACTACGTTTATCATTTGTTTATTGTGGATTTCATTGAAATTTTTTTAGCAAAAGATAATATTTAAGTATCTCAACTTAAATATTCACTAAAGATTTTTCAATTGGAGTTTAAACATGTAATTTTTCATACGGAGAATGTTATCTTTATCCACCGTTAGATCAGATATTGAATTCCTTTAATTTAACATGTTTAATTTTTCACTTTTGATTATCTCATCTAATTTCGCTTATGAATATGAAACTGCCCATGCATAAATGGAGAAAATATTATTTTGCTACGGCACATTCATGGTGTACAATAGAATGCTAAAATAAATAATATTATCAGCTTTTTATTGAAATTGTAAAATTATGTTGCTAATTGACTTGGACCATCCAAGTACCAAGTTGATATGAATCGATTTAAACAGTCTGTTTAGGGTCTTTTTTTATTTTCTTTTTATCAAAGCCCACATAAATTAATTGAACGGTTGAGAAATGATAAAGACAATATAACGCAACCATAATTGTAGCAGCGATGTAATTAGAAAAAGGACATCTTAAATGTAAATTAACGATAGGCCTTGTCAATTCCAATGCTAAATCGGGCCATAAACGTTTGGTAAAGCAAAAGCTAATAAACTTGTTTTCCTTTCCTATCATAATCAAATTATTATCTTGAAAATAAGTTCGATCTTCAATAACAAATTTACACGAGATCTGAAACACCTTTAGACTAGCTAACATAAGAATGAAGAACAGCCGACGAAAAACGTACACAAATAATATTTAAAAGACATCGGTAAATCAACGAAAGAATCGCATCACTAAGGCCTATATTAGAATAAAAAAACAATAAATTTTTATAATTTGTAGCTTCATATTTAAATATATCTATAATATTAATTTATCCAAAACTATTTAGTTGAAAAGTTTTTAACACGTCAAATGCAAAAACAATTACTATTTTTTGAGGAGCATTATGATATCACAATATTTGTGTACTAATAAGGAGAGCAAAATTAGAATGTGATGTGCTCACTAAGAAAAGTTGGTGAGTACAACTCTAAAAATTTATTAAATTAGCTTCAAACGACGAATCCAAACAATAGAGATTAGTGTGATGTGCTCACTAAGAAGAATTGGTGAGCATGCTGCAACTTTTTTTTTCATTAGCTATAGTATTTTAACTTTTAAAACTCTTAACTATAAATCCGAACCAATTTTCTTATAATTTTCACGAACGATGTATCGATATAATTTAAAAAAAAAAATTACAAGGCCAAGAGCTCTAACAATGAACGCACTAAAATTGATCTATTGCAATTAACTTGATTGGTTAATTCATTATAGAAATTGTTTATCTTGTATGAAAAAAGTTCAAAAGTTGTATATATATTATTTACGTGGACACGTTCTTTATAAGAAGAACAAAAATAATGATTCAGTTCATTATTTGAATTTAAAAATATTAATAAAAAATAAGTTGTGGCTACTAATATCATCATTTTTTTTACATCAAACTCTCCTCTTTATTTAATTATTTATATTTTCCGAGAAATAAGGTGGGCTCTAAACCGTGCACTCCAATTTGAATTTTTTTTTGTAAACCATAACTAAAAAAAATATTTTTATGAAACTAATATGATTACTTTTTTTTTTTACAAAAATCATAAGAACCGAAATGCCATTTCGGTCCGTTATATTTTTTTATTCCGGACTGAAATGACATTTCGGTCCGGTCCCCTTTCTGAATTTTCTGTGGCCGTTCATATGAAAACTAGTACCGCAGGAAATTCAAAAAGGGGACCGGACCGAAATGCTATTTCGGTCGGGGATAAAAAAAATAACGGACCGAAATGGCATTTCAGTTTTTATGATTTTTATAAAAAAAAAATAATCACGTTGGTTTCGTAAAAAAAAAAAAATTAATTACGATTTATAAAAAAAGTTCCTCCAATTTTATGGGAATTGGGAGGTAAGCGACCTTGGGAAGCAATCTTTCTGCTTGGTTAAAAGTTCTATTTATCTTTTTTTTTTTTTTTTGCAAAGTAAAGTTCTATTTATCAATACGTTTAATAAATAAAAAAAAACAGTCTGACCTCATTATCTCGATAGGCTGGATTTAATATACAGTGCCTTTCCCTGCATGACGAGTTGAACAGCGGTTGATGTTTCGTGAAGCATGTGCAATTAGGGAGCAGCTTGGGTCCGATGCCCATCGGACCCAAAGTGGGTTCGATGGGCTCTAGGACCGTCCGATCTGCTTTAAGATCCGTGCGCACGTAAATTAAAGAATCCGCGAAAGTTCTGGAGTGAATCTTAAAGCAAATCGGACGGTCCTAGAGCCCATCGAACCCACTTTGGGTCCGATGGGCATCGGACCCAAGCTGCTCCCGTGCAATTAAGGGATATGACATGAGGTTCACTTCCCTGCAATCTTAGTTCTTAAGATATTGAAGTAGTTGTGGTAATATTTGTTTATTTATTTATATTTGTAAAAGATTCTCATGAATTCTTAAGTTTATTTTATTTTAAATATTTTTTATGAAAATTGAACATGTATTTATTTATAAAAAAAATAAAGAAACGAGATTCATCATGGTGTATACACTAATGTAAAAAATTAAAGAATAACTTAACCAAGTATAAGAATACAGGAGTGGTATGGCTCGATAGACGATAGCTCATGAGGTGAGCACACCTAAGTAAACTTAAGTTATTCTTTAAGCTATGTTTTAGTGAGACCCACAATCATAGTCTAATATCATCATCAATGTTAGAATGTCGATGTTTTGGACCGGGTCAACATTATTTTATTATTATTTTTATATGGGTTAGACTTAGACCCGATTCGACCTGACTTGGGACAAATTAGGCTGCCGTGGCCTATACCACGACAGGTCACGAGTCGACTCAGCTGATCATGACATGCTCCAATATTAAAGGTGATAGTAGCGGCCAGAGTCTTGATTTTTTTTTTTTTTAGGATAGTCTGTAGGCATGCACACAACAAAATTCACATCCCTCGGATTATTTGACTGAGACAATTGAAATGGACGGTCCACGATTGTTTAACTTGATATGAATTTTAAAGCACAAATAATACTGACTCCTGCAATATCCCAAATAGGCATCGACTGAGAGTAAATATAAGCCGACCGTTTTAATTTGCTTGAGTCAGATACCTGGGAGGATATGGATCCCACATAATACTCCAGTCCTGCCTCATGCAGGATCGAATCCCCGTCCTTCTGTAGAAGAACTATCAGTTAGAGTCTTGATAGTTATGTTAGATTTGTTAACTTTAATTTCGGCTCACCGGTCCATTATTCTTTGACTTAAGAATTGAGACTTGTTGATCTTAATCTTTCAAATTAACAAAAGAAATATTTCATATTATCGAGTTATTGACAATGTAATTTTATAATTTTAGAAACTTTTAACATTTTTAGTTGCATCTCATAATATAATTTGAATATAAAGACATATATAATTGTTTAAATTAATTATCTCGGAGTTTGATTTGGAATAATTTGTGGCTGATTAAAAAAATATACAAAATATCATACATAAGACAAAAGATACATGAGGAGGGTTCAAATGCCTCAATTTTTCATGCCTCCACCATGTCTCCATTTTTTAAAACTTTAATAACTCAAAATTTAAAACTTACAAGTCAAAATAAAACCGTTGGATATGATCTATATCATTTTATCTATGCACGTGTAAAAAATTATGACATTTCAATTTTGTTTTGGTTGTCATCAAGAGCTTGTAAAAAACATACTAATGTGGATAATTTATAGACGTTGATTTTTCAACTTATTGATTCACATAAAAACAAAATCAAAATGTGATAATTTTTTATGAGCACATAGATAAAATGATGTAGATCATACCAACGGTTTTATTTTGACTTTTAAGCTTTAAATTTTGAGTTATTAAAGTTTTAAAAATGGAGACATGATGGAGGCATGAAAAATGGAGGCATTGGAACCCTCCTCAAGATACATACATGTATTATATTCAAATCGGACGGAAGAATCATCCTCAGTCTGGTACATTGGCGTGCCGTGCGGATTTCAGAGATGCGTGCGACACGAATCTTGATACATAATTAACGGTTCAGGTGTTGAAAATTCCAGCGCAGCAAATAGGGGTGTTCATCGGTTCGGTTCGGTTGAAACCGAACCGAATTAGGCAAACAAAAGTTATAATTCGGTTTCAAAAATAAAACCGAACCGAACCGATTTAGCATTGCAACCGAACCGAACCAATGTTTTATTTCGGTTTGTTCGGTTCAACCCGAAATATATTAATATTTTTATTTAAAGCAATTGATTTATAATAAACCGAAGTATATTAAGAAATAAACCGAGGTATTCAGAAATAAATCGGGATATTAAGAAATAAACCGGGATATTAAGAAATAAACCGAAATATTTAAAGCAATTGATTAAGAAATAAACTGGGGCGGTCCGGACCAAATTCATAATATATAAAATTTCGGTCGGTTCGGTTATTTTGGTTTTCAAAATTTTCAAACCGAACCGAACCGAAATTATAATTCGGTTTTAAAAAGCAAACCGAACCGAACCATTAAACCGAAAAAACCGAACCGTTTGGTCCAAACTAATTTGGTTCGGTTCAAAACCGACTAAACCGGACCCAATGAACAACCCTAGCAGCAAATGATTCGAGCGCCGGTCCATGGACCACTCTGAACCAAGCGAATCGAACATCTGACTGGGGGCATACACCATCGGATTTTTTTTAAAAACCATAATTAAAATAATTAAATTTACTAAAACGGCATGATTGCCCCGAGATTTACAAAAACCATCAATACCGAGATACCAATTTGGTCCGATCGAATTTTTTACTCCGGACCGAATTGGCATTTCGGTCCCCCTCTTTTTCACAACAAATCAAACTTTTTCCGTGTGGTCCTTTGGACCGAAATGGCATTTCGGTCCAGAGGATTTTTTCCCCGGACCGAGTTGCCATCTCGGTCCCAGACATATTTCTTGATTTTTATTCTTTCTCTAAATTTTGTATGTACAAGTTTATCCGGTCCCAAATTAATCATTTTTCAATGCTTCGAATTTTGTATGTACAATTTCATGTAGCCATTTTGGCCTTTATCAGTTGATGATTAATTTTGCGAGAACCTTTATCTTGTGATTAATCAAAATTCCATGTAGCCATTTAATCGTAATTGAATTTTCAATCCGGTTGAATTTCTGAATTCGTTAGGTATGTGGTTAAATTTTTTATTTGAAAAAAATATCCGAATTTTATAATTTTTTTCTAGAATTATTTAGTTTAGTTATAGAGTAAATTAGTTTTTTGTAGTGTATTGTAGTGTAATTTCATGTATTATAGTGTGAATTTTTAATTTAGAAAAAAAAAACCGATTTTTTTTTTTGTAGAATTATTTAGTAATATAATTCTTTGTAATAAAAATAACTTTAGGGTTATCGGTGAATAAACTTCTAGGGTTATCGGTGAAAAATTACCATTTAATAAAATAATAAATGAAATTTTATATTATTGATAAGTTTTTATAATATAATTCTTTGTAATAAAAATAACTTTAGGGTTATCGGTGAATAAATTTCTAGGGTTATCGGTGAAAAATTACCATTTAATAAAATAATAAATGAAATTTTATATTATTGATAAGTTTTTATAATATAATTCTTTGTAATAAAAATAACTTTAGGGTTATCGGTGAATAAACTTCTAGGGTTATCGGTGAAAAATTACCATTTAATAAAATAATAAATGAAATTTTATATTATTGATAAGTTTTTATAATATAATTCTTTGTAATAAAAATAACTTTAGGGTTATCGGTGAATAAATTTCTAGAGTTATCGGTGAAAAATTACCATTTAATAAAGTAATAAATGAAATTTTATATTATTGATAAGTTTTTATAATATAATTCTTTGTAATAAAAATAACTTTAGGGTTATTGGTGAATAAATTTCTAGGGTTATCGGTGAAAAATTACCATTTAATAAAATAATAAATGAAAACGTGGTTATTTATATTAAAATATTTTTTTTTGGTAAAAATAAAAATCACGGCAAATCACGGCTTCACATCAATTAACCAATTTTCTCCGGACCGAATTGGTATCTCGGTCCGGCCAAAATTTCCCTCCGGACCGAAATGCCAATTCGGTCCGGAGTAAAAAAATTCGATCGGACCGAATTGGCATCTCGGTATTGATGGTTTTTGTAAATCTCGGGGCAATCATGCCGTTTTAGTAAATTTAATTATTTTAATTATGGTTTTTTAAAAAAATCCACCATACTTCATACATGACTTACCGCAGGATTTAGTACCATTTCTTGTTAATGCATCTCTATTTATTAAATTTTTGGATGCAGATGAATAAGGGCACCTGGGCACGTTAGTAGTGGGTCCCCTACCGTCCAGCTGTGCCGAACCGCACAACTTTAATTTGATGGTGGAGATTAAAATATTTCGAGCTGATTTCCTGATTGCGCAGAAGAGTCCAAACCGACCACAGCACAGCACATCATAAAAAAGCGTGATCCTTATTTGTCTCATTGAATCCAACCAGATCAACTGTTTCATTGAAGTGGCAACTGACACAGAGTGACAGAATTAATACAAGTACCAGTATTTAAAGCTTCTGCCAGAAGTAGATTTGAAATGAAGGACTCATAAATAATAAATTTCTTTTGATGTAGGTTTTTGGTATAAATAGACTTTTCTTTTTTTTCGTTGTATCGTTTAGAAACAAATCAATATATATTGTATTTATGTTTGTCAAATTCTCTGAAGGAAAAATGTGCAGTTGTGTGAACTGTGAAACAAAAACACTGGTCCAACTGGAAGGTGGGTCCATGATCAGGTACAATCTGACTCATTTATTAGTAAATTAAATGCTGGTATTACAATTTGACTCATTTGTGAGTAATATTATATAAGGCAAATTCTTCTATGGGCATAAGGACCTATTTGTAAAATGAGCATATTTTCATTTTCAAAGTTCAAACAGTCGATCCGACCGTTCAACATTATCTCCATATTAAAATGTACTTGGAGGTCAAATTTTACATTTTTTTGAATTTTTTTACTATTTATTAAGATGGGTACAAAATTCAATGGTCTGAATTTGACTATTTTTGTAAAATACTTAATAAATAGTAAAAAAATTCAAAAAAAATGTAAAATTTGACCTCCAAGTACATTTTAATATGGAGATAATGTTGAACGGTCGGATCGACTGTTTGAACTTTGAAAATGAAAATATGCTCATTTTACAAATAGGTCCTTATGCCCATAGAAGCATCCCTCATTATATAAATATACTAATATAAAATATAAGAATTAGTACCGAAATTTTTATTAATAGAAAAAACAATAAATTAATATCGACATAGAATAACAATTTCGTGGGATTTCAAAATGTAACAAAGACGTTACGGTTCGTAACGTCCCGATTACCACCTTAATTCCCATTAGCAACCGTAAATCTCCTGGCCGTTGTCGTTCAGGACGTCCAGACATGCGCCGAAAAAAAAAGAAAAATCTGGCCGTTGTTAACCATAACGGCCAGGTGAGTCCCGAAAAAAAAAAATTGAGGCCGCTATGGTTCGCGACGGCCAGGAGAGGCTCGGAAAAAAGAAAAATATGTCGGGCCCTTATGGAATATAACGGCCTGTCGGCAGTACAGTACAAGCCCTAGACGTTATTCTCCATAACGGGCTACGTTAAAGACAGCTTCCCCGGCCCCAGCGGAAAAAAAAGTTAACATCTGGACGTTGTGCTCCGTAACGTCCAGATGATATATAAATTGCGCACTCCTCTGGCTTAGTCTGTACAACTCTTTCGGAGTACCTACAACTCTCTCTCCACTAATCTTTAAAAAAAAAAATTCCCCCCTGTAAGAAAAAAAAATTACGGCTTGTCGAACACCTCTTCCGTTGAAAATAAAGAAATCATCAATATAAAAGGTAAATTTTCAATTATATGTCATGTATTTACGTTTATTATTTATATTGGTTGAATATCAAAATTATTTGATCATTAGTTAAAATAATATTAGTAATGTCATGTATTAGTAATGTTATTAATGTTAATGTTAATGTTAATGTCAGTGGTAATGTAATGTTAATGACAATTTGTAAAAATATTAGTACAAATATTAGTAATGTTAGTAATGTTAATTTGTAAAAATATTGTAAATTTGTAATGTTAATTTGTAAAAAATATTAGTAATGTTAGTAAAAATATTAGTAATGTTAGTTTGTAAAAATATTAGTAATGTTAATGTGTAAAAAATATTAGTAAAAAGTATTAGTAATGTTAATTTGTAAAAATATTAGTAATATTAATGTTAATTTGTAAAAATGATAGTAATGTTAATTTTAATTTGTAAAAATATTAGTAATGTTAATGTTAATTTGTAAAAATTAGTAATGTTAATATTAAATAATTTGAAATATATAAATAAATAAAGAAGTTCACATTTGTAAAAATTTACTAGTTTAGATTTTTAATAACTATTGTGTAGGGTAATTAATTAATATTTATTGTTCATTAGTGCCAACATTTTTTCAATTTATTTTTTTGGATGAGAAGGATGGACAGTAACAATCGAGGTAAGAAAGAGAGCAACCGAGATCGTGGCGTAGCGAGAGGAGGGTCAATTAGCGATCGAGGTAAAAATGAGGGAAAAAAGAACAACTGGCCCGTATGTCGTGATCCCCGGAATTGTGTGACATGTAAGATGGGGGAATGGAATAGACGGCATGGTCGGTATGAAATTTCAGACGATGACTTTGTGGAAAACCCCTACGGCTTTGGTTTAAAAAAGAAGAAGGTTGATCTAGAGCCGCCAGCATTGGACAATGAGTTTGTTCCGTGTACTTATACTAGTAAGGCCACCACTTCGTCTGCTGTGACTTATCCAGATCCGACAAATTCCGATGATGACTTTGTTCCATGTACTTTCAAGGCTCGTTCTAAGAAGTAGTAATACTTATTAGTAATGTTTGTTGTAAGAAATAGTTGTACTTATTATAAGAAGTAGTAGTACTTATTAGTAATGTTTGTAAAACTACTTATTAGTAATGTTTGTTGTAATAATAAATTATATCTAATTTATTCATTATTGTGCAGGATAATTCATCAAAATAATTAATCATGCTCATGGTGAGAGTTCATTTCGATGGTGAAATACGGTAATGTCGTAAAGGAGCGGAGTACACCACATCTCCTCGATTCACATTGATGGCAACTAGTGAACAAGGTTGGCATGATGTGAAAGGTGAAATTTATCGCCAGCTTGGATATTCTGAGAGTGAGTACAACCTAAAAACACTTGCACGGGTTAATGTTGGTACAACAACTCGACGTTATTATGAGATAATAGAAATCGTGTGTGATATGTCTATATTTCATTTATTATTTCGTCTTGTTTCCAGACCAGACCTTATGATTTTGACCACTAAATTGCATAGTTTATATTGAAAATCAATAGAATATGGTACTGCTGCTGTTTTGTGGTTGAATTGCAGGAAATAGGCGAAAAACAGGCAAAAGGCAGAGTTCTGACTTCCCCCACGCGACCCGCGTCCCACCTGACGCGGGTCGCATCACAGCCAGACGCGACCTCAGACGCGACCCTCATTGCGCGCAGCATTTCCACCTGACGCGGGTCGCATGCAAACTCATGCGGGTCGCGTCGAGTTAACTGAGCCAGGCCCAATTGAGGCCCACGAAGGAAACTATTTATACAGAAGGCCTGGCAACAGAAGAGAGATCCATTAATCCACGATTTTCACCAGAGACAGTTCAGATCCGAATTTGAAGTGAAGGCCTGGGCGCCTGAGGCGAGCTGAAGAGGAGAGAGCTGATCTGGAGCTGAAGAGGAGGCGATTTGGAGAAGAAGACTCAATCTGAAGCTTCAATCCTCTTCACCATCCCTTCTCACTATGATTTGTTTTCTTTCTCTCTCTCTTGTTTTGATTTTATCGATGTCTGAGTAGATATTGTAGTTTCAAGGGTTTGGATTTGTAGTCTGATACTTTGTTTGATGATGCACATGGATTGATTCTTATTGTTATTTCGTGTTTCTTTGATTCTTGTATTATTTGAGATTGCTTGATCTGAATTGTTTGATTCTTGATTGCTTACTGTTGAATGCCTTAGGCATTTCTTCTTGTACCAAAGGCTTGATGCTTCTTGCAAATTAGGTTAAGTACTTGAGGTAGGTCTGAGAACCGAAAGGTGAGGTCAACGAGTAGCCGAAAGGTGAAAGTTTCCACTTGCTCTTGCTCAGCTTGTGGATACCTTTAGTAAACAGAACTGAGAATTTAGGTTTAGATCAAACAGCTTGATTAAACCTGAGAAGGTGAAATTGCAATTCCAAACCAGGTCTGCTAAGCCAACACACGAAAGTTGAGGTTCAGTGACACTAGGTACGGTCAATCTAGCCTTACACGACTTAAACAACAAGTTTCTGACATGTGCAGACTCAACTCAAGGGACCATGCGGGTCGCGTGACTTAGCACGCAGGTCGCATCACGAGGGTCGCAAGCCACAGCTTGCGGGTCGCGTGCCAGGTTCAGGGCGCTTAAGGCCAAGCGGGTCGCGTGGCAGGTCCTGAGCAGCAAAGTTGAAGATGAAATCTGAAACCCTTGAAACGCCCTTTTATACCATAGTACAAAATACAAACATTTAATTGATTCATTACTTGTCCATACATTGTTAATTGAAATTGTTCATACATTCTTTTGTTACATCCATTTGATTTGTTCATAAAACTTAGGATTAGTTAAACACACCCCAAACATTCAAACTTCTAGTACCTAATTGGGGAAAGTAGAAGTCTAGAACTTGAACCGTCCCTGAGGATCGACACCCGTTCTAACTACACGACAGGGTTGTGCACTTGCAACCTTCGTCTAAGAGTTGAATAGGGTTTAAACTCTACAGCTTAGGCTGTAGTGAAGCTCTGTACCTCTTATTCTGGGAGCGAACAAGTTTTTGGCGCCGTTGCCGGGGACGGCTTTCATTTTCTGAATTTTTGCTTTTCTTAGTTAATCTAGATTTTAATCTGTATTTTTTATCTTTCTTTTCTTTTACTGAAAGCTGGCTCTTAACCATCCTCCTGCAGGTAGATACACACTGAAATACCAACTGAGGAGCAGAGGGCCACTTTTCGACAAAACTCCTCCAGACGAGACTGCTACTGCTCAGCCATCTCTTGACGCGACCCGCACCGAGGTCGAGGCGACCCGCATCACTTCAAACGCGACCCGCGAGACCTCTCACGCGACCCGAGTTGAAGAGATGTCAGAACATCCGAGCAGAGAAGACAGGGAGGAAAGAGAAAGAGACAGGGAAGAAGTCCTGACTGACCCTGAGGAAGATGAGATGGATGTCTTCATGCCGAGGACACTTCGAGAATTCAACGTGCCACGAGCTGGAGATGTCAGAGGCGCAATTAGGTTGCCAAGAGTACCTGGACAGCAACCAAACTTCAATCCAGGAGTGGTCAACATGGTCCAGCAGAACACCTTCCATGGCATGGATCACGAGGATCCTCATGCTCACCTCCAGACCTTTCTCGAATGCATCACAACTATCAAGACCAATGGAGCAACCGCCGATTACACCAAACTGGCTCTTTTTTCTTTTACTCTTAGGGACAAAGCTAAGAAATGGTTAGGGTCGTTACCTAGGGATTCGATCACCAGCTGGAGGGAATTATCTAAGTTGTTTTTAACTAGGTTTTTCCCTCACAAAAGAACTGCCAAGGTGAGAAACGAACTGACCAGCTTTAGGCAATTGTTAGATGAGCCCCTCAATGAGTCTTGGGAAAGGTTTAGAGAGTTGCAGTATTCTTGTCCGCACCATGGTTTACCCGATTGGTTGTTGATCCAAACATTTTATGATGGTTTGACAGAGAGCACTCGTTCTTCTGTAGATGCAGTTGCAGGTGGAGCATTGATGTCTCGAGAGCCTCTTGAAGCCATGAACCTGATCGACCACATGGCACAGAACCAACAGTGGTCCGGCCGCAACAATGCCCGACCGAGAGGTGGCGGCAAGTTCGAGGTCGATCACATCACTGCCTTGACTGCTAAGATGGATGCCATGCAGAGGGCGATGGACAAGCTGAGCGTGAAGGCAGTCGAACAACAACCGCAGAGCTGCGTCATGTGTGGAGACGAGAGACACAGCTACGAGCAATGCCCCTTGGCAGAGGTCGAAGAGAGCAACGAGCAGGTAAGTTCCCTGAACAACGAACCTTCATTTTTTCCAAAGCCTCCTTTCAACCGATCCTACTCCAAGGATCCGATTGAGCAACAAAACTGGAGGTGGAATCAAAACAATGCTCCTAGACCTCCTTTCAACAACTCGTTTCACAATCCGTCTTCCAGTGACAACAACAATTCTTTCAATCGTCCGTCTTCCAGTCACAACAATTGGAACAATCCCTCTTCCAACAACAACTCCAACAAGAACTTCTATCAGAACACTTTCTTTCCCAATCAGAACATTCGAGCACCTCAAGCCGGTCCTTCCAAACCGTATGTGCCTCCCTATGCGACCAATTTCACACACGAGCAAGGGAAGATGAATCAGATGATGTGGGAACAGATGCAGAGCATGTCCACTCAAATGGCAGCTCAAAACAAGTTGTTGGAGCAGTTGAGTCACATTGTCACCTCAAGCCAACCTCAACCTGGAAAGCTGCCAGCTCAGCCAGAACCCAACCCCAGAGGAGAAGCTAAGGCGATCACGCTGCGAAGTGGGACCCAATACCAAGAACCAGCCTTCCCATCTGATCTGACTCCATTGGATGTGACCCACACCAATGAGACGCGACCCGCGTGCCATCCCACACGACCCGCGTCACCCTCGGAAGAACACGTTGACCCAGGTCGCATCGAGCCAAGGCGACCTGCGTCGCCACCTGAAGGGTCTGTGGACGCGACCCGCGCGCCATCTCATGCGACCCGCGTGGAAGAACCTGACAAGGGGAAGAAGAAAGAGGCTGAGAAACCTCCACCCTACAGGCCACCTTTGCCTTTTCCCCGAAGACTAGCTGCAACCAAACTGGACGCACAATTCGCAAAGTTCACGGAAGTCCTGAAAGGACTGCACATCACGCTCCCATTCACCGAGGCCTTGACTCAAATGCCCTCTTACGCCAAATTCCTGAAGGATATCCTATCCAACAAACGAAGCCTAGAGGGTAATGAAACGGTGAAGTTGACGGAACAGTGCAGTGCCATTCTGAAGAGCGACCTACCTCCCAAATTGAACGACCCAGGGAAGTTTTCCATTCCTTGCATCATCGGCAAGGCCACGATCAAGAGAGCTCTCTGTGACTTGGGAGCTAGCGTGAGCCTCATGCCGCGCACGATTTTCGAGCGAATGGGAGTAGGAGAGCTCAGGCCCACGCGAATGACGTTGCAGCTAGCAGACTCCTCGGTACGATTGCCACTTGGCATAGTGGAAGACGTACCAGTTCAGGTCGGTAAGTACTTTGTACCTGTAGACTTCGTGGTCATGGAAATGGAAGAGGACAAGGAAGTCCCCATCATTCTGGGACGACCTTTCCTCAGGACTGCAGGTGCAATCATCGATGTGTCTCAAGGAACACTGACCTTGAACTTTGGAGGAGAGAGAGTGTGTTTCCAAATTGACCAAGCCATGAAGTATCCTTCTGCCGAATCTTGTTCCCGAGTGGATGTGCACGAAAAATGCCTAACAGATTTGGTAGAAGATTACTTCCTTGATCGAATCCATGA
Source organism: Carex littledalei (assembly GCA_011114355.1). NCBI lineage: Eukaryota > Viridiplantae > Streptophyta > Magnoliopsida > Poales > Cyperaceae > Carex > Carex littledalei. Next base: position 7,502,393 of record CM022096.1, on the reverse strand, counting down.
GAGCACGAAAGAACACACTCATTTCTTATTTGAAGAAAAAGTCAGAGGAGCAGAAGTGAAATCAGCTGACCTGGAAGACCCTGACGCGACCCGCGTGCCATTGTCTGAGGACATGGAAACCGAGAGTGAGTCGGATAGGTCAGGACGCGACGCCATTTCACTTGATGCGACCCGTACGACATCTGATGCGACCTGCATCCAGACCGAGACAAAGGGGCCAACTCCTGAACTCAAGCCTTTGCCAGCCAACCTCCGGTATGAATTCCTCGGTCCAGATCGTTCTTTTCCCGTCATTGTCAATGCGAGTCTAAATCCCGACCAAACTGCCAAACTCTTGGAGAAACTGAAGCTTCATCAAGGCGCAATCGGGTATTCGATCAATGACCTGAAGGGGATCAACCCATCCATTTGCTCACACAGGATTTTTCTGGAGGAAGGGCACAAGCCATCGGTTGAACATCAAAGACGGCTTAACCCAAATCTGAAAGAGGTAGTCAAGAAGGAGATTCTCAAGATTCTGGACGCCGGTATCATTTACCCTATCTCTGACAGTAAGTGGGTGAGCCCAGTGCACGTGGTGCCAAAGAAAGGTGGAACAACGGTGGTGAAAAACGAGAAGAACGAGTTGATTCAAACACGAGTGGTGAATGGTTATCGAATATGCATTGACTACAGAAAACTTAATGCGGCCACACGCAAAGACCACTTCCCTTTGCCATTCGTTGACCAGCTTTTGGAGAGGCTTGCTAACCATTCTTATTTTTGTTATTTGGATGGTTACTCTGGCTTCTTCCAGATCCCAATTCACCCTCAAGACCAAGAGATGACCACTTTCACTTGTCCCTACGGTACGTACGCATACCGTAGGATGCCCTTTGGTCTGTGTAATGCACCAGCAACCTTTCAGAGAGCCATGATGGCCATCTTTTCTGATTTCATCGAGACAGAGGTTGAGATTTTCATGGATGACTTTTCCGTGTATGGCGCATGTTTCGATTCGTGTTTGACCAACTTGTGCAAAATTTTGAAGAGGTGTGAGGAAGTCCATCTGATTTTGAATTGGGAAAAGTGTCACTTCATGGTCCAAACTGGCGTTGTCCTTGGACATGTTGTGACCTCAAAAGGCATTGAAGTTGACAAGGCAAAGATCGAGGTGATTGAGAAACTCGAGATTCCAACAAACGTCAAGGGCATTCGAAGCTTCCTTGGACATGCAGGTTTTTACCGCAGGTTCATCAAAGACTTCTCCAAGATCACGAAACCACTGACCAATCTGCTCATCAAGGATTCTGACTTCGTTTTCACCGACGATTGTGTCAAGTCTTTTTGCGAATTGAAGAAAGCCCTCATCTCAGCACCAATCTTGCAACCACCTGACTGGTCTCTTCCTTTTGAGATCATGTGCGACGCGAGCGACTACGCTGTCGGAGCGGTTCTGGGGCAAAGGAAAGAAAAGAAGCCGTGTGCTATTTACTATGCTAGCAAGGTGCTAGATCCTGTCCAGATGAATTACACAACAACTGAGAAAGAACTTCTCGCCATTGTGTTCGCTCTCGACAAGTTTAGGTCGTATTTGGTTGGCTCCAAGATCATCGTCTACACTGACCATGCCGCCCTGCGGTATTTGCTGAGCAAACAGGATGCCAAACCTCGATTGATCAGGTGGATTCTTCTCCTGCAAGAGTTCGATCTTGAGATCAGGGATAAGAAGGGAGTTGAAAACACCGTGGCTGACCATCTATCCAGACTTCGTTTGGAAGATGAGAGCTCTGCCAACTTGCCAATCAATGACTCGTTCCCTGATGAACAACTCTTCTCTGCCTCCGCACTACATGCCGTCGATGTGACCCGCGTAAGCAACCAATCAGACCCTTGGTATGCTGACATTGCCAATTTCATTGCTTCCGGGTTTGTTCCTCACGCCATGACCTACCAACAAAGGAAGAAGCTCAAATCTGATGCAAAGTACTATTTTTGGGACGAGCCTTTTCTTTTCAAGGTAGGAGTCGATGGCATTTTCAGACGCTGTGTGCCACACGATGAGGCACGATCCATCCTTGAGCATTGCCATTCATCTGCCTATGGAGGCCATGCTTCTTTCTCCAAGACGGCCGCCAAGGTCTTGCAATCCGGCTTCTTTTGGCCTTCTCTCTTCAAAGACGCGAAGACCTTGGTTGACACTTGTGACAGTTGTCAACGCACTGGGAACATTTCCAAACGCAACGAGATGCCTCTTCACTCCATTCTCGAGGTAGAGATCTTTGATGTGTGGGGAATCGATTTCATGGGACCATTCCCAGCTTCGTGCGGGTATGAGTACATCCTAGTTGCGGTAGACTATGTGTCCAAGTGGGTGGAAGCAGTGGCATGTCGAAAGGCAGATTCGAGTGCCGTGAAACGATTGTTCAATGACGTCATCTTCCCTCGCTTTGGAGTTCCACGAGCCGTCATCAGTGATGGAGGGAAGCATTTCGTAAACCGACAATTCAACAAGCTCCTGAGACGTCATGGGGTGACGCACAAAGTGACGACTTCTTACCATCCTCAATCCAACGGCCAAGCTGAAATCTCAAACCGGGAAATCAAATCCATCTTGGAGAAAACTGTGGCAAGGACAAGAAAGGATTGGTCTTTGAAGTTAAATGACGCGCTCTGGGCCTACCGCACCGCCTTCAAGACACCGATTGGGATGGGCCCTTTCAAACTGGTATACGGGAAACCGTGTCACTTACCTGTGGAAATCGAGCACAAGGCGTTCTGGGCCACACGAGTGTCAACATGGACATGCTAGCTGCTGGCGAAAAGCGAATCCTCGACCTGCATGAGTTGGAAGAGATGCGACTTCACTCTTACGAGAATGCGAGGATCTACAAGGAAAAGACCAAGCAGCTTCATGACAAGCGCCTCACGACTTCCAAAAGGGTGATCTTGTACTTTTGTTCAACTCAAGATTGCGACTCTTTCCTGGGAAGTTGAAGTCAAGGTGGTCTGGTCCCTTTGTCGTGAAGAAAGTGTACCCGTTTGGTGCGATTGACATTTGGAGTGAGGAATGTGGGACCTTCAAGGTCAATGGTCAGCGGCTCAAGCATTACATTGCCGATCACCCCCACAATGAGCGTTTCGAGCAGGATCTTTCTGATCCTGCACCAGTCGAAGATTAGAAAAAGGAAGGTCGAGCTTGAGACCTAAAACAAGCGCTCCTTGGGAGGCAGCCTAAGCCAGTTCGTTTCCTTACATTTCATTTAGATTAGATTTAGATGTAGATTAGAGTTAGATTAGATTTTCAGTTGTTTTTCTTTTGCAAAAATCCCAAAAAGAAACCCTGACGCGACCCGCGTCGACTCGAACAGATGGCCTTTGAAGGGGCGCATTGAAACGTCGCTACACCCTTTTTAACCCGCGTCCCCTTTCTGTCTTCCCCTTCCCAGCCGCTCACTCTCTCCTTCTCTCTCTTTTTCTCCTCAACCGAAGCACATTCCCTCTCTTGATCGTTCCTACTCCGTCAACCCTCGTTCTTCTTCCCCACCGACGACACAGGTAAGTCCTCTCTTCTCCTTTCCTCTGTTGGTTTGCCATCCTAACCAGCATCCTTGGTTCTGGTGCGACCCGTGTCCTGCCTAAATTGACCCGCTCCATTTCTCGGATTAAACCCTAACCAGACAAGTCCGGTTCACGAGACCCGCGTCCTGACCCACGCGACCCGCGTCAGTTCCCACGCGAGTCGCATCACAGTCCACGCGACCCGCGTCGTATTGAACCAGCGACTTAGCCAGAGACAGAAACATGAACCGAGAGCGTCGCTCCAAACAGGCCCAAGACCGCATGCAGCTGCGTAGCTGTGCCCAGCCACCACCTGCACAAGCTCCTTCCCCACCAGCGTCTAGCTCGCACCAAGCTGAGCGTTCTGACTCTGATGACTCCCACCATCTCTCTAAGCACTTTGAGTCCTTGCGCTCAAAGAAGTTCGAAAACACGCGTCGAGTTGACTTGCACACTCTTCGCGTATTCAGAGTTGAGGAAGACTTCCTGCTTCTCACGGGGAGGATCGGCTTCACCCCCGCTTTCTGGGCCATCGACCACCCTTCCTACGAGGGACTCACCCTTGAGTTCCTTTCTTCTCTTGAGCTCAAGGAAAAGACGCAGGGTAGTCACTCACAGCATTACATCAAATTCCTCCTAGGTGGTCGGCCTCACCGCGTCACGCTAGTTCAGCTCCGTGAGTGGTTCGGTTTTCAGCCGGATCCTCAGACTTCCTCTCTTGAGTTCGGCGTGGGCCTCGACATGCTACATTTTTGGAGTTTAGTCACCGGCGGAGTCCCAGGGGACTTTCACACGAGGGACTTCAAGAGCATCAATATTTCTCACCCTTCTCTTCGCTGCATCCAGCGCGCCCTTGCCGTCTCCATCTTCGCCCGTGGTTTCCTCTTTCCCCTTTGCTTTTATTTCTCTTTATCTTTCAGTCTTGAAGCATTGAGGACAATGCTCAGGCTAAGCTTGGGGGGGAGACTTTTGTATCTTAGGATTTACTTTTATGTTTTAGGATTTATTTTGTTTTACTTAGGTCATGTTTACTTTTCTTTGCATCTTTAGGTGAAAAATTTGCTTTATTGTTTAAATTTGGGACCTGTTTGAAAATTTTTATATGATTGGGATGACTTTGGGATATTAGAACTAACCTCATAATTGACCAAATAGAACTGATTAGGACCAAATGGTTTGAGATTTGAAAAATTGGAAACTTGAATGTCGAAATAGAATTTAGAAACCGAATTGTGCCTTTCAAAAATGGAAATAGGGATTTCAATTAAAGAAAGGTTGGGATATCCGTTGGTGTGAATGAACGCTAGTGGATGTGTGTATTCATGGTATGTGCAAAATAAAAAAAAATAAAAAAAAGGGGAAAATATAAAAAAAAAAGAGATGAAAAGATGGAGAAAATAAGAGTACTGGCAATAAGCCTAGAATGGGCGCCTTTGAGCTCGTCTCCCAATTAGAAAACTACTTATTAGTAATGTTTGTTGTAATAATAAATTATATCTAATTTATTCATTATTGTGCAGGATAATTCATCAAAATAATTAATCATGCTCATGGTGAGAGTTCATTTCGGTGGTGCCATACGGCAAGGTCGTAAAGGAGCGGAGTACACCACATCTCCTCGATTCACATTGATGGCAACTAGTGAACAAGGTTGGCATGATGTGAAAGGTGAAATTTATCGCCAGCTTGGATATTCTGAGAGTGAGTACAACCTAAAAACACTTGCACGGGTTAATGTTGGTACAACAACTCGACGTTATTATGAGATAATAGAAATCGTGTGTGATATGTCTATATTTCATCTATTATTTCGTCTTGTTTCCAGACCAGACCTTATGATTTTGACCACTAAATTGCATAGTTTATATTGAAAATCAATAGAATATGGTACTGCTGCTGTTTTGTGGTTGAATTGCAGGAAATAGGCGAAAAACAGGCAAAAAGGCAGAGTTCTGACTTCCCCCACGCGACCCGCGTCCCACCTGACGCGGGTCGCATCACAGCCAGACGCGACCTCAGACGCGACCCTCATTGCGCGCAGCATTTCCACCTGACGCGGGTCGCATGCAAACTCATGCGGGTCGCGTCGAGTTAACTGAGCCAGGCCCAATTGAGGCCCACAAAGGAAACTATTTATACAGAAGGCCTGGCAACAGAAGAGACAATCCATTAATCCACGATTTTCACCAGAGACAGTTCAGATCCGAATTTGAAGTGAAGGCCTGGGCGCCTGAGGCGAGCTGAAGAGGAGAGAGCTGATCTGGAGCTGAAGAGGAGGCGATTTGGAGAAGAAGACTCAATCTGAAGCTTCAATCCTCTTCACCATCCCTTCTCACTATGATTTGCTTTCTTTCTCTCTCTCTTGTTTTGATTTTATCGATGTCTGAGTAGATATTGTAGTTTCGAGGGTTTGGATTTGTAGTCTGATACTTTGTTTGATGATGCACATGGATTGATTCTTATTGTTATTTCGTGTTTCTTTGATTCTTGTATTATTTGAGATTGCTTGATCTGAATTGTTTGATTCTTGATTGCTTACTGTTGAATGCCTTAGGCATTTCTTCTTGTACCAAAGGCTTGATGCTTCTTGCAAATTAGGTTAAGTACTTGAGGTAGGTCTGAGAACCGAAAGGTGAGGTCAATGAGTAGCCGAAAGGTGAAAGTTTCCACTTGCTCTTGCTCAGCTTGTGGATACCTTTAGTAAACAGAATTGAGAACTTAGGTTTAGATCAAACAGCTTGATTAAACCTGAGAAGGTGAAATTGCAATTCCAAATCAGGTCTGCTAAGCCAACACACGAAAGTTGAGGTTCAGTGACACTAGGTACGGTCAATCTAGCCTTACACGACTTAAACAACAAGTTTCTGACATGTGCAGACTCAGCTCAAGGGACCATGCGGGTCGCGTGACTTAGCACGCGGGTCGCATCACGAGGGTCGCAAGCCACAGCTTGCGGGTCGCGTGCCAGGTTCAGGGCGCTTAAGGCCAAGCGGGTCGCATGCGAGAGCATGCGGGTCGCGTGGCAGGTCCTGAGCAGCAAAGTTGAAGATGAAATCTGAAACCCTTGAAACGCCCTTTTATACCATAGTACAAAATACAAACATTTAATTGATTCATTACTTGTCCATACATTGTTAATTGAAATTGTTCATACATTCTTTTGTTACATCCATTTGATTTGTTCATAAAACTTAGGATTAGTTAAACACACCCCAAACATTCAAACTTCTAGTACCTAATTGGGGAAAGTAGAAGTCTAGAACTTGAACCGTCCCTGAGGATCGACACCCGTTCTAACTACACGACAGGGTTGTGCACTTGCAACCTTCGTCTAAGAGTTGAATAGGGTTTAAACTCTACAGCTTAGGCTGTAGTGAAGCTCTGTACCTCTCATTCTGGGAGCGAACAGTGTTCGATCAGACTTGGCGAGGTATTTATGACCAAAGTATGCTTGCCAGAACCCAGTATTCTTTTGTCGATTTGTACATTGAGTTAGTTCCAATTGTCGGTTCGATGCAATCGCAATTATTCATTGATAGTGTGGTACCAGAGACACAACCAGAACCTGGACATACCCAATACAGTGTTTCACAAGCGGGTCCCAGTCTATTCGAACCCTATCAGACACAACAAACACCGAGACGCGACCTTTATCTGAGTCCTTATCCCGATGTAAACGACTTGTCACCACCTGTTCAGGCAGATATAGGTTGGACATAGTACAATAATTAGGACAGTCCATGGGTTGATCCGCCGAGGGCCGGTGATCCTTGTAATGATGCTGACGACGTACCGCAAAGTGACGACGAAGATGACGCTGACTCATGTGAGGATGATGCCGACTGGGATACCGAACCTGAGTTAGAAGGGATGTCCCGCCTGATACTCAGAGACAATCGCAAACACCACGTGTTCAGGCTCGACGTTTTCCCATATCTGATCGCGGTACGAGTCACCCGGTGGGAAGTTTCAATGACACCTCGGGATTCCAGGAAGCAGATGTATCCTACTTCAGTAGGACCCAACACGTCCATGATCCACTTGGTGTAGGTAAGGAGTACTCTTCAAAAGAGGCTCTACGGTTGGCCATAAATGATTATCACATCAGAAATAATATTGAAGTAAAAACTACCAGTAGCAATAGAACCCAACTGATAATGGACTGCAAGAGCAACAGGTGTATGTGGCGTTTGTATGCCAGGTCCGGCATATTTTCATCTAAGTGGGAAATTAAAACAATTAGAGCACCACATACGTGCCAGGCCGATGCTTCTCGTACCGATCACTCACAATTAACTGCAGAAGTGATCGCCGATGTAATAAGACAAGATATTAGGGAAGATGTTACAAAAAACATTAAAAGCATTAAAGGGCTAGTCCGTCAGAAATACGGGGGAGTTAATCCTAAGTATAACAAGTTGTGGCGTGGCAGAGAGCTGGCAATTGCACAACTGTTCGGAAGTTGGGAAGGCTCATACACACTTCTCACTCCACTGTTGGAAGCAATTGCTAGATCAAATCCTGGAACAAAATATGGAGTTACGCACGAACCCATGGATGATCCGCAAAAAAGGTTGTTCAAGGCAGCTGTGTGGGCTTAAGGTCCGTACATTGCTGCAGTGCCTCATCTCAGGCCGGTCATTAGTATTGATGCATGCTTCTTGTCTGGAAGGTACCAAGGGAGATTGCTCATAGCGTGCGGTTATGATGCAGAGAATCAATTACTTCCTCTGGCTTTCGCATTAGTCGAGGAAGAGAGATTCGAGACATGGGGATGGTTCATGAGGTGGTTGCGTTGGGAGGTAATTGGTAATAGGTTCATGTGTGTTGTTTCTGACCGGCACATGGGGATCAAGAAAGTATTCACCGATAGATACGGTGGTTGGTACGAGGATGGCGGCGAGTGCGTTCACAGATTGTGTTCGCAGCACGTCGCCGAGAATTTGATGAAAAATGTACACAATAAAAAAATTTGCGAACTATTTAAAATACTTGTGAACAAAAAGAAGCCACGGAGGTTTGAAGAGTTCTTCGAACTATTACGGAAGAAAAGCCCAGATGCAGTTGCATACCTAGATAATGTCGGTAAATACCGAGATTCCAACCATAATGAGATCCCTAAACCATGGAAGGTGTATCAGAGCATGGACGGCGGCCCCCGCTGGGGAATTATGACTAATAATGGATCTGAATCGTTGAACGCTGTATTCAAAGATAGTCGACGACTGCCAGTCGTTGCACTCGTGGAAGACACATATTACAAGTGTCTCGCTTGGTTTAACCAAAGACGAGCGAAAGCAGTGGCCCGCATAGCCGATCAGCAACTTTGGTCAGCGCGAGTTGAAGAACTATTGACAAAAAGAATCGGGAAATGCTTACATATGCGTTCAATGCCAGTTGGTGAGCACGGTGAACACGAGGTCAGGGTCAAGGATGAGAGAGTCGTATACAAAGAACGAGACGGAAATTTTAGTTATAGAAGGGAGACCTTCAAGTATAAGGTCGACATACGTGACGGAAACAGAGCAGAATGTGTATGTCTCAAGCCACAACTTACAGGTATACCGTGCGCCCATGTTCTCGCCGTGTGTCGGGACCGGAGATACAACCACAATTTATTCGTGCATCATTTGTATTCCATGACCAAACTCGCTGAAACTTGGAGTGGCCAATTCCACGGCTATGCCAACCAATGTGACTGGCCAACCATAGCCGGTCCAAAAATTGTTCCGGACAAAGACAGAATAAAAAAGGGTAGGAGAAGGCACAACCGTATAGTCATGACAATGGACGAAATGGAAGGAAGGAGAGTGGGACACCAAGTTAGACGTTCTACGTCCGACAGGCGTGCAGCAGGTTTGTTAATTTTATTTTCAAACCCTAATTTTGATGTCATTCTCGTTGGAAATATCAATTTTCAATGTTGTTTTATTGGTTCAGAGGCTTCTTCCGGACGGGGCATGGGACAGCAAGCAAGACGTTCTATGTCTGACATACATGCAGCAGGTTTGTTGATATTTTAAATTAAATTTATTTGTTTTATCGATCTTATTGAAAAGCTGTCCGAACTTTGTAATATACTTTGTTATCTATTTTTTTGCAGGAACCTCTTCTAGTTACATGCGGAGATGAAGCGAAATAACACTCGTGTATTTAGTAATTGTTGTTATGTATGCATAATTTTGTAATTTGTTTGGACATGATACTTCTAGTTTCATTTATATTCGTATTTTGGTATTTGTATTTGTATTTGTATTTTTGTATTAGTATTTTGTTGTTTATGCGTAATTTCGTAATTTGTATTTCCATTTATAATTGGTCGAACTTCAAATCCATTTTTTAATCTTTAATTGGCCGAAATTTTGTTTTTAATATTTTGTTTAAAATTTGACGGAGTGCATTTTGCAATTTTGACAGCACCATAAAACCTAAGCACAAAAACCAAATTCGAAAACCAAATCCCCAAACCGAATACATCATGGCCGAATGCATCATGGCCGGTTTCATCATGACACAAGCATATCCCAACGGCCCGATCCCAGAATACAAGCATACAAGCACAAAAACTACAATAATCATACAAGCACAAAAACTAACGTAAACTACAATAATCATACAAGCACAAAAACTACAATAATCATATAAGTACAAAAACTACATAAACTACAATAATCATACAAGCACAAAAACTAACGTAAACTACAATAATCATACAAGCACAAAAACTAACATAAACTAACAAATGGTCATACAAGCACAAAAACTAATGTAAACAACCGTTCATCAAACAACATACATGAAATGAAATACCTAGTCAAAAGTGAACTTGTCTGGCTGTTGGCGCTCTCTGCGTGGGTATCTGCGTGCTGGCTCTTGTTGTTGTTGTTGTCCTCTTCTACGCCTCACGTAGACATTATTGTATGCATCGACACTGTGTAACGGGGTGCCAAATAAGCTCTCGATCGCTTGTGTACGTGGTGTGACGACTTGACTAGGTACCGTATCGTCATATGTACCAGTAGCAACTGGCTCGGGCATCCTGAAATGGTCATCCGAACCCTACAATAATCGCCGAAGTCTTTACCAAACATATAGAGACGATTATTTAAATAAAACTTGTAATCTCGAAATAATTACCTGGTACACCTGACTTGGTCCTGTATGACCCGTGTATTGCTCATCGTAAGCAAAGGCCTGATGGTATGTCTGGTGTCCAAACTCATCGAAACCGACAAACTCATTCGGTCCCTATAATAAATATTGTAGTATTGTAATAAACATTCAACTACGATTTTTTATGATTAAATTTCTTACAAGTTTGGAAGAAATACCTGGTAGACCTGACTTGGTCCGGTGTGACCCATGTGCAACGAGGAATCTTGGACGGGAATGCCATGGTGTGTCGTGCATTGCCCCTCCTGTGTAGGACCTTGCTGGTACGACACATTTTGAAGCAACTCTGTCAGTGTTGTATCATCCCAATTGAACTCGTGTATTTCCTACAACAAGTATTTAGTACTTAATAAATGTAGATTCGACAATCAACAACAAAATTCTTACAGTATATAATAGTTACTTGGTCGAGCAGACTAGGTCCTGTGTTGCCCTGTGCAACACTGTCATTTGTGGCCCTGACATTGTACTCCGGTTCCTACAATAAATATATCACTATTTCAATAAATACAATCGATAATTACTTAAGATTTTGTAAAGTTTTGTACACTTACCGGATCGACCTGAGGAGGTACGACTCGTGCGAGGTAGTCCATCAACCCGTCATTCGAGTTTAGCCAATTCTCTCTATAGTGGGGATCATCATCTGCGGGCAAGTCGGGGATGGGTTCCTGACCGGGAGGAATATCACCATCTAGAATGTCCTCGTAGTTGGCCGGAAGATCGGCCGCTCTCATCATGTCATGGTATTTAGGCTCCATACTATTGTCTCTGAGAAGGCCACAACTTAATCTGAGCAAAATCTTTCCCACCTTTTTAAGAGTCTTTGTTTTGGCCATAGCTATACCGTACGACACTATCTTCACTCCTCGTAGTGCCTACAAAATAAAAAAAAAGTTAGTAACATGTATGAAAGATTAATATTATAAAATAAATATTTTGATGATTGAATTGAAACTTACATCACGTGTGTCCTTCGGGGCACTGGGAATGTACCCTACTTCGTTATGCTCATCCCTATATTCTGGAATTGGATGTTCAAGACCTTGTATGCACCTTCTCGACAAGAAGACATTGTGCATACAATTGTTTTGAAACCAACTCCGATATGGAAAAAGCTGGTCGTCCGACCATAGTCCCGTCGGAACAACCAAGTGATTGGCAGGATGAGATGCCTGTTCTACGTAGGTGTGGTGCTCAACAGCCCAATCTTTTCTTGTCACATGCACAGTATGAATAATGTTATGTAACCCGCGTACCTCGTCCTCGCCCAACGGGGGTGCTACTGGGATGGGCTGTGAATAGCCAAACTGACGCATCACTCTATTAGGATAATGGTGTTCCACTATCCAAAAGTGTATTAGTGGCACACCGGCTAGCCACACATCTCTCTCATCCTGAACTCTTGCTGGCAACCGAGATGGCGCCTGGTCCAACAGTGCTTTGTAAGGTTCCCATCTTACCATATAATCTTCAAGATCATGCAATTGGCTTCGGAAGTAGCCAACTCCAGCCCGATTGTGAGCTTGATTATATACATGGCGACAGCACCACATCTCTCCGATTGCAGGACACCTGTAATAAAAAATTTAAGATTCTTAATAAACATAAAACACATCAAATTAAAGTATTGTAAAGTTTTTTGTAGTTACCTTTCTGGATTCGGGTAGCCCCAATGTGGAGTCCATTCACCTACGGGATAAGGACGGCCGGCCGGTAATCTGGACCAACACCAATGCTGTAGAAGAAGAGTTGGTCCCCACATAGATTTCGTCCGACGCTCAACGGCAACACACAAGTTCCTATAGAGTAGTGCTAGAACAGCACCACCCCAGTTGTATTGCACCGGTTCGTCAAGGTTTCCAAGAAATTGCAGATACATCACCGGAACCGAATCTCCCGAAGAATCAGCAAAAAGTAAAGTCCCGAACAAGTCCAGTATGTAAGCCCGAGTGTACTGGCGTACCTGCTCATCTGTACGCTCACCCGAATTTTCAACTGGCATGACAGCAAATCGATTGCGCAATTCCTTCAAACATATAGAATATCCGGACGTCGTGCGAACAACACTTCCATCGGCCGACTGCGATCTCTTCTTCTTTTTAAGCACCGCATCCGCACTCCCAACTCTAAGAAGTTGCTCCACTAATGCATGCGTATTTGTGTCTGCAAACCCGGTCACCGGAGCCCTCTTTATTGGCAATCCCCACAGACATGACACATTTTGCAGTGTGACCGTTATCTCTTCACAGGAAGATGGAAAGTGTGCGTCTCTGGTCTCCACCGCTCAACGAGGTCAGCGAGGAGCCATTTGTCAATGTTCATATCATCCATTCGAGCTATCTGATACAAACCGAGACTACACAAGAATGGGTCACAGCGCGCGTGGCGTGGAATCACAGACCGGTGGTGTCGAACATCCACCCCGGTATAATCCTGTCATTGTTATACAATTTGATTAAAATCAAAACTCGTAATTCAAACATTTATATCTCTTTATTCAAAAACATGTGAATTTTGGATATGAGATGATTCATTGAGTAACTTACCTTGTCAGATAACAGTGCGACCTTATGCTGTGCATGCGGCATCCATAATAAGTTGCTAAAATTCTCTGCTGGAGGATTACTCGGACCACAACTGCTTGACATCCTGCATGCATAACATTTTAACCTTAAAATTAAAACAATCTAAATTTTCAAAAATTTACATTTAAACCTAACTCATAACAGTTACATTTGCATTTACATTTACATTGACATCCTACATCCAACATGTTTGACATCGGGTACAATTGCATAAAATTATACCTACCACATAAAATTAAACCTAATCGGATGCAATTTAACAAAATTAAACCTAACAATAACCTAACTAACCTAACTAACCTAATTAACAATAACAATAACCTAATTAACAAAATTAAACCTAATCGGATGCAATTTAACAAAATTAAACCAAATCGAATGCTAATTTACCAAATTAAACCTAACAATAACCTAATTACACCTAATTAACCTAATTAACAATAACAATAACCTAATTAAGAAAATTAAACATAACAATAACCTAATTACACCTAATTAATCTAATTACACCTAATTAACCTAATTAACAATAACAATAACCTAATTAACAAAATTAAATCTAATCAAATGCAATTTCACATAATTAAACCTAACAATAATTTTGACAACAAATTCAACCTTAAATTATTGTTAATTTATAAAGTTCTATAATATTAAAAAAAAATTACCTAAATTTAGGGTTCTGTAGTGGTGAGTTCAGCGGGGGCAGGATCGGACCTGGACGCTGGGGAGAAGAACGGCCAGGGTCTTTTTTTCCTCTCTTCCGTCGCTATCCTTCTCTTCTCTTTTTCGCTGCTCGCCGCGCCCTTTTTTTTCGGAAGTTACGGACAGAGACAGAGAGGAAAATAACTTACGCGATTCGAAATAAGAGTCTGGCTGTCATCGTTCGGAACGGCCTCAAATTATTTTTTTTTCTTTTTTCTGCGTAGGCTGTTATCGTTCCGGACGGCCACACTTTTTTGTTTTTTCTTCTCTACCCGGGACGTTATCGTTCCCAACGGCCAAACCTCTGACTTTTTTTTTTCTTCTATCGCTGGCTGTGATTGTTCGGAACGGCCAGCCCGTAAGCTGGGTTGGTAGGTTAGTTACGTAGTTAAGCTGGCCGTTACGGTTCGTAACGTCCCGAACCGTAACGTCTTTGTTACATTTCAAAATCCCACGAAATTGTTATTCTATGTCGATATTAATTTATTCTTTTTTCTATTAATAAAAATTTCGGGAATTAGTATGCAAGTTGTAGAGTACCAATCAAATCAAGATACGTGATGATGTGGAACGCGACAATGAAGATGGCTGAGCTGGTGAGGTTACAAGATTCCAGCCGAGTCTAGTCAGATTAAACCGGATCCTTTGTGGCGATATCGACATTCACAGGGTATAGCAAGTTAAGGGTGTTGCTCACATGATCACATCATAGTAACAGGATTCGCGTTTTATTCGCGAATAAAACGTGAATAAAACGTTTTTTAGAGGTTTCCGAACCGAACAGCGAATAAAACGGTTGACCGAATTTTTACCGATTTATTCGCGAATAAAACGCGAATCAAACGAATTTTACGAATTATTCGCGTTTTATTCAAAAATTCGTGGCTCCTGTGTAAGTGTGTTGCTCCGTAGTCCGTGCAGGAACTCATTTTTGGTAGGACCCACCACGTGGGTGAGGCAGGAGCTCATTGTTTGAATTTTGAAAAGCATAGGGGAACCTCACCACGTGGCACCATCTTCAATTAAATTAATTTTTTAATTAAATAATTTCAGTTTATATTTCGTACAGGAGAAAGAAAATAGTATTATATAGCATTTTTCAAACTATTTTTACTCCAAATTTTATGAAAAAAAGTTGAAAAATAAAAAAATTAAAATAAGTGCATTTACATTCTTTTTGGAGTTTTTTTTTTTTTACTTCCTTGTGATACCGAATTATTCCCGAATTATACCCGAATCACGAATTTTGACCTCTCCGAACCGAACCCGAACTTTGATTTGTCACTATGGATCACATTTTACTTTTGGTACACTGACAATTTTATCAATATCGAGTCAAATAGGATACTAAATCTTCTTAAGTTATAAAATTATATTTTTGACTTGTAAATTTTAATAATTTATCTTAAAATTATATTCGATATGTTCTAGTTAATTATCATTGTAAATTTGTTGTGGAGTGTGGACTAATAAAATGATGTAGAGATTGCTCTTACAATATTAATTAGTTTAATAATATTTTTTGATGTATTACAAATGGTAGATATAATTAGGTGAACGAATTGTAGACTAATTAAACAATATTACTAATAGTTTAACATAGTTGCATATAAACTTAAATGATTTTGCAAAATAATTTAACAATCAAAATAAGATTACAAATGCTATAAATTAAATTAACGTTATTCTATAGTAAAATTTAATTAGACTACTTTAATAAAATCAAAGTTTAGTAATGTTTCATACATGGAGCAGAGCCAGACTTTCTTCAAGCAATGAGGATCAAACATGAATGGTGGCAAATCATATCAAATTTTTATGCCGAGTATGAGAGGCTCAATTTTACAGTACCCACTTTACTCTAAATTATATAAAAAATCATGTATAAGTATATTTTTTTTGAAAATAACCCATTTTCTCTCACTAAATTTGTTTCTGGTTTCATATTAGTTCAAGAATTCTCTAGATTTGTCCAAACAATTTAACTAAATTGATTATCTTGATGACAAACGATTAAATAATATACCTCACACACACAACAACCCCAAAAAAAAAAATAATCCAACTTTTTTTTTACTCTCTTTGAAAAAATATTCAAATAACCAATTTTTTTGAAAAATTCCAAATTTCAGATTCACAGGTTAAACCTGCATAACCAACAAATTGGTTTTGCAGGTTTAATCTGTGGGACCATTATTAATTAAAATAATACATATTTAATTAACTAGATAATTTCTAAAAAATCTTTAGAAATGTAATAACTAGTTAAGAATTCTTACTGATTTTTTTCTTCTTTATTCGATTCAAAAACCGAAAATAGGAGAGTTAAGTTAAACCAATCAAAAGATATAAAGGAGGTTCATGGCTAAAGGGAAAGATGTAAGAGTCAGAGTTTTTTTGGAATGTACTAGTTGTGTTCGAAGAAGTATCAATAAAAAATCAATGGGTATTTCTAGATATATTACTCAAAAGAATCGTTCCAATACACTCAATTTATTAGAATTGAGAAAATTTTGTCGCTATTGTAACAAACATACGACTCATAGGGAAATAAAAATAAAGAAATAGATCAAAGAAAACAAACATCATGTTTTCTATCTTTGCAAGTAATAAATAAAGTAAGAACTTACCATATTGTTATATATAATTTATATATATATAAATGGAAAGAATATCTAGTAAACCTAATCTCATTTTAACGTTTATCTGTAACCTACATGCATTAAATGTCAGAATGGTCTCGCAGACTAAACCTGCAAAACGAACTAGCTGGTTTCTCATGTTTAACCTACGAACCTCGTAAATATGGAATTTTTCAATTTTTTTTAAACATGGTAATAAAAAAATTTACTCTTCTATAGCCTAATTCGGTATGGTCCAGATATTGTACAAACATCATCCCCGCCACAGAAATAATGGAAGCACCTTTTGGTCACATGAAACGAGACCCAATCTCTTCGTGTCACACGTGACCACCTAATACATTTCTTGTTTGCAACATCCTCTACGGCCCTACCATATACCCTCACATGACTAGCCATCGCACCCCGCACAATGCACACCGGACACTTCACACTGTACACACGTAGTAACATGGCGAATAAAATTGATGATCACATTTATAGTTATTCCTTGTTAAGAAGAAATTTCTCAAATTTGATTTATTGGTTCCTTTGTTGAAGTTTGCTAGTGCTGATTAAACACTAATTATTTCCATCGCTGATTTTTGATGATAAATCGGAGCTATTATTTAATTAATTATTTCTTTTTGATGATAAATCCAGGCTTCTCCTCTTAGAATTGTTATCGGTTCTCTTGCAATGATGATATCTTTAGAACAAATTAATATACAAGTAAAGATGGCAAATTTGCAATCGGTGATGAAACTCGTGCTCGACTCAATAAAGAGTTTAAAATTTGACATAAAAAACATGTCATGTGACAGCAACATGAAACAATTCTTTTCATTCTTTACTTTTTTATTGTTTGCTCTAAAAATTCAGATCACCGCCTACGTAGCATGGACGTGGATGTATCTGGAAGACACGATATTACACCTCATTTTTGTATTTAATAATTACGATACCGTATGTGTTCCTGGTACAAAGGAGAAACCGTTTCGTAATTAAAAAAAAAAAAACCCATAAGATAAAGAGCAAACGGGCTTGTAACATTCGAAAAGATGGGCTGAATCAAAAGCTAAAATACAATTTCCTTAAAAAAATGGGCCTTACACAAATACTTAAATATGGGCTTCATGAACAGTCTAGTAGACTAGTGCTAGTCTGCTATTGGGGTTTATGTAGCTCCATCGAGTTCAATATGGCCCAGCACAGAGACCCGTTAAAAACCAATGCTGCACATCTTCGGAGTTTAACATTCCTACAAAAAACCAATACCATGCAATTCATTTCTTTTTTGTTTTTCTTTTTCCGGAAGACGCTGGTGATTCCCAAATACTTTCTATTGAAATAAACTTGTACAAAAATATAAATTTCACAAGTTGCTTGCAAAAAGATAATGTATTAATAGGCTCTAAAACAATCAAATTGAACTCAAAACAGATAAGAAATGACTATAATAAGAATTGCAAAAGCATAAGAGGGAAGATATGTGAGTGTTCTTCTGAGTTGTACCAGATCCCAAACAACTCACATTTTTAGCCTGACGGGTTGGAAAACGTGAGCGAAATGGGTCACGTTTCGGATCCCGCGTGCATATTGATGAGTGGGGTTATGGTCGTAACCACTTTCTACGAAGTTTTCTGGGCTATACGGAGTATTTGAGATGAGCGGATTAGATTTATTGACACGATTTTAGAAACCCTGAACCTTGCTTTGGCACCGATCCCTCTAAAATCTAAATAGTTCCAATTTATCTGAACTAGCAAAGGAAATGTAAGGAAAAAAAATCCTCGGTGACTTTGCTTTTAATAAGTTCTTAATAAATATCCGGGCTCATCTATTTTTTATTTTTTTTACTTCTAAAAAGTCTCTTTTTTCCTAGTAGTTGGGAAAATAAAATGGTTCAACCCAACATAAGTTTCATAACTTTTAAGTATGTCTAGCGTTGGTGGAGGGAAGAGGGAAGGAGGAAGAGAGAGGAAATTCGGATTCCTTAAAGTAACTCAAACTTCTTTCACAAACCTAATAACTTGAATTAGGATCGGTGAATTCTTTCAATGGAGGATCCCAAAATCATTTGGCAATAGTCAAACCAATGTCGCAGCTTAATCTAATTATAGGATGCTTTTAGTGATTTCTGTTTTTATTTTTCTTCTCACTTTTTCCTCTTTCTAGGTTTCGTTGCATTTTATTTTTATTTTTAGTTGGATTTTTCTTTCATCAGGGTTCTCATCACTCGAGAACTCAACTTATATAACCAATCAAGGTTAATATAAATGAGGGCTTGACCCTTGTTGCTTTTCAAAAAAAAAAAGTGACCACTGAAATTATATTTTTAGTAGAGAATAAAATAAGATGTTATTTTTATAATAAATCATATTGGTTTTACCTTATAAGCTTTCCATTATATAGTTTCAATCTTCTATTAATCCAGAATAATACATATTCATACTTTTACCAACAAAATTTGGACAAAAATAACAGGAAAAAAAAGATGCTTCTGCAATTTCACAAACCCAAAGGGCTTAAATCAAAATTCTATGAAGAAATAGTCCTACTCCCGAAATTTTTATACATAAGAAAATAAAAATATATATTAAAAATAGAAAATATCGTGTGAGAATTTGAAAAATGAGAAGGTAGTAGGGGGTCATGGGACGCCATGGCAAACTCAAGACCTTGGAAAACAACAAAAAAAAAAACTCTAATGTGGGACGCCATGGCTCAGCCCAACCTGAAAAAAATAAAAAAAATAAATAAAAAGTGGGCCGCCATGGCTCAGCCCAACACACGAAAAAAAAAAAGTAGGCCGCCATGGCATACTATGACCACTAAATGGAATACTATGGCATACTTGGAAAATGAGTTAGTTTTTTTTTTTTTCGTTTGCTGGGTTGAGAGGAGCCATGGCGCCCCAGTTTTTCTTTTTTTGCGGAACGCCATGACTCATGACCGCCTTTCCATTTTTAAAATTCCCGCACAGAGTTTCTTATTTTTAATATTTTATTTTTTTATTTTCTTATCAATAAAAATTTCGGCAGGCACTCAGCTTTGAAAATGAACGGGTCCAAGTAGCAATAACACGGGCCCACGGGCATCACGATATCATAATTTCATCAATCTGAATTAGAGGTTTGACAGTGCCCTTAACGGGTTGCCCGAACCCGGTCCGCCCGTGCCCGGTGCCCGGGGTACCCGTACCCGTGCCCGGGTATACCCGGGTAAACGGGTACACGGGTACGGATCTCAAACGGGCAGGATGGCAGTTTTTGGAAACAAACCCGGGTGTATCCGTACCCACCGTACCCGTGCCCGCTGCCCGTCTGCCCGCACCCGCCACGGGTGTACCCGCACCCGGTAACCCGTGCCCGTACCCGTATCAACCATCGTGTTGAACGGTTCAGACTTCTACACGTATCAACCATCTCAGGGATGCGGATTCGCTCACACTAAGACATACGCCTCTGATATCTCTCTCTCCCTTTTATGGCGGCGCCATTTCGAAGGAGCCTCTCCACCCTTCTCTCCCGCTCCTCCTCTCTAGCGCTCTCGACGTCCCGCTCGCGTCTGTCACCACGCCTCCTAACCCACCTCCTTCCGTTCTCCATTTTGTCGCTTGCCAAGACCACTTCCAGTTCGCCCGGATCGGTGCCCTACACTGCTCTCCCCATCGCCTCTGTCTTCTCCACCGCCAAAACCATCCCCATGCTGATGCGGCGCAAGGAGGTGAAGTCGTACGGAACCGGGAAATTGATCGAAGGTAAGTACGAGAAGGGGGAGAAGGTGCTGATCATAGAGGATTTGGTGACGAGCGGGGCCTCTGTCTTGGAGACGGCTGGGCCACTGAGGGAGCTGGGGTTGGAGGTGGGAGATGCAATTGTTGTAATCGATAGGGAGCAAGGCGGGAGGGAGAATTTGGCCAAAAATGGAATTCAATTGCATGCCATTGTGAAGCTCTCTGATGTGTTGAGTGTGCTATTGACGAAAGGCAGGATCAGTGAAGAGAAAGCAGAGGAGGTAATAATTGGTTTATCAGTGATGTCATGTATTTATTGGCTAATTGCACGTTTTTTATTTGCAAATGGGATGCAATGTTTGTTCAAATTTGTGAAACCTGTTATTTCTGATGTTTGCAACCAAGCCCCAACTTTCTTGGGATACATGCCTTCTTTTTTAATGGAATTAATCTATACTTTTAAAATTACAATTTAATCACTGGCTTTAATTGTAAGGTTCAAGGGAATCATGTTATAAGCTAATATCTAGTGTTAATTATCAACCCTGCGAGCAGCTTCTAGTGAATTTTTTAGTACTCTTTTCCAAATAAGCCAAACAATTTGGTCGCCATTTGAAAATTTGAGGATAAGTGGGTTTGATATTCTACTGATTTTTAATTGCTTATCTCATATTTAAATTGTGCCTGTAAAAGGTGAGGAATTTCTTGGATGCAAATCGGAGTGTGGCTGTTCCAAAGCCAGCTGCAGAGGTGGCAGTGAAAGCACCAGCTAGGGTTCGGGTTCCGTATGGAGAGAGGGCAAAACTGTCAAAGAACCCAGCAGGAAAGAGGCTATTTGAAGTGATGGAGGCTAAGAAGACTAATCTTTGTGTGGCTGCCGATGTGGCAACTGCCAAAGAGTTGCTAGAAATAGCTGATAAGGTTAGTGAATTCCTATAACACTTCATAATAATACCTTCTTGTTAGTTCTGAAAACATTTATGTAGGTAAATATAATTGTAGGTGGATTTGTATTGCTAAGAGTTCAATTTGTGTGATGGGTTTCTTTAACTTGTGTAGGTTGGGCCAGAAATTTGCTTATTGAAGACCCATGTTGACATTTCATAATAAACCCTGGCTTCTGTTGTTGGAAGGTAATAAATTCAATTAGGGGCTTTTCTCTTTCGAGAAGTGAGCTGACCTTTACCTGTAAAACCTTACCACAACATATTGGTAATATCACCAGATATTTCTACCTATATTTAGGAATCGTATGAGGCGGAAATGGTTGGTGCAAATGTTTTGTTTCTGTTCGTCTTTTGTAGAATGTGGAGACTTTGAGCACCGATTTTTTTCCCTTGAGATTATTCTTTGAGCTCTAAAAATCCTAAATCTCAATTGAAATTTTTTTAGTGGGGAATGTATGTTAAGTTGAAGTTTAAAACAGTTCCTATCACTGAAAGTTGTTTTTAGTTTGGAAATGATTACTATCTACTTTGAAGTGCCAACAAGTTATGTCAGCACTTTTCGAATAATAGAAAATTACATAACTTAAGCCAAGTGACTGGTTTCTTATTTGTAGATGACAATCAGATTTATTATTATTTTCTTGAGGGAAAATGAAGTTGTGGGCTTGAATCAAAAACTATCTTATCAAGCATGCACAGGAATAAACTATTGACAGCAATATCTTTTAAGCACTGTTTACTTGCCATTAAGGATGGGTAGTCAACTTTTCGATTGACCACCTACCATTTGGGTTTCTAATCGGGCATTTTATTAGAAAACCACCTATGACATCGCGTACGTCGTTTCTCTCATCCAAGGAATGCCATCAGTTTACCATGTCTAGAGTGAAATCAAGGGCCCACTGTCAGAAAATGTTGCTTGTTCCTCCTGTGATGCCACCTATGAAATCATGTAAATCAATTGGCATGCCTTTTATTTTGAGGCTTGAATATTTGCAATGGTTGCTCCATGTGTGTTCTGACACAAAACAGAAAACAGCAAAAAAAAAAAAAAAAAAAAAAGTCTACCCGTGCCCGTCCTGCCCGTGCCCGTTGTACCCGTCTACCCGCAACGGGCACGGGTTTGAGACGGGCAGGGCGGAGTTTTTAAAAAAAAAACCCGCCTACCCGTGCCCGTTGTACCCGGGTACCCCCTGTACCCGTACCCGTCCTGCCCGCTGCCCGGGACGGGTATTGCCCTGCCCTGCCCGAGGTACCCGTTTGCAAATGCTCATGTTGTTTGCAAATGCTCATGTTGTTAAGAAAAAGGCAACAAAATTCATGTTGTTTGATCTGAATATATGAAGCGGTTGTAAATCTAGCCGAGATTTTTATTAATATCCAAAGTTTAATAGAAATTAATATTTATGCTCATAATTCTGAATTTTCGTCAAAAATACTCAAGCCGGCCACAAAATAGCCGGCTTACGCTCCCCCCTAAGCCGGCCATTTTGTGGCCGGCTTACTTTTTATTTTTTACACAAACTATTTTCTTCTTGTATATAGTTTAATTTAATTTTGTTATTGTATTGTAATATTATTTTCTTAACTATTTTTCTGGATACTTATGTCACTCACACAGACTCAATGTATTTCGGGATGCGCCAATTGGTGTGCCTTTAATCTTTAAAGCTTATTTTTGCTGTTTAACTCACTTATTCAATTGTTTTAAATGTTTTTCTGTTTATTTTTTATGTTGTACTACTATTTTAATGTTGTAATATTTTCTGTTTAGCATTATCATGATAATTTATTTTATCTGTAAAATATAAAAATAGTACTAACATACAAAAGAACCGAAATATAGGATAATCCAAATATACCAAACATAAATAGTATACCAAATAGAAATAGTACAAAACTAGCGACGATACAACTAAAACGGAGAGGGGGACCATCGCTGAGGAGGTACTCCGGCGTTCGCCCGGCGCTCGCGCGATCAGGCTCTGTCTCTCTCAGTCACCACACTAGCATCGGCGTACCTAAGTATCTGCTCGGCAGTATCCCATCTGTCATCACCCGTGGAGACTGTCGGTACTGGCGGAGGTGTACCGAAGATAGATGCGGCGAACCCAGTCCCAAAGGCAAGCTGAGTATGAGACCCGCTACCACTAGCCTCTCCATCATGCGGCATCTCTATGCCATATCGGGGTATTGGCGGTGCCGACATGAAATCATCCTCGTATACCCCGAACTCATGGAGACTGTACGAGAGGGACTCGAGCTCAGTAGTATCGGTCTCCTCAGGCGGTGGCTGTGGCGGCATCTCTGCCGGACCCTGCAATCATACACATAATTTAGTAAATTTGATCTGAATGAAGAAATTTACTAAAACTTGACAGATACTGAAGTATGACATACCTAAGTCTGAACCGGACGTCCATGCTCGTCGTACCATGCCGACCACCCAGCGTTGGACAATACCCAACGATGGTAGTCCCACTCTGGATGCGAATCGGGGGAAGGTGGCATCTCCTGTCCTATAATAGGGCCCGGATCGGGCTCAGTAGGATCTATCTCACGCCAGTTGATGTTCTCTCCGGCGTCTCGCAGCATTGTGATGATCTTCCCTCCGTGCCCGACATCCTCAACCCAATTTGCATTTTTCTTGAGGATGCGGTACCCAATATATCGCCAGTTCTTCTTTCCCATCACGCCGATCCCATGAGCGCACTCCTTGATCGAAGACAAAAGCTGAAAAAATTATTTTGTCAGATTAAACCTTGATGAACTATTAAGTTGGGGAAAAATGATGTAGTTTTAGGTGCATTACCTGGCGAGCCCATCTCTCCGAATGACATGTGCAACGTGTGCGTCTCGGGATGCCATCTCTCCACCAGTCTTGTGATGAGAGATGCATTGATGATGTTTCTCTCCGCTCGCACGATGTCCACAACCTGGTAGAGACCCAGGTTGATGAGGTACTGGTCCATCATCTCGTAGTACCGCATGTGAACGCATCTAAAAGAAACGTGTCCTGTGTTTAAAAAAGTAGTCCACAAGGTGTTATCATAACAAAATTCAAACTCAACAAAATTTTAAGAAAACCTAAAAAAAGATATGTACCTCACGAGAAGCCAGTGAGACTCGGTGATCGTCGTGGGGAATCCACATGAGAGGACTGATATGGTCGGTGCTGCTGGTACTGATCGGCTTGTCCACTACTGGACGACGGGTAGACCGTGCTCTACGCATCCTGATGTAAAAAATAACCTAAAATTGCCGTTAAAACATGCTAAAACAGGCTACAATAACCTAATTTCGGTTACAATAACCTAAAATATGCTACAATAGGCTTCAATAACCTAATTTCAGTAAAAATATGCTAAAAATGACCAAAATAGGCTTAATTCTGCTTAAACATGCTACAATAGGTCAATTGCGGTTACAATAACCTAAAACATGCTAAAACAGGCTACAATAACCTAATTTCGGTAAAATATGCTAACAAGGGACAAAAAAGTCTTAACTCTGCTTAAACATGCTAAAATGGGTCAAATTGCGCCTAAAATAACCTAATTGCGATTAAAATAACCTTAAATATGCTACAATAGCCTAATTTCGGTAAAATATGCTCAAATGGTCTAATTTTGTAATTATCCTAAATTCGGCTAAATTACGCTTAATTAGCCTAATTATGTTAAAAAAAGCCAAAATACCTTAAAATATGGTCAACTGTGCTAATTACACTAAATTACAACAAATTACTCTAAATCTTAAACCCTAAACCATAAATTAAATAAATTAAAATTTAAATTAGATAAAAAAAAATTACCTTAAAGAAGAGAGGAAATTCGGTTGAGAGATGAGGGAGTTGTGAGGAGGAGAGAGAAAAAACGGGTATATATAGGGTAAAATATGAGTTTAAAAAAAAGAAGAAGAAGAAGAGTAAGCCGGCCATAAAATGGCCGGCTTAGTGGAGAGCGTAAGCCGACCATTTTGTACCCGGTTTGAGCTTTTTGGCGAAAACCCGAGAATCTGGACATAAATATTAATTTCTATTAAACTTTGGATATTAATAAAAATGTCGGTAAATCTAGATGCATACTAACGATGTAGATTCACTTGCTAGGGGGAGCTTTCCATTACCGAAATTTCCCAGCTGTAAGGGGAAGAATTAAATTCCATGATAGTGTGAGTACCATTAATTTATTCTTTTTATTTCACGGTGTTCATTAATATATATTTTTTAATTTCATTTTGAAGCAGCACGGTAGTATTTTCTGTTTTATTCAGTAAATGCTACTTGCCTACTTGCATAAAGCAACATAGTTTGCCTTTAATTTTATATTAAAGGGAAAAAAAATGTTTAATTTCTTTGAAATAGTCACGACTAGTTAGTACTGCAACGGATGAATGCCGCATGCCAGAGATTTTTTGGGCTGATAGGGCTCCAGTTTAATCAATTATGTCCTAATTTGTAGTGTTTTTTTTTTTTTACTTCTCTTGTTTTTTCATGCTTTACTGCAATGGTGCTTTGATTTTGTTTTCTCTTTCGTTCTTTATTTTAGTTATTATCTACATTTTAAACTTAAAGAGTAAATCATGTCTTAATATATAGTTAATGGCTTAACTTTAAAATTGAGATATAATATTTTCTTATTTTATTTCAAAGAGGTATTTCCATCAATTTATTTACTAGGAGATGAAAAAAAATGTTTGCATTGAGCATACAATATTATCTTAAGCACTAAATTAGTCGCAATTCTCTCATTTTAAAAAGTTAACCATCAAGGTTTCCAAAACAACAAAAAAATTAGCAAAAAAAGGCAGAGGTGATAGAATATGTAATCTAAATAGTGATACTCCCAAAATTATCTTCATTAAGAAAGAGGATTCACAACTTATTTACATAAGTTGTTTTTTTTTTCCAAATTTCATTTATCACAAGGATTAGTAATTTTTGGATCTTCTACACTTTTTTTCAAAATTATCTTCATTATGTATATTTAATCAGCGCTATGTATAGTAACATAGCCCCACTCAATAAAAATTACAATACAGTTACATGGAACCACCTCCTTTAAACGAGGCACACAAGGAAAAAAAAAATGCAGAGTTACATAAAACCGACCCCGCAAGCATCTTCCAAATCCGCAAACCCAATAAAAGAAAAGTGGAATTATAAAATAAAATATGAACAAACTGAACCAGCCAAATTAAACGAAATCATTTGCATTACAAAAATGACAAATATCTTAGAGCTGCAACTATTGCCACTAAGAAGAAGAGATTTTATGAGATGTCACGAACTTCTGAACCCCTGTCCTCTGCTTCATCCTGGAAACATAACTTTTCTTCATTAAAATTTAGACCAATTTTGCATTACAATATGATCCCTTCAATTTTAAAGAGAGGATTTATTTGGTTCAACCTGTTCTTTGCGCTCTTGTTGTTGGAGTTCTGCGATTTTCTTACTACCTTCTCTCTTGCTCTGTAGCTCCTTCTGCATCTCCATTTCTGATTGCCCGACTTCTTTCAATTCAACATCACTGCCATCTTTGATCTTTCTTGGATCATTTTTAGACTTGGAATGAGAAGAATCAAGTATACGAGCTGTAAAGAAGCTACCGAAGAAATTTAGAACTGTTCTTATGGAACCAATAAATTTTACCAGATAATATTTGATTGGCCCCAGAAAGCAAAAAAAATTCAACCAACTGCTTCGATTAGTAGATCTGCACTTAGTAGATGTTAATCCTTCCATAAAACCTCCAACGCCACTTTCAATTCGATCTCTCATTTTCCTCCAAATCGGCATTTTATTCAGGAAAACATCAAATTCCTTCCAAATTCGCATGCTTATCAGGAAATCATATGTAATTAATCCAGAATAAGGCTTTTGTACGTTGAATCGTTCAATGTTGACGTTGAGTGTGTCAATGGTGCTTTCGGCATCATGCTTAGCGCACTTTGCCTCCTCTATTGTTTCGTTGAGCTTCTTCATTTGTTCCTCCAGCAAATGAACCTGTAGTGTGTATGCCTCCATGTTATATCAAATTAAACACAACACAACATAACAAACAAGCCCGTAACAAAAGGAGAATGCAGTATTGAAACCAGTTTTGGGGCATGATAAGTTGCTGTGTAGTTTATACAAGACAAGTTAATGCACAGAAATTCTAAAATTACAGCATGCTTAGTTGCTAACATAAACTGTACCTGAGCGAAAATTGTTTGCTTCTCAGCAATAAGATTCTGTAAAATTCCTTCTTTGCCTTCTTTGCCATCTTTGCCACTTGATTTTGTTTTTAGGAATTTAGCTTCTGTTTTTAAATTAGATAAAGAAACCTTGACAGTGTTATTCTTCTTCAAGTACGCATTGATTGTCCGTGTGAGGATCTCTATGTTGCCTTCTAGTGCAAACACCTTCTCTTTTAAGGCATCAAACTCAATGTTTGCTTTTAAAAGAGTACTCTCTAACACAGAATTTTTTTCTGAAAGGATCTTCTTCTCTATTTCACACTTCATTAATTCTCCTTTGTGCATGGCATTCACCTTACTCACCTCCGAAATTTGAGAAGATAGATCCCGTTGAAGGTTCTCTTTATCTCTCAAATGGAGCACCACTTCTTTCTCAAGGCTCAAATCTTTAAGAAGATTGCTTATCTTCTCTTCATGGGAAACCTTTTGGATATTCAAATATTTATTTTCCTCTTCTAGCACACTCATCTTATTATCCCAATTACTCTTGTGCATCTCCAATTCACTCAATCTAGGTTTAATTCTTTCAATTTCTTCTCTCTTTTGTTTGAGTTCTTCCTCCTGCAACTCCACTTTCTGTCGCAGCGACTCCAGGTTCGACTTTTGCTGGTAATTCAGTTTTTCACTTACGAATAACAAATCCTCTTTCTTAGCCAAATCAACTTTTATCTTCGACAGTTCAGATTCGACATTGTGCAATCTCTCAGCCAGTCCATTATATTGGGTATTGGCAACTTGTATCTCGTTCTCCTTCAATAATTGCATTCTGGCTTCGGGTTTGGTCTCTTGATTAACAGAGGGAGATGATGATTTTTGTTGATTAGGTAACTGGGTAGAACCCATGGTGAGAGTATTATTGGCCCCGACTAAGCGGTCATGCTGCTCTACCAACTCGAAATATGCTTTGAACATTTCTTTCATATTTTCAACTAATTGATCTCGCATCTCAGTTCGGTTGACAGGGGTGTCAGTATCTTCTCCTTCTTCTATCATCTTGACAATCGATTCAACTGTCCCATATACACCTTTTTTTCACCAAATCAAGCTCCATGGTTAATATGTCAGATGTTATCTTAGAAACTTTTAAAATAATTAAAAATGTTCATCAATGGAGTTTTAGTTTTCTGAGGCAAATTTTGAGGAATCTTGTTAGTTTATTTTGGGATAAACATCACATATTTATAATTTTATTTGAATATTAGACAACTCGAACTGTTCCTAATTCAAGAAATGTATGATCTTAAATCATTATAACTATTTATCTTCTGTGATAGAAATAATTACTTCAGATTAACTAATATATATAGTAAAAAAATGATAATCCACAATATAATTAATATCAAAATCAAACTGCTTTTGGAAGAGGGTTTTAAGATATACCTTGAAGACTTTCAAGTAGCCATTTCGAGTTTTTCGGGATATATTCGCCATCACGCCACCAACGTCTGGAATCAGTTCGGCCAAAGAACCCCATGAGCAGAGGAGACAAAACAGAGCACGTATCTTACGATCTGATTTGGCCAAACAGTTTTAGATTTAACACCTAAAGTGAAAAGTTTAGTTTTCTATTATAGAAACGCATATCATGTGATAATCATTTCATGGATATGAAGCAATCAACACAGAAGACACAAATCAGTGACTAACGGAAACCCAAACAAAAACCAAATAGACAAGTCACAAATCTCGTATACCAAGTACTCAAATAGTAAGTAGAGGAATGAAAGAGAAACCGGTCAGGAACTAATTTGTTTGTAACACAAGCACAAAGATTACCTTTGCTTGGGTACTCTCTAGACAAAGAAGATGGTTGACCTCCAATTAATGACAATGCTCCAAAAGAAGTGGGAGGATCATTTTAAGAACGCAAGTTCTTTTTTCAAATAAAAAAAAACAAATTTAATTTATATCATATAAAATAAGGAAAAGTAGAAGATGTCAAATAAATAAAATGTAACAACAACTAAGTATAAGATAACTTATGTTACTAGTATTATTATTTGGGCCAACATAAAGCCAGCTGGTATCTGAGTTTTGACCTTATTGGAGAGGTGGGGGTAAGGGGAGTGATCATTTAATTATATCATAGCTTATGATGTTAATTAACAACTTCTGATCAAAATCTACGATAAACACCTTATATTAACAACTTTCATAAGAAAGCAATTATAAAACTCTGAACCAAGAACTAGTTTTAGTTTAGTGGCAAAAACACATAGTCTCTATTTAAAATGTTATGAGTTCGAAACTCGGATGAGAAAAATCCTTTGTTATAATAACATAAGTATAAAAGAGTTAGATGGCTTACCCTCCAAACTTTTTATATAGCTCTGAGCCACATCAGATAATTTCAGATCTGGCAAACATTATTTTTTGATTAGGAACTACAATTAATCACTGAATTATGTTACTAGCATTTGCTGAGAAATGAAATTTTGGAAGGCGCCTCTTCGCCTGGTATACCCACCAGCTGTTTTTATCTTATTAGTCGATACAGAATTACACATCATACTATGTAATTCATGTTTATTTTTTAATTCAGTCAATTTTTCTAGGTTGACACGTGCCGAAAGTCCAAGTTTTTAGAATTTCTCTGTTTCTCTTTTATTATAAAAGATAATCTCTTATGTCAACAACCATAAGCAATCTATTCTTACTCGAAAAAAAATCTTAAATCACCTTCTTTAATCTATGAGATTCATTCAACATTTTAATAAAATATTTTAAATGATTACAAAATATATTTCTTTTTATTAATTATAAAAAATATTGATAAAAATTCCAACCCAATCGCTTAATAAATAAGCCTAGCTATTAAATTAATAATTACATCCCTGCAGACCGGACTACTTCATGTTCTGCACTTCATTGAACATGAAACTCAAGCTTGATTAAAAGCAGCTAGTTCATGGAAAGCATGAACAATTTGGGGTCAACGCAAAGAATTAGATTGCTGCATGCACTATAAGATATCAAGGGCGGAGTCAGACGACAGCCGTCAGTGATAACATTAATTAATAAAATACCTTTACAAATGCCGATTTTTTTCTGTAACATAAAAAAAAGTTAACTCATAAAATAAATTTTTTTATTCATTAAAATAATATACAATTATAACATCTCAGCATAATTCCTTTTTTTTGTAGACTAGATCGTCTTCCATACAAAAAAAAGATATTAATTGTAAGTGAGATAGGCAGATATTTTTTTAAAGTTTGTACTTTTCTTAAACAAATATACATGTTGTCTTTTGAGCCTCCGAAAGCATGTTAGAGCATCTGCAACTCAGAAAACGTTTAGCAATTATGTAGCGCCACGTTATTGAATTTAGCAATTATGGGAGTACATAATTTCCAAACCACTCCATTACTGAAACTAAATTATAATTGCAATTGATGTTACGTCAGTCAAAAAATTAGAAATTGACCAAAATTAGAAATTGATTGTCTTCTCTTCATTCTCCGTATTTGAATTTGTATTCCGAGAGAATCGTTCTTGCTCTCCCCTCTTCTCTCGCTAGTGCCTCTCACCACTCCGCCACCGCTTCTCTGCCGCCACTCTGACACCACTTCCCTGCCCTTCTCTGCCACCACCTTGCCACCGCTTCCCTGCCCTTTCTAACCCCGCCACCACTTCGGAGATAGTCATCCACGGAGATAGTAGCTGTCAGAGTGGTTAACTGTCAGAGTGGAATCTGACCATAGCAGCTGTTGTCTGCACTTGATTCATGCTGCTATAATTCAAATTAAGATAATATATACAAGATAACTGATCAGACAAACATGAAAAAGTGGGCTGCCAATTCAATGAATCTAATCATTTATCAGTACTTCTTATACTACTGCAATATGATGTTTTCTTTTGTTTTTTGTTTTTTTATACAAATTTGCCCCTACTTTTAGTTCCTTTATGGCATTGTATTTTGTTGCCTTTTCATTTTTTTTGGTTAAAACTTTGCACAAGTTCTATAAAAATCTGGGTTTGCACTATTATGTTTTATTTCCTAATTAATTTAGCTTGCTATTAGGTTTCATTGTGTTTTATAGAAATCTTTGTGCATCATCTAATTTTTGTTGTTAATTTAGCATATTGACAGTTAAAAGTGTGGATTTGCAATTTGCAATCATGCATGCATATAGTCAATTTAAGTTGAGCTCAGTGTATTAAGTAAATCAATTTAAGTTGAACTCAGTTTATTAAGTATAGTCAATTT